>CM059583.1:46347500-47565000 GCA_030407085.1 Trichopria drosophilae
TTCGTTATGATTTTCAGATCGTAATCTATACAAATTAAATCATGTCCATAAACGAAGGGTAGGCTCACTTGTGAGGCAGACTTAACGTTATCCAGACTATCGATAATACAATGGTCGATCCAAGAATCCGCGGTGCTACAGTGAAAAGTTGGAGAGTAGTTAACAATCTGTAGGCTGTTTTCCAAAGCGAACTGTTTTAAATAAGAAGTAGCCCTCGAATTTTTTAATAAGTCAATGTTAAAGTCACCCATTATAATAATATTACTATACTTACAGCTAAAGGATTGCAACACTGTTTCGAAGTTTTCTGGCAGGGGTTTATTAGGTGGCCGATAGATAACCGAGACCAGCACAGGGGGGGATGCGCAGCAAGATACCTCAGCAATAATGAACTCGTTAGAAGTATCTGAGATATCAGATAAAGCCAAGATTTTACAGGTTAATTGCTTGTGTATATACATTGCAACGCCCCCACCCCTGGCACCACTACGATCATGACGGAGGAAATAATAGTTGTCGAGCTGAAAATATCTGTCCAAAGATTGATCGGTAAGCCAAGTTTCAGTTAAGAGAATCATGTGAAAAAATGTAGAAAGGAAATAATGTCGAAAATCAGAAAATTTATTTTTAGAACCAATGGAGTGAACATTCAGATGACAAACTTTTAAACTCGACAACTTATTCATATGAGATACAGTAGAGGTCGTTGATGCAGTTGAAGTGGCGTTGACGGCGGCCGTAGAGTTGACAGACGGCGGTAAAGGTTGCGGTCACGACGAGATATTATTTAGATCCTCTTCAGTGAAAATTTCCACGACCTTTGCATCTTTAGTTGCACGGTAGTGGACGATGCCCTTGTATAAATATACAGATTTCTCCGGATGTCCTTTAACGACTGCACGAGCCTTTTTGAGCAGATGTAGAGTCTCGTTGGGCAGCGATTCATTTATATAAATGCGAGCCATCGGCAGATCAGGAGAAATACGATTCGATGTTAGACCTTTATTAATTCTCATAGCCTGTATTATTTTGGTTCTCAAGCGCGGGTTAGACAACGTGGCTATAACTACATTGGGTCGATTGATAGTAGTCGAGATAGCTGTTGAAGTCGATGCTGATGGCTCGTTGGCAATATTGCGACTAGCATTCGAATTCGCAATGTTACTGGGCAAAAGTCGTTCGATTGAAACAAGATCACGGGCCTTCATAGCAACCTTTAGTACTTCGGCAATTTTCATGAAGATGTTGTCTAGATCTTCATTTATCATTTCAGGAAGACCTGTAATAACTAGGTCACGATTTCGTAGCTCGTAAGCAGTTGTAGCTCTATCCTTGAGGACTACACTCATTTGGGTTTCCAAGGTAGTTACGGATGCCTTTATTACCTCGACAGTACTCTTTAAATTTAAAACAGCATCTATTTTAGCACAAAGTTCTACGTGATAATTATCCTGTCGAGCACAGAAATCGCGAAATTCGTTCATTAGAACTGGCAAATTTTCGGTTGTCTCAGAGGTAGTTGTCTCCATTGACGAGGCGCTGTTTGAGCGCATGTGAACAAATCGCGGTGCTGTCAGAATGGAATCTGCGGCACGTTTCCTACCTCGCTTAGGTGCAGGAACTAAACAACAAATTGGGCCGCTATCTGTATTGGTGCTGGTTGAGGGTACACATTTTGAGTCGAAGAGTGAACCGCATACAATACATTTAATACAATCATCTTTAGGGTGTAAAACATTTTTTTTACGCCGAGACGAAATTTAATGTTATGCCTAGACCCATGCGTGATCCAGCTCAAAATAGTTGGCGGGAAGTAGTAAAAATAAAAAAATAAATAAACAATATTTAAAAATTACGATGTACATCTCCAAAGAAACGTATTTAAAACATATTACCAAATTTAAAATCGATTGGTGTAGATTTATCTGAGCTGGGTTTAATGTTTTAAACACTGTACGAACATAATTTAGAGATATTTCGATGGAAAGGAAAGTTTTGACATTTAGACAGACTTTCAGAAAGATCTTTTAATATCCAGTAAAATGATAGGATTTATCGGAAATTCTACTTTATTTGCCCCTGTTCGAGGAAATAGGGAAACGATTAATAATTGCATATTTCCTGACAGTGAACCAACAGCGATAAAATAAAACGGCCACGTGCGGATTTCTAATAAAATAGTACCGAAACTCTGTTTATAACTCGCCACGGGGAAAAAGTTAAATCTTTGTTTTCGCCGTTTATCATGGTTTTCGAAATCCTTCACATATTTTATCTCCCCGCCACATTGATTCCGCAGCAAATTTTTTATCGGCGGTTGACTGAATGAAATACCGCTCCAAGTACATCATTTGACATTTTTGTGTCAGAAAGAAGAAGAAAAAAGTGTAACGTCCTATGGTACCGTGAGTCACCGAAGCTCTCGGATCAATGTAGCGCGAATGTTATAATAGCGAAACGCGTGTTTATGGCGTAAACACGATTTGCTAGCACGCACGCGTCTGCACGTGTATGCGGACGTTCTAGACGATGGATGCAAGGGGCAGGGTATCGTAAGGAATACGGGTTGCAAATGGGTGGAAAGTTTTGTGGCCCGGGTGGCGTCGCGACGTTCGGCGCCACATTGCCGCCAGCCAGATAATAACATGAGAACGCGCGCGGACACTATCCAGATCGCACCCACGCACACCAACACCAATAGCCTTTGAACGATATGCAACGTTCGACTGAAAGTCGCATCCATCGACCCTCCGCACTTTTCCCTAAAACCAAGCAGAGCGTTATTACAAGGAGTCAAGTGATAGTCAACAAGATAACGATTATCGCATATTTTAACTAAGAAGTAACTTTCGCTCCTATTGACCTGAATTGCAATTATAATTAAATTATACTGAAAATTATAATAAAAATAATTTATAATCTGAAGAGTTGTCAACATGCGAGCGGATTATATTAACTGCGTACATGTCTAGCAAAAATTAACAAATTCGATGGACCATTACACTTTCCGACACTGTTGTTTACTTGGACAATCGCAGTATCGATGAAAACAGGATTTTTCCTGCTGAAAACCATGGCACTAGTAGAGCTTTCCTATGATAGCACATTTTCAAGAAAAGTGAGGTAAAATGTGCCAAAATGTGCGTTTTTGCCATATTTCCGTTATTTTTGTGGCAAAAAAGAGTTTACTTTTGACAAGCGCAGTAACGTTTCCAAATGGATTTTTCGCTCCCTGAAAATAATGGCGTTAGCCAAATTAAGTTAGGTTGAATATTTTGATATAATAAATACAACATTTTTACACATAACCTGACTTTTCTCGAAAATAGGATGTGATAGGATAATTCTGCTAGTGCCATTGTTTTCAGCACGAAAAATGAGGCGAAAATATGATGATCATGAATATATACATTTTTATCCCAGTAGTAAATTTCATAAGCAGTACGAATGTGATATTTGTCAACCCGAACCGTACTAAGATGATGAGTCTTATCATGTAGGTCTGATTGCTACGGTATTAATTCAATAATGCATGTCTTGTTGGGAGTACAAAAATAATGTCTGATCAAAGACAAACCAATATTGAATAGGCCATATATAATCTGATTTTTGTGATTGTTGACTATTCAGCAAACTCAGATTCGTAAGTATTGCATAATAATGACATCATAAGCAGTACATAACTTATTGAAGTTAATCAATAGATTTGAAGTAAATGTTGAAAGGAAATATTTATGACTGTGAGTTTTGATTCCAAGTATAACTAAGACTTTATATTAATAAATAAAAACTCTTATTTAAGACGCTAGACACTTTTAAAAACTTTTTAAACGAGAGTTTTCAATTTCATTGACATTATTATTTATGGAGCAATTATATGATTATTTGACTTCAAGTTCGATGTGAAAGTTATGTCAATCACATCTTATCCCAATAATAACAGCTTTCTGTTTAGTTACGTTCATTGCTAGGTAAAAAGTGGGACAAAAAGGTAATCGACACCGACATTAACTATACTGATGTAACTTTCAAGACTGTTAGGTTTACATTTCAGCATTATATTAAGAAGATTCCTTTTCGTTATAGCAATAAAGGTGGTTCTATCTCTTTGTGTCACTAAAACTGGTTACATTTCGGTATGACATTAACCCATAAATGCCCAAAGGACACTTTCTTTTGGTTCAAATTCAATAAAATATTTCGTATCAAAATCCAACTTCAAAAAAATTGAGAGTTAGCTCCTTAAGAATTCGAGGTCAAAATTCAATTTCAGTCATCAGGAATTCCATTATGGCACCAAATTTTCAAAAATTGCCAATTTTTACTTTTCTCAATTTAGAAGTTTAGAAAAAATGCTAAGAAAGAAAAGTCATAATTCATAGTAATAATTGACGCCATTTTGAGCCCGTTACAATTATGTGGGGTATAAAACTAACATTTTTTTAATTAAAATTGAAATAATTTGACCATCTTTGTACATAATTTCAAATATTACTCCAACATTCTAATAACATGGAAAAAATTAAGAATAATAAATATTTCTCAATTTGCTGACAATTTTTTTTAAAGTTTGGCACCATATTAGAATTCCTGATGACTAAAACTGAATTTGGACCTTGGAATCTTGAAAAGCGACCTTGGAATCTTGAAAAACGACCTTGAAATTAGTAGGACATGTACCTTTCAATTTTTTTCAACCTCGATTTTGATACGAAATACTTGATTGTCGCGAGGAAAATAAAACGTACAGTCTCGTTTTTGTTTGCAAATCTTTTTAAACTCTAAGTCCAAATAAATCATCTTCTTTCCGCAAAACGACGAAAAGTATTGTAAGTAACCTAAATTGTCAGAAAAGAAATTATCCTCATGAGATAGAGTGATTACACAGTCACACAAAAAAAATATATGTTCTGATCTGGAGCTCTAAGCATGGTTTTAGGCTCGCTGAATGCGAATCCGTGATGCGTTTAACCCCATCAGATCAGGATTTTGACATAACCTCAAAAAAAACATGACGCAAATAACAGATTAAATCCTTTGCAGCATACATTTATTAAAAAGATGAATTGTTACGAAAAATGTTCTATTATGGGTTTATGGACCGCTGACTACGAATTTGAGGTTAATTTTTTTATATTAAAAATGTGTTTTATGTGTTGTTTGCGCCATAGGATTTTTTAAGTTATGTTAAAATTCTGATTTGATGGGGTTAAACGGATCTCCGATTCAGATGCAGCGACCAAAACATGTAGTAAGCTTGGTGAAACCTCCAGATCACAGAGATACACTTTTGTGTGTGTGGCTGTGTTATCATTACCACACACAACTAGTGCCCTTTTTTCGACACCATAAGGAAATAAAACTGTTTTTCTTGCCACACCGAATTACAACCTTGTTGCTACCAGCTGACGATTGGAGTTTCATCAGCAAAGAAAGCTTTTTTATTAATTATAAGAAAATATTAACAGTATTATGATACTCTTTTACTTTAATTCGGCATCTAAATAAGGACACCTCCAATGAAACGATTTTGTGGGTCATCTTTTGCAGGTCAAATCGTAAACAGTATGAATTAGAACGAGAAGGATAATAATGTGAAAGAAATATTTCTGTTGGCAATACCCAAAATATGTTGAAATGTAAAATCAATATATTGAAAACTGATTAATTAAAAAATCAAACTATTGCTATCGAGACAACGGGAACCGGGTGCGAGTCGAAGAACCGATAAATCAAAAAGCCGACAGTCAAAAAACCGACATTCGAAATGCCGGCACATAAAAATAATAAAAATAAAAATAGGCAGATCGACAAGCGGACGGTCATTTTTTTGAAGTGTCGGTTTTTTGACTGTCAGTTTTTTGACCTGTCGTCGGGAACCAGCAGTGGGGTTGCCAATCTTGCCTACTGGAAATAACTCCTGCGAACCAAGAGTGACTTGGCGTCAAACAATGTAAAAGATGTTTACTATATCTTATCCTGGCATGATCAGGTAGCCCAAAAGTCACGTAAGTGCTGCGGTACGCTCAGACAGCTCGGACAAAATTCTAAAACTTTATTGAGACCGCTCAAGATTCAGCTTCGTTAGACATTCATAAAGCACATTCTAATTACTGAATTAATGTTCAACCCACTTATTCACTAAATCTTTCTAAAATAAGCAGTTGTAATATGGAATTTGGTGCTTAGGATATTTTCAAAACTCCTAACCTTCTCGTTGCTATGCAACGAAACGTTCCACAAAAGGTCGAGGGATAATCGGAGGATTTCTTTTTATATCGCTATTCTGGCACAATCGGTGTACGACTTTTGCAACATTACGTAAACTTCAAATGGTAAATAGATCCATTTTCATCTAACCTATTTGACATTTTCTGTAAAATGAATGGAAAGTAATTTACAGGCTAGATTATCGCTTTGTAAAAATACCCTTGCTAGAAGTCTATTGCCAGCGTCGGTCAACCAGCAGCACAATAATCCGAAAAATGATAATAGTAGGGTGTTTCAAGAAGAATCGTGCTATCGCCTAGATCCGATTGTTCTTCGGTCTTGAACAGTTCCATCTCATAAGTTCGTATAATTGATGGCCAGCTTTTTAGTTTCCACTCCTTCATTTTTAGTTTTACAATAATTGAAATTCAGAGAGTATGCAGTATGCAGAAGAATTACATAAAAACAAATAGAAAACAACATTTACATTAATCTTCTAATTTTTTTTTCAGTACAAAAGCATGAAAATTTTATAATTCATACTTTCGTTCATATTAATCGATAGCACTAAACCAATTGAAATTATCAGCATAAATGGAAAGAAATTTGAACAGAACAATAGCTGGTACATGAACAATAATTTTTTCAATTACTCGTTGCAGAAGAAATGTCCCTGATTAGAATTCCTAAAGAACTTCATCATCCTGCGCACTGCAGCGTAAATGTGAACTACGTGAGAATTCTATGGAATATACCAGGTCGTAAAGGGTGAAAATGTCAATTCCACAGATACCAGAGCAAAGACGAATTAAAATATCGAGGTATCTTGTCTCATGGTAAAGGTCACTGCTCTAAATTTACGACTCGATGCATTATGTTGTGTGATTCATGTATCTTATTGACCTACGGTATTTTATGCTCATAATCACGATTATCCTTATATTAAATCTTCTGACGATGTGACCCTGTAATTATATCCAACATATTTTATGTTAAAATTAGTAACATACAGTTAGTTATTTTCGTCATTGGCAACTTCTTATGTATGTGTGTTATATGTAACTCAATGTAGACACAATATACCTGTATTGAGCATTTTAATCGATTTATTGATTATGACGTTGAACAAATTTGGAAATACGTCGGACATTCATTGAATTCAAGTCCTTTGAAATCACTTTCTTTCATTTGTAAATTTTGATGTCAATTTTTATGCTCATGTTGAATTTTAACACTGATTATTCTTTAACCTTCCCTTCACCATTCTTATATGGGTCATTTTTTTGCAAAAGAGCATATTTATATCTCGAATAGACAAACAGTTAAATACATACCTTTTATTCTTCAATGAATACCCTGTTAGATTGAAGGTATTAAATTTAACATTCAACAACGAAGAAAGTAGGTTGTAGTTGCATTTTGGTAAAACTAGAATTAGATTTAATCAAATTTTTTTTTAAAGTGTATCAAAGAGGAGTTAATTGTACCTCAGTCGACATTAAAATTAGTTATTGTCATGAATAAATCCTGATGAGAATTATAAAAAAAGTCTAATAAGAATGGTTAATAAAAACGTCCCTTTTTGATGAAGATGTATAAAAATAAAATCGACTCGATTTTGCACAAACATACACATACTACAAATGGTTTGGAAGGTCTTATATGGGGCATTCCATGCAAAGTGGGCCACTATTTTTCCATTTTGTGTTTAACGTTTTTGTATTAAAAAGTAATGAAAATGTAGTCATTTAGACCATGACGAATAATCTAAAAATACCAGTGATTAACAAAGTTATAGTTTATTTAATGATTTTGGTTTGTATTCAGTCGTTTGCGGTATTTTTATTTTTTTAGGCAAAATGATGATATTAAAAAATATTGTTTTATATGTTTTTAGTAGATTTTTTGGCGAGCTTTAAGATAAAAATATGTATTTTTCATTTCAATTGCACCTTTAACCAAAAAAACTCGATTAAAAATTTCAAAGTTTATTTTTTGATATTTCGGATATTTTAAAAAATATTTTTTTTTTTTAATTTTAAAGAGAAAAAAGCTTTTTTACGACAAATTTACGGCTTACAGATACATTTATATTTGCCACTTTTTGTATTTCTGTGATTTTTTCCAGTTTTTTAAAAATACCCGAAATATCGAAACATTAACTTTGGAATTGTAGAAGCCGGCTCAGGCGGTTAACGCTCTGGACTACGAAGTCGTAGGTCGTGAGTTCGATCCCCGTCGGGTGAACAATTTTTCGATTTCGTTTTCAAGCAGCAGCTCGCTGTTGGTAAGACGAGCCACGTTGTTTGTTTACGTTTCGAAAATATTGTTTATCTGGCGGAAATCGACTCATGACCGCTGCTGTACTTGGTGTAGGTTTCTGCAGTTTCCTACATTTCATACACAAATGTGAAGTATGGCGCCATCTTCTTAAGTCGATCTGCAGCTCTCGCAAATACAACAATTATTATTATTCATTATGTAAGAACAAACTTTGTAAAAAGGGCGATTCCGCCCGTTAAAATAATAAAAAAAAATAAAAAAAAAAATTAAAATTTTTAGCAAGATTTTGTGGTTAAAGGTGCAATTGAAATTGAAAATATATATTTTTAAAAATCTGGAAAAAATCACAAAAATATAAAATTACGAACATGATAACATATTGAATAAAGTTGTAAATATGTGTTTTTCGTGCGCCCACGATGCGTACACTATTTTTTGTTACACAAATCCAAGAAAAGTCCAACTCAGCTTTAGGACGTGTAAAGGGGTCCAAGGCTGTCCAGCACATTCAATGATCTTTTTCAGCGTGAAAGATTATTTTTCGATGAAAGACTGTCAACAGATTGTAAGCGAGAGGAAAACAAATTTTTCCGCCCGCTAAATTACGTCACCGGGCGGCAAAATTCGTTCCCCCAGTGACGCCCATCTTTATCAGACCGGGGGGCAATCGGGTACTTTCCAATCTCTTTTCCGGGCGGAAAGATGGACTTTTCGGGCTCACATGACAAAAAGTTAATTATGGTGTTACTTATTTTGAGGCTCTTTAAATAAATATTTTAGCATTAAGGAAGTAAAATGTAATTATAAAGACGGATGCGATCCCGTAAGACGGCGAAGCCTTGTAAATCTTGATGAATGTCTATATTGTAATGAACCCTATTTTATAAAATTTGGATTCAATCTTTAAACGTGACTAGTTTCTTCTCTTCAACGTCTTTTTACATTTCGTACTAAAAGTCACGAGACACAATCCCTCACCATCTTCCCTTCCTTGCCAGCATTAACATATTGACATAACTAATATGATAGAATCTCAGCAGCGGCAACGTAAACACAGACAAAAATTATGATACGAAAATTGTCGTACAATACACAGTACTCGAACATTCTACTGGATTATTACGAGCCTCCCATCCAATCATTTCAGTCTCAACTCCGGTTATCTGATGGCCGTTAGCGTTGTATTATTTACGACATTCGTCGATGGCATATCTGGGACAAATATCGTCCACCTCCTTTGCATCCAGCGGCAGTTCCCGCGCAAACAAAATGTCAATAATCGCATAATGACGGCGGCCACCGTCGCATTATCTTCAATTTTCTTTGTTTCCTTCAGCATGGGCGTAAAATCGATGCAATATTTTTCCAGCCACAAATACCACGACGTGCAATCGCGTAATAGATGGGAAGAGTTCTTTCTGGCGTCCTTCGGTGATTTTACGCACACACATATATATATGCAGCGTACTCGAAAAGAGTTGTACGCATAATTCGATTGTGTGCGGTTTAGCGCACCTGCTCGCAAATGAAATGAGGCAAATAGGCGGACAAACGTCGTTTATGTTATGTTCCTCCCGCTCATTGGAAAAAGGGCAATAATTTTCGCGCGTCTTATTACGACCGGAAGGAGCGAAATACCGAATGACGTAAGACTGTAAAAATAGTCGGGTCATACTATGAAGCAGTGTTACTGGCATGTTACTGGCCGACAGCCTTAACCAACGACTCGAGGCTATGAGGACGCTATGCAAGCAACAGGGCCTCGCCCTGACGCCGATGGTGCGATAAAAAGCAATAGGCTCCAGGGAACCAACGTTTGGCTCGAATCGCGAGTCGCACCTCTGAAAACCACAGCTTAGTCGTTGATGTTATAAAAAATACCCACTTCCGGATCTTTTTGTGGTACATTGTCCTTTTTATAGTTTTGGCTTCTTAGGATAATGACACGATATATGACAACGGAAAGAAGGTCCCACTTATGCACTTTTAAAAACGCCTGTTCTTAGTAAATAATATACATTTATAAATGTTATGATTTACTACTTTGGTGATGTAATCGGATAATATAAAATATTAATTATATTACTCTATAGTAGTCCTTATTTCCAGTAAAAATATATGAGGCGTTGGGGTGCAATACCTGCCAAGTCCAAGTAATGGTGTTTCGAGAAAAACACTAAAAAGTGTTTCTAAGAAAAATAATTGACATTATTATATTGTAATGATGAGGATTTCTTGCTTGACAAAAAAGAAAACATTTCTATGACTTATGCAAATTAAGGTCTTGTAGTCTTAAAGATGTTGCGGTTTAAGAAATGGACTTGGAAGGGTTTGATGCAAAATTTTGCATTTCATTGTTCCTAATTTGAATGTACTTAGCACTTTTTCAAGAACCTTTCCCTGGAAATAAATTTATATGAAAATATATGTGTAGAAAAAATGTGATTGATCAGAAAGCGATGTTTAAGACACGGAGTGAATATTGAGCCACTATAGTGAAAGTCAACAATACACTACAATAAATAGATGTATTAATTATAATATATTTATTCAGGTATAGTTTTACATGTTGGGATTCACCCAATACATTGTTACAAATTCTGCAAAATTATGTAACATACTTGACCGCGACCTGAAGACTTAAAAGCTAACTTAAAACTAACTTAAAAGTAAATGTAATTTCTTACGTGGGGTTATTATCATATAAAAAGCTGTAGGTTCAAGAAAAAAAAAGATATAATAATAGACATAATTTTGTACTTGCAATCAATTACGGTGTTGAGAACAATTTTAATTATTTAATTAATGTGAATCTATCAAGTTCTAGACTATTTTATTATATACTTTTATTATATTTTATTATATTATTATACTTTACATGTTTACTACTTTCTATTTTTTACTACTTTACGTATTATTACTTTCTACATTTTTTATAGTGCTTCAAAATTGAAATAACGGAATAATGGTTGTTGACAGTTATTGAGTGAAATCTCACTCTTTATATGGAGCGAATACCTAATCTGTTTGGGATAAAAATATACTCTCAAAGAATGACAATTCTATTGTTCGCTAGAAGGGCGATATCGATCAATAATATATTGGTCGATATTTTTCATAATTGAATAATGACTTAATAAATTTAAGGACTTTGCAGATTTTGAAATGGTAAGTTTTTGCACTTGGCAACTTTTTGATTTGCGAAGCAAATTATGCCTTCGTAAAAGGAAGTTATAATTTTTAAAGCTTCTTTTAAAACTTAGGATATCTAAAAACGGTATAAAATATTGCAAATTTATGTTTATCTTATTTTTTTTGTGATTTGGCAGGTAATGCACCCCAATGCTTCATATATTTTAATATAAATTATCAATACTTAATTGATGCCTACTATTACACAACACCTATGAAGAAAATCCCTTGTCAAGCAAGTTTCGATGGAATTTTTTTTAACCGGCGGAATCGCCCTTTTACAAAATTTTTGCATACAATTGTATTTATATTTGCGAATATATTTGGGACAGCTGCAGATCGTCTTAAGAGAAGGGACCATATTTCACATTTGTGCATGAAATATAGGACTGCAGAAACCTACACCAAGTTCGGCACCGGTCATGAGTCGATTTCCGCCAGATAAACAATATTTTCGAAACGTAAACAAACAATGTGGCTCGTCTTACCAACAGTGAGCTGCTACTTGAAAACGAAATCGAAAAATTGTTCACCGGACGGGGATCGAACTCACAGCTTACGACTTCGTAGTCCAGATCATTACCGCTTGAGCCATGACCCGAATTTTGCAAATTTATTCATTTTTCCCGATTTTTGACGTCGAACATCAGAAATTCATCCGTACAATTTCCCCGGTTGGTATCACGTTTTTTTAGTTTAAAAAAATAGTTACAAAATCAGCAAAAATCTTCCCCTCTTCATTTTTACTAAACGTGTTTCTGACATTTGTGGGCTAATATGTTCAGAAAACATTAATGAACATGGTCGAAATTCATGACAAGTTGAAGCTCCGTAAACTTCATTTCGATTAATAACATTTTCAACAATTCTCTCTTAAAAAAACAGATTGAAAAGGCTTCTGTTATAATAATCATAGCTCATTTGAAGAAATTTTATTTATAACTGATTATGAAATCAGATTATTGCTTTAAAATTAGTTAAAACCATGAGTTTTAATTTGTGGGTCAAATGGAAAGTCATATCTTACTCACTCTTATTCCTGTCAATAAACCTACATTTTTATGACCTTTAAAAATTGATTTATATTACTATATGTTTATAAACTCTAAGACATTTAAGCAAGTCCGTGAGCTTTCTAATTTATAAAAAAATAAAAATAAATTATTAGTACTCGTGATTCGTACTTATTTCTTTTATTTTATAAATTTTATAAAATGTTATGCCACTCACTTTTAGAAGTAATTACCTTTAAAGTTGTTAGCTTTTGATTTAAGAGAAAATTAGAGTATGACTGTTTTAGCACGAAATAACGTGGAAAAAATTATAGACACTTATAAAAATGCAAGAGATAACGTTGACGGAACATTACTACTTATAAATCTTCACCCTTGCTTTCATTGTATCATTAACGATGACCGAAATTCAAAACAAACAATAAATCTGGCATAAGAAACTATATATAATTACTTTTCTATAGAAATTAGATTAAATTACAAAATTAGTTAAATTAATGGTTATAATAACATATAAAATTTGGAAATTATAAATAATTATTTACAGTGTCAGACCAATAAACAAATGCAATCGTATTAAATCTAACTACTTTAGATAAAGTAACTAATAAATTGTAACACTTTTAAATTCATAACAATTCAAACATTGTTTAAAAAATCACAGTTTTCATTTCATCACTGAACAGAGTATTTTAACATTATTTCAGAGTTCCAGAGGTTTCGTGTCCGGGGCGTAACCTCCTTTATAAATTGGACATCTTTCTTTCAACAAACACAGTCGAAAATTGAATGGGAAAAACAGGAAACGAGTCAGAAATACGAAAGTTTCACTCGTTTCTCGTGTCTCTTTCAACTCGATTATGTATTTCTTTGCATCGATTTTTCACAACATTGTTCTATGGAATAGTCAATCGTTAAATTCCTGGTAACAAAATCCGATATTCTGGAAGAAAGCGTAAATTTATCATTCTCTTCTGTCACTACAATAATTTTAAATCGCTTATTTCCATATTATACATCTAGCTAGCTAGAGACGCCTTTGGAAGATCCTCGTAAGATCCAAAAGCCTGCGTTGAAATCTTTTTGAATTACATGATAAAAATAGACATTGCGA
Source organism: Trichopria drosophilae (assembly GCA_030407085.1). Classification (NCBI taxonomy): domain Eukaryota; kingdom Metazoa; phylum Arthropoda; class Insecta; order Hymenoptera; family Diapriidae; genus Trichopria; species Trichopria drosophilae. The sequence goes on from CM059583.1 coordinate 46,361,313, forward strand.
CATGCACAGGAGTATTTGATGACGTCCGTAGAGTATGCTGTATGGGTTGTTACAAAAACAATTTTGAACTTGAAAAATACTAGATAATACGTTGTTCTTCATTGATAACCTCGTAATTGGAAATAATACGAAACATTGAGGCTTCACCTTACAATGTACTCAGAGGCATATTGAAAAGTCGTGCATTTTTCACATCTAAAAAGTTGTCACACAAATTTCTTTTTGTTTCTTTTTTTGTTTCGTGTACGAAAACGAAACCTTAGAAGACGTAATAAAATTTCCTATAGAATTTGTCCCAGTCTTTATTTTGAGGTCAATCTAGCGTTCCTTACAGTCTGCTGAAAGTTCAATTTCTAGCATACAGGCACTGATGTTATTTCAACATCATTATTAATAGTATATTATAGTCTCGGTTATTACGTTATTACATATCTTCTTAATTCATTGTGAATCAAATTATAGAAAATGAATAGAATTAATGCTAATGAACAGAAAGTAACAAACTAACGTAACCAGTCCTTTCCCAAACATTATAAAATTTGCAACTCATTTGATCTACCAATAATTATAATTTACATTTATCACTAGAGTTGGCGGGAGAATTAACATCACTGCGGCAAAAGATTAAGAAGTCTTTAATCGATGGAAATTCAAATAAGGGCGAAATTAAATCGCAAATAAATAATTGAGCGCATACATCTAAACAATTGTTCATTCATATGTTATAATTATGCAAATTTACCTAACTTCGAAAACATGTTAACTTTTTGAAATCAATGATTTGTCATTTTTTACACCTATTAAAGTTTCCAAAAGTTTCTCTAAAACTAGAACAATAATAAAACATTTTGGAAGCTGTTTTTATAATCTTTTTTCGTAGAATAGATAATGAAGCGTGGAAGTGGACAACATTTGTGTCTACGTTTCATCCGAGCTCATTTAATTTGTTCTTCATTGAAATGTGTTCTTTAGATAATTTTACAGGTCATTAAGTAGATGGATCAGACAATACATTTGAAAATCAAAGTACTATAAACATATTTCGTAATTTATATAATTAGATATGCGAATTTTTTTGAGACATCCATCAATAACTGTTCTTTTTGTAATATCATCAATTGAATATGTAGGGATAGTACCTTTCACACTTATTGCTATTGAATATCGAACCGATTTTGTTCGCAACCCTACAATCCTTTAAGAATATAACTACTTGGTACACTGCAAAACGATCTTCATCTTATCAAAACTGAAAAAGCACTGGAGGATTTGTTTACTTTACCATCAGTTATTTATAATACCATTTATAATGTTAATTACACTGCGAATTTTATAATATTTGCATATATATATATACGTAATATAATACATACATAATATAATATAATACATGATACATAATATATATTATATATACTCCGAAATATACTCGATAAAAACAACTTCAAATATTTTTTCTCGTTCAAAACATGTTTAAATAAGCAAGTCACTTATTAAACACATCTGCCGATCTGTTAAAGTCGAATTATCCGATCGTGTTTGAATCTGCTTCTGAACAATTTTTTACAAATCAAACCCGAATAAACGAATTTTTCACATTTCACTTCAGTAAATAACAAACCGATTAAAGCTCTTAACAAGATTGGATACTCTTTTTGGCGGCAATTCTTCAATCTCGTGCATTGCCTCGTGCGTTTACGTAATATTCATACTCGTATATAGAACCGCCTTGTGAATTCTTTTATACGTTATGCATCCATGAGAGTTGCGCAATAATGACAATTATTACAGTTTCTATACAATACGCACCATAATTACTTCTATTATAGTGATATCATTATCGACATCTTTGCGAACAACAATTTTTTACGCCACATACAGTACACGCAGCGCAATGAAAAATGCGCATGTAGAGCTTAATTGAGTTAATCAAGAGTTTATTTAAACACCGAACGGATAATAACATTGTATACTTACGTTAGTAAATGTTATTTCTACAATGTTTACTATACTAACACTGAAATAGCAAAGAATTAAACTATTTATTACAATATTAAAATTACGTAAAGAATTATTCAATTTTTCATATTTTAAAAATAATTCTTGACTTATCGATTTTGCAATTGTAAATCAGTGTAACGTAGTTTTCAAAATACTATCCCTGATATTAATTGCCCTCATATTATTTTAAGAATTTACAAAAGTACGTACTCATCAGCTATTTGTTTCATATTTCAGGAGCTGTCAAATGTCATTTATGTGACACATTATCCGATGAAGATTGCAAAACTGCAAATGGCCAAAAAATGACAAAGGAAGCAACAGAATGTGATATGATGAGGATGTACCAGCAAAGTACATTTTTCAATAGCCACCCATACATTGCAAATCTGTTCAGAAGTGACAATCCGCAAGCACAAGTGAACAGCATGGATCACCAATCGGCTATGGCCTGTTCTAAAGTAGACTTAGTCGGTACGTACTATTGAATTTCTACATATCTGCATTCACGTGTTATAAAATTCACTAAAAAGCAATTTTTATAAATTTAGAAGCTATAAAGTTCTGGGTTCCTGTTTATTGTGGACATGTTCATTTCATACGTAAAAAATATTGGGACAACTTTTAAACTGACAATTCCTGGTCAGTAAGATGAGAATCCCGTACAGCGACTATCAAATAAATTCATAAAAGTATTTTAAATAGCTCCCTTATAAATCTAAACGCTCAGAAAAATTCTGAGTTCAAATTATTAGAAATTATTACGAAACGCGTAGTGAAAGCACCAAGCATGTTTACATGTGTGGGCAAATTAAAAACATGAAAATTAACACGGTATTTTGGATGTATATTTTTAAATATAAAACATTATTTTCCTTTTGAAATTTTATAAAATTAAAATATATGTGCTTTTTGTCAATGTATCACATTTCGGCAACGTAAAATGTTTTTTCAAGAACTTGTAATAATAAAACGAAATTCTAAAAGATTTAAATTTCAAAATTAAACCGTTCAAACTTTCCATGCGTTTACTCTTCTTTAATTAAAACCATTTTCAAAACTCAATGATATCTCTAATAAATTATTAAATACCGCTGGTCTAAAATAGAGCCTGTCTTGGATATTGCTGGCGAAACATGAGCGATTCCCGAAGTAACTTTATGCCTAGAATCCTAATTTGATGTAAAAATCGGCCCAATTAATCAGAATTTTGAGATATTTGAGGTTTTGTACCAAAAAATGCCTTTGTTTTTAAAGCTTTGTTAAGGATGCAATTTTTGTGTGTTCTTCATTATTAGCATCATTTAGTGCTACTCTCAACCTTCAAAATGAGCTACTAAACAATCACTTGTCATTGGCTCACAAAGTTACGGCTATTTTTTACATTTATCCAAAAAGCGCCAATATTGTTGGCATTACCTGCTATATTCATCTTGTCATCATGGAAAGAAGACTTTTTTATCTTGTTGTAATTAACATACAAGACACGCCAATATACAAATTTTTATTATAAATTATCAAGTAGAGACATGTAAGCTTTAAAGTGGTAATTTGATGATGCCCATTACGTTTAACTTTCACTTTGTGAGAAAGAAGCATAGGTGACCCGTTAACAGCTTATTTTAGCAGTAGCACCTACCAAAACTTAACTGAACGTAGTTCCTAGTAGCATCTCTCGAGAACAAAACATTCTTGATCGGCGTAAACGCATTACCATCAGGTTATAAGTTAAGTTCCAAGTTGTTAATTCATAAATAATTTAGAATTTTCTTGCCAAATTCCATCCGAACTAACACAGACAATTGAAACTAATTAGACCATGTACAAAATCGTGGTATTAAACAATCGCTATTAAATTGAAATTTTTACAAATAATACGTAATCACAACTAAAAATTAAATTTGAAAGATGGAGATAAATTGAAGTATAAACTCATTAAAAAAGCAAAACGATCATTTAATGAAATATATTTTTTAAATACTTCCTTAATTCATATTGTCAAAATTTCTTGGAGTGAAAATTTCTTCTTTTTAACTTGAAAAAAGTCGAAGCAATAATAGAGGTCTTAGAAAATGAAATTCTGCCTCGTAATTTCTGAAATTTCAAATTTCACAAAATTCTTTGAAAACGGCAACTGAATTTCCACTCCAAAGAAAATGTACAATAATATGAAAATGTTTTTCTGAACTGTTAACCCTGACACTGACTATGACTTTTCTACAGATTCCGAATAAAAAAGATCAAGTGTAACATAAATTTATTATACGTAAGTTTAGTTTAAAAATGGTTTGGGTATATGATATAAACGTTTTTGTGAGTAAAATGTATATTAAACTGTAATTTATTATACTTTAATTATATACATTTATTATATTTGTATAGTATAAAAAACAAACTTAAACGCGTAACAAAAATTTTGTGCAAAGTGCAAAAAATAACCATAAAATAGCATAAGTCTATATAGTGCGTTTAAAAATATACAAGATTGTATAAAAATTACGTTCCACATTTATGCCACAGGTTTAACCCAAATTTAAACGATTGTGAAATTGCAACAATCCCATTTATGCATTCGATTATATTTCATTATTCCATTGTCTTTTACGATTTTCCAAAATTTGAACTAAATTTCTTGTCTTTTTAATTTAAATATTATACAATAAAAATATCTCAAAATAATAAACGGAAATGTTTGATTCATATAGTCGACGGCAAAGAAGTGACAGTGAGAAGCTGCCAATCCGCCAAAACCGACCAAATCGATCCATGTACTGTCATGCAATCCTCGATCAATCAGCTGAACAAGGACAAGAACAGACGTGAAACCAAGATGACGTTCTGTGACCTCTGTATGACCGACGCTTGCAACGGATCCGAGACTCTGACGTCATCGAAATTCGGAATCTGGATGATATCCCTGCTGGGGTCATTCGTTCTCGGCGCTTTCCGCGGTGAGGCGTAACCGCTTCGCCCGTTAACCCGAAAGTAATGCGAGACCACGAATTGCTACTTACGCAGCACTCATCGACGCGCGTTTTAACCGTTCCATGCTTCCAAGAACGCGTTTCGGTTAAGCGCCATCCTGATGACAAAGTTGATGAACTAATTTCATCTCTGCGAAATCGTCGATGCATGTGAAAAGGGAGCTGATCAATTTGCTGAGCGCGTTTTATCATTTTTCTAAACGTAGAAAATTAGTTTGTAGATTTAGAGTTTTCTTCATCGATGCACACACATGCACATACGTAACACATTCGTCGGATTATTCGACCACATTCGCGCACACAATTTTCCGATTCCGGATATGAAGATACATGCCACTTTCGATCGTGACTTCTGTGCGCGCGCTCTCGACTCTTTTCTGTCGTTTTCCCATGTGGGATTTTTCGTATACATTATCGGTAAGTCAGCTCCGCTGAGAATATACGCATTATATATAAATGTACGTTGAACATGTACCTATATGAAGAATATATGTAGTGACGATTGATTTATTTTCAAGAAACGTATTGAGAGAATATTGCGTGTTCATATATACGTTAATAAGTATACAATATATATATTACATATTTACATGTGTTACGATAAAGGCGATTATTACGATATTTGAAATTTCGAAAGTCATGACACCTGTTCGCAGAATTCGCCATATGGACCACGTTATGGAGCTTCGACAATGATTCAAATATTATAGCACCATCAAAATTTCTATATTACTTACATTGTATTAAGCAATAAAGATAAATTGGTCCAAAAGATCGTCTGAGAGTTCAACGCTAAAATATTTTTATCCTCCGAGAGTAAAGATTCCTTTTATTTTGTTACCTTGTTATTTTACTCACTCTATTTATTTTTGCACGCTCTTCTACGCTTACTTAATATTTTACAAGCTAATGGATAATCATTTTACAATCAGAAGCTGTTTATATTCTGAACAAATGGTGACAAATTTAATTAAATATTTAAATCTAAATATGGTTACCTTTGTTCGCATTTTTACTAATAAGCGTCAATATTACGTATTAATGACGTATGATGAACGAATATGGATATGCAATTTTTTTTATCTCAGAAACTTGTTTGCGAACAATTCATAATTATTTGAAAACTTGCTAAAAAAATTGAATAAATGAATAGTGGTGGAAATGCAGTTTTGATATTTATATATGTCTATCATATGAAAGATTTGATGCGCCAGGCACTGAACTATCCCGAGTAGAAATTTATTACGGCACTGATCAGGGCCTGACCAAAAGCGTTACACCCTGATCAGGGCCCGAACAAATTCTGCTCGGGATATTACATCGTTATCAATAAACTTACGTATTAATCAATATTGGAATTATCTATAAAAACAATAGCATTCAAATTGGTAAACAACTAGAATCTTTGATGAATTGCAAATTTGAGAGTAAACTACCTCTAAAATCAACAGTTAACAAATAATAATTGGTTTTGTTCTCATTAATGTAACGTCCAAGACATTGTCTATTTTAGGGGTAGTTTCCCTACTAATTACCACTCCCTTCCCTCCAACTTACCTAGCCGGACTTTCATGTTTATTCGAATGATACTTTTATACTGAAAGTCACTAAAAAGAATACAGTTTATTTTACGATATATTAAATGAGGTATACATTTGTTCGCGAGGTTTTTTTGCTAATAATATAAAGATACTATTGATTAGGACCACTGCACTCGAAGAAGATTCTTTCGTATAAATTTTTAATAATAACATAGCTATTTCTACAATCTTAAAAATAAATTATCATATAAAAATATGATTGAAAACATTTTTGTTGAAATATTTTGTCAGAACAAAACAAATGATTGTTTCAAATACACAATTGTCATTAGTAATATTTCTTGGTTTTCTTGGTGTCAAGAAAGACGGCTATAGTGACAATCTTCGTAATTTTTAAACGCACGTGCAATTCAATATTAAAAGTATATGGAATCCGAAAACTAGTGTTGGCGTGGTGCCTCGCTCGCTTCGCTCGCTCAGAAACTTCGACTCAGTAGACACTCGGCTATTCCTTAATACTCGTTTGTTTACTAACAGCTTTCAATTATATTATAAAATTATATTGATATTTGGGGATCCAATCATATTTAGGTCCAAGTGGCTTCGATAGATATGTTACAACAATATAGTGTTTCATATATGTATGAAAATTGAAAATGAGCATTTTCAAAACTTCGACCCCGACAACAGGCCAGCCGAAGTATAAATAAATAAAAGTTGCAAAACACTCACTTCAAGCACTGGTATTGTAATAGACTATTCGATGCATATTACATGTTTACAGTGTTTTATTAATTACTGTCTGTATCATTATGATCTTATATATACAATATATATACATATAATTCGTCAAAGATATCTTGAAAGTGTCGAAAAGATCTCTGACGAATATCTTTTAGATACTATAAGACATCTTTTAGATATATCGAAATAGTTATTTTCGTATCAAGGGCGTAAAAGAACTTATGCTCCCATAGGTGATCACCGCGCCCGAGGGGCTGGGGAAGACTACCCCTGGAGGTAGGGGGTCGAAGCGTCGAAATTTTATGGAAAACTATAGGGTAATTTTTTTGCCGGGATGACCAAATTCAATACTTTTTCAGACAATAGTCATAAGCATTTTAAACCAGTTTTTATGGCATTATCGTTAACTTTAGGAAGAAAATGAATAAAATCTAATCAGATCGAAGTTATGCCAAGACGCGTATTTAAAAAAAAAATTTAAGTCAATACGCTTATCCGTTCGCGAGTTATCGCGAGACAAAAAAAAACGGGACGTACGTACGTACAAGATCACGGACTTTTTTTTATTGTTGATTTGGGTTCCTTAGGGTCTGAAACGTCGACATTTGATGAAAAACTATAGGGTGATTTTTATGCCCGAAGTGACCAAATTCAATACTTCGTCCAGACTTAGTCTTTTGCGAGCATTTGAAAATAAAATACAAGGCTCTAAGATAACTCTAAGAGATTCTTTAGAGACAATATAAAGACCTGCAGAAATCATTTTGTAAAGCTCCAAGATCTTTCTTGTAAAGCTCCCAGATCTCTTTTGTACAGGGACAAAAATTTCTTTGGAAATTTTACTATTCTACATGGTTATTAGGGGACAGACTTGCACTAGGCGAAAAGTTTCTATTCTTTTTGCTAAAATTTACTATAATTTGTGTAATTTTTACAATAACATTCTGAATTTTTTGCAAAACTAACATTAAAAATTCCCGAAAGTTATGATAAAAATAACAACAATTTTAGTAAATTTTAGCAAAAGGAATAGGAAATTTTCGCCTGCTGCAAATCTGTCCTTTAATAACCAATAGAATAGTAAAATTTCCAAAGAAATTTTTCTCCGTGTATTTTTCCAGAGTAAGCAGACACATTATTATGAAAAGCGCTGTATTTTTGTGAAACTAATATAGATCTGTGATTTTTCTCAGAGAGCTCTTAGATATTTCTCGTAGCTTTTCTGGAGAACTATGAGGAGCTCCTAGAGTACTCTAACGGCGCTCAGAAACGTAGCAGAAATCTCTCAAAAACATCGACGAAACTCTCAGAAGTATCGAGAAAATATTACATTGCCTCTCAAAAATCTCTTCGAAATCGCTTAGTAACCTGTCAGAAGTATCGAGAGGATATTACGTTGCGGCAAAAGGGGGTATGCAAAAATATGAAATTCTTCGGTAAAGTTATTATATACATTTTTGAATCCTCCGGGAGTAAAAATCAATTTTACGTAATGCGGCGAAATTTTTGGGTTCAAATTAACGAGCCCTACGTATTATCACCGACGATTTTGATTGTCACTATATTCGCGCGGACAACTCTTAATGATACGTATTACATTTTATAGGTTATCAAAATCAATTTATTCTCTAAATATATACACAAAATTCGCTACATTACTCCTGGTTTGATTGTATTCAGTTTAAACATGTATAAGATTTTGTTGTATCTGCTTGGAACTTTCATACGAAATCGTAGAAGCTGTCGGCGAACTACATTACAGTTGAATATAATGTTTTGATTGTCGAACCTTCTGGGAGATCTCTAAGAGCAATATTCGAGCTTCTTCAAAGAATTTCAAATTTCTGAATAACCTCTCTTGCTGCAATGTAATATCTTCTCGATATACTTCTGAGAGTTTCGTCGATGTTTTTGAGAGATTTTTGCGATGTTTCTGAGCGCTGATAGATCACTCTAGGAGCTCCTGATAGTTTTTCAAAAATGCTACGAGATATATCTAAGAGCTCTCTAAGAATAATCACAGATCTATATTGAAAGTTTATAAAAATACAGTGTTTTTCTTAATAATGAGCCGGCCTACTCTGGAAAAACTACAAGACAGATCTGGGAGCTTTACAAGATGATTTCTGTCGGTCTTTATATTGTCTCTAATGAATCTCTTTCGTAGATCCTTATATTTTATTTTTCAAATGCTCGCATTAGGCTCGGGTTTGGACAATACGGAGCTTTGAGGGAGCTTCCTCTCCGTAGAAATTTTGTTTACTTGGGTATGTTATTAAATTTTCGGATTCCATATACTTTTAAAATTGAACTGCACTTGTTTATAAATTGTGAAAATTGTCACCATAGCCGTCTTTTTTGACATGGAGAAAACTTTTGACAATGTACAGTGGCCAAGTATGTGACAAGGTCTTAAGATTCTGTAACTGCCGATAAGATCTGATGGACGCTATAAAGAGCTATAGACTGGCTAGGTGAAAAGTTATGATGTGAAGTCTCCAAAAAAGTATAACGGAAGGCTCAGTTCTAGAACCTACTGTGGAATACAATTTTGAATTTGAATCTCAAATAACTAGCAGGGCAATACATCAAACGTTTAGCATATGCTGATAATCCGAATAATCAAAATTAATCTGTTAAAACCGGGAAATCAGTTCTTATATATGCAAGATATCCATTTACACATATGCACTCATTTTTAATTCGGCTCTAATTTTTCATGTGAAATTAATTCCATTCCTTCCGTGGAAGTTGAGGTTTGCAATAATTCGGATTGGATAGTAAATTTTCTCTCACGACTATTTTTTTACTATTTCTTCAATGTTACTTCCAACGAGCTGTTGATTGGAAACTGTATCTTGGACAATTTCTGTTGAGGACTTAACATTTTTTAAAAATAATCTTCGAGAAATTTTCCATTTGTCATGTAGAATATCGTTAAAAATTTGAATCACTCCTATTAGTGAAAATAAAGTTGATTTTTTCTCACTCGGAGTAAATTTCGTGATAACCCGAGTAAAAAAAAATTATCTCTAAAAGATCTTTCCGAGATCTCGCGGGTTTAATCTCGTAAAGATCTCGCAATTTTTACTCGGGAACTGATTGATATTCAAAATAAATTTTCATTCTAGTTGATTAGTCTATCTATCTGCATCACTTATTACCTACTTCTTTTTTAGACTTTTTATATTTACCGGCATTATATTTTTCATAACTTTATGTTCAGTGCGACACTTCGGCATGAGAAAAGAAGAATAATACACACGGATTAGATAGTAAGTAATTTGGTTTCAGTCTAAAAAATGTTGGGATATGGGTAGAACGATAAATGTAGTACTACATTTAATCCTGAAGAAAAGTCGCGAATTATACTTTTTTCCAACTGATGCATTTTGTGTAGAATGAGAATCACATTTTGGGGTAAACCATGATTCAACATATTGTACATTTTTATTATACCAATTTGTGCCAAATATTAACTACATTTTATGCATTTAATGAACATGTATTTAATGAGTTTAACAAATAAAATTTTATTATGCAATTTTTGTATTCATACTTATCTGCAGTAATAATATGTGGAACATCAGATACAGAATTGGAACTTCATTCTTAAATCGAGCTTGTAGCTGTAACTTTTAAAAATGGGCCGAAATGTATAGAACTACAAAAGGCCATGTTTCTTGTTATCAAAAATGATAGAAATAACTTATATATTTATAGAAATAATTAACGCTAAAATAATGACTATAATATATGAGAGAAATGTAATAAAAATTTTATTTTAAATTTTTTTACCAGTGTTCTAAGATCATTCATTTTATTTTAAAAAAGTTTTGTTATTTTTGTTCTTCTTAATAATCAGCTTAACTTTTAATTGTTTAACTACATAATTATACTTTCAAAGAACGACACTAAAATAGTTATAATCTTATTTTATAATAAACTTGCGAAGTTCATATTACGTAATGTATTATTCCTATTTTAACCATGATAGCTTATTTTTTAACTATTATAATTTTTCTTGTCTCATTTACGGTATCTGAAAGGTTAAATTAAGTCATGCAGATTTATTATCAATTTTGTATAATAATTTTAAAATATTTTAGGATACAAGTTCAACTGTTCCTAGATTTAGTTCCCACTTTAAAAAAGCAACAAAAGAACGCCAAAAACTTCTCTTTTGTGTGTAATTTGATCTAAGAACTGTTAATTTGTAAAACAATCTTCTTGAAACTAAAAAATCATAACATTTTCAATTTATACCAATTCAAACGTGGCCAAATTTTCAATATTATACTATTCTGAAGGTTAGGTTTGAATATAAAATACTTTAAATAATGTTACTTCAATGCACAGGAATCCCGATACTATTGCATTACTACCGATCACGAAAGTAAAGTTGCTGATTTCACAACAATATTAACACAATATTGGGCATAATATGTAATTTCGAAATATAATCTTTTACTTTGTAATTAGTTTGTGTGCTATAAAACTTGATTTTAAATGTTTCAATTATTTATTTACAGCTTGTTGGTTAACGGTAATTATATCAACCCGAGAAGCGCATCCGGAACAGACTCATTTACGGTTGAATTCACATCATGTTATTCTGAGATGAACATTACGCATGCACAATCCTACAAAATATTCATTCATTTTAACTCAGCATGTTTTACGTCTATTAAGCATTATTAGGAAAATTGACCGTTTTTATGATTACCTTAAATATGTGAAATTAGAAAAAAAATCGGAATTCAAGTCTTGTGTTTTCTGTGAATCTTAAAATTGAATCAGAGTGTTTACAGCAAGATAAGAAATAATGACTAAAAATAAGAAACATTGAAACATTTAAATGTAATTTTCTAACTTTACGCCTCCCTCCAATAGTGGAATAATGATTCTCCATCGGAGCATATTTTTAGAGTTTGGGATTTTTTTCATCCGTATACGCTATCTTGGCTAGTCATCGCATTTTAATTAAGTGTATTATTTCGTATATTTTATGACAATTATGCAGTGTTAGCATGTAGGATGGGCACAGGGATTTTCAGTCAACGATTAACATAAACTTCAACTGATTCTATGTAATCTTAACAACGAATTACTATTTTGAAAAGATGCAGACAACGCCGGGAGTGGACACTTTTTGCACTTGAATTTCAATCAAGTATTCCATGTAAAAATCGATATTTCATGTCAAATCAGTGGCAGGTTCTTGGCCAATCATCTTGGCCACGCCGTCTTCTACATCCACACCACGCAGTTCATGTATTAATATAAAACATTTCGACCAACTATATGTTACCACGTATGTAAATCTAAAACACCCCATGTCCATTATTTAAATATTAAAAAGGACGATTATCACGCACCTCGTAAGTTTCCATTTCTTAATACACCTTTAGTGTAGCTAAAGTAACGCCTTCATGGTTGTCCTTGACATTTCTGGACAATACACGAAGATTAAATATTTGTATTTATTTCTGGAAAAAGATTGTTACTATGTTATTATGCTTATTTCAATATAGATGAAAATTACTCCAATTTTTTTAAACGCGTGTTTATGCGCTTGATTATTTCTTAATATATTTTGTATATTTGTACTATTATAAAACCGTTAGTGTTAATTGAAATAATCACTATAATAGACCATCTTAACTGTACTAATTGTAAGTAACATTCTAATGAAAAATTAGATACAAACTATTATCTAAAAGCACTTTTAGAAATGCCACTGGTATTTCAATTTTATATAGGCTCATCTATCATCACCGAAAAATAATTCTTCTGCCAACATTGTGTATTTGCTAAATTGAAATTTTCAAATTTCCCTGGTTTGCATCGTTAGCGAAATATTAAGGTAAAATAGTTTTCTGAAAATGATTGAAATAGTGTCCATTCGACTATAACGTTTTAAACCAAACAATTATTAACATTTTTAAAGAATGTTTGTCCAAGCGAACTGACAAATATATAGGTCGGCAAATTAATTTTGACGTTTTTTTAGTATTTTTAGATTTGTTACTTTAAAATATGTACCTACATTAATTATAACTTAAATAGCTACAAAACCTCATTAAGAAATTTCGGTTGAAATAAATACTATTTTCCCGTCGATTTAGATTATTAAGCATCATGCAAAGCTCATTCAAGCATTCGAGCATCGCATTTTTTAATTTGTACCACGAGTAGTTAAGCAGAAACTTTTTTGTCATCAAATTTTTTTTCTGTAGTGAGGAGATATAGTGCGTAAAAATCGATGACATTGACTTTTACACTTTTATAAAATACACATAATTGCATAGATTGAACTAATTTATCAGCTGAAATTCTGCAGAGAAAGTTAACCATAACCGTGGCAATATCAAAACCGTAACAATACGCCTACTGTGACAAAATAACAACCATGACAAAAGAGATGATACAACGTATATCTTGGAAATATATGTCATAAGAATGACCTATTTTAAAATAAATGAATTCACCTTAATGAAAAAGTCGTATTATGAAATTCAACACACGGTGATAAGTGTACAAAAATATATGTATGATGAATTTTGATTTTTCAGGTTGCTATAAAAATGATTTTCATGAATGTTTTGCGCATATGCGCCAATATTACTGCATCACACTTATGCATACTATGGTCGACGATATAAAGCATATATTGCATTAAGTCTCGCGAATATGTTTCCTGAAAGTATCGCTAAATGACAAAAGCGATAATTCAAGCGATACTTGATGCCTCATGGATCGAAAGGTATCGCTGATATGGTAAAAGTATTGCAGAAGTATTTCAGATAGAAAAGAGCCATTATAATATTGGAATTCTATTGAAACTCTGAATAAAGGTGAATAAAAATACTTCAACTTTAAGAAAAAATTTTACTTTTATACCCTACATAATTCTAACGACCTCAAAATGTCCGCAACAATGAAAAGTTCTTTGAAATTTTCTGGACGCATCAACTTAAAAACTACGATCTTTTTTAAAAAAAATGGTAAGAATGAAAAGTTCTCAGAATTTATCGACAAATATAACGGAATTTTTTTAGGTTTTTTTGATGAGTTTTTTTTTCAAAATTTGTTCAAAATTGTAATTTATTTTCGAAAAATTCTGCAAAAAATGTAGTGTATTCTCTAATGAATTCTAAGAGTTTGATCTCTTCTGCACTTTTTCCCTTAAAGTTTATAGTTTTTGAGAAAATGAATTTCAAATATTATAGCTTAGGAATTTGTATATAGAAAACTGTCAACGTTAGGAAAAATTTGCAAAGAACAAAAGATTCTTTGAATTCATTAGAGAATATAATATATTTTTTTAATTTTTACAATTTGGAAAAATTTTTTGTTTCCCGACCGCGTCGGAATTCGCGTTTCCATGCCTAGAACGCGGGACGAAAGTCGCCGACTCCGCCCGGGCGCCATGGCGCATGCGCACTTCGTTCTTATTACTCCCTAGGGACGGAGAGTGCTGCCAGCGGGAGTAATGGATGGGGTCGGGAGAAAAATAGCGTATGCCACACGGGAGGCAAGCGTGCGCACGCTCAGGAATCGCGCGCTTTCCTCCCCTGAAGCATAATATACTATTAAAAAAATCCCCAAATGTAAAAAAAAAAATATAAAAATATTCGTGGATATTTTTCGATAAGTTTTGAGCACTTTTCTTTCTTAGTATATTTTTAATAAAGCTTGTAGATTTTGAGTTAGAGCGTCCCGATCATTTCAAAGAAACTTTCATTGTTGCGGCAATTTTGAGATCGTTAGAATGATGTATAAAAGTAAAATTTTCTTAAAATTTAAGTATTTTGTTCACCTTTGTTCAGAGTTTCAATAGAATCCAGAAGAAAGAAGTAATAAGATCCTAATCTTAGAATAGAAGCAAGAAGAAGTTTCTTTGGGCGTTAATGAGTTAAAAGCAAATAATAAAAAATTGGTAACTGTCAAATTTGCTTGTAAATCCGTTTGAAATGAGACATCTTTGAGGATATACGTCATGCGAATCTTTCCGTCACCTGACAGAGCTTCCTAGAAAATGTCTATTAATAATAGGATTGATACCATCAAATGATATTATTTACAATTTTTCCGTTTGAAAAACAGATATTCGCAAGTATGAATCGCATGTGAATCATGCCTATCCGTCTATATCGAATAGAACAGTAAGCAATGTTCGATACTCGAGAAGAGTGTCATAGGCCGTGACCACGAATTATATCGGTCGGAAGTAAAATCACTTTAAAAGTGTGATGATGTCAACTATGACTGTGTCACGTATTCTAATATCGTCTTAACGCATGTAACTGTTTCATTTGAAATTTGTCATTCTATGAACTCATTTGATGAAACACAAGTTTAAGAGACTTCCTTCTTGAAGATGTTTTTGCGAACTAAGAAACGCGCACAATTGATTTAATGCTTTACTTATATTTTGCATTTGATATATTACAAATAATAGATGACATTTTCATTATTTGACAGCGTTTTATTAACGTATTAACATGGATTTAATGAGTTCGGAAATGACGACAAATAGGGGTACTGTATCGATGATGCAATTTTATAAAACGTTAATAAAAATATATATTAATTATGACAACCGTGTACATTATTTTTGTTTGATCTTCTGGAATAACTTCAAGCTGTGTAGCATTATCTAAACGTTATGACTATTTTCAGTTTACTACTAGGAGATAGTGGTTTCGTACAGTTTTAATTTCGAGTTTAAAAATAGGTTTACAGAAGAATATCTAATAGATACTTATTTTATTCAGTAATAACTTTTATGTTTCTTTTTATACTGCCCTCTTGTTAAAATTACGTTTTGTTTAGAGTACATATTTAATATATTCAATATACTAAAAATTAGCGTCACTTATTAAAATCTGTTTTCTTTCTGAAGTTGCAAAATTGACTGTTATAATTAAAATGTATAACATATTCAATACAAAATGATATAATATCGCCATACTTTTTGGAACAAATTAAAAAATTTGGAAATATTTACGAAAATTTGTTGTACGAGACATTCAGTTATTTAATATTCAATTGCAAACAAAACTCACTTTGATGCATGTGCAAAATTCATAAAATGTTTCTTATCCAGATAAGGTTTCTTGTATACTTTATTTAGCTGATTGCGTACTAAAAAAATTCAAATATGAACTTCCAAGGAACATAAGAACATTATTGGAGAAATTTAAGAATTTATAAAAATGTGGTGTTTTATGAACTTTGTTTCACAGGTTTCATCAATAAATATTTGTAATAGTAAACAGAATTGTGAAACATGAATATACTTTAAAAATATTCACGTTATTTTATAGGAAACACCTCTTTAAAATGATTGTTTCATATCATAAAATGTTTCTTATCCAGATAAGGTTTCTTGTATACTTTATTTAGCTGATTGGTTGCTAAAGAAATCATCAGATTAAAATGGGACATATGAAAAACGGTACTACATGAAAATATAATAAATGTTGTCAGCTTTTTTCACGCTTTGCAATACATGCGCGTGACTGAACAGAATAGATTTTTTATTTTAAATTAGGCCCAATTGTTATCATTGAAATTATTTGTTTCCGAAAGAAAAAGTCTGTAAGCTTAAATTTTTACTAATTTTCTTTGATGAATCTTGCCAATACCTAACATTATCTCCCAGCAATTATACACATCAACATCGAATGGTCACTCATTCAGGTGATTACGGGTAATCTTAATTTTGGCAATTATTAGAATATTTTGTGTTTGGAATAAACAAACTTCTGATATAAAAATTCTGATTCATCTCTAAAAAAAACATTAAGACTGGCAGGGCTTATGAAAAGTAGAATTTGCTTTATTCAGGTCTTGGTAATCAAAAAAATGTGGCAAAAATTTCAATTTAATAAATCATTTATTATTACCTTTTTTTTCTATAGTAGATAAAATATAGAACTATTAGAATTAATTATGTGACAATGGAACAACAGATAAAACACAATAAAAAAATAATAAAACATCATAATGTTTCAATGTTGAAGACTTATTAACCGTGGAACCGGAAATATAAGTTAAGTTTCGAGCAAAAATTAAGACACCAACACAAAAGATGCAAAGGTCGGATGAGCTTTCAGAGTGATGGTGCATCGTGAAACAACCCCACACTGTGTAGACTTTGTCTGAGAGAGCAGGTCAAATGCCTGAGTCAATTTTGTAATGTCTTACGTGGGGTTAAATACTCCCGCGACCTCGTCGGCCAACTTTTGTACGACCCGCAGGCCTCATCTCGGCATTACTACATTTAGGAACCATAATATCATATTAATTCCTCACATAAAGTTCTCTCGATTTGTCCAATAGTTTGAATTATTCATTGCCAGCTCAAATGATCATCGATTATAAATAAATAATCTTCCTATATAACTAAATCATGTTATCTGCGGTAGTACCCGTGTTACGATATGGATAGAATAAAGTTGGTAAGCGTACTAAAAAAATTCAAATATGAACTTCCAAGGAACATAAGAACATTATTGGAGAAATTTAAGAATTTATAAAAATGTGGTGTTTTATGAACTTTGTTTCACAGGTTTCATCAATAAATATTTGTAATAGTAAACAGAATTGTGAAACATGAATATACTTTAAAAATATTCACGTTATTTTATAGGAAACACCTCTTTAAAATGATTGTACTTGTCTTCGAATAAATTAAATGGTGTAATTCATATTCCATTCATCCATTCATCACAGTCCATTCTTGTTACTATCTTTACTTTCTTATACTAATAAAAGCGGACTATAAAGGTTAACAACATATTAAACGTGGTTACTTTTCATTTATATTACCTAACATTTCCTGGGTTTCAAGGACTCTGTATATTGTTCAACGAACTTACGGTTTACTGCTTCGTGGATTCTCAATCTTACTCAACATGTTAGTACAAATTATTATTTAGAGAAATCTTCCTTTTTAGGTTTATATTGTAGGGTATATGTAAAAACCCGAATTTAAAAAATTGAATTATCAAAAAAGCGAATTTCACAAAGCCGAATTTTATAAAACCAACTTCAAAAAGACAAAAACCGATTTTCAAAACACCGAATTTCAACGGAACGAAATTCAAAACTAGGACACACACAAAAAGCCGAATTTCATAAAATCGAATTTCACAAATCCGAATTACATAATTCCGAATTTTACACTTTCATACATATAAGCCACATCCAATAAAGATTTTATGAATTATATTAAAAGTATATATTTAAAATATAAAATTACTGATTTCAGCAGACATTGTGGAAATCACTCTGATGTAAATCGAACTGTACCGCAGGACTATCTGTCGTGTAAAATACTAAATATTTTAACCGTGGAACAAATGCAATTTAGACAAGTGGACACTTTTTGAATACAGAGATTTTAATACTACCAGAGGATGTTTGAACTGCCTCTCGCTGATATTACTAGAAATGAAATATGTTATTCTATATCAAAATCCATTAGACAGTATTTTTTTGTTCCAAATGGGCATTTGTTTGCGAGTTATATTATCAATAAACAATTCATTTTAACAATTTCACATGTCAAAGCGACAATTCATCAAATGAAGCTTAAATTTGTGACTCGGGGTTTTTGGGGTCGCTAATTACCAATCTATGATCAAACCAGCAAAATTGAATACGGCGGATTCAAAATTGTTAAGAAGTTATTAAATTCCATTGAAAGTTTTTATTCGGGAGATTTTATAATCGCTGATTATGAATCGATGATCAAAAACAAGCAAATTCATGATAAAAAAAGCAAAATTTAAAGTGGTCCAAAATGTCGTACAAATTTTTGAAAAGTTATTTCATTCGATTGAAACGTGTTACGTTAGAATTCGTACTCTATCATTATCATTCAAGCAGAGAATTGAGCTTAGACAAATAATTTTATTCAGACATAAAAATTTTACAGATCTTAGGAACTTGAAATCTAGTTTAGTAATTACAAAGTAAACATATAGTATATACGAGGACTCACCTTAATAATCTTCTATTTCATATTCATATAAACCTGATATATTAAGTATCAACTTATAGATGATGATAAACGAGTAAACAATATCAGTATTTTAACTGGTCTAAAATATGTTATTTTTGCTATTTTTGATGCACAATTTTATAGCGTTAATATCGCGATATATTAATCTGCATATTACAATTTTGATGCAGAGACATGGACTATTCCACTTCACAAATAGATTTGTGTATACATGGTTCAGAAGCATATTTAGGATTTACTCACCGGACAGAGTAAAAACTTACGATAGACGTATTATGGAAGCGCCTGAACGACCTGCATCCCGACATACTCCTATGTTTCTTAGCGATGGAAATCATGCACCGTATATTAGAGGCATAGATATGACCTCTAATGAATTGTACAGAAATACAAAGAACATGCAGTTATATGAAAAATACATCTCTTTTTATATCACCTAATATATTTATATACTGAATAAAGAATTTTATACCAATAATTTGCAATTGCTTCACGTTACTCTAAAAATATTTTAGCATCATAAATTGACAAATAAGCATTCTGTAGTGACATCATTTATAAATACGGATGTATCAATATTGCAAAGCTGAAAATCATTATTATTAATTCAAAATCATTTATATAGGTGATTTTCAATAAACTGTGATACTTTGAATCTGGTATAAAAAATGGAATAATATTATACCTACTTGAAAGAAATATATTCTCATGTAACTAGTTAGTAGGCAATCACGTTTTGTTGGGAAATATAAACACGATAAATATAAAAACTACTTTCAAGGTTCTGTATACTAAAATATAAGTAAAATGTCAGTACCGCCAGTATGTCTTTTTTTAAATTTTTTAACAATTTTAATCAATTTTTTAAGATTTTAAATCCATTAGTTATTCTGCATAGAATCTAGTCTCTAGGGAAACATTATTGGTCGGAAAATAACAATGTGTAGGAAGACAAGTAATCATCGGCTGCAGTTTTACTCTCATCCTTTAATTGCGCTGTACAGAACGACTTGAATTTTCTTTACAGTTTTAAGCATAATTATGTGAATCTGTAATTTTTTCAATATTTACATTATATTTCTGTTACTATTTCACAAGACATCGATGTATATTGAAAAGTTAATTGCGATAAACAAATGAGCGTTGATCGAAGCAGTCACAGAATTTTCTCAAGACATAAACGGTCTCCAAATTTTAATCATCGGTTACCTTAAAAAATTATGGTCAGTACCACTTGCAAGTAGTGCCCAAGTGCAAATTTGTTTCAGTGAGGCTCCTGTCATGTAAACATGTAAGTTACTTAAAACTTTTATAATGCAATCGGAAAATATTTTATGAACACTGATTATTGTATAAAACAATCATAAACATCAATTGTCAAACCACACCAAATAAAGTCAGTACCGCCGTAAAGTTGAAGAAAATTTTTTACAAAATGCCTCCAGGTACAATAAAGTAACAAGATCTAGCGTGACTGAAGAAAAATATACAGAAAGGGAACAAAAAAACGGATGCAATAAAACGTACGAAATTCAAGAAAAGTACTAAATTCGTATACAAAGATTTTGGGAAAAGTATACTTATACGTCAATTCTATATTGTACGTGTATTAGTTTCATACATCATTTTAGTGTATAAATTATGTGTTTATTTTAAAATAATAAAACGTTTCAAATTATTTTTTTACACTCCGTAATAAAATTCGATTTTACGTAATTGTTATCGATTTCATTTGCATAATTTATGCATATTGCATAACAAAATATCATTCGACATATATGTAAAAAATATTTGGTTTTTTTATATAAATTAAGTATTTATTAAAAACATTATTTCTTTCATTCAAACTTATACTATTTAATTTTCAACATTATTTACTTTGTTTTTTCATATCAAATAAAGAATACATACTTTTATGAATAATAATAATATGGATGAATATATACAGGAAAATACTATCATAATTAATGAAATTATTAGCAATTTGTTTGTAACTATTGTATATTATTTCATAAAAATTAAATAATTAAATTGAAATCATAATTTTATCAATTATTTCAATTGTCTTATTTTTTCCATTTGCTATGCAGGAAAAAAGTATGCAGTTATTATTTATATTTATAATTACTAATAATTTCAGTTCTTATTTTTATGTCTGTCTATTTTTCGACTTATATTTCATAAGAAACCTATTTTAATGATAATGAACATAAACTGTTGATGTTGTATTCGTTAGAAAGCCATTGAATGTCAGTATACCACCGAATCTCGAATGTTAAAAAATGATTATTTCTAATATAACTTTATAAATATTTCACTTGTAGCTATTTTACTTTATGTACACATTACACATACTGTTACGGACAGAATCGATGTTTTATCGACTGCGGTACCCGACGTAGGTTTTTTCCCACAAAGGTGGTTTTCCCTGCGCCATTGCACACCCGAATGGGGGTACCTCTCAAAATGAAGCAGGCCTGTTAGGTAAATTATGTAAAAGGCCCTTCGAAATGGTGACGATCTCGATACAATTATTTGTAATTCGAATAGTATGATATCGATGTGTAATATGACGTCGTAGTCTATTTAAATGTTCGAGAGTTTGAAAGATCGAACGAAGATGTGAAAAGTGACGATCGGGTTGACAGAGAACGTGCCGGAACGGCAGAAGGTTAGGAAGTCCGCGTCGCGATCGGATCGTCACCGGTTGATCGGAATAAATAATTAATATTTTCGTGTGGCCGATCAAACCGCGTGTTTTATTTAAAAGCCCTTCCACCAGTCGTTTACACATACTGTATGTAACCAGAAAATGGAAAAATATACATTTTTACTTAATCTGGGAATTCGCCGAATTATCGTTAAAAATATCACAGTTTCTTGAAAATCACCCATATATATATCGCTTTCAGTGGTAGTTATTCAGTAAAACAATTCAGTAACGAACTAGTGTCGTATATTTTTATAGTTTGAATGAAAAAAACTGGATCCCATAGAATAGAGACATTTACGTTTTGTAGAAATTTTAACATTAAGGAACTGAAATTATTAATTGCTGATGTTTTATTCATGCTACGCCGTTCCTTAATGCCGCATATATAACCAAAAGACAGGTGACTAATTGAATTAGTAATGATTTTTACTAATAAACAGTAAAAACTTTTGTGTATATATATACAGGGTGATCCAAAAGTCCCGGAACAGAAAAAAATCTCAGCGGAAGTGCATTTTCGGGGAAAATGTTTTAGACAAAAGTTTAAGGATTTTTCCCTGGCTATTTAATGGCGATATTGAATTTGACCTTGAACATGACCTTGAAGGTTATTTCAAGGTCAAGTTAATTTTTTTAAATGGGAATCCCTATTTTTTTTCACGGATTCGGAAAGAGCACAAAATTTTACGTCCGAATATGCTATGGCCGTTTTTTTCGGCAAGGTCATTTCAAGGTGAAACTTAAAACTCCCGTGACGGCGAAATATCTCAGAGGGTGTGCATTTCTTTGGGAATTGTTTTAGACAAAAGTTTAAGGATTTTTCCCGGGCTATTTAATGGCAGCACAGAATTTGACCTTGAACATAACCTTCAAGGTTATTTCAAGGTCAAGTTTGTTTTTTTTTAATGGAAACTGCTATTTTTTTTCACGGATTCGGAGAGAGCACAAAATTTTACGTCCAAATATGCTATGGCCGTTTTTTTCGGCAATGTCATTTCAAGGCCAAACTTAAAACTCCCGGAACAGCGAATTAACTCAGCAAGAGGTCATTTTCGGGTAAAATGTTTCAGACAAAAGTTTCAGGATTTTTTCCGGGATATTTAATGCTAGCATAAAATTTGACCTTGAAAATTACCTTGAAGATTATTCTCAGGTCAAGATTATTTTTTTTTCTTAATTGGAACCCCGTTTCATTTTCTTAACGAAGTTATGAGGATCTTCCGGTATTGAGAGTGGTTAAATTCATTTTGTTCAGTCGATGCTATTACTGGACGATCTGCTCTAGGGAGATCCTTTACAGTGCCGTAAACTTCGAAACAATTTATTGTTCTGCCAAAAGTCGATTTAGGAATCAGTTCCTGTCCCTCGCTTGTCCTCTAATTTTGTAAATAGAATAATAAACTGTTTAAAAAAAGTGTATACATACATCTTACGCAACACTTGTGCAAAGTGAACTTGGGCGCGCGAACAGCGACAGAGAGCACGAGTCACCAGCGAAGTAAATAAACAACATACATTCACATTGAATTTATACATACGTGTACAGTCTTATAAGGTTACATTTTGGTCTTAACTTTATCGTTTTGTGAGATACATGGATTTCCTATCTAAACGCCTTTCCTATCTAAACGTATTAAGCATCATTTCAGTAACAAAATACATACGTATATTTCGTACAAAGAGCAATGGCTGCGCTAAGTGAACGAGAAAGAATAACCATTCTCATGATGAGAGGCTGGGGTGATAACCAGCGATCTTTAGAGAATGTGCGAACCTTATTTAACGCATCATTTAGAGAGGGACGAGAACCGATTTCTAAATCTACTGTTAGCAGAACAATAAATCGTTTTGAAGTTCACGGTACTGTGAAGGATCTCCCAAGAGCAGGTCGTCCAGTAACAGCATCAACTGAAGAAAATGAGTTGAATGTCGCGCTGTCAATAACGGAAGATCCTCATACTTCCATCAGGAAAGTTAAACAGCAGCACGACTTATGTTACGGTACAGTACAACGGATCTTAACTAAAAACTTAAAATTTCACCCATACAAAGTTAGACTCGTACAACAATTGAATGAAGACGATCCTGATAGACGCCTACAGTTTGCGGAATTAATGATGAATCGAATAGATGCTGATGCCGGTTTCTTGAATCGCATCGTATTTTCTGATGAAGCTACATTCTTCTTAAATGGGGCAATCAATAGACATAACATGTCTTATTGGAGTGAAACCAATCCTAATTGGATGGTCGATAGTCGTTCTACTCAATATCCTGAAAAAGTAAACGTATGGGCAGGTATTATAAACAATGCGGTAGTTGGGCCCTTCTTCATCGCCATAGGTACCCTTACTGGTCAAAAATACCACGATATGTTGAGGGACGACATCATCCCTGCTATTCAGGTTATTGTAGGCGAGGATTTCGATCAGACTTGGTTTCAGCAAGATGGTGCAGCATCCCATTATGCAACAGATGTTCGCAATTATTTGAGTGATGTATTCGCAGAACGGTGGATAGGTCGAAGGGGTGTAATAGAATGGCCACCAAGATCTCCGGATCTTACGCCCCTTGACTATTTTCTATGGGGTTATCTCAAAGATAGAGTGTATCGAACGAAACCGGTGAATATTGAGGAAGTAAAACAACGAATACGGGATGAGATCGCGGCTATAGAACCAGATATGATTAAAAAAGTCGTATCGACTTTTTATAATCGCTTGGGATATTGCCAAGAAGTTCATGGCAATCACTTTGAGCATAAGCTTTAGTAAGATACATAATTTCATCAAAATCTTAGTATACCCATCTTGCCTTAACTGTCTGGGGACACCCACACACACACACACACGCACACGCACACGCACACGCACACGCACACGCACACTCACACGCACACGCACAGGTGACGGCGAGGGGAACCACCTGAACAAAGCACCCCGAAGAGGTGTAAACCCGACCGTGCTACCTCCACGCGGTACATCTTGGGTAATGCTAAAGCCGGCGGTAGCATTGGAAACAATGTAAAAATGTTACCCATACATACGGTATTTATAAACGTATCGGATGTAAAAAAAAAAATGTATATTTTTATCCGGGAACAATGATAATGCATTGCACTCTGGAAACTCTGGAAACATTACGAAAATAAAACGGGGTTCCAATTAAAAATAAATAGTCTTGAGCTTAGAATAAGCCTCAAGGTAATTTTCAAGGTTAAATTCAATGGTGCCTCTTGCTGAGTTAATTCGCTGTTCCGGGAGTTTTAAGTTTGGCCTTGAAATGACATTGCCGAAAAAAACGGCCATAGCATATTTGGACGTAAAATTTTGTGCTCTCTCCGAATCCGTGAAAAAAAATAGCAGTTTCCATTAAAAAAAACAAACTTGACCTTGAAATAACCTTCAAGGTCATGTTCAAGGTCAAATTCTGTGCTACCATTAAATATCCCAGGAAAAATCCTTAAACTTTTGTCTGAAACAATTTCCAAAGAAATGCACACCGTCTGAGATATTTCGCCGTTACGGGAGTTTTAAGTTTCACCTTGAAATGACCTTGCCGGAAAAATCGATCATATCATACTCGGACGTAGAATTTCCCGCTCTTTCAGAATCCATGAAAAAAAATAGGGGTTCCCATTTAAAAAAATTAACTTGACCTTGAAATAACCTTCAAGGTCATGTTCAAGGTCAAATTCAATATCGCCATTAAATAGCCAGGGAAAAATCCTGAAACTTTTGTCTGAAACATTTTTCTCGAAAATGCACTCCCGCTGAGATATTTTGCTGTTCCGGGACTTTTGGATCACCCTGTGCATATATATATATATATATATATATATGGGGCATTCTGAGATATTTTGCTGTTCCGGGACTTTTGGATCACCCTGTGCATATATATATATATGGGGCATTCTTTGTGAAAAAAGCCACCCCACCTGTCTAAAAATCAGAAACACCTACTTAGGTCTATTTGGGCTCAAATTGTAGCTTAGAGTGTGTAGTTTCAAAAAATCACCGGTACTTTCCGAAAAACAAAATGGCATGTTGCAATATGGCGCCCGGAATGCGTGAAGCACGAACCGACATTATGTATTTCGGTAAAAATTCATTCACAAGAACAAAGAAAACATTTTTTTTTATGCATATCGTACATTATTGTGTGCACTTTGCATACGTATATTACACATTCAGAAATTCAATATGTCCGATTCAATATGGCGGACGGAATTTAAAATTTATCATTTTAATTAGAAAAGATGCGGTAACAGTGAAATTGTATCTGTTCATAAATTATTGTCACGAGAAACATGCATAATTTCGAGAAATTGCAGTAGAGGTTTTCTTTTTCTAATTTAATTTACTATAAGACCGAGTATTTTTCTAATTAAAATGATAAATTTTAAATTCCGTCCGCCATATTGAATCGGAAATATTGAATTTCTGAATGTGTAATATACGTATGCAAAGTGCACACAATAATGTACGATATGCATAAAAAAAATGTTTTCTTTGTTCTTGTGAATGAATTTTTACCGAAATACATAATGTCGGTTCGTGCTTCACGCATTCCGGGCGCCATATTGCAACATGCCATTTTGTTTTTCGGAAAGTACCGGTGATTTTTTGAAACTACACACTCTAAGCTACAATTTGAGCCCAAATAGACCTAAGTAGGTGTTTCTGATTTTTAGACAGGTGGGGTGGCTTTTTTCACAAAGAATGCCCCATATATATATATATATATATGTATATATATATATATATATATATATATATATATATATATATATATATATATATATTTGGCAAATTTCCTACAATAATTTTATTTACTTTATTTTGTCTCGTTCAGTTTAAAAATGATCAATGCTGTCATTATTTTGATAGCGTAGATTTTTTTTATGGTTTCGAATAAGTTTTTTTGAAAGCATTGATCATTTTTAAACTGAACGAGACAAAATAAAGTAAATAAAATTATTGTAGGAAATTTGCCAAACGGTTATTGTGACCAGCTGTCTATGATTAGGAAGAATCCTTTGTCAAACGAAAAACTAAATCGTATTTTTGTTTTAATTAAATATTGATGACACTATTTGCATTGTAGCTTCGGAGACTTATCTATTAGCTTTTTTGGGACAAAGAGTTAAACTTTTTCGCTACTTCAAAAAAATATTCATTTGATTTTAAATAATTCCACAAATCCAGTAAAATATTTGAAACTCTATAGGTATTCAAATCTGTTCCAGCTTTCGAATGTCCTTATTATCACGGACCATAATTGGAAGCTGAATTATCAAGAAACTTTAGGATTTCATAAAACCAGGACTACTTCTTTTCATCCTCATTCTAACAGTCCCGATGTGCTATTTTATAATAATATGCATAGTCGATGAGGTAATTATTTTCACTCATTTTCGTACTGAATGTTTAATGGTGAACATGTAGAAATCTCAATAACATTAATTCGAATAAATTTGTCAATGCTGTCATCAGAAAATAAGGAAGCGAAGTTACTGCGCTCGAACAAATTATTTACTAATGAAATATCACGAAATATGCAAATGTATTTTTATAAACGAATTTTTATAAAAATGTCTTTGTTCTGAAATAAACCTTTAATAGTTACCCGTATAATGAACATTCGTCTGTCATTAAGTAAGAGTTTTGACATTGAACACTCTATGTTCGGAAAGCAAAAAACTTCCGAAGTATAATTTATCTGTTGTGAAACATTGTAAACTAGTAATTTCGATAGTAAGACTGTAAACAGAATACAAAGATTTACTTGAATCAGTTTTTATATTTAGCCAATTTTTTGTCATTGCAGAAAAGAATACTTAAATTATTTGAAGCCTTCTTATTATGCAAGTAAATATATATGTTTAAAATGTGAATAATTTTTTTAGTTTAATGAAAAAACCTTGAATTATACAAATTCATCTCGATAAATCCATGTGGCTTTTAATAATTCACTGCAGAAAAAATAAAAATTTGTGCTGCACTCTATGAAAACTTTTTTTTTTTTTCTTTAAAAGGCAAGGAAAGTGTTTTCGAATTATTC
This sequence comes from Trichopria drosophilae, assembly GCA_030407085.1. Taxonomy (NCBI): domain Eukaryota; kingdom Metazoa; phylum Arthropoda; class Insecta; order Hymenoptera; family Diapriidae; genus Trichopria; species Trichopria drosophilae. The sequence goes on from CM059583.1 coordinate 46,389,396, forward strand.
AACGACACTGCTGAACAATTATTGCGGCTATTATATAAAGTTACTTGACCCAAACAGCACGCTTTATTCCAGTAATATTTCGAAAATACTCTTTCGAACATTGGGAAGGTTCCAATGTAATATTGCATTCACACTTCATGAATTGTGAAATGTCCAACCTTTGAAATATTATTGCGGCAACATTAAAATATCCTATTTACCACATATTATTTAGCAGTACTCTTATAGAGGGTACAATTTTGTTACAAGAGTCAGTGTCTGCAAAATTAATATTAAGATAAGGTGCTCTGCAAAATTTTGTCACTTACTTTATAATATTGAATATCTTAAATATTTGAAGCATTACTATTTGTTTGATGGCCATATTGACTTTGGCCTCTGACGTGACCATGATGGTGATTTGAAGGTCAACTTTTAAATTTCAAATGGTAACCCTTATTTTTGGCTCCGGAATCAGAAAGAGCATACATAATCTTTTTGGGGTATAAGAATTCTAATAGCGAGTAAAATACACTTCTCTCTATGTAACATTTAAGGATTTTTTGGAGTTTGTGGATTTTGGAAATTTATGGGTTTATAGATTTTAGGGTTTAGAGGCTTACGGATTTATAGGATTTTTAGAGATGCAGATCCATTACTTCAATGTTCAAATTCGCCAGTAAAAATGTACAAGCTCGTTTCGACCTAAGTAGAAACTCACATCACCCCATTTACCATGTACAATATTTTTGTCTGGAACTATTAAAAAAGAAAGTAGGATTCCATTGAAGTAATGACTATTATATATAATAAATAATAGTTTTGAAGTAATAATAATATTGAGTCCAGCTTAACCAAAAATATTTATATGTATACTAAAGGTCAAATTAGAAAAGTCTATGCAATTCTTCATTTATCAAGAATAACAACTTATAATGCATTTCTTATTGAAGTTTTAAATTCATAAATTCTCAATACGATATTCTTAGTTTTCTATGGCAAAAAAACTAGGATACCAAGTGGTTTTTGCCGTCGACTGTATTAACTTCGTCGTTTCTAATCTAGATAACCCCACTTCAAAGACCAATTTGAATTAAGCGTAGTTTCTACTTTTACGGATTACGTAAGTAAAAACAAATGGGGATCGTACGTTTGTCTTCATTCCAAATTAATACAACGTAAAGCAATTTGAATATTACATTAAACTCATTTTAGCATTAAATAAATTTCTAAACTTAAAAATTGCCTAAGCAATAATAATTAAACGCCCTTGTCGAGGAGCATAAATTAATTCAAATATCAGCAATGAAGTTGATGTTTTATTAACATATCCAACAATTAATTTCTGTTGCATACGTCATTTAACATTACTCTCGAATTTTGTTGCGCATATATTTACGATGTTACGCATTGACGGTCACCACGGCGATTATCCTCAAGCGATGTATTTAAATGAATGAGTGAGAATTATGCATTGCAACATTAATTCGTAGTAGTTTCCATTCATATGTGTATCGTCTTTGTAAGGCATTTGTGGGGGCGGTTCATAGGGAGGACGGAATTGTAAAGAGAATTAAAATTACGTGCCTAATTATCCTCTCTTAAAAGACATTTAAGTTAAGATCTGAGATGAATGACTATTCCTGTTAGCAACGGTCCTATGGATCAAATTTAACGAAGCATCTGCTTATAGTTTAAGGAATATTTTGTATAGGATTACTTTAAATTCTGAAATGTATTTTTTTTTTTTTTTAACAAGTTCGAATTGTATTCATCTCTGATTGAGTAGCGCTTTCATATATTTGAGTTTTCTGGAATCAAATCAGCTTAGTTGTTTTCTGTCTGAGAGTCTTATATTTTTATAACTGTAGAAACCATCCTCGTTCTAGTAGCTCGCGGTTAAAATTAAATTTTCCTCATTTTTTTCAACTTAATATTTTTGTTCTACAAAGCAAAGGTATTTGTTTAACAGATCAGATAAGTTATAATTATCAATTCCCTCAATTTTTTTAATTATAATGAAATGACAAGTAATTATGGATGAGATTATAATTATCAAAATTTAAAAAATAGCGGAATAACATTCAAAATTGAAAAGAAAAGAAATTCACAACTTGCGAGGTTTTCCCATTATGCGGTTACTAACTAGACAAAATTAAAAATTTAATTTGAATTTCAATTATATTCGTTAGTATTTAGCTCTTTATCTGCCAATTGGAATTTGTCAATTCTGATTAGAAATTCAGCAACCTGGAAAACATAAGTAATCCTTTGTAAGCAATTCGGATATGATGCCAAACATCATCTTACTCTCTGAATTTGATTCAGCGGGAAGCACTGAGAACACATTCATCCTTAAAGAGTGAGATTGCACTCCAAGTAAAAGTGAAAGGTGAGCCACTACTTATAGAGTGATTATTTCCCTTCAATTGGAGTGAAATTTGAATAAAATTTTGAAATCCTCAATGCATAAATTATAATCTCATAATACAATTATAAGTCTATAAACAAACATAAAACTGTATTATTTTTAATAAAAAACTCCACACAGAGTGAATTTTCACTCCAACATTTGAAGTGAATATCTTCACTTTCATTTCGAGTGACTCTTTTGGAAAGGTCTTTCATTCTTTGTAAGCAAACATCAAATGAAAAATTCACTCCAAGAAATTTAGAAATTTAATTGAACCTATATCGAGTTAGGCCATTCTTCCATACAGCGCCTCAATTATTATCTTTGTTTGTTTTTAAATTGATTGGCATTTAACATATTGCTACATATCTTGACCTTCTTATTACCACTTAAAATTAATTAATAAATTCATAAGAAGGCAATATCTCAGGGTGGGATCGAAAAAATTTTGTTATACTTCTCTACACCGTAAAATCTGTAGTTTCCAAACATTTTAGGAATACACAGTTTGTTAGCATTTCATAAAATAAAATTGCAACATTTTGTTTATTTATTCGATACAGTTTACAACGTGTGCGAAATAGAGAACACATATAAAACGTAGATATAAAATTCAGAAAGAACAATGTAACCTTTGTCCATTCAATTGATCTCTGTTATAGTATGTCCTCGTGTTTAGGACAACTCGTTCATCATCAGTGAAGTTTAATCGCTCCACAGCAAATTATTCTCGAGTTACAGCTTCCTGGGAATACGGGCATACCATTGTGACACGTGCGAAAGTGTTTTATTATGGATCGAAACTTGTTTTGTAACTGGTGCTTTATTTTATCGATGAAACAACAGATTTGAACCTAAACACTATTCATTATCGCGACATTAAACACTATTCAGTACCGGGTATTTGAAACAATAAGCGAAATATGAAATGCATTTGGAAATTTTGATGATGTTGGTAAACTATTGTAATGCAACAATCACCAGCTGCACATGGAACAATTCGAAACATTTGCAGATGCTGATGAAATGTACGTAAAATCTTGCAAATTTGTGTTTCTTTTGGAATGTAATTGTTTAGAAAATAGATGTATTAAACTGTAAATATTTCTATACAACAATGGATATTTTTAAAAATAGCAACCTTGAAAATAAGAATTTTTATCAGTTTTGACATAATTTTTTTGTTATTTTCACTAATACTTCGATTACTATAATTTCTGTTTTATTGTATTCTTAATCACTGTGTATATTTCTGAAATACTATTCAATATTTTATTAATTTTAGCCGATTAATATTTTATTCTTCTACTCGGCTTTCAGTTCGTTAATGCACGTTCCATACTAGAGGCTGCAAAAAGAACATTTCAATGTATATTGTAAATGTTGTTTAACCTTTATGGTAATTGATTTGCCTACATTTTATCTCAAATCTTATTACAGTTTAATACAACTCAATTTGTATTTGTTGAGTGTCTTTTAAATTTATATTGTCCCTAGTGTTTGAAAACCACCTGTTTGCAGTCATTATTAATGCTTTATATTACCATATGAATGTCATCAGTTTCTCGCATCTTTTGCATTGAAAACAACAATTTTATATTAATTTGCTTGTGACTATTCAAGTGAATATTTATTATGATTCATATCTCATATATCATACTTACAATGTTTTGTTAAACTACTTATTATTCTTTGTGTTTATTGAACTTACACAATAAAATAATCACATTAGCCTTCAACATCGGATACCTGAAGTACTTCAACTGTGATAAATATGAAATGTTTTGTGGAAATTTTGAAATAACTTATGATTACCATCATTATCCATCATAAACTTCTACAATACAAAAGCTATTAAATACATAAATTATTAGAAAACCATATCGCCCAGTCATGATACTACTGCCAATTTACAAACACGTGATTATTTATTTTGTTTTCAATTTAAAAAAAAAAACAAATATGTAAAGAAACATTTCGGCCAAAAAAATTGATAAATTCGGTAAAAAGGATTCTATATTATTTTTATAATGACATTTTTGTTTATACCTCGCAATCAAAAGTAACAAAATGGTTATGGGCGTATCTCCAGAACATTTAAACTTTAAGTTCTCATACATTATGATACGTTAAAGATTGTCAAAAACATTTTGAAACATCATAATTTAATAAACCTTTGTGCACTTTAAATGTATCATGTGTTTAATAATGACTATAATAATGTAGGAACCGATGAGTATTGGTGAAACTAGCAAATTCGACATTTTCCTGTCCGTGACACGGTTTTATTTTTCAGTTTAAACATCTTAACTTTTTTAACGAAGATTGCCATGCCTGGTAGCTCATAACATAAACAGTTGGAGATATAAGTAAATAAAAACCCTGGAAACAAGGAAGTGCCACACGTAAAAATTAAATTGTACATCTTTAAACTTGGGGGACAACTTTTTTTAAAATGTTACAAATTGGCACTCAACCTGGAATAACTTTTTTAACAAAAATGTCTACACAATGATACAACGAGGTTACATCATCCAATAAGAAGTAATTTTAACCCTATGCGGATGTGTGCCATCTATACATAGGACTTCAAAAGTTAAGTTTCCAACCGTAACTCATTACAAAAAACCATGTTAAATTTAACTTACAAATACTTTTAACGCGGTTTAATCTGTTCTTATACATTATCAAAATATACAGAGAAATCGATAACTTCCACACTATCCATATAATGTGTATACGTAATGAAATATACGAGCTCCTATTAGTAACACATATGCTTCTTGAAGAAAATAAAGTAATAAATTAACGGATTTACTTGATACTTGGTGCATAGAGGTTTTTGGAATCGTTGATAAATAATCTGGTATCAGTGTCCAAAATTCAAAATGGCGTATCTAATATGGCGGAAGAAATTTATAAAAATTGATTGGATTGTCTTGATATTTATTATTTAGGGAATTTTGGTGTTGCTGATTATGAATCTCGTGTCATCGGTTATAAATTCAAAATGGCGGATCCAATATGGTGCATTACGATTTTAACGATAGTTTTATAAATTTGAAAGGATGAATCTAATATAACGAACGAAAGTTAACTTCTTTTATTTCTGTATGTTTTCATGGTGCATGGTGCTAATATGTTACTCCTAGTGCGTCAAAATCAGTCAAAATACTTTGAGAGTTTGACGTGAATTCCGTCATGTTTTAAGTAAACAATTAATTATGGACAAGGTAAATAAATTGCAATGATTTTAACAATAGTAAAATGATTGAACATGAGCTTCATTATCAGTGACCCCAAAACCCTCCAAATATAAAGTTTTATAAAAATTCGATAATTTTTTTAAAAATAATCCGCCACAATGGATACGCCATTTTGAATTTTGAAATGTTAACATCAGATTCGTAATCAACGACCTCGAAAACCCCCAGATATAAATTCATATGAAATTTTAACATCAGATTCGTTCTCGACAGTTTCAGAAACCCCCAGATATGAATTTTTATAAAATTTCAATAATGTTTTAAAAATTATTCTGTCATATTGGATCCGCCATTTGGAATTTTGAAATTTTAACATCAGATTCGTTATCAACGACCCCTGAAACCGTAATATACTAACTTATACTAATATCTAGCCATAGAAAAAGTGTATGCATTTAGTAACCACTTTTATGGTAAAAAATCGTGCGTAGGTGGGTTAACGAGTTACAAAAATGAGTTACGCGAGTTATTTCCTATGTTCTGAACCATACCGAAGACAATAGAACTAGTTTGAACAATGTGACTTAAAAAAAAATTTAGTTTTACAATACCAACAAATTTCAAAGTTCTAGAGACATGCCGATATCAACAAGAACATAGTCGATACAATGTTTCCTGTTTCAAGTTGTCAGGATACAGCCCCAATGGTGGTGAAAGGCGATTTGCTAGGAAATGAACTGTAGGCTGCAATTATCTGACTTTTTACAGGTTAACGAAGTTCAGAATATAAAAGTGTTGGTTTAGGTAGGTTAGGAGAATTGTAAAAAGGGATGTAAGAAAGGTCCCCATCAAGCGAGAATGAAGCGTATGGACACTGTTCAATGTATAAAATGGCATATTCTAAAATACGTGCATAAAAACACATAGTATTCATCCTCCCCTAACCCAACTTCAATACACCGTTGAAATCTTGAACATTCATGTAAAGAAAATAAAGTAAACAACCATTTTTGTTAGAAAAAATATATCTCCAATTGTAGTTAATATTTTTATTTGTTGACTTTACAGTTGTGAAAAGTCTTGTGGTTCTTATGATAATTATTTATAATTTATATATATCAAAATAAGTATGGAACTTACGTCCACATACAGGCCCATTATGACTAGAACAATTACTTGTTAACGACAAACCATTTCCATTTATTTTTATGAAAATGGGCAACACTATTTGAAACACAACGTATTCTACAAACTTGCAAGGTGTATCGCATGTATCGTATTGGGTATCTGGTTTCCGGTCGGACAATATGTGCAACGAGCATTGACCTGCATTATGCAATTCCCATTTGCAGGAACCTCGTGTTGGTGAAAAGACAGGTGTGTTCAATTCAAGTCTGAATTACGTTGGCCATACCGGCAAAAAAGACACTTTTATTCATTCGCGTAAAAATACAAACACGCGTATTTCAATAAAGTAAGATTTCAAAGAAGTTTCTGCTTCATAGTTTTTAGACGTCCGTAAATAATAGAATTTGTATGAAATTTATAACAAATTTATAAATTTATAATTGATAGCACAACCCAAAAAGTACATTCCAAAACAAATTTTATCTTGTTTCAAACATATTTTTTACAAAAAGTCACATTAGAAACAAAGACTTTGTCACGTCATATTTAGAATATTGGATACGAAATACAAAACTTATTATACGTAAAAATTTATATTGAAAGATTAGAAACAGAGTATCGAAGGTATAGAAATATTAAATAGGTCTCGTTAAATTACTCAATCAGGATGTCGTAATATTAAACCTCGAGATTTCCGTTATAATTAGAGCGAGTAAAAAAGAAATCTTTGTGTCGTATCTATTGCTTCTTATTGTGTACTTATAAGTTTGTTATATTTGAACATAACATAATAACATATTTTTGATACAGAATAAACTTGTACATACTTTGCAATGCGTTATAAATGTTCCAAAGAAAGAAAACAAGCTTAAAACATCTTTTCCATGCATTTCTTTAGCTTAAAACTGCATAAGTTTGATATCGTTATAAAAATAAAAACTTTGTTCCAAATAAACAATTATAAAAGGTCATAGTAGAAGCGTAATGTTTGAAAAAAGAAACCGTTAAAGTAAGTGACGATATTGCAAAACATGGAAGGACCTAAAACAAATCCCCATGTAAAGGTTAAACAATTTCCCTTTTCTTCAGGTATTCTGTAAATTATAGAAAACATTTTTTAGGTTAACATTTAAGTAAACTATCCGCAGAAGGACAAAATTACGTAATGCCTTTCCTTTACTATTTCAGAAGCTACCATCACATACTTAAGGTGTAATTAGATATCATACCTACTGTTTAGAATCACCCGGCGTTTCACTAAAGTAATATATTGTTCTACGGTACTCTGCAAGTTATTCGTACCTTTTAAGTTTCAGATTAAAAAGAGCAATTGAAAAAAAAAGTAGGTATATATATCTTCAAAATTTTTTTATAATTTTCGATGATTTAATAGTCACTATTGAAGATTATGAATTTATTGTCATTCGCTATACATTCTGTTTGATAAAAGAAAAAGCATATTGTAGAATCAATATATTTGCTTGTTAAAAATTCAAAATTATACAAAACATTATTTTCGAGACTTTTGAAAATATAAAGCTAAGCAAAACATTTCTTTGGTGTAAACTCAAACAGTTTTTGATGATTTTTTAAAGAGAAAAATTAAGTTCTGTACAATGAAAAAAATTTAGTTGACAAATTCAACTACCATGGAGAAGTTGAGTCAACAGCAGTTAAAAGAAATACTTTTTTTGTTTGTACAACTTTGTTGATGTTGTTAATTTTACTATTTTTACTTAAGTTAAGCATTCCGAATGATTGGAGATAAAAAAATGCGATACTATGCGATATAAAACTCAAAAAGGCATGCATTAATATAATAACAAAGGAACCGCCATTGGCTGCACTAAAAATAATTCCACTAACAAAAATTTCCAGAAAAATTCTTATTTTATCGACTACTTTTTAACTACGCAGAGCAGTTCGATACGCTTCAAGAAAATTTTCTAAGTTTCAGTTACTACCATAAAGAATCAAGAAATCAATTAAAAATGTAGTTCTGCTAAATTCAATAAAAATATATCGCTCCAACATGTTAAATAGTTTTTAGTGTACTAGGTAGTTAGACTTTAAAAAATATTTTGAAATGTAGTAGAATTAACTGCCAAAATGTCGTTTCCATAACTATATTTTTTGGTGATTAATTCCTTTATAGTTGTAACTGTAACCTATAAAATTCCCTTGGGAACCTCCTTAAATACTTTCAGTAACTAAAAAGTAGTCAAATCAATTATGACTAATTTTTACAAAAATATTTTCCATGCGGAAACTACAATAACGTAATCAATTGATAATTAAAAAAATATATAGGTATATAAAGTGGAACTAAAAATATATACTAATTAAAAGTAATGAAAACTGCTCGGTGATTCTGGGGTTTCAAACGAGACTTTTCACAATCTGGTGACACAAGCAAAACCAGTCAAGCTCCAATATCTTCTAACGTTTTTAGAATTACACTAAGAACTACTATTTATTCAGTAACTACTTAGAAGAAATTCGGTGTGACTTCAAATTAAAATTCAGCCGTACTGGATACTTAAGTTAATAATTTCCTATCTATGTAAGCATATAGTGATAAATTATTACATAAAACTAGTTGAATATCTATACTAATATACCAAAAAATATAAAAAGTTATCTATACACCATGCCCTTTTAAGTATCATGTAATCGACGTCAAATGCACACAAAATGAATAAAAAATTAATGACATTAAAAGTAATTATTATACATGGGTGAATTAAAAACAAAGTGAAATTTGAGGTCCAATATTTTGACTAAAAAAAATGTTAAAATTAGATTAGATTAGATTAGATTAGATTAAATTTATTAATGGCACGGGAGAAAATCTCCCTTCAGCCAACCATTCATGTATACATATGACAGTTAACAAAGTTGCTGACAAAATCTTTGTGCCACTTAAAAAAACTCACGCAGGGCGGTAGAGCATGAACGCACTATTTAACAATGTTATAAACAAATCGATGGCAGGGGAATTACATAAATGACACGGGAATTACATAATTGCATAAGTTCTTTTCTTAACTCAAGTTAATACATACATACATACATACATACAAAGATAAACAAATTCCCAAGGTCTTTTCTTTATTGTATGGGAGTGTAATGCAATGGGCATATACGTATATGTTCGAGTTGACGGGTAGGTTTTCTCTTTTTTATAAAGAAACGAGCGAGCAAAAAGAAAGACTGTACATTACTGTTAGATGTGGAATCGATAATCGTATTTTCGTTTTTGGTTTATCTCGGTACGCTATTTCATTCCCGAGATAAAAATAAAAATGTCTATTGATCCAAGGGACGTTACAATCCCGGGAAAAAATGATTTATATCTGGATCATATATGCACCATATATGATCATACATCATCATATATGATTCATATATCATCATATACGATTCATATATAATCCAGATATGTTTATGTGTGCTCAAGTATTGATTTTGACCTGATATAGTAATATATATTCATATATGAGCATGTATGAGCATATATATCCCATATACAGCTAAATCTGATTATTTATATTTATATCAGGTCAAAATCCGTATACGATCATATATAAACATGGATTATATACGAATCATATATGATGATATATGAATCATATATGATGATGTATGATCATATATGGTGCATATATGATTCAGATATAAATCATTTTTTCCCGGGATACCATGGGACATTACAATTTTTTTTAACTTACAATTTAAATAATTAAAAATTTGATATTGTGTCATTAAGATGCAGCAAAATTTTGCATTTTTACCTTATAAGTAGATTAAAAACTCAATTGTTTATAACATTACGACATGCAAAGGGAGTTACACGTTAAAGAATACGCAAGAAGCGTGATTACTGCATTCGTAATAAATGTAAGACAATGAATAGATAGTGTTGTGTAGGAGTATATAATAAGAAAATAAAAAAGGTCGGCTGTTGTCCTACAATCTCAGGTATTGTAAAAAAATTTTTCTCAAAATTTTCTTCCAAATCTCCCTCAACGTTTAGAACACTTCGTGTTAATTTTCAAGTGGTTACTGTTTAAGACAATTTAATTCAAACTTTCTATATAAATCTGTCTTTCATGGTATTAACTTCAATTAAAAGTAATTATCGGTTTTTATTACCTTCAGTCTGTATAACGTAACGCGAGACGAATATCAGTCTTCAAGATTATAAACCTACTGTATAAGTCTATGAAAAAATTGCATGGAGACACGTAGTATACTTCATTTTTCGAGTGTACCTCAAAAACCCGACAAATCACAAATCAGAAACTTCAAAAACTCGTCATTAAAAAACCAGACATTTCAAAAAACAAAGATTAAAAACCAGACATTTCAAAACACCGTCTTTAAAAATATGCGTGTATCTTGAAATATTAAGCTTTTTCTTAATATCGGGGTTTTGAAGTGTTTGTTTTGTGATTTGTCGGGTTTTTTGAGGTCCACCCCTTTTTTCATAATAATAGGAATAATTTCTACCCGTGAAACATTCGTCGAAGCAATAGCATAATTGACATCAACGAAGATAAAAGTCATGAACTTCTTCAGCCACGGCGTTATATTTCTATTTTTAAATGATTTTGTGGGTGCACCTCGAAAATCTGACAAATCACAAAACAGACACTTCAAAAACCAAACATTTAAAAAGACAGACATTCAAAAACAAGACAGTTAAAAAAAACAGACATTCAAAAACCAAATATTTAAAAAAAAACATTAAAAAACAAGACATTTAAAAAACAGACATTTCAAAATACAGACATATATTGAATATGTGTTTTTTTAAATGTCTGGTTTTTTAATGTATGGTTTTTTGATGTTAGGTTTTGGAAGTCTGTTTTGTGATTTCTCGGGTTTTTGAGCTGCACCCCTGGCTTTGAATGTGTGGTTTTTAAAATGTATAGTATTTGAATGTATGTATTTTGAAATGTCTGTTTTTTTAAGTGCCTGTTTTGTAATTTATCGGTTTTTTGAGGTGCACCCGATTTTGTGATATATAAAATAAGGAAAGAGTAACATTTTTATCTTTCAATATTATAACGGAAAGTAGAACAAATAAATTAGGCCTATTTTAAATATTTAATATGTGTTATAAAGAAAAAAGAATCGGATCTTCATATAATTGCACTTCATTTTGAAATCACCCACATAGAATCCGCGATCCATATCCCTAAACTTCTAAGGTAGACATTTTTTAAATAAATAATGACCTCTTTTGATTCTAAAAGTTCTTTCGTATTCCATTAAGTTTTAAGCCATTATTTCTACAAAATAACTTCGGTTGCTTTGAAGAAAAATAATAATATTCATAGACTAATAAAATGCTTGAAAATATTAGTAGCTAATATTGCACCCAAAACAAACGTATTGTAGAATTATCAGTGACAGGCTGAAGTTTGTCTGCGACATCGATCAAACGTGGCTAACGATAAGCTATCTACTTCTGACAGATCCAGGGAACAATTCATCAAACGACAATAAGAGCAAGGAGGAGAAGTCCATGCCGTGTCTTCTGATTGTCTTGTGGGGTCCCATGCCGTCGATATGTCGCTTCCTATTTGCCCGATTCTGACCCGCGAGTGGGGGTGCTACGGTTCCACCGCGTGCATAACGTATAGCTGCCAGCTTACGCCAACCAAAAGGAAGCTGAACATCGTCTCGGCAGTATCAACCTAGCCGCTATTCGAACAACAATCCAAACGACGAGACTCGCCGGGAATTAAGCCACTACTTGCTAAGTTCGCGATCTTTTCCGACACTATCATCAGTGCTCGTGAATCAGTGCTACGATCCACTAGCGGATAATTCTCCAAGTCTCGAAATGGGATTATCGAAGAACACCAACGGTGCTGTCTGGCTCTTGGGGCTAGTTGCAACATTCATGCTGGTCCAATCAGGTAAAGTTTATATTTTTTAAAATAATCACCAGCTTTATCTTTCATAGAATATTGAACAAAATACTTAGTAAATTTGAAATCCGGAAACGCATTTCTTCAGGTGCAGTAGCTGTGCAAAAAAAAAAAATCAAAGAATACTGTCAAGTTGGTTTCACCTAAATCTAAGAAAATTCAATAACTAAACATTAATCGAAATGAAAAGTGTAGTAACTACATGAACAGAATTTACTTTAATTAAAAACTTAAAAAGTTCTTCATAATACGATCAAATGCCAAGGCAAAATTTTTTAAATTTTGTCCAAAGTATATGTAGTTAAACTATAGTTAAACTAAATTTTAATAATACATCATGTAGATTTTTCCGATGTTATGATTTACGCGGATTCGAAACTTACGAAGAATGTCAATAGACCGGCGTGCATTGGGTTTAAACGCACACAAATCATTGCATTTTAGTTGTAATTTAAAGTATATGATTGTAAATAACCACAATAATAATAGTGCATAAAATTCTTCTTTAATATCCTAATAATTTTATTAATCAGTAATATCATAACATCGTTCTCGAAGTTGACAAAAATCAATACGAAGTAACCTCACCGCGTACAATTCTTTTTGTATTATTATTACTGCATTATATACGTAAATTATTAAGCTCATTTAATTGTAATAAACTAGCCATAATTGGTTGCAAAATTTAAAAAAATATTTTGTTGAAGTTAATAACATTAGATGCAGTTGACTCTCAACTTTCGTATTAAAGACCGCAGGATTAAAAATAAAGAACAAATTTACATAAAAACATGTATTCTTAATTTTCATGTAATTATATAAAACTATAAGAAAATGTATACCTACATAAACTGCATGTAATTGTGCATGACAACTCACAGTATTTTTCTAATTATTAGGTATTTTTGTTTGTTAGGTAATTTAGTATTTGTTCTAGTAATATACTTAATTACTTGTATTTGCTTATACCTATTGTCATCTACAATATGTATATAATTCCAAGTATTTCTTTTAATATTACTTGTTAGTTACAAGTGCGATTGTAATTTATTTGCATTATCGGCAAATATCAACATAATTGTTTCATTCAAACAAATTTGTAATATGTCTTAATCTTAGTGATGAACAGAATCAGTATAAATCACAATTTCCTGCAGAATATGTATTTTTTCTTCATTTCTGTAATTGATTGTCAACTTGTCTATTTAATTTCTTTTTAAAATTCTTAAAAATTTTTCTTTTCAACTTCATGTGCTTCAGCGCACATTTTGTTTTCTTCATAAAAACTCAATATCTCTATAATTTTAAAAATGTATTTTTTAAATTTCAGAGTTATTATTATAAATTTGATAATTATGTATAACCACAGTTCTACAATATGAAATACTTTAAAATATTGCAAAGAAAATAATTACAATATATTAGTTTAACAATCGATTATTATGTTCACTTACTTCTGCACTTTTCCGTGAGTTTCTTGAATTGCATTTGAGAATTGATTAGTTGTAAGACAAAAATATAAAAGCCTTAAACAATGAATGAAAACGAATCTAATATGATATAATAGTAGATTGTGCAACTAGGGCCCAAAATAGGTGTTTGCTGACGAGTGCGGGTTTGACGGTCGCGCAAAGCAAGGACATCATTTTGCGTGAATCTACAAATACCTATTATCCCTTGTGCTGTTTTCTCACATGGGAGCGTGCTATGTTGATCCCCAGGGAAAGAATGTACTATTTTGATCCCGTTATATAGGCAGCAATATAGCGGTTTACACACCGAGTGTAAGAAAATTAGTTTGTAACTAACATTTTTAGTTTCTTCTTCTATGTAACAAATACTACTGCTAATTCAAATAGCATCCTATTTTGTACATCTTATACATTTATAGAGCAGGAGACTGATATCTTTTTCAAAAGTAAACGCACTATTTTTTCTAATGTATTATATAAATATATTTACATTTTAAAATTAGGTTTCTTCAATGTAGAAGGTAATTTGGAGGCTTAAATATTTTCAAAATTCATTATTGTATTTAATTTATATCATAGATAATAAGTTTGTCACCAGATGCTATCATATTATCCTATATTTTATTGAAATAACTATTAGAAATAACCATTACTCCCTAATAATAAAAAGTTAAAATTCGTTAAAACCACTTAATCTTGAAATAATTTAATACATACAAATATGTAATTTCAATAAAGTACAATATTCTTATTATTATCATTGAGTTGTTGTTAAAAATAATGAAAATAATCTTTAAAATTGTTCAAATGAAAATTCGCTATTTACGGAGTTAAAATTGAATCACTCATGTAAATGAGACAATTTGTATACTTTCAAGGGAATATTTTCCGTAAACAGTGAATTCTCAATTCAACAAATTTAGAGTACATAATCCAGAAATCATATTATTGCTAAGAAGTTATTAATAAGTAGAGGATACATTTGTGTCAACTTAAAAAAAAAAATACAAAAATACGCTTGTTCTTTTTTATTTATATTAGATATTATAATTGTTATTAGTATGTGACACGTTCAATGAGATATTAAAAATCTTATTCCAACCTACGATGTATTTGAAGCAATCTTCAACCACGTATCAATAAATATGAATTTCATATTATTATTTTGCTGAATGCCGTTACTGATATAAATAAATTATAAATACATGAAGTTTTACAATTTATAAAAGCAGAAACATTGCAGACAGTAATATACATTGAGACATTTCAGCCTGACCATAAGATGGAAATAAAATAATTGGCTTATTAACCTTCATTAAGCCCTTAAGAGCAACCTAAATTAGACACAAAGAAAACAAAATATATGTCCATCCTCATTAAGCAAAATGTATAATTTTATGCTCCTTTATAAGAATTATTGTGATTGTTGTAACAGTGATTATTAAATTAACGTACTTAATCCGCCCACATTTTTAAAGTTTACGATAAACATTACCAATATTAACAAATAAATTTAAATAGTTTAAAACTAATAATACAATAAACGCTGCAAATTTCTTGAAATTAAACGCATATTGTAAAAAGCACGAGCATGGAAAGTTGCGATAACGAATACGTGCCTGTTTTTCAAAGCATGGAAAATTGTATGAATACCTGCTATCGCGACGTTGATTGCTCGACATTTCTTCAATATGAGTCAATACGACGTTGTTCAAAATATTTTTTGAAACATTATATTTAGTAAATATTATTTTTAAATTATATTTTTTACTATTAGAAATCTGTATTAACAAATTAAGTTAATTAAGTCAATAAATGATATTTGTCGAGCTGCTGTGTAATTAATCCATACATTAATTGTTCAAATGCACATGAGAAAATATTAAGTCATGATAAATTTGTAATTCACATAAAAGATTCCTTCAATGAATGTATTTACATTGTTTAACATATGTGTTTTTGAAATTCATAATTGACTCAAAACATATTTTAATTATATAAGACAAAAAATTTAATTTTTATTAAGTATTATTTACTAGTACATATTCAATAATAAGAAAATGTTCATACAACGTAATTAATTACAATGTGCGTTAAAATAGCTTTAGATGCACGTCATCATACATCGACATACGACAGATTCATTAATTACTTTTTATTACTGTAATTGCAGTTTTAATCTATGACATAATGAAATAAAGATTTTGCTATGCTGTATTAATGCAAAATATGAATATTTCTTATTTTTGTTTGTTACTTCTCGAACATCTCCGTGTTGAATTTGAATTAAGTAATCTCGCACGTACATTGTTCATTACGCTCATTAACACTTGCTAGCCATGCTATTTCAATATTTTTCAAGGCTTCGACAAATTTACTATTCCCATTAAAACATCTACTTTATGAGCTTTTCGAGAAATTGCCAAAGGATGGGCTTAATGTTACAATAACTTCGCACACTCATGTCAATAACATGAGAGATCAGTCTCGTAAATCAACGCGGATAACTAAATGATGTGCAGCATTTATAAATACACCTATGCGTAACCCTAACTAAATTTGCTCATCTTCTGCCAGCCGCCCATCATTGAAAAATTCACAGTAGTGTTTCCCAGCTTTAGTGAGATGTATGACGGTTATTTAAAGAAAGAATAATTACACACTTCATCTCTACTGTCATCAATAGTGGTATTATTTTTCAGAAATTCGCAATGGTAAAGTAATAAAGGAAATTCAGAAAATTTATAAATTTAAAGCGATGTTTACTTCACATTAAAAAATTGAACACCATTAAGGCGGAAATAAACTCTTCTTTAATAAAAATTAATTTTCCTTAACTCCACAATGGCGTTTACTCTGGGAATTTTGACTTGTCACATAATAAACCTCGTTTAGGCCATAAAAATGTACCAAGAAAATACTATGATACAAAACGTTTTATGAGGGCCGAGTACGAGGATCTATTTATCACGTCTTAAAACCTTGTATTCAATTTCGACTCTAAAGTGAATTGCTAAGTTTAAAAATACGAATTATGTTTATTTTCTAAAATGCAGTAAACATATTTTTTTAAGCATATGCAACAGGTGAACGTTTTGACAGACAAGAATAACTTGTTAAAGAGTGTATAAAAATTGTGTTATGGCTTCATAGATTATTCAGATTATTGGCGTACTTTGATTGCATATCGTTTTGTCAAATACGAAATTGGTAAGAATTAAATTTTGTAGTTACTAAGTTTGCACTGCCATAGAAACTCAAATTATTTTATGAAAATTATTGTTATTTTTATTCAATAATTGAAATATGGTTTTTCATGAATACTGACATGAATTATATTTGCGTTCGTCCAAATGCAAGTGTCAACTGTGCACTGTTTTGCAGACGCAAAATAAATCTTGAAGAATCACGAACATTGTAGTCTAGATTGCACAATCGGAAACGCCATCATTGAACATAATGAAGATTTTTAGATAACGAAATCTTTAACCCAGAACGTATGAAACTTTTTTAATCTGAAATTCCTATAACATAAATCAATTCAGTATAAATTAAACATATTCAAACAATTATGAAACCATGACTTAATAAATGTGTGAAATACAAAAAACCAAAACATGACTTCGTAATTGCGAGATTCTTACGGTTTGTCGAGGATTTCAAAAATTCTGAGCTTGTTATTTCCTACACATCATTTCTGAGGATATTTATAAAATACCATCCTTGAATCGCACAAGGACAATGCGATCATAGTCTCAGGAAACAAAAGAGTGGTCGCATTAAATGATTTCCATAAAACTCGAGTGCAAGCATGCATTGCATTGACATGAAAACGCAATAAGACACTGCTATAAACAATTTGTAAACATAAACAGAATCCCGTTTCATATTATGGCGAGTATATAAGCATACATTGAAAAAGTCAAGGATGAGACAAATAACGGAAACTTAGAATTCTTGTCCAGTCGCCGAAGTCAGAAAGCGTATAAAAAATGATACCACTGATGTTCTCCAACGGAGTATTTTCCTTGAGCTTTTGCAGCTGATATTTTTCCGGTGGTGAATAATATGCTTACCTTCGTAGCAAACTTCGTCATCGATTACCTAATGTCGACAATACAGTCGCCATCACGGATGATGGCATTGAGTTGATGACCAATCCTTCGACGTGACAATAGTGAACTTTTTCCCCTTTTTCTTTGTCTGGCTCTACTTACCAGGGCGCTTTAGGTTCAATTATATAAATTGGTTGTCCCGTACAAAAACTTTACGCATTACCCATAATTGCTGAGCGGCCGTTATTAAACGATTCCTATTTCCTCTTCTTTTTCCATATAACGTTTAACCTAAAAATTCGCAGTAAATAAAAAAGTTGCGAGTGAGAAATGAATTCAACTAATTACAAAATTAAAGCAATCCAGGTAAAGTAATAGCAACATTTATTCTTCGTGCAATAAATTTACTTAACGTGAGTCATTAATAATTCACCATTAACCGCGAGATAGTTATTAAAATTATTTTTCGAAATGAACAATTTACAATAATTGGTATTATGAAAATTTGTTACGGATTATACTTTGTTACAAATGATTTGAATCAATTTTTAAATAGATTTATTTCCACACTGCAAAGCTTTTTGGGTCAAAGCATAGCAAGATATAATACTTAAAAAACTTTCACTTAAGAGCACTTGACCTGTAATCAAAGGAACTACGGTTCAAACTTGGCATATCAAATCTCTCAAGCTTGTCTCTAATTTATTTTCGAAAATCGAAATAGAATTAAAAAGGCATTATATTATGAAATCTCCATATTTGTGACAATTGTGATGCTTAGTCAGCATACAAATTTCAGACCTTGGGACAGAACTCAAATTAAATGTTGCAATTTCTATCTAATTGATCATCAAAACAATTTTTCTTAGTTTTAAATTAATTTGTAATTATAATATTATAAAAATTAGTATACAAAATAATCAAATTTCAGATTATAATATTTGTCCTAACAATTCTCAAAAAATACTTATTTTCGATTAAAAAGTTTCACAGTATACTGCACATGTTTCGAATCATCAACGACTACAATTACTACAAATTATCACATCGTTAAGAAAATGAATACATTATTTTAAATATTTGATTAACAGCAATGTACTCGTTATTAACATTTCACTATTATTAGTCGAGAGGAAAATGAATGATTACTTGATAAGCGGCTAGTTCTTCAACCGAGAAACATTAAATAGATATAACGTAAAGGATATTATCATATTCCTGTTTCTTATGTAATAAAACAAAAGCTTCAGAATGTAGGAATATTACACAACAAACGAAAGATTAGAAATAAAGCACATTAAAATACATGATATTCTTGATAATTTATTTGATTCAGAAAATCACGAAAAAATTAATTTAAAGAAGGAAAAGACAAGCCGATGTAAAGTATAATTAATAAAAAAACATTATTATTGCTTCCGGAAATTTCTTAATTTTTACTGGTATTATAGTTTGATAATTCATCTTCGCAATTTGTTTAAAATTTAATAATTTATTGAAATGGGTCATTCAATGTTTAATTTAAATTGTTTACATTGTTTTCAGCATCGGCACTACGTTGCTGGGAATGCTCATCAGAGCTGACACCAAATTGCGCCGATCCAATGGTAATGACGGACCATCATTCTACGTTCCACAACAAGGATTGTGATCAGATACTTTCTCAACATCCTTACTCGTACCAAAAACCTATTTGCAGAAAAGCGGTGAAACGAGGTAACATACATTTATATCCTCAAAAAAGTCAAAATACTAAATTAAATTATCTCTATTAATCATAAATTTAATTGAAATATACTATTATCATAAGGAATTATATTTCAACAACTGACATTTAAATGAAATCAATTCGAAGAAGACAAAAAAAACGCATTATTGACTTATATTGAAAAATAATTCTTAGACCACAGCCAATATAATTGTAAATTTTTTGTTCATTTTGTCATCCAATTATCCATTTTTTTGTTTATCCACAATAAATCAGTTTTATATTCGATTATTTATATATGCAATTACTAACTATTTCGAAGTTACAAGTTCCGAAAAGTTTTAACTGAAAAGAAAAAAAATCATAACAAGATATTTGCAAACGTATTCAATATATTTTAATGCATTTGTAGGATAATAGTTATTTGCATAAAGTCACTAAGCTTTGATTTATTTAGTAATTTATTACCTAGTAAATATAGCGATTAGCTAATAACGTCGACTTCGTAGACTAAAGCAGTATTCTTCCAGACAATCGTCTTTGATTTATTTGCCATAAAAGTATATCCATTTGAATAACATAACCAGAACACGTCAATACAATTAATTTCGTAGAAACAGTGTCTTTGATGAAAATGCAAATAGAACCATTATCTGTTATGCATTATATGTTATATACATTTTCTCACCATTCCTGTACATTTCTACGGTGTTGAATACTTAAGAATGCAGGAACATGTAAGTCTTCTACTATACTACGGGATACATAAGTACAAAGCCGAATATCGACCATTTTTGTGAAAACGAAACAAAACACGACAGGAAGTAAGACATGTAACGAGATACACAATAGATCTTTGGTATAAACAAAGATATCGGATACAGTTAGTACCAAAGACAATACAAATAAAATAATAAAACCAAAATGTTGATTAAAGTAAAGTATCACTTTTAAGCTATTTTGAACGACTTTTATAGTCTGCCTTACGTTTGGAAAATCGTGAAGATTGATATGATATATGTGCTTTTGTGTATTATATTAAAATATTCCTGTTAATAGAAGAAAAACACGATTGCATATGTCAAAATGCCTTTTATAAGAACTGTAGGTCAAAAACACCCCTCGCGATCGTTGATGAAGTGCGTGAGCACAAAGTCAACTAGATTGCTACATAAAACTGCAAAATTTACCAATTCATCCACTCATCCACTCATGCAAAATTTAATCAAACCCGCGAACTTCTTGGTAGTAGTATATTTGTCCAAATATCGTGGTAGTAAGTTCTATGTTATACCTTATTTATTGAATACTTTTTAGTCACATTTTTTACCATTGAGTTAATAAGATTTGTAAAAAATAAACTAGGTTTATTATTTATTTGAATGTTTTTGTTCGATTTTCGAAAAGGAAGATTGGGGTTTTCGCTATTTCTTTACATGTTAAGTTTGCTACAAAAATTGAATTTTTATAATTAGTCAAGAATAAAAGGAATTGGTTCACTGTGTGATCATTAATTACATTAAGGGTGCAGTTACTGGGAACAAATATTATGTCTTGGAGTAATGGAAAGAAGACATTTCTTGAAAGTAACATAAGTACGATGTAATGTCAACTTTTGCTATTTAGTCTAGTACAGAAGCACTTCGGAACTGAAATTAACAGTAGATGTCTTGGGATACTTTTAGTAATGAAAGTGATACTGAAAATAATTTTAGTAAAAATGGAAATAAAATTATACAATAGTTTCGAAGATTTACTAGGTATCAATAAATTACAAATACAAATTGCAATCTGAAAAGATGAAAAATACTATTTACCGAATGACATAAAACTGTGTATTAATTTTTTTTTAATAAAGGGTACGTACGATAAATCATGAGTGAATCAGTATACGACTATTTCCTTCTGCAGAAATATTCTTTCCTCTTTCGGACGTTTCCATTTTTATTTAAACTGTTTCACATAGATTAGACGATGTCAGTCTGAAAAATGTTCTGGATTTAATGGGACATAATGGCGGAATAATAAGATGACAATGAAGCCGTTAAGTGAGAAAGTCAAAAAGTTAAAAAATTAACCCTTTGCAAAACCGACACTTCAAAAACTAGACACATAAACAGTAGAAGGTATTTTCTGACGTAACTGCGAACCGTGACATGATACCATAATATATTTTCTTTCTATAATTGGGTTATAATATAGAGAGAAATAAGGTAGCATTTATTTCTACTCGAAGTAGCAAATGCCAGATCTCTGTTTTGAAATGTTTCGTTATACAGTTTCGAAAACTCAAAAATGGCCTGTAAGTATAAATTATTGATATGTGTGATCACGAAAAAATTTATTTTTCTTGGGTGTTGAAATAGAAACATATGTAAAACATGCAGCAAAGTATTTAACT
Source organism: Trichopria drosophilae (assembly GCA_030407085.1). Taxonomy (NCBI): domain Eukaryota; kingdom Metazoa; phylum Arthropoda; class Insecta; order Hymenoptera; family Diapriidae; genus Trichopria; species Trichopria drosophilae. The sequence continues at coordinate 46,411,700 of CM059583.1, forward strand.
TCAAATCGAATAATAAAATTAATTAAATAAAAATAATCACTTTTCAGAATAAAAATGCTTATTTTATGGTGTACTTTACAATTCTAATTGGTAAAATTAGCATACTGTCATCAACAATTTTTCACGTTCTACTACTTATGTTACCATTTCTACCTTTTTTTTGTGGTTCCATTAACCATTTTTCTCTCTCTATTTACAGAAAAATACTATTTGAAATAGAAGTACTTCTAGAACTGATTTTTATTTGTATAATTTAGTTTTATGAAAGATATCAGCTGAAAAATTCTAAAATTCAAATCAAAACAAACCATATAAGCTATAAGCAGGAGTTAAGGGTTAGTATATAAAGTGATATTTTACGAATTATACAGCCATCTACGATCGATCAGTAATAACCTGTACAAGAACCTGAAGCGTAAAGCACCCTATGCAACTGTGCATTACGTTGCTAAGGACAACTGCTAAGGTGTGGGCAAAACACCCCTTGTACCGGAAGTGCAAATTGCTCCGCTGATAAGTGTGTCTGGGTGGGTGGGTCAATCAAATTCACGAGTAAATTAAACCTTGAGTATTTTTATTATCTGATAATAAGAGGGAAGAATTACAGTATCAGTAATTCTTTTTAAAGTTTCCGTATTTTGAAACTTAATTTTTAAACTTGTTGCATATTTATATTTATACAGCCACTTTTTGTGGACATCTTTCGCTACAAATACATGAATAATATATGAGCAATTGCTAGCCTAATAATGCTTTTAGTTTCTTCTTCTCTTTAAAGTAATGACAGATCCAATACAAAATTAAATGCATATAATGCAGTGATTTTAATCAAAAAGAGGGGTTGAAATACTTCATTAATAAATTTTTGCCATTATGAAATTTTATAATCTGGGTACTAAAAAAATCAAGAATTAATGTTACCCATGAAATAACGATATTTTAAGACGTAGAGTACCTAAACCTAATTTGAAAATAAAGAAGCAGTCTGCATTCTTGTTACAAATACTCTCACAAATAATTATTGTCAATTTACATCATTATTCTTGTATATAATAATTAGTGTTAATTTTCTAACTTCATTGTTTTTGTGTGAAAAGTCTCAAGACAAAATTAGGTTCGGTATTATTCAGAATAATGAAGAAAATTGAACACAGGAAAATAACATTCAAGTGATCTAATCCGGCGTCGGACTATTTTTAATATTTCACGCTGAATTAAGATGCATGTTTTTAAAAACTAGTTGTTCAAAAAACGACTTAGTCACAGTTTAATCCGTACACACTATTAGTCATCAAGAATAGTGTAAATTAATAACATCCGGTTTCTTTTATCCTCATCTCCGGTATGACGAACTGGAGACATCGTCTAATAATTAAAAGTATTTTATTTTGCTAAAATATCAGTAGTAAAATAGTTCTTTATCAATAACATTTCATAAAACATAAATTTCGCAATAATCATGAAGTTGTCATCGAAGTATTTCATTTCTTACAGAATATAAAAACAGTTTATGGTTACAGTGTAAGAAAAGTGCTTGTTTTTAACTCGAGTCACATCCCGTAAATTCGGAGAAACAACTGTTTCTCTCTTGCATAAAAATTTATTATTTCACATTTTATATTTAACATTTTAGATGAAGAAACAAGAGTGAACGTAATTAATATCGTTAATAATTTAGCACCTTTTAGTTCAACACTGATATATGTATTTATGTTGGTTAGTCATGATTTAATACATTTTATACCATGAATTATGGTTTTAAAAAATGTATAAAAATTTCATTTTTGATAATTCCAATTCCATAAATGTCTATTTTGATATGACATACAATATTAAGATTGGATTTAGTCCACTAGAAAGTACCAATTATTAGTTATTACAATAACTGTTTTCCTATTCAAAAATCATGTAATAAATCGCATTACATAATTGTTTGATAATTTTATTAGCATTAACTTCAAACAATACATACTTGAACTATGTACTACGTTCAGAACATAATTTTTTAAGAAATAGTAAACAGATCGCTATTCAGACGACATAATCTAGAGTGGATATAACTCATGGGATTCGAATGAATGATTACTATCCAGAAGTCATTTGTTATACTTTATTTTCAAATGTAATTATAATATATCGATCAAAACCCGAAATACTAGAAGTTAAGTAATTTTCGCCATTTTTGGAGCACTGAAATAACGACTGAACGCTTTTGATGATTAAGGCACTACTGCATTTTTAGTTCGACGACTTAAAGTTGAATTTATAAAGTTACATTTTTTATTGCTAATCATAAAATAAGTTAAAAAATACGTTATTTGTTGTTCGTTGTGGTTAAAAAAATAAACGCTGATAAACAATTTTGTCTGGAGAAATGTTATCTGATGAACCACTTCAATAATTTTGCTTTAATAATTAAAAGTTAATAGATTTTGAAAGCACTTGCACTATTATTTACAGCCTGAATGTAAAACATTTTCTGAAAAAACCATGAACTTAAGTAGGCGGTGAAATCGAATCCTGCGGATTAACGCTTCATTAACAGTGAAACGTACAAAATTCTATCACGAATTTAATAGTACTTTTCAGTATTAAAACGAAACGAACAAATTTTTAATTAGAAATTTCTTATGATTAAAAATCTGCAGTTTCAAATGGTGTATCTGAATATACTATTATTTCAAAATTACACATTGTTAAGTAATAAAAAACAAGAGTTGATTTTTTCAGTAGTGATTTTTTGTTCACTTCATTTTCCGCATTAGAGTATCATAAATCATTATAAATAACGTATAAAAATATTTAATCCTGAATGTGTTTCTATTTATTTTAAAATAATTCATCATGGAAATCGTCAAAATAGCATCCAAAATTAAAATTTATTAAAAAAAATGATGGACACAAAAAGTGTGTGTTTTAAAAAAAAAATGTTAAGGGTGAGAAGTTATTAGATTTTATTGAATGTAATATAGTGTTAATTTTTTGCAAAATTTGCAAAGTACAAAAAATGCTTAGAATTTATTATATAATTAATGAGAATTTGATAAGAAATTTGTGTAAATTGTTCTCAATTTTCAAAAACTGTAAACAACAAATATTTTTAAATATCACTAAAAAAATATCTGAACAAATTCCAGTGTATTCCGTAATGAAATCTAACAAGTTTTCACTCCTCTTATTTTTTTTTAAAGCACATAGTTTTTGAATCAGAGTTTTCTCCCTTTTTTTTTATTAAGTTTGAATTTCAATCAGACGCCATTTTGAGGATTGCCATGTTGAATTTTTAAAAAATAAATACTACCGCATTAACGCTTAGACATTTTTTACACGTTATTTCTAGAAATTTCGGATACTCTAATGTGCGTAATGATAGAAAAATTGATCCAAGTTAAAAGAAAATCTTGCCAATCAGGATTTTTATTACTCAACGACACTTAATTTGATTCCTGTACAAGTTGCAGTAATTTAAAAAGCGCCATTTGAAATTTTTGTCGTTGCGATTTAATACCAAAAAGTACTGACTGACAAATTTCGTGGCAAAATTTGTACAATACATTTGTGCGTTAAACACATATCAAAGCAAAGCTATGATGTCACTAATGGTTTGGTTGTTCTGTAAAAAAATTCATAGCAAAAACCACTTCTTTTAATATATTTTATGAAGTCTAATAGATCATCAACGGCACTTTCGTTGCAGCAACTAAAGTATTCTAAAGTAATTGAAATACGTATAAATATAGTTGGTCAAATGAAAGGCAGAGCTGATTAAGATATAATAATTTTAAGATATTTGGGTAAATTTGATAACTGTATCATTAAATTCATTCCAAATACTTAAATTAACTATATCAGTAGGATTTAGCTGAATGAAAAAGCAGTTCTTTTTGCTACTTTCTGGTATACATTACCTGTAAGTTATAATTGATTTTATCAGATAGATTAACAAAATGAAGCCAATCTCCATACCCAGAAACCGGACTATACTTTCAATGACCTGAATCCAAATCTGGCCGCAGAATTGTTCCATCATGGCAGGATTTTGAGATATCTTAACCTAAAAGTGCAAAAAACATAATTTTTGTTCATATTCATTAAGTTTTTGTGGCGGAATACAATACTTATTGACACTTTGGAAAGAACCAGATTAAAGCGATATTCATCAATTTTAAAATGCTTTTTTAGTAATTTCGTACCAGCTTTTTTCAATGAGTTATCGAAGTTGTTGTCAAGGCATGGTTATGAATTTCGTTTTCTGTACTTGTAGGTTAGGATATCTCCAAATTTTTACACCATAGAGAAATTATATACGACCAGAGTTTAATTCAGCATATCGAAAATCATCGGAAAAATATACTTAGGTTTCTGAGGAATGCATTTTAATCTGGTTGTTGTCAAATTGCGAAATAAATTTATTCCGCCACAAAAACTTCCTGAAAATTAACAAAAACTGTGTTTTCTGCATTTTTAGGTTAGGATATTTTAATATGTAGACGTTATAGAAAAATGTTTAGCAAGAAAGTCGGTCTTAGTTTGCTACTTATTTTCATGTAATTACACATTTATTTAAAGTATGAATATCATAATTGTTCCCTGACAAAAACTTCAATAACTCGATAAATAAAATCTTATAGGAATTACTAAAAAATCATTATAAAGCTGACAAATAGCACCTTAATATTATTCATGCAAATTGCAAATAATAAATTTGTTCTGCCGCAAAAACTTACTGAATATGAGAAAAAAAAGTGTTTTTTGCAGTTTTAGGTTAAGATATCTCAAAATCATGACGTGATAGAAAAATTCTACGGCTATTTTTGGATTCAGCGCAACGAAAACCTTCGGAAAAGTATAGTCCTGGGTTTAAATTTTGTTGGCCTGTGTTATTCTACGTGTAAGCGATATCAAAAGTAGGACCTTTTTATTTTTTCAATGACTCTCGGAGATCGGCTTAATATGAAAGTAATTAAAACTTATTTCCAATTATCATGTTTGTGTAAAGCATGTAGTATAGCCGAATAATCATTCGTACATCTGTAGAAATATTTGTGCACAGTCAAAAGAAGCAAATCTACCATATTGGTCAGGAATAAAATGAATGATTAGCTGTGCATTATTGAATTAGAAAAAGTAAGTTAACTTGACTCATACATCAACGACAGTCTTTAAGCTAAAATATTAGATGCAAAATAAAGTAGTTTTGTTTTCAACGTATTGTTTGTTATTTATTGACGTAAACTTGAAGTTTCCAAGGTATCATCTACCAACAGACCTTACATACATCGCAATTTTCTGGGTCTTGACATACGTTTCTGTCCACGTACGAAATAATACTGCATTTAAGTAGTCCTTGCCATTACGTGACTGAAATGCACCATCTGCGAGTGCAGCCCCAGCCTGCACGTCGGGTATTTAGCCCTCCGGCATTATCCGGAGCGAAACCTCCGCTTCATTGTCAATTTTCTTGATTGTTTTTGCCAGGCGTGGGATACTTGAAGTCGCGAGCTCAAAAACATCCGATTCTGACGATGACGCATTGAAGAACTCAGCCATGAGTCGTAAGTCACGATCGTCCACCCGCGCGTTTACGCTGCCAAAGTTCGTAAATATCCGCGAAATACCGGCAAAAAGTCCTACTAGTTCCGATCGCGCTAGTGAAGGAATGATTCACGCTGTGCGCGCGGTCAGCCTCGTGCAATTCCGATAATTACCGAACATTGCAAGGTCAACAATGGCCGCACCCGACGTCAAGTTATTACAGTTGTATAACTCTCCTTAACCACTAGAGTGTGGTATAACGTTGCGCGTCATTACCTAGCTCTGAATACGTGTCGACATGATTTGCATTTCAACCTCAAGCGAATACAATCACGCGTGATGCGTTCACGCACGACTTATTTATGGTTTTCATCAATGCCCTCGATATGTTGATCTTTTCATTTCAAGTAAAAATTTAACTAAATCAGCCTTAAATAGTTTAATAATTGCGTAAAGACCACCTATCCGCGCTCTTAAAAATGAATAATGTTCAACTCAGATGATATACGCAATTGACATCCGTACATATTCTAAATCTTATTGTTCTGATGTAAGGAGTGAGGATATTACTTAACGAATTGCAGCAAAATCAAAATCCCCAGTTAGGTACACATTTCTACAATATGGCCATATAGGAAAAATTCGAAAAAATCGACAAACTGATTAATTCTGTTTACTAGAAAATGATATCGGTGTTACTCTCTTAACCCTTTTCGTCCCGAAAGTCTGAAATTTGGACATAACTTTCAACGTTGTATCTTTTGTTCCAAACGGCGTTAGAAAAAATTGAAATTACTCAAAATCGATAGATTTGGACCTCCTTTTTCAAATGCTGTAGTCAGCCGGCGACTTCAAAGAGAAATGTTATGATCATTTTATTGAAAAAAATACTGATTTTTTCGATGTTTCTCTGAAGAAAGATATCAAGAATCCCTTTTTTGGCTTTGAAAAAGGCAGTGCTGACCATTGCAAAACGTACTGATCACGTCTCTTTCCTCAGCCCTTTCTTGCCCCGTCAGATTTTTTTCAATAAACAAAATGGCGGCTTCAATATGGCGTCTGCAAGTTGTCATTTTGCATTTTATGGCACAAATGTGGAGTTTTTGACTGTGTAACGGTTCAAATCATGAAGAATTGTAATTGTATTATCATTTGTAAATACCTAATCTCATCATGATTCATTCATAACCTCAAATTAGTTACATACAATAGTTTTTTATCGATTTGTTGTATGATTTTCACTGAATTTTGGACTTTTCCGTATCATTACGTACGTGTGAAATTGAAAATTTCTATGTAAGATTGTGACTTATCAGCGATTGGTTTATAACCTACAGATGGAGTGCACAAAACTTTGTGCGTATTGCTACCTGGTTCGTAGATTTAATAAACTTGAATATCGGAGTAAATACATCGATCTCCAATGCCTAATTTTAAAGTTGTTTATTCCTGATGATAAATATAATACATTACTTACACACCACTAATTTACAACGATTTACTTCACTTTGTATATAGCCGTCAATACATATTTTGCCGTTGTCGAACTCTTACCACGGGAAGTAAACGCTATTCGGAGAGTCATTTTTTTACTATTTTTTAGTACTTTTAAATTTTGTTTGTATTTTTTTCATTTTTTAACAATTTTTTTAATTCTTTCATTTTTATAACATTTTTTATATAGAATTTTTCCAAGAAATGACAACGTTGAATCAATTCACTAGTAATATGGTAAATCTATATAACTTTATGAAATGATTTGAAGAGTACCTTGCAAACATTTTTATTACATTCTGAACAATAACATGGTCGTCTTTCACACTTGCTACCCGAACAATATCGTTTTTACTCTTCATTTTTTATAATGTGGGTTTCCAGGTTTTTTAGACTTTCTTTATATATAAATCTGTGGCATCACTTACAGCAAAATTTACTCTGAGATTCGCTTTTATTAAGCCTACAAACGTCATAGTACCAGGTAGGAATGCGCACATAATTGTCGTTTAGAAGCCACAATCATATCTGGTCATTTTCAATTTCACACGTAATTAATACGGAAACGACGAAAATTGAGTGAAAATTAGAAAAATTAATAAAAGTCCATTGTATATATCTACTTTGAGGTTGTGAATAAATAATAATGAGTTTAGGTATTCACAAATGATAACATTTACTTTTTCATCCCAATTCTGCATGATTTCAACCGTTACGTGGTCAAATAATCGATAATTGTGCGAGAAAATGCGAAATTAAAACATGCAGACGCCATCTTGAAGCCGCCATTTGGATTTTTGAAAAAATCTCAAGGGAGAAGAAAGGGCTGAGCAAAAAGGCGCGGTTAGTATCTTTTGAATTGGTCAGCATTGACCTATTCAATGTCAAAGAACGCTATTCCTGCGCAGGAACGTCAAAAAGATCAGGTTTTTTTCAAAAAAATTGGGATGAAAAGGGTTAACTAGTCAAATACGGCACTAACATTTTATTATTTATATTTAATATCTCTAAATTGTAAGAGGTAAATCAAATCAAATCAAATGGTAAAATGGTTCCTTTTATTAACTAAATGCTTAAGGCAACCATTTAGGAAGCATTTGATACAATCAAGCAATGAAGTACGTGGAAAAAAAAGGATTGCTGGAGCAACCAACCGCTTAGTGATATCAAATCCAGCCGAAAAATTGGTTGGGCAGTTAAATAAAAAGTTTAGGAATAAAATGGTTAAGAACCAATAAATGATCACAAAAAAACTAAACAATTGTTACTAGCAAGGCATATGTAAGTGAAACCTGGGGCGATGTAAAACCGATTGCTCCCAATTTTATTCTTTGCCTCAAGTATTTTTGAAATATAAATATTTAATATTATGAGAATCTGTGTATACCACTCGGATGCGACCAATAGAGAAGATTATACTAGTTTTGCGATAACAAACTGACATTCGATAGTCCTATTAATTGTTATAATATGGTCCTAATATTGTTAGTTTGGCTAACTGCTGTAACAACCTTCTAGTTTGTAACTAGGTATACCTACTAACCACTTTTTCTCTGGGGCAAAATATTTTTCTACTCTAATTTTGTCATGAATCTCAATTATTCTCTATGAAGAACTCAATTAATTTCTCGTTTGGATCTGAGAATACTAATGACATCAACTAATCCTTTTTTTTACATGCGGATCAATATAAAGCTATCATTTTGAAAAATATATTTTTTTTACTTTAAAATGTTAACATGTTCTCAAGCATACTTCATTTGTTACTTTCTTTAACATTGTTGTATAACACATATTTTTTTGTATCACAATATAAAAAAGTAATAAAGGTGAAAGTTAACCCTATTTTAACCTCCAAGCCTGAAATAGAATCTTGTTGCAGTATCAACTAGTAAAACATCGTTTAACCATTTATTACCATCACATCAATAATACTCCTTAATAAGATGAATTTGGTATTGACGAGAATAGCACGAATTATCATAATTTCTTATAAATAGCGTTTAATATAGCTTTTCTTCAACATAGTGGGCTTAATAGGAAACAAACGAAAAATGGCAAAATAACTTTGATAACCTGTTATTTTTTTCATGACGAGGCCTCATCCTATCGAAGCACGCTCGTGACATTGTGAGTTAATGTCAATGTCTTCCACTCGTCATTTTCTTAAACGTTTGAAATTAGGAATCATTGTTTTCCAAATTGTATATCGGAGTTAAAGCAAAATACAAATCAATGGATATATTTTAAGCCTGGATATATTCTGGATATATTTATGGAGATATTTTTCGTTTTAAAACCGGTACCTGAATTATAAAAATGTCATAGCAGATTTGTTATGTGGGATTCGAAAATCCTCTCATTTTCTTTTCCAAATTCTCAGTTACGAAAATGTTTTTTTACGGAAGTACAATTTCTTTTTGACAACAGCATGTTTAAATTTTGATCCCTCACAATATCATTATTAAAAACAAGTTATTGCATAGCAAGAGTTAAAAGCGTGCTTCGGTAGGATATGCGAAAATAACTATATCATCTGTTTCATTAATCCAAAATTTATTTATACGCCATTTGAACACTGTTTTATGCAATAAAGATGCCGTTGTTTTTGTTATTGTTTGTATTATTGATATTGTTATTAGGTAGATTGCAATGTCCATAGATTATAACATACCCATTTGTCGCTCTTCGTAACACGCGAAAAAATACAAGATAAAACAATGAAAAGTTCGAATTCTTCTCAAGTGAGTCAAATCTATTGAATACAGTTGTTATAATCCATGTGAAACCTGTAAATCCAGGAATATAATTATCGATTGTTTCTACTCAATTTAGTAATTTGCTAGCATATAGCAGTAATAGTTTTCTACACGGAAAGGACGTTGATTAGGAAAACCAACTAATTAGTTGCCCCAACCAATTGGCTTAGCCTGCTGAGATCTAGCAAATAAATTAGTTACATATTCTTTTACTATTGCTATTATGTTACAGTTTTTTAGACACTACCTCCGGCCAATACCTTTGTTCTAAAATGTTTATTTAGTACTTTATTGACCGCAGTTTACTAAGTAATACTAAATTAAGAATTTTTGTGTTTATTTCGTAATAAAAACCAGAATATAACGAGATGAATACCATCAGCTAACTATACCAAACGTATGTTATGTAAAATTAGTTCAAATTTATACCGTTAAAATCTAAAGACATCCGCTAGTGATCCCTGAGAAATGAACGGAACCCAACCCTAGTAATAATTATTACTTATTATATGCTCATAATATACTCTGGTTATTGTCTTAACTGCAACTGATTAAAAACACTTCATTTTTTGGATTAAATAGAAACCTACTGTCGTGAAAAATTGTTCGCAACGAATTACTCTCATTCTTCAGTGATCATATTTTTTAACTGCAATTCTTTTGCAACTTCTTCGGAAATATTTTCATAAATCTAATTCAGAGGAAGGTGATATATCAGTAGCAATCATTATGGAGTGTTGGATACGTATATGTTTATAATTATTAAACATCGACAAAGCAATATGCCACGTACAATATGAGTAATTATATATAATTAAATGAGTCATTGATTTAATTGTCTAACTTTGACAGAGGCCCATAAATAAATTCAATACACTTAGCAATAATTAATTACTAATAGTTTTAAAAAAAAATGTAATTTATAGTAAACGAATAGAAATTAATAGATTTTTTAAATTATAAAATAATGTAAGAAGTCTAAAATTTTATTGTTTGAATTGTGTCTTCCTTTACGTAATCCAGGTATCAATTTAAATCCGCATGATCAAGATCTACAGGAAAAAGGAAAAACGTTGAAGGTCGCATAGTGACATATCCATTTTTCATTATGATCGCGTTCAGCAGAGAAGACCACTTCCTATCTTTTATTTCTTGAATATTGTTTTTTTTTTATGCTTTAATGACAGTAGATTTCTAGTAAATAATATGTATTTCTTTCTATATATTGATATTTGAAAAATTGATGCGTCTAAAACTCAAAAAAATTTCAACAAACGAAAGGAGATATAAAAATGGAAGAGATTATTTGTTTATCGCGTATCGTCTTAGCATTAGTAAAAACGTTATTACTAACCGGTTTAGCAGGAAATCATATCCATATACTTATCGGTATATTCGCTTTCATTGTCTATAATTACCATGTTGTCACATGATACTGTGCATAAGACGTTGCTCCGTGTTTTATCGCAAATTTTTGTGTATACAAATAAAAGATGTGTATTAATGTACACTTAATTATTATATTAATAAATAAAGGCTTTATTCAATAATTACCATTTAAAATCTATGATAAAAGCAAATATAATATTTAAAAAATAATCAGAAAGATTAAAAATAGTATTTTTTAACTTCAACATTTTGTCACGACGAATCTTTTTGATCAATTTTCTACAATCGTTGTTATTTGTGAACTGAAAAGGTTAAGTTACGCAATTTGATTCATACATGAACGTACGCCAAGGCCCCGGAAGCAATCATCTTGCCTTCGCTGAAACGAGTGTACAGAATGTACTTATTTAAATTTTGTTCAACTTTTTTTTAATTTGAATTCTTGCCTGATTTGAATAATAAGATAGAAATGTTGATGCGATCTTCCTTTGGAATTTATTTAAGGCAAAAACTTTTCGTTACTTTTCAAGAAAATTTGACAAATATTGTAATAAAACGTAATAAAAAAATGATTACGTGTCTTGCTACAGTTTGTTCTCGATTCTATCAGATGCCATTTGAATGTAATGCTAACTCAGTCATGTCGACAAATACTACTAACATAGTACATGAAGAAAACAATTAAATTATAACAATAAGTATAATTAAATACTGCTCGTTTAAGGTAGTTGTTCTCCAGGATATCTTATGTTGGAGAACAATATTTAAAACTTCCAAGAATGAAGTGTTTATTATTAATGGTGCTGCTGAAAATAGGAAGCATTATTTTAATTGAACAAGGAATTGAAACGTGCTAAAATAATATGTTATAAATCTATTTTACCGACTGAAGTTGTGCACTTATGGCTTTATAGAATAGTTGTAAGAAATGTTTAAATATGAATGGATTTAACGAATAATAAGTTATTTTTTTGAGAAATAGATTCTTTCCAACTACATAGAATGAATTTTTACAAATGTTTTGCCTAACCGTTCATAAAATGCAAAAACTAATAATTTTTTCGTTATTTGGAAGTAGTTGTCACGAAAAAATAAGCCATCATTCGTCAAAATCCGTCAATTTTGAACAATGTTTTAAAGCTCTTTGGCAAAGCAACCAGTCGAAAATTTGAGCAATTAACAAAAGTCATCTAACAAATTATTTCTGCACATTTCTACTAACAATATGTATTAAAATAGGAAATAACTAAATTAATTCATCAGAAAGCTGCATGTCACAAGTTTGTCGACCTGTAATTTGATAATCGACTTGATAACCCTATTAACATAATTGTTAATAACGTATACATATATCTTCCGTTTTAAATATATATTTAAATGGTGTATGATGACCTGTATAAAATGTATCGTATGTTCAATGGTATTAAATATGTGTTGTCTTGCCCAATATGGATGGGATTTTTACGATATTTATTTTTCCATCTATCTGGCTTCCGAAGTTAGAAACTTATCTGCAGAATTCAGTAGTGTTGCTCATTGTAATACTAGACATTTTTCAAAGATCTTTTTTATTATTTTTTGTTTCTTCAACTTAGGCCGGCCTTACAGCATCAATAGTTCCTTATTTTTAACTCGCGAATTATGTTTGGAATCTGACATTGCCATCCATCATAGATATTTATTAACAGAGACATTTTTGTCATTATATTATGGTTATTTATCATCCAATTTGTGTTGGATATTTTTAGTTTGTAATAATTAAAACAAGAATCACATCATTTCTATTTGTTTCAGTTAATCACCAACGAGTCGTGGTAAGGAGCTGCAGTCTGCCCTATCCCGAGGAAGTAGGCATTACCGATGGTCCATGCCATCCAGACGCAACAGCCAGCCACAGCACAGTGGAATCTTGCTCTATCTGCAGTACCGATCTATGCAATTCAGCTACATCCATATCCATGTCACATATGGTCGGAGCAGTCGTCGTTGCTCTTGTAGTTCATCACCTTTCCTCGTCGAAACTCTCGATTCTATGAGTGTGCAATGATCGAGTTATTGCGTTTTGAATCTCCTAAATCTTAGGGCTTCTAACTTAAGGGACAGGGAATACAGATGTAACTAATTGCATTAAATTACTGATGATCTTTGCACAACGGTGTGAATGCAAATTTATCTGAAAGACATCTTACGAAATATCATTCGATTTAATAGTTTGTTTAATAATTTATCAATGTGCATTCCTATAAATTTATAACGAAAATATTCTTCTAGAACATTCAGACCAGAACATTCCATTTAAGAAATTAAGAGATTATGAAATAAAAACAATCACTATAAATATAAAGCGATTGTATAATATGGATAGTTCTATTTTTTAGCTTGCTATAATAGTCAGTAATTATCCTTTATTTATATAATAACTTCCTTTAAACAAATTTTTAAGTCGATCAATATCTTATTTCAAAGTCCTGATTCGCATCGTTGTGCCGAACGAAGTAAGCCCTGTTGCCTTAAGCCGAATGTTCAAATAGTTTTATATTCAATATCGACCAATTATCAGTATCGACGGGTCCCGAGAAGAATAATATTATTTAGACACAGATGCTGTGATTCTTGATCATTTTACTTATCGAGGATAGCGCGCACCACTGGTACAAGTAACAATTTAATTTTCTTACCAATCATTAATTACGACTTTTCCAAGACGAGACGTAATTCAGTACAGCATTAAAGAGTGGCTTACTTCGTTGTTTTCTCATAGTGTACAGTTAATTTCAATTGTAAGTTAATCCTAGACTTTGCAACTAGTCCGTATTCGGTACTTTATAGGCCACTAATAAATTTCCAACTCCGGTCCAATCACTGTACGATACGTAGAGAATCATTAATTTCGATTCCGACGAAATAACGATGTAAAAAACGAGACGCGTTGTAAAGAAGACGATCTTGTCAAGTGCCAGAATGTCGGCCTTGCTTTAATTCTATTTCGTTCTATTATTTATTTAAGACTTCGTAAACTTGTATTTTCGTTGTATAAATTAATAGACTTTACAATTAAGTATTATAGATCTGCTTTACTTATTATTCGACGATGAACTTTCATCACTTCTTTTTCTTGTCCGTTTTCGAAGTATTTGTAACAATATGGAGATTTTTTGTCCTCGATCAAAGCGTAGAAAATGGAAGCTTATCAGGAATCCGTCCAGTGTGTAGAAATCGCAAATAAAATGGATGAACAAATCAGCGATGCGCCTATGTAAAAAAGCGTTTCTCGGCGATCTGTAGTGTCATACTTTATTTTCAAATATCTTTTTTGTGAAATAAAAATATTTTACTCAATTTGGTGTCGGTGTATTGTACTATTGTTTACGATTTTTTTTATTACGATCCCCAATTTTCATGAAAATAAATTCTTTCTTAAGACCAGAACTAAAGAAATTATATTATTTTTGTTTCTTGCAAACATTTAAAAAAAAAATAAATTACTATTGTTTATTTACATCAAACTGACAAATTTCTCTTTTTATTAATTAGTTCAATCTATCATGAATCAATTGCGAAAAAAATTTAATTATATATGCATAATATAAGAATTAAACAATTAATGCATTACAACTATTCATAATTTAGCAAAACAAAACCTGCAAAATATACAAATTGTATTCATGCAAACATTTACAAAACACGTTGCGTTATCGCTGCTGCACATAAATCAAATCTCGGCAACTACACCATCGATAATTTGTAATTCGATGTGTCATAAAAGGCGAATTACACCGGGCTCTTACTACAAAATCTAATCTAGTTTATGCTTGGGGTCAAACGTAAAATCGAAATTTTCATGTAAGAACATAATACATTGTCTGCAGCTTTTATATAATTTTACCAGGAATTCATATAAACCCAAGTTCGTGCCATCCTAGACCCATGAATCTCTTTGGATGGGGTTAGCAACTATCGATTTAGCAACACTCCCATTTCCTTCGGTTAACGATACCTTCTACAGAACTCCTTCGACGTTTTTTAAAAAATAATGTTCTACAATGAAAGCTCCGTCACACGAGACTTGAATAGACTGAAATATGCGTTTGTAAATAAATAAATATCACTTTAATTATTATATAATGACATGTTTTTCTGAAAACATAAAAAGGTCATTTTGAACATTTTATTTTTGATAGGTTGTTTGCATTGGAAAATAATCGTTTTTCGAGAGATAGCTTAAAATCGGAACTTTCAAAGATCGTTCTTATGCGATTCGTAAAGTGAACAAAAAAGAAGATCATATTTTGTTCATTCTAAATTAAACCGAATGGTGTGGGTATTAATGAACAGGTTAATCATCTCAAAATATTACCTATTACTTGAAGTATTTTCTTTTTTTAATACACCTATACTATAAGTGAACTCAGTAATCGTCTCAATTATATTTTTCATTATATGTTAAACCTTGTACCATTCAAAGAAATTTTATGAAAAAATTTGCTCTTTAGGAGGAAGTTTGTACTTCATTTAATATTTACTGTTCTTTTGGAAAACGTTCCTCGTCTTTGTAGATAAATAATTTCAAAGAATAGAATAAATTGCTGTGGGAATGAGAATATTTAATACAGTAATGATAATACTGAAAGAGCTGGTTATATAAAAATTTGGAAAAAGTCTGCGGGGAATTAGTTGAACTAAAGACATTTTAATAGCTTAATGTATAGAGTACTAGCAGTTCCTTACCAATTTTTTCAGTGTTGCAAGATTACGTGAGCAAGCATTTCGAGGATTTCAAATATAATATTACTTATTGATATCGCCGTTTCTTCGCGGTATAAATGAAACTACATTAGTAAAGTAAACAATACTGAACTTTTCAGCCGATTGTGAACCTTATTTAGAAATTACTATTATCATATCTAGATTAAAATAAAAGCCGATTAATTTTTTTACTGTATGGAAATCGATCACTTGAAGCTAAGATATTTTTTGTAAATCAACTAAACAAGTGGTTAGAAAAACGGAAAGAAAAATTTTGCCTATTGCGTGTAGAAACAATTTTGGGTATGCGAAAGGTATACATAAACTTTTGTGTCGTATACAAGTGGGAGACTTTTTATTTCTACTTAATGTACATGTGTAATTTCTTATTAATTGTTACTTTTTTCCTCCCTGCCCCATTAAATTCTTGTCGAATAGACGACGAAGTACGGTAACAATTTTTAAAACTGTTTTGAACTTTATGCGTTCTGCATATATAAAAGCTTGTCCTTCAGAAAATATAAGCTACTGACTTTACGTAAGACACCATTAGTTTCATACATCGCAAATACACGTTGTTGTAACATGAGATCTTAATTGACCAACTAGTATCGCAGACATGGATACCATTGTAATTAAATTGAACAATTCAGAATTTTTGCATTAAC
Source organism: Trichopria drosophilae (assembly GCA_030407085.1). Taxonomy (NCBI): domain Eukaryota; kingdom Metazoa; phylum Arthropoda; class Insecta; order Hymenoptera; family Diapriidae; genus Trichopria; species Trichopria drosophilae. The sequence goes on from CM059583.1 coordinate 46,428,291, forward strand.
CTACTTTAATTAAAGATCAGATATTTTATGGGTTATATTCGAATTGGGCACACCTCATTCTTGGCGTTAAATGATTACTGAATAAAAATTCACTGCAATAGATGGCAATATTCTTAGTCAAATCCCGATTTAAGTTACGTGGACATACCTCCAAAAGAATGTATCTTTTGATCTGTAATTAACAAATACTTTTCTGATTTTCTTCTTTCTTTATCGATATTTCTTACCGTTTTTCTTTACCATTTCCTATATTATTAATATTTGGCATAATTTTGTCTAGTATAAGATCACAGCAGCGCCCGTTTTTGTATATTTATTTTTGTATGTTCTTAAAGTTTGATTTCTACAGTGTGCATGCTTTTTCAATTAATCACTTAACAAAACAGTTATTAAATCAACTTAACCCATTAACGCCGGGAAGGACACATTTCCTACTTCAATTTCAATCAAGTATTTCATATGAAAATTGAAGTTCAAAACAATTGAAATGATGTGTCTTATTATTTTCCAGATCAGTAATTTCAATGGAATTGTCAAAATTCTTCTTAATTACAAAATTTAATGTAATGATTTAAATGTCAAAAAGCGCTAAAAGTCGGGTATACTTATTTATGAAACATTTGTTTCTCATAGAAAGAGTATCTGTCGGCTCAAAATTCTTTTGCTAAAGGTGAAGAAAATAGTTGTAATATTAAGATATTTTTTTTAAATATTAAATAATTAACATCATGATCACAAAATGGCGACCGTAGTGACAATTTTCATTTTAAAACTTAACAAATTTTTTTCATGAAAATTGCAACCTCCCAACCTGCAAACCTGCAAACGTTTCTTAGAATGTGTCAAAGAATATTCTCAATTTTTTCCGAATGTGTTGATAAAATTTGTTATTTATCGAAAATTAAGAAAATCGAAATTGTGAAAAAAGTTATTTAAAAAATCTGAAAAAAATTGATAGTTATCTTTGACTAATTCTAAAATATTTTTGTTCTAAGAAGATTCTATCTAAAGTTTATAGTTTTCGAGAAACAAAATTATTAATCATTTCTAGATTTCAAGAATATCAAATTTTGTTGGTCGACAACTATAGACTTTAGACTAAATTTCCTTAAAATAAAATGATTTTAGAATTTGTTAAAGAATACACTAACATTTTTTCAGATTTTTTAAACGACCTTTTTAAAAATTTCGTTTCTCGGAAAATTTAAAAAATGATATCAATATATTCTGAAAAAATTTTGGCATACGACTAATATAATATTATGTTCATAATAAATATGTATATGTAAGGAGCGCACATATGCACGAATTATAAAACATCACTTAAAATAAAATCTAACTATTCACAATTGCAATAATTGTGTATTGTACTGCGTATTGTAGTATGAAGACAGAATGAAATAATTAATTAACATACATTAGAGCAACTTCGAATCTGAAAGCATGGCCATTACTGTAATACAATTGGATAGAAAACAGTATTAAATGATTAAAAGTGTAAATTATATTGGATACACTATACGTAACTTAGTGCCATCGAAATATAAAATTTCTGAGAATGACACTGACAGCTAAAAAAGAAGTAATATCTGGCTAAAACATGGTTGCATTTCTTAGTGTAAATCAATTGCAATTCCTAATAAATTTTTCTTTTTAAAACGGAGATCGTGATTTTTCACTCCCATGTGAAAAACATATATGTTTGAGTAAAATTCGAAAAATCCACGGTCACAAACTATAATTGGCATCATCTTTACATGAAAAAGATGTACAAATTTCTTTTTTTTAAACATTAGCATTTAGTAACAATATAATATGAATGCCAGTAATTTATAATTTTTCTGGTGTGAAAATTCTGACATTTTCTAAGTTCTTTTCATTGAAATGTACTATATTAATAGCATACATTTTTTTATATGCCTATAGGCACTTTGTATTTATACGAAACGTTCCCTATAACAATATTATTATTTACTAGAATAACAATATTAAAAAGTAAATTTTAAGTTTAATACAGACATCTGAACCTATCGCTGGTATGCAATATATTAGATTCAGTGATATGATATATGGTAGTCTAGGCATTTTCCCCACTTCCTATTTTATATTCTTTTGCCATTTAAATTTTATTTACAGGGTAAGATTACATATGAGGAAATCTCACTTCTTGACACGAACATTCTTCTTTATTAATTTACATTAAACACAAAAAAGTAACATAAAATAAATCCTACATACTACTTAACAGAGTAGTTAACCCCTTTCACTTTAAATTGACGTATAATTATATTTACTTTCTAACAAATCAATGAACTTACAATATTAATTATCTTATAATAAATTCGCTTCATTGCATACATAAAAACACTAATACGTCGTACAAAAATGTAAGGAATGGCGCAATACTCCAACTTCCGACAAAACTGCATAAATTCGGATCACCTTACTAACGAAATAAACCTACACATTACATGCATACCGTTGCGTGCAGTATATTTCGAACAAAATAATACTTGTTACTACGGTGTATCAAAACTATTCATATAAGAACTTAATTATTTTAGTGTCACTACTTTATCATAGCAAGTCCGATGACTCAAACGTGTACCATTACAACAATCTTCTTCACATTCAGCCTATGTTTGGTTCGGCTTGAGTGGATTTTTGTTTGGATCACACCTACAAATACAACATGATGGGAACAGAAACCAATCCATGAAAATACCCTTGCAGTCGTTTTCGGGATCGTAGGCTAAAAGTCGGTGCCACTTGTACTTTTGCTCGCAACCACAACCGTCTCGACATCGTTCAGGATGAACAGTCCTAAAAGTTCACAAAAAATTAGAAATATTATATTTCAAACTTTTCACTGCATGTTAAATAACAAATTGATTTGTGTTAATAGCAAAAAAAAATCTTTTCTAGTAAAAATATATATATATATATATATAGTTAAAGTGTCGAGACATAATAATTTTAATATGAGAGGTTAAGATTAAAACATACAAGATACTTTTTTGTATCCATAATAAAATATTAGACTATGTTCACATTTACGATAATGCGACGGCGTTAGATCTAAAAGCGCAAGACCTAATTGAAATCCAAAAAAATGTTTAAATATATAAGTAAAGGCTATACGCCTTCTAATGAGCAAAAAACGATGTCAGTGTTACCATATTTAAATTTTTTTAATCAATATCCTTCTAATGTCAGAAAAAATGTAATTGTTCTGCTCGATTAGAAGTTATTAATTTATTACAAGATAGCCGTCAAACATTTTAAAATTTATTCGATCGAGGTGAAAATCGGTACTCGGGGGTTTTCGAGGTTGCTGATTACGAATCTGGTCTCCTATTTTCAAAACTCAAGATGACGGATCCAAGATGGCCAACCGAAATGCAAAAATTTATTTCATCGGGATGAAACTGGGTACTCGAGAGTTTTCGCGATCGTAAATTACGAATCTAATTTTAGCTTTTCATAATTCAAAATGACGCATTAAATATGACAGCCAAAATGTAAAAGTTTTCGAGGTTGTAAAAGACGAACTATGAAATTACAGCATTCGTGACCACTTGTTGAATCTGCTCAATTTTATCTTGAAAATGTAACGTTATTCAGTATTCAGTTTGATTTCACTAAAATAACTTTTTACGTTTCAGATCGTCATATTGAATTCGCTCGAAAAGGTCCGAGTACTCCGTTTCACCTCGCTAAAGTAAATTTTCTCATGTTGGTCGGCCATATTGGATCAGCTATTTTGAATTTCGAAAATCTATAGCCAGATTCGGAATCAGCAACCTTGACAACCCCCGAGTACCGAGTTTCACCTCGATCAAGTAAATTTTTACATTTCGGACGGCCATCTCGGATCCGTCATTTTTAATTTTGAAAATCTGATGCCAAATTCGTTATCACCGAAAACCCCCGAGTTTCCAGTTTCGTCTTATTTAAACAACGGTTTCTTTTCATCATACGCTCTTTGTAAAAAAACTCGTAATTTTTATATATTGTTCGTTATTACAAACAATTTAACAATTTAATTCATAATAAATATTAATTTGTTTACATTTAAAAACATGTTATCGAATTACGGAAGACAAAATTTGCACTAAAATTCAATTTTAATCTCCTGAAAAATAAAAAAAATGAATTGCAAAAGGTTTTCTACAGAAAGGACACCGTGCTTCAAAGGCTTAAGTTTCAAAAATAAATGTTATGGATCCTAAATCGATAAGTTCATCCCCAAATGTAATTTTGTCTGGGTTTAGTTTTGATTTTCTTCTAAAAAAGGTCTATTTACAGAACGATAATGGATTTTCTAAATACTTTCAAAACATCTAGTTAATCGAATTAAACAAAATAAAACAAATTGAGTTCATGTTCAAACCAGTATAATTGTTTTATCAAATTATCTGCGATACATACGAGCATACTTCTTGGTGGATTGCTTGTTCGAAGTGTTGCGTATTGACAACAGCCCGTGTTTTTCCTGCGCTGTTTCTGGCCCAGTATGGAGTCACTATTTCGATTTTTGACTCGCAAACATCAACCCTGAAAACAATTGTCATATGAACATTCTATAATAGTTTATATTTATAAATATATTTGTTTCGGAAAACAATTCTTCACAGAAAGAACGAAAAAGGCTGATAGAAACATTTTAGAAAAGTAAAATACGTTTTTACCTAAAAATTGTTAAATTAACCATTTCCATAATAAAACAAAAAAAAAACATTGTTCTGTTTACTATTTCCCGATACTTAAATCTGCAGCATAGCACGTAACTTCAAATCTACCGCATAGCTTTACAGTTAAATAGCCATTCGAAATATTCTTGACTAGGAAAATAGATTTTGTAAAAGTGATTAAACAAAAATAACTACTTATAATCATAAAAAGTAATCATTGTATGTTATATTTTACCATATTATGAATTAGAAAAATAAGATACTGTCAACTACAACTTTTCACAGTGTTAATTGTATTATTATCAAATGTTATAATCATTTGTACCGTTTCTTCATCGTTCCATTAACCTATTCTTCTCTCTGTGTATTATAACGTTCATTACAATATAGTTACACATATACAATAGTTACGACCAATAGGTTAATTTTAGCGGCTACAGGTAAGAAATGACAATTATGGGCTAACAGTAAATATATATGAAGGCATTTTGTTTTATTTGTGGTCATTAATAACATTGTAGATACGGCTACAAAAGTAAGTATAGTAAACAAGAGTTTGCAGTAGTAACTGAATGATATTTTTCCTGTTCTGTTGCATATTGAAAAGTTAACGACGATATGTGTTTGTTTCGGACTGTCTGTATCTATGAAGTTTATATTTTCTTTGTAAAAAAACGCGTTAAAAGTAAAATATGACAGAATTTGCGCAAATAATGTATTAACAGTATTAATTGAATATTTTTACCTATGTGTATCGGTTTGAACTGGGGGAGGATTTTTCGTGAAAGCCTGACGTGCAGTTCGAATGCGACTGAAATATGAATCGCCAGATCCAAAATCTCGATGATTTGTGTAATTGTGCAAACTTGGTCCTCCGTCTGGTGTACCGTGTCTTCCAGCGGCTCGACGCTTTCTGTGTCCTGGTTCTTTAGACATTTCGAAATCGCCATACATTCTCTTCATCAAAGCTTTATTCTCGTCGATAAACGTTTCTATTTTATCACTGAAAAAAAACCAAATATTTTTTATTTAAAGCAAAATATGCGGTAATTTAATTTAATTTTTTTTATTGAAGGTTATTCTGTTTTACTTTATATAATTATTATTTTACATTTCTATTTTAATCTTATTGTCGGCATATTTGAAATAAAGTATAAATTCAAGCATTTTAGTTGTAACTAAGCCTGTGCTCAGAACATACATGCATTGGTGGTTGTATTATGTATTATAAGATATAATAATGTAACATTGACCGTTCAGTATTTTAACATAAATAAGTTTAGAAATAAGAAAATATAGTTATAAATTTTAACTTTATAATAAATCATTTACAACAGACTTCTTCTGAGAGTACAATATAGTTAGGTTTTATTTGTTAGACACAGACATTCGCTTCTTCTTAAATATTTACATCGTTTTTATTTCGAAAATATAAAAAGTGGAACACCTAACAAATCCGTCGTATCAAAATCATGAGATTAAAAAATTCTACGTTAAAAATGTTTTAGGTGTTGTGATTAATTTCATCTACAAATATTTTACATCAATGTCTATTATTTCTATTATATTAAAATTGAACGCATGATTAGTATTATAAAAATCTTAATTTGTCATATTCATTTCACCCATTCTCAGAACTTTCATCGAATTTTATAATAGTATATTATGAAACTAGTGCGTAAAAGTTCATTCTACAAATATAAAGGGTTGCGGCCCGAGCCGAAGGCGAGGGTGGTAATCACATTCGCAGAATAAACATTTACGCACATGTTTCATACGATATTTTATGTCACTTGAGTGCGTAAAATGCGACCAAAAAATGCCAAAAGTGTGTAAAATAGCATTTTAAGCATCGAATGGCATAAACATAATTAACTAATTATTTCATCTTAATTTGTAACATTGCTATCTAAAGTTGAAAAATGGAATATATCAGAATTAGATATATATAGCAGCATTCATATTGTTAAATTATTTTTTAAGACGCCTTTCTGCACATTTTGCTTTAGTTTTTAAATACTCTCAATACGCGTAAGACACTTGGTACTAAAAAAATATTCATGAATAACCTATCTGAAAAGTATTGAATAAAAAACATTGTGTACAACATAGTATGCATACGTAAAACGCAATCTTATTGTATTAAACAACCTTAGTTAATAATTATAGTAGTCTTATAAAGAATTAGTAAAACTATTTTTCAAATAAAGCTTTTGCCAAAATCGTAAAAACTGCATTTTTACATATTTCAAATGTTCTATTTAAAACATTGATTTTGCAAATGGACAACAGAATCTTATTTAATATACCTTAGACCATCTGACAATTATCTAATATTAAATTTGCACCAATAATCGAATTCGTTAGCCTGATTTATGTTTACGATACAAAATCTTCGTTATAAGCCGCAGGTAAGGGGTTAAAATATAATAAATTCAACTGATTTTGTATTTTATATTTTTGTTGTTGTAATTTTAAATAAATGTATAAATTATTGTTATGCTTTAAACACAAAAACTTTTCGTTACACCACCGGATGGAGGTATGAAAACAAATTTTATAATTGATTTATATTTTCATACTATATTATTACTCCGTCGTGCTTTAGATTTAAGCGATAGTTAATATAAACATCCCTAGCAGAACCAAATCTTACAAAAAGGTTAAATAAGGCTGAGTAATATTAATAAGCATGCGGCAACGTTATTTAACTTTGTTATAAGGTTCAGTTCTGTATGGAATGTAGGGATAAATATATGAAGGAATTTAAATTTGTTATGTTAATAGTTAATATAAGAATTTTAAATAATAATGTTAGGATTAGTACGTGACATGCAGTACATTTAAGCGCTTACAGTTTCACCGAAACCGCGATAAACCAACGTACAAACGCAAAGTCATTCGACCCTCTACGAATTTTTCGACGCATTGTTGACATGCGCAGTTCAAACGACAGAATTTAATGTAGGATTTATTAAAATAGTTAACGAACGCTCATTGAGTGTTAAAATATACGAGTTAAGATATAATGCAATAACATTACAGGAAAGTCCTGATATTTTCATCTCAAAGTTACCTGATGTTTTTGACTTTACAGTTACTGTTATAACTTTACAGTTAATGTAAGAGGCTTGCAATGACCTTACATTAACTATTAGTAAATAATTTCTCTCAGTGTGGGATTTCATTGTATTAATTTAGTAAAGAAAATGCTTACATAGGATACGAGTTTCCTGCGGTGGGGCAAAACAGCTGGTGATGTCGTTTAATACATGGTGCTCCTTTTACTAAATCGCCTCGAAGTTCAACACCGAGAGCGACGGATAGAGCTGTCCAAAGGATCTACAAAAAATACATGCGATAATATTTGTAATACAAATAGATATATTCTAAAATATAATAACCAGAGCATGATAATATTCATTAATCTCATTGAATATGAACTCCCATTAAGCGGACAAATGACCAGGTTCGATTCGGCCCCATTTATCTTCCGAGTCGAGTTGCGAGACAAGACAAAAAGTTGTAAACATAACGAATTACATTCCAGAACGTGATTCGGAATCCGAATACTCATTATATTTGTTTTATTAATGATGCTTTTTCTACTCTCAAAATACTCGTTCTCTTCAATGTTGGCATTTACATATATATTACGATCTCCAACAGTCGATGGCGCCTTGTTAATTACAAATATTCATACACATTTTTCATTAATAATGTACAACTCAATGTACTGACCTAAATGTTTGCTGTAAGCGGAATTTGGAAGTGAGTAAAAATTCAAAATGATTTGCTGATAGTAAAAAATGTTAAAAAAGGCATCTTAAATTCATTAAATTTCATAATATACGTAATTATTTATGCAGCAGTTCGATTTTCGATTGGAATAAATGTAATTTTGTATTTTCGAATAATTACGTATTTTCTTCCTACCTGGTTCTTTGTGCGTGTAAAATCGCTAGAGGGTCTCAGTTTTCACTCTAAGAAATTTAGAGAGTGTCTATTACAATGAAAATGATGTATCATGGAATTTCTAATTTGTTATAATTTTCCGGTAGGCGTACAAATAATAAGTTTAAGTCTTGTTAACGTATTTTTGATGTTGACATTATTTTCATTTACTTTTAAATTATAGAGATAAAATTTAATTTACCAGCAACAATTCATTGAAAATTTACAATTAAAGTGGACGTTCCTTGATATAGGAATTCCATTATACCAGAACAGAACCTCTTTAAGAGACGAGGTTCAATTCTTAAGAGTGAACTTACGTAACAGGGTGGCTCATCAGCTTTTACTCAATAATGAATTTGACTACAATATGTACACGTATTCAATTTAACTACACTACCGGCCAAAAGTTCGTGAACGCTATGAATTTTCCAGCTCGTCAAAAAATGTGTCGGATCTCCGAATCCTTTAACGATATTGAAAAAACTCATAGGACATCTTTTGAAGTACACAAATAAAGCATCTAAGTGGTGCATTCGATTTTACTTTAGACATTATTGTTTCTTAGCTGTCAAACATGGAAAATGATGAATTTTTTAACTTTTTTCTTCTGAATTGTAACTCTGACGGCAAGTGTAACAAATTTCTCTGGCAATTGACAATTTTTTTTATAAATTCTACATTTCAAGACCTTTAAAATCCATTTTGGAAAAAGTCGCTACGATTTTTTGTTCCGGAGTTATGATTTTTTGAAATTTTTTTATTTTACTCATTGAGACAGAAATCATTGAAAAAAGGCCAAAAGTTCGTGAACATGCAGTTTATTCATGTTTCGCGGATCGCAGTGATTCGTACCTTTTAAAGATGATGCAAAATACTAAAATTAATCGAAAAATACACTTTTTCAATGTTAACTATAATTCAAAACTCCAAGCTAAGATGGTATAAATAACAGAAGTAAATATTAACCCTTTAATGCTACAATTATAGTTTTCGAGTATTCTAAATTCAGTATGGGTTCAATTAACTAAAACTGGGAAAAAACTTACATTAAGTCCATATTCAACGATTGTAGGTATTCTCTTTTGATTGGCGGATGTTAAAATACCGTAAAACCACAAAAATATGATCATTTTTTTCGATTAAGTTTAAAAAACACGTTTTTTTCGGTCCATTTTTTTCAAACATTATTTTTACCTTGAAGCATCTTTTCTTTTCACATAAAATCTTTTAAAATCGTGGAATTGGAACTCGAACTAAAAAGTTACGAGCCTATAAAAATTCATTTTAATATATCGAATCCAATGTGGCGTTCGAAATGACACATTGGCAGGGTAAACATTCATGATTTTTTAACTTGAGTACCATCAACTTTAAGAAAAAATATTATAGGACAAAAAATGTTCAGAATCACTCGAAAAACACGTCTAAATTTTTTTAAAATTTTTAAAGTTTTTTTTTGGGTTTTTAAAAAAACAGCCAAATCCAAAAAAATCTAAAAACGTCTCCAAAAATTCTGAAAATATTTAAATTGATTTCTTACATGAATCTACATACCAAGCTGAAATGACGTGAGTAACTCAGGTAAGCATTAACCTGTCACGTTTTGTGGAAAATAACTTTTATTTTAATTGGGTTAGTTTTTATCGCTACACATACAATATTTATACATAAATAATGTCAAATTATATAACAATAACAAAATTCACGTCCATGAATCCATGAACATACACACACAGGCGTTATTAACACATAAATCGTGTTAAATTATTATTACCAAAATCGAAATTCATGATATTTATAGTTCACACAACAGAATTTGAATAACATAATTAATGGTCATAAACACTTAATAATTAATTCGAAAAACTAAAATAATGTTTTTAAACACTGAATAATAACTTTTACACATTTGATTCGTTAAAATGACCACCTTTTGCTTTCAGTACTGCTTTGCAGAGTTTTGGCATTCTGTTGACGAGCTTTTCGAGGGTCTCCTGTGATATTTGACGCCACGCAGTTTCTAAACAATCATAAAGTTGACTAGTATTTGTTGGTGAAAGTTGTCGAACCTTAGGATCTAACTCCTTCCAAAGCAATTCTATGGGATTTAAATCGGGAGATTGTGGTGGCCATTCCATCCGTCGTAAAGTTCCTTCATTTTCTTTCGATTGCAAGTATAATTTCGGAATAATTTTGAGGCATGCTTCGGGTCGTTATCTTCCTGAAATACGAAGTTTTTACCAATATTGTGCAATCCCGAAGGAATGGCTTGACGTATTAAAATTGAATGATAGCCTTCTTTCTTCAATATGCCTTCAATTCTTTTTAAATTTCCTACTTTTTTGCCTTCAAAACAACCCCACACCATTACGGAACCGCCTCCGTGTTTCACTGTTGGTAAAATGCAGTTTTCCTTATATTTTTTACCAGAACGACGTCGCACGAATACTCTACGGTGAGAACCAAATAATTCGAACTTTGATTCATCTGTCCATAGCACTTCATGCCATTGTTGTATGGTCCAATTTTCATGTTTCTTAGCCCATGCAAAGCTTTTCTGCTTATTTTTTTTCGAATCAATGGTTTTTTCGCTGCTACACGACCGTTTAATCCACTTTCTCTCAAACGTCTTTTTACGGTGGTTAATGACACTGGATCTTTGCGACTCTTATTAATACGTGCTGTAATTTTTGGCGCCGTTGTTCTTCTATTTCTTGCTGAGAGACACTCAATGTGACGATCTTCACGTTTTGACGTTACCCGAGGCCGACCGGAACGCTTTCGATCCTGATTTCCACCGGTTTCCTCTTTTCGACGACAAGCATTTACGGCTGCACCCACAGATATGTCAAGAGTTTTCGCAATTTCCCGGTACGTCATATTTGACTTTCTCAGTATCAAAACTTGGGCACGTTTGCTTTCCCATTGTTTCTTATTGGTTGTACATAATGTTTTACGCGACGAGTTGGCCATAATGTCTGTCCTTAAACTGTGGAAATTTTATCAAATCGCAATAAAAAATAATAAACATACAGAACTCGTAATGAATGGATTTTCGGTATTGTTTACTATTTGATATTTAGAGTAGGATTTGTAAAGTTCATGGACTTGAATTTTGTTATTATTATATAATTTGACATGATTATATAAATATTGTATGTGTTCGATAACAACTAACCCAATTAAATAATATTTACTTCTGTTATGTATACCACCTTAGCTTGGTGTTTTGAATTATAGTTAACATTGAAAAAGTGTATTTTTCGATTAATTTTAGTATTTTGCATCATCTTTAAAAGGTACGAATCACTGCGATCCGCGAAACATGAATAAACTGCATGTTCACGAACTTTTGGCCTTTTTTCAATGATCTCTGTCTCAATGAGTAAAATAAAAAAAGTTCAAAAAATCATAACTCTGGAACAAAAAATCGTAGCGACTTTTTCCAAAATGGATTTTAAAGGTCTTGAAATGTAGAATTTATAAAAAAATTGTCAATTGCCAGAGAAATTTGTTACACTTGCTGTCAGAGTTACAATTAGGAAGAAAAAAGTTAAAAAAATCATCATTTTCCATGTTTGACAGCTAAGAAACAATAATGTCTAAAGTAAAACCGAATGCACCACTTAGATGCTTTATTTGTGTACTTCAAAAGATGTCCTATGAGTTTTTTCAATATCGTTAAAGGATTCGGAGATCCGACACATTTTTTGACGAGCTGGAAAATTCATAGCGTTCACGAACTTTTGGCCGGTAGTGTACATAGATAATTTCTACCAGCGAACATATCAGAACCTATAAAAACGAAACCGGATATTTAGAACACCACAGATCCAACAAGAACATGGTAACTACATTTCTTGCAAGGACCATTCATATACTATGTGATCAAAATTAAACTACTTTTGCAGAAGAGTTAATTTCCGCACTTTTGATAATGGGATATTGTATGCTGCATGGTTCACTCCGTTTGGTGTGAAAACAATTTTACGAATCGTCAATTGCTGAAATTTACTTTTTTTCAGAGGCTTTTAGAGGCTAGTTACTCGTTAGGCACAGTGAGCTTGGACTAACTTCAATTCAAAAGTTCTTGCGCATCCAATTTTTTTTTCTGGTATTGTTTTAGTGTGCAGGTTGTCGTATATAGTTTTATTAGATTAACACCTACAAACTTCAGTTTTGACATCAAATCTTCCTATTAACATCAAGGACTATATTTCATGATAAAAAATCTGATAATTACTTTAAATCCCTAACAAAATTTCCAAAATATTTGCCAAAATAGTCGTTTATCGTCGACTTCTCAAAGATTTCTCAAATGTGATCTGTTTTAGTAAAATGATGCAAAACGAATCAAAAACCACTTAAAAATCTGAATAAACTGTAAAGAAGATTGGTTCATCTTGCACAGTTTTGAAGATACGATCATTTAAAGTTAATTTTTAGCAAATAAAGTGATTGAATTTTGACTTTTCTCATGCATACAGTTTCTTCAATAATCTATTTTTTATGATTTGTACTTGAAAGTTGGAACAGTATAACCTCAAGTCGACCTTATTTTAACAACTAATAGGGAGAAAATTTAATGGTCTCAATTTCAAAAAGTCACATATTTACATCAACTTTAGAACTAAAAATACCATTGTTTATTTAATTGATTTAATTATTCGCCTCAAAACAAGTGAAGGCTGTTATAGTCACTGTTATAGTTCGTTTCAATCTCTTTGGATACACATTTGGAGAAAAATTGTATTTTACCCATATTGTCTTAAAGTCTGCGTGTATTGCTTGTTCACTGTAATATCCAAGACTTCTTTGGGTTTCATCACAAAAATCAATAACATGAAAGAAGACCGCATGAACTTTTGGAGTAACAGGCATACCTAGTTCTACATAATGTTTCTTAAAATCTGCAATTTTTTTCTTTAAATGATGGATCAAGATTATTTCCAAAGCAGGCATCTACAACATTCTAAAAAGATTCTAAAACTTGAATGTATTGGAGACATCCCAAAATTGTTGCTCCTAGATCGAAGTATGTCAATTTTTTTAATCAAAGTACTGCATGGGTTATGATTGAAGGAAGGACTTCCATGTGTTATGCCTCTATGAATGTTACATTCTGTAACACAATTAAGAACATCTTCTTCAACATTCAGCCAAAAAGTACGAAAAGATAGAATTAAATATACTTAACATCATATGCAGTTCTGGAGAGGGATCATGTGAAACATGTCAATTTTAAGATCAATTTTAAAACGAATCAGAAGTGGTTCTTCCCAAAATCTACCGTGACCAAAGGGTGTATTTAAATCTATTCAAGGTAAAGCAATTTTTTTTCATATTTTTAAAAGAATCTTAACCCTCCTGCGCACAAAGCCGAGTATATACTCGTCCAAACGAAACGTGCCCGTATGCATGAGGCGAGTATACTCGGCCTAAGTTCTTTTAAATAACTTTAAGATGCGAATGAAATTGTAAATTGAAGCTTAAAGTTTACAGATTATGGTATAAATAATTGCAAGCCTGAATTTTAAATATTTATAAGTAAATAATACTCTAACATATTGACAAATTTCGAATAAAAATGAACAGTTTTTAAAATTTTAAACCTCTGTGCTACGAACTTATCTTTTCATCTAATTGTCTCAAAACTTGCTACTCGAAGGTTTTCGGGGTAGCTGATTACGAATCCGTTGTCAGATTTTCGAAATTGAAAATGGCAAATCCAATATGGCGGACGAAACTTAAATTCTTGGCTGATTTGCACGATCCGCCAATTTGGATTTTGGAATTCTGACTCCAAATTCATATTCAGCGACCAAAAAAAAACCTATATACCAATGTATTAGAAAATCCGACTGCGTGAAAAACGTTTGCAAAGCACTTTTCCGGGGAAAACTCGTGCGCAGGAGGATTAAATACCTTGGTTCGTTTTAGCATCAATTTACTGTAAAACAGCTCACAGTTGAGAAATGTTTCAAAAATTGATGATAAATGACTATTTTAACCACTATTTTGGTATTGTGTAGGGATTTAAAGTAATTATCAGACTTTTTAATCGTGAAACATATTCCTCGGTGTTAATAGGTTAATAGGAAGATTTGACGTGAAACTGAAGTTTGTAGGTGTTAATTTAATAATACAGTATACGATAACCTTAAAATAATCGAATAATTGATAACCATAACAAAAAAAAATTAATTTATAATTTATTCAAAATTTCCTAGGCAGATTTTTTCCTTTTTTCTTAAACGAATCGTGTGACATCACTAAAACAATATCAGAAAAAAAAATGGATGTGCAAGAACTTTTGGATTGAAGTCAGTCCAGCTCACCATGTAGGAGCTAAAACCTACTTATTTATATGACTAGCTAAATTTTTACTCTTTAAAAAATGAATTATCTGCAAAAGACACGCAGATAGTCGATGCCTGTAAATATCGCCATTGGTAATCACAAAAACAAAATAAAATCACATGGATTTCACAAGTACGGAACTCTTTAATTTTGTTTAAATGAGAATTCACTCTACTCAAGTTGAAAATATGGACAGAGATCAAATGGTGAGATTTCTGACGAAATATTATAAGAGTTACTAACTTCCAGACTATAGAGAGTGAGTGCTCACAAGAATCCCTATAAAATGTTCACCAGATATGCTGGATCTAGTAACTTTACGTTTTTGTATAATAAGACTGCAAAAGTACTGTTAGTAGTCCAGACGGCTCATAATAATACTCAATTTTAGCCCACTCCAAACTTTTTGCCAGCAGGCAAGAAAGGCAGCTCGCGTCGCCAGTTACGTATATCGACTTTCTCGCGTGCCGAAGAACATTTTTTTGGCATGCAAAGAACTAATAGGTTGCAGGTAACGCACAATATCTGGTAATGGTTCAATGAGGGCTCATGTGATTTACGAGCATCACTAATTGCAAAGAGCCAGAACCTTTTTCCATTCGC
Source organism: Trichopria drosophilae (assembly GCA_030407085.1). Classification (NCBI taxonomy): domain Eukaryota; kingdom Metazoa; phylum Arthropoda; class Insecta; order Hymenoptera; family Diapriidae; genus Trichopria; species Trichopria drosophilae. Next base: position 46,443,905 of record CM059583.1, read on the forward strand.
GTGTCTACTGCAAGTATCGAATATTACGCAGACGTGCCAGTTGTGAGAACGTCGCGTGGAATTGCGGCATCGGGGATTTTCTCGTTACCGGAAGTCGTTGACGTATTTGATGTCTTCGTCCCACGTCTAGGTTATGTCCCCGCTCTGTCCGTGGGTGTGCGCCGAGACACACAAGATCACGAGAGTTGTGCTACGCCTTAGGTTGTGAAATACATAGTCAGGTAAATATCGCAGAAGTAGACAGAATTAGCTCGCCCAGATATTTCAATAACTCTTGACGGAATTTTTCCTTCTTCCATATTCATGTTTTTATTATTTTATTTTTTTTATAAATTGGTCCTAGTTCCGTGTACTTTAGAGGAGTTCAATATGTCATAATTTATTTCGCCAAATAGCGCCAAATGCGAAACTCATATACTTGGAAATTTATTACTGAGTACCTGTCAATGCAGGTTCACTTTTACCGCTCTACCGAATTAACCCTGGTATAATACTATGAAATTACCGATTATGAATGTGATCGGGCGCTGACAGGACCATAATACTAATATAAACGGAGGAAAGTAGTCTTGGAAATTGTATCTTCTTGGATGGTAAATTACAGTAAAATATATAAAAGTCTCATATTTTATATAAACATATTTTCACATTTTTAACTAGTTTAAGGAGATTTGATAGGGCTACCCCTACGATTAGATGAGAATCGCATCAGATTTGTAACGTTACCGCGAATCCGGGACGGATACAAAAGCTCGGACGTCCGGTAATCCGAATCCGTTCCGGAGCTGATCCTGATTTTTATCCAGCTACATTCGGTAGATCAGGGAACCCGTATCTGTTCCTAATTTGATCCGGATTTGGAATTCTATTTCAGTATGCAGCTCTAGTGGCACCCAGTGGCGCCTTACCTAGCAGCTGGGACAACGAAACTAATAGGCAGTGCCGATCAGCTGTTTCGACAGCTCGACTTTATCGCATTTCGTTTTTAAAGTCTAAATGTGCTACGGTCTATTGAAGAATTATCTTGCACAAGAAAAACATAAAGAGAAAGAAATTGAAATATGAAAAAAAATGTGAGTTTTATTTTTTTTTGCGAGGTTAACCTAAATTCAGATGTGAGGTTAACTTTTCAAATTGAGAACCTTTTCCTTAAACCCCAATTGTATCGTACGCTTCCTTAGTTTACAAATAAATTCAATAAAATTATTAAGAAAATTAAACAAAATTGAAATCCAATTTAAAATGAATGTTTATTAAATACTAAACTGATCGGGTTAAGAAAAAATAAAGTATTGTATGTTTTGCTTCGATATGTATTTAAGCGTTGTCCATACCCGATATGTTTGAAAATAACCTTACCACTGCCCTAATTATACAAATTAATCTTGTTCCTTTCGTGTTATGGATATTAGGTTTAGTTGAGTTTGTGGAGTTAATAATTGCCACTTAAAATCTCACTAAGATAAGACAAAAATTTAATGAACCCGCATGAAATTGCCTATTATGAAAATCGATGAATCATTAGTTATTTAGTAGAGTCTTTTCACAGTTCAATGTAAAACTATTCTAGTTTTTAAAATTATCAACATTTTTTTTTGTAGTGGTGATTTTAGGTGGAGCGGTGGTAAACGTAAATAGTTCAATATTCAAACTCAAAAAAAACAAGAATAAACAAACCAGTTGATCATAAGGTTATCGAGTTTGGTTCACTTTATAAACAAGTTCAAACTTTTAGTTAAAAATGGAATATATTTGCTAGTTTAGATTATAATCTGGGTTCTTTATAATCGACAAAGGACCTATAATTAAGAGACCGTAACATACTTTATACACCTGACAAGTCATGACCTGGATATGCTTGTTCGTGATTGTAGCGCAATTTCATAATTCTAGTGAAACAATGGAAATAGTATTGGATAATCTTTCTCCGCTCTATATGTTTGCATTATTTTAATTCAGACAATGTACTTGCAAGTGTTCACTACCTAACTGATATTACGAATATTTTATAAACAGATTTTTTAATTCTTTCCTAATTGTACTAGTTTCCGTTTAATGTGTAATTTAAATTAAGGCAAAGAACATTCAACGATCTTTTCAACTTCTTAGCAAGAAACAATACAACGATTAGGCATGAAGAAGCTGTTCAATATTCCATCCAATATAGTTAGTTTGTCGATCAAAATTGAAATCACTGCTGTAATGTAATTATCAGCGATTTCCCAATTTCTTGGTGCCAATACAATTTTTACGATTTAACATCTAATGTTTCGGAAAAATTTAATTGTCATCCTGCAGAATCGTAATTCTAGAAACTAAGCATTCTTCAATTAAGGCTGAAGGTTTCAATATAATAACAGTAAAAAGTCAATCTAAACGCGTGAAAATTTGACTCTTGTCAAAAGAGTTTTTTGGCATTCGCTCTAAAAGATTTAGAGAATTCTTTACTTTCTGATATAATTTCACAACCGATCAACTACATAACTATTTATGTTTAAACCTTTATACTACAATAAAATCGATCTTTTATATGATATATAAAAAGAGGCAAAATATAATCTGCTAAATATTATTGTAGATCAGTTGCGCCACTATAGAGAAGAAGTTTTAAAAAATTATTTTGTCAATCGAGGGCTTAGTCCATGATTATAATATTCAATTAACGGCACAATTTAGGACCATTAAGAACTAACTATAAAGACCAAAAAATCTTAATATTATCTAAAAATCATTATGCAGAATAGAAAAGATTTTTAAATAGTATTTAGCTACTTTTGCTGCGAAAAGTTTCGACAACTTTTTTATACCATGATATGTTTGGAGAAAGGCATCATCGAAAACAGGTACAGGAATCGCCCGGCCCGCATCCGTGTGAGCATATTCTGATACTCGCATTGAAAAATGGTATGTAAAACATCAGCGATGGAAGAAAGTGGTCTCACAACGAATGATACGGATACTGTAAACGCGTGTCTACGTAACGATTCCACACGTGCTTTGCAACTCTCGATCAGATGTGCAACAGGTGACACACATTCACTCATCGCGATAATAGATAATGATGGGCTTTTTCCTGGTATTAAAACGAACATTAGTATCTTAAATACGTCGTTAAATGTGATATAACAACATTGTTTCAGTGAATTAACGTAATCTGGGAATCTGAATTATAGTAGAATTTCAACTTTTTTAAATTGTAACAGAATGTAACTGAATATTTCATTGGCAAATTGTCATTCATGTAGTTAAACTGCCGAATGTGTGACTAATACATTTTTCAAATCGTGCGCTGTGATCGTGTACTTATTCGTGTACTAGTTTCAATTACTAGATTGATTTATTGCCTTTAGTTAAATTTTAGATAGTTTAATTTTATTAATTAAATTAGTCGAAAATTCGATTACTAGTTTGTCAACACGGACTAGGAAGTGCTGACAATCCCGCAAATAGTGGATGTAATGTGGTTACTCTACTGAACGTCGCTGGCGTGATGGATAACGCAATATTAAATATCAGTTATAGGAAGAAGGTTACATTATGTACTCAGGGGAGCTTCGGATCCCTTGCCACTACTTTAACCCAAATATAAATCTTGAGATTGCCCTGAAGAAATCCTGATCCGGTTGCCGGAATATACTTCAGGATCTGTGGATGAGCGCAAGACATTTAAACCCGAAAATGCATTAATGTGTAATTTAAAAGAAAACACTTAAAAATTTGTTAAACCTTGTATTTGAGAATATCTTTCTTTGTTAAGATAAAATATGAAATACACTTGTATTTTAAACTTGAAATTAGAAATATGTAATTATAACTTTTCTTTCAAATCTATCAAATTGGATTTACTTATACTATATACGGATTACGACACTAGCTTCAGACAAGGACTTTGAATTAGTTATGAGATGCTAACCTCTAATTAATGATAAGAAACCATCATTGAAAATTAATCACGGCTTGGTCAAATAAAATTAAAAATTACATAATAAAATTAAAAAAAAAAACTTCGACCCCGACTACGAGCCAGCCGAAGTATTAATAAATAAAAGTTGCAAAACACTTATTTCAAGCACTTGTATTGTAATAGACTATTCGATGCATATTACATGTTTACAGTGTTTTACTCATTACTGCGTCTGTATCATTATGATCTTATATATACAATAAATAGACATATAATTCATCAAAGATATCTTGAAAGTGTCGAAAAGATCTCTGATGGATATCCTTTAGATACTATAAGACATCTTTTAGATATATCGAAATAGTTATTTTCATATCAAGGGCGTAAAAGAACGTACGCGCCCATAGGTGATATCCGCGCCCGAGGGGCTGGCGAAGACTACCTCAGGGGGGGGGGGGGTCGAAACGTCGAAATTTGATGAAAAACTATAGGGTAATTTTTTTGCCGAGATGACCAAATTCAATACTTTTTCAGACAATAATCATAAGCATTTTAAACCAGTTTTTATGGCATTATCGTTGACGTTAAGAAGAAAATGCATACAACCTTTTTTGTACAGAATTTCATGCTCTATCTTTTTTGTTTGAAACATTTTTTAATAAAATTTGTATTTTTCAAAATAAATACAAAAAACTACGAAGAAACTTAATTGGGGCTAATTTTTTTTAGTAATGGACGGATGGATCTGCCCCAAAATCTAATCAGATCTAAGTTATGCCAAGACGCGTATTTAATAAAAAAATTTATGTCAATACGCTTATCCGTTCGCGAGTTATCGCGAGACAAAAAAACGGGACGTACGGACGTACGTACGTACAAGATCACGGACACAAATTTTTTTATTGTTGATTTGGGTTCCTTAGGGTCTGAAACGTCGACATTTGATGAAAAACTATAGGGTAATTTTTATGCCCGAAATAACCAAATTCAATACTTTGTCCAGACTTGGTCTGGGTCGAAGTAAAAAACGTGATTTTGTAGCCTACAATGCTTTTTAAGTGCATTCATTGTTAACTATGATAAAGGTTTCAGATCACCTTCTAACCTGTCAGAAACACATTCCCAACTGTTTTACTTCAAAATTATACATTCACAAACTTTTATTTATTTGGTTTTTCGTTTCAAAATGGCGTCTGAACGTTGAAATTGAAGAAAATGCTATTATTTAGGAACTGCTAGGTCTTCTTTGCAGTAAAATTGTACAAATAGGTTATTACAAGTTTTGTATGACTTATTTTGATTAAGTTTTTTTCAGTATTTTTGTAAAAAAAAATAGTGTTAAACGTCATTTTTCGAAAATTTCAGTAGCGCAAATCGAAAGAGCGACCTCTAAAATTTTCGAAACTAAATTCTTTAAGTAATAGAAATCTATAAACAAATAGCCGAAGCTGTAACAACATAGTTAGTGAACGAGTTTTTTGTGATTATAGAAATTGCTGCTACCTACTTCAACTAATATCTCGTGTGAAATAACAATATTCCCTCGTAACATGCTCTGTCTGAACATATACTCAAATTAGATACTCACTTATTTCTGAGACGTTAAAAAAGTTTCATTTCAAATATCAATATATGTCATGGCTGCTTGTAAAAAAGAACGAGCACATAAGGTAATAAACAATGATTGTTTTTTGAAGTAAGAGATGAAGTAAATTAATTTAAATTGTTAGTACATTATTGATTTGAAACTTTTCTCTGATTATTAAAAACGTCTACATTCCTGGTTTACAATCTTTAATTTTATTAAGTTAAATGTACTTTCGCTTGCACGTTAAATTATTGATAGTTTTTCTATATAAATAACGTTAGTATTTAAAAAGTGGGCTAGCGAGTGTATTATTGTACATTTTCATTTCCAATTTTAGCTTTATTTGACATACACCATGATTGAAAATATTAATGAGGTGTAACAAAATAACTATTTTGCATTGAGCAAACAGATGGATTAATTTCATCATTAAAGATCATTTTAATTTTTTTATTTTGGAAGCATTGGATTTATAGTATATATTGCGGATCGGTTTTTAATTGCATACATTACGAATGTGCGCTAAAAACGATAATATTTCAAAAAATGAATTAATTTTAATAAATCAGTTTCGCTAATTCCAAATAAATATCGAATAACGAATAACGTATGGCCTATGCTGAGAACTCTTCTCCAGTTTTCATAACCAATAAGTAAAACACTTGTCAGATAAAAAAAGCGGTATTTAACAATAAGTTAGCATTCTCACGATCCAGAAAAGCTTTCAAACATTAACACATTTTTTATATGCATGTAAATCGCTTATACTAATTTAAAAGCCAATTAGCTCTCAATCTCGTAACTCGCCAATTAAAAATACAAATGAAAAACATAACAGCTAATCGATTTCTCGTCAATATTTTTTGTAAAATTAAAGTCCAATATGGACAACGATAAAACTAGTTTATGAATTATTTTAAATATATTTTAGCAATAATCGTTTGTATCTGTCTAAAGATTTTAATTTATATGAAAATTATAGATGTTTTTGTTTCTTATTTTATTGTTTCCACACCAAATAAACTGCATTTCCCAGAAGATAGCTTCACTATATACTCTCTAAATTCCTTGGAATGAAAATTGAGCCACTCTTTTATTAAGAGTGAAAATGTCACTCTTAATAGAGTGACATTTTACTTCATCAAGAGTGAAGGTAAGAAAATTCACTTCTCTCTCACTATGATACTCATACAATATGATACTCAATATATCTAATGGTCAATATGTAAACCATTTTTTGCATAAGAAATAATATTTCAATCTTTAATAAATCTTCATGTATTATTTTAATAAATCATTTACATGTATAAAGAAATGTGCATTTTCATTGCGATAAAAATGATGTTCTTCAATTCGTTTGTTATATGCCATTTAAAGAATAAATATTTTAAATCGCAAACGAGCTAATATTAACGACTAAGTCTGCTTAGTTATATGGTTATTTTTGTCGGCGATGATATTCTTTAAAATCAAAATATATTAATTTATCTACATCGAAAAATTAGATAGTCGGGTCTACTACTTACGTGGTAATTCAAACTAAACATCTTTCGTAGTTATTCTTGTTATTTGAATAGTAAACTAAATTAGCTAAGTGGTAATGGCACCCTACAAAGCGGTTTGGGTCCCACCGTAGTTTTTAAATAGTAGCCCCAATCAAATATTTTTTCTGCGCTGATGTAATTAAGAGGTATTAAAATACCAAAATTTATTTTAGTCTGCTTGTGTTTTCAGCTATGAATGAAAACAAAAAAGAGACGTGAATTTAACTCCATTTTCAGATAATGTACCAATATGTAAATCGAAATCAAACAGTTTTAAAAATCATTGTTGAATTCGGAGATAGTGTAAAGGAAAATGCAGAAATGTAAGTAGTAATCGGTATTTGCCTTGAACGAAACGTAGTGAGGACTCTTACTACTTAGATTGCTATATGGGCGTATCTCCAGAACTTTTAAACTTTGAGGTATACAAATTTTCATTTTTATTTTTGAAGGCACATGCTTAAAATTAACTTGGTTGTCTTCAGTACCTGTTAAATAGTGGAAAACATCTCCTGGGATTCATTTCTAAGCATTGTTATGATGCAGCAGTACACTGTTAAAAATGTATGGAAGCAAATTTCAAAGCAGACATTAAATTTCAAGTCATATATTAAATTCCATGACAGAGGGCATTAGATTTCATGAATATGCACAAATATTAACTTCAAAGGACATTAAATTTTATAATATGCACAGATTTTCATGTGCACGAAATTCAATGCATTACTTGAAATTTAATGTCTGACTTGAAATTTGCTTCGAGACATTAAATTTAATGCAATTTTTAACAGTGTAGGTATAGTGCTTTTTTTATTGGGTATGCCCGGGTAAGATGAATACTTTAAGAGAAAATGAAAAAACAAGATACTAAATAACAATAAAAATTTATTTCAGATATCAGATTTCAGAGCTTAAAAATTATTTTAACAGTAGACGAAACATAACCAGAAAAAGTCATGAAATTTAAAGGTGCTCAAAAATCGTCGGGTAAGACGGACACCCAAGGGAAAATATTATAAATATCGACTATATTGAAACAGAATTCTATATTTACTGCAAAACAAAAGCTCGAGGAAATTTTTATTTAATTTTAAACACAAAATAGATGCAATTTTTATGTAACTTTGAACACAGTACAGTATTGGCTGAGAAACGAAATAAAACTCAAAATCAGACTTTGTTAAATATCTTTCACAGAAATTAATACTGGTTTTATTCGAATAGATAATATCTTTCTGTAAATTAATAAAATTCATAATATTCTTTTAACGTCATTAACCCTTAAAGGGCATGCTCCAACTGGCCAACATTTGACCTTAGTTTGGTCATAACCCAACTTCCTTTTCTATGGAGAAATCAAGCTTTTCAAAAATCTCAAATGCCGGCCTTTTAAGGGTTAATAAACATTAGAGTACTATACTTACAATTTTTAAACATGTTGTATTTGAATAGCTCTGATAAAAATTTGAAATTAAATGGAATCGGATAAAAACTTGATAGGGAAGAGCTTTTACGTTAACTTATCAATTTTTATCAATTTAGTAATTTCCTAACTACCAAATATTATATTTTCAATTGTAAATACATATTGTTTTTTAACCACATCATTTTTTAAGACGTTTAGGCATTGTCTTCATGAGCAGTAATGAAATTAACGAATTTCACATATTCTCTTCTAATATAGAAGAAGATTTCTCAATGATTTGGAAGCCATTAAAAGCAAAATTCATCGTGTACCCTCGAAATATGTAGATTTTTTTTGACGAGGCTCGTTTCTAGTTCTAGAGATATGCCCATATATAACTTTGCCTAATCGCGTACATCATCAACATTTTTTTAAACTTCATGTCATAAAATAATAAAAATTTCTACTACGTGTGAGCTCTCATATTCTCACCTAAGTTATTAGTTTAGGATACTAAATTTTGAGAGTGGGAGTCAGCTAAAACCGTGGGCGGACGAATCCATTTGAAATCATGCATGCAGACCGATGATATGTTAAAGAATCAATTTTATGATGAAATATATTATTCTACTTGAAAAATAAAGGAATAACGGTCTTTTTAAATGTTCGTAAAAAAGTTTTTTATATTTTTTACGAAATACTGGATATTTTCTCAACAAAACATGATTTTTGCAAATATTTTATTCAGAGGCTTGGAATTTCCTAAATTTTCAAGCGTTGCAGTCAAATCTGGGCTTATTTTATTGCGTTTTTTATATTTTTAAATGGATTCAACCAGGCATCATCCTTCCTCTCTGTAATAACCAGAAAGTTATTACACTACAAAAATAGACTAAAGGAATAGTTTAGGCTACTAATTGAGGTATAAACTAGTTAGCGTTTATACTTCTCCTTACTACACCCATAAAATATGAACCCCAAATGTTTGGACTATACCTCATTAGTTAAGTAGCCGTATGATACTTTTTACAGTCGCATCTATGCAACAGTAATCACAACTCTCTTATCCCTAAAATGAATATCAAAACACATCAATGCATCCGGCAGCACTGAAAAGTTTCTACATTAGCAAATCGGCAGTTTTGAGTGCATATTATTCGAATGGTATAAACTATCTGCGGTAGCGAAGTGACAGCATGAGTGTGAAAAGTATAATAGCAATGAGTTCAGAATACCAAGTATCAAATAACAACCCCCATACGAATCGTGGATTCTAAGTCCTCGCAATGCTTGCAAATGACTGATTAATGTATCCCAATGCAACCTGTCGTTAAGCCTACTTCTCTGGGGTTAACATAGATAATACGAAGAAAATGCAAACTTCTTTGTAGATAGATTTTCATGTTTTAAATTTCTTGTTTAAAACATGTCAGGTTATTCATTTGGAAATAACCGGAAAAAAATTGTTCTACATCAATTGTTATCATCATATTTTTAACGATCGCTAAAAAAGTACATAAGAAGTCATATCAAGTATTCTCTTTCTCGGAGTGAAGTAGTTTTTTTAAAGATTTAAAAAACTTATTACATCCAAATAATTATGGAAGTACTAAACAATAGGCATGTATATAGTTTAATTAAATTAATAAACGTAATAAAAGAAATACTCGTCCTCTGTAAATAAAAACAAAATTATAGTCAATTATCATATAATGTAATAGGTGATTTAACGGACGAATGTTATATAAAAAATTGTCTCATCAGCAGGCTCGAAAATGCCGAGGCAAGAAAAAGGGCCTATTACGTTAATCACAGCTATTATTTGCCGCAATGAAGATTCTCATTCCTCGAACGAACATTTTCGGTTAGTTTTCAAACCAACTTATTATTCTTCTTTTGTGTGACATATCGTCGTGACATCATCCTGCAATCGTTAAAATTATAATGTTATCGAAGTAAAAGGAGAATCGATTTCAATTCTGAACACTTCCAAATCACCTAGTAAATCACGATCAGGGCATTTACGATCAATTACCAGCAGTAAATTGGAACGGACCTTCTTGCGAGAGAAAGGGAAAGTGAAAAAATGGGAAGATCCTTTGGGAATAAAACAAGTCTTTTATGAGCATTCCGCGACTTCTGGCGTCAAACGCATTACCTAAAGTGTTAAAGTGCCTGCAGAAATTGAAATGGCATACCCTCGTCGTCTCACGATCTATCTCGAATTCGTAATTATGCCCCAAACGCATCTTTTGCGTACTTGACATTCTTTTCAAGTACGTTTAAGAGAGTACGTTAAAATTCTAGAGAGTAGTTTAGTCGAATAACTGGAAGTATGATTAATAAGAACTTTCTCAATATTTTTCAGAAGATTTTTTCTTGATACCTCCATAAAAAGGACAAGCAATGAATATTCGCTTAATGATATATTTTATTTAGTAAGATAAGCAAACAAAAAAATAAGATTACCTTCATTATAACGTTTATTTACTTGGAAGGAAGCTAATTTCTCTCCAGAAACATCGAATATCGAACAGACAGATTTTCGAGATCATGTTACAACAATAAATCAATATTTTGTTCATTTAAACGATTATGTGATGACTTAGTGTGATTAATTAATTTGAGAAACCAATGCATTAATAAAATAAAGAATTTCGTAAGATATCGAATTTAAATAATTAAATGTATAGTAATAAATTATCTGAAAGAAGAATGAATATTTCGTGTACTACACTTTTTTATTTCATTTTAAGCTTGGGGTCTTGGTGTTAATTATATAAGAATATTCATTTGAAAATCTGCAAAAAAAGTGATATAATTTCGACATTTCAGGAAAAGATAAACTTAGTTCTTTATTGCAATTGTTCTTTCAATTTGGAAATTATGAGAAAAAAGGTATTGCATACGCCAAATTCCAATAATGTTAATCATCCAGAGTTATACCAAAAATGAGATCTACGAACAACTAGTATTACCACAATTCTCATAAGTGTTTGGTCCATGTATGTCGCAAAAAAATTAGCTAAAAATTCAATTGGTTCAGAATGTACACGTTTCTGGTATACGTGTCTTATACTCTTATTAGGAAGTTCGGCCACATATTACTTGCGTTCCATAGGTCACGCCAGCTCAAAATGCAGGACAGAATGAAGATAATAATTTAAAAAATGATTAGTCGATTCTTGAATCAGAAATCCCCTGATTATCTTTATTTTAGTCTACGTATACTTGTTGGAAACATGTAGAAGCAGTCTTCCCTAGACATTATATACTATCAATCGCATTCAACCAATAAATGTATGCAGTATTTTCGTACTTTACTGCAAAGATGTCTAACAAATTACCGATGTGTGTATTACCGCCTCATTTATCTCTAGATAAGTCAATGAATTACGGCTTACAATATCGGAGCTCCTAAGATTCGACCACAATTTATTACCACTTACTGTTATTTTTGTTGCGGTTCCTTACAATATGTTTATATGCATTTTAGGTTGCAAAACTATATCACATAAATGTCCGTTTCTTTATGGTGTAATTAAACATATAAACAATAAAATTGCGCAAAAATCAGTAATCAGTGAATAGACTTTTATGCCCCAAAAAAACAGTATGACTGTATTAGATATATATCTGTAGTGCCCAGACGTGGACTAATGCTAGTCTAAGTGGTTTAGACAAACGTTAGTCTGACTCTCGCTAACATTTTTTTCCGTGTCGGAAGGATCACATATGCAAGAGTTACGCCATGATGAAGTGGTTTACCCAGCCACTTAAATGAACTTCATCAAATTGCGATGCATGAATAGGATATTGCTAAATTTTATGAGCAGTTATCGTTTATAATTAGTATTCTGTTTCGATATCTGACATTCATTTATTAATAAAACATGACAAATTTGACAAATTTATCTCATAACGTGTGAAATTCATGTATAAAGTAACCGAGTATTCAAGTAATTATTATAACAAGTTAATTAGCGATGATCAAAACGTTTTTCATTGTCAATTCATTATCAAGAAAGTAGTAAACCACATCTTGATGTTTTCAAATAAATCTGCCATTTTAAGAAAATGCCATACTATTAGAATGAGTTAAATCAGTTACAATAATTTACGTATGATTTTTCCAAAGAAAAAAGTAAAAAATATAACCATAATATCCCTGGTAAGAATCAGTCGTTTTGTCAATTTTATATTACACTGCTCAGTGATCCTGTACCTTTAAGGTGGTCAAAAATAGACTGTGCAGAAATTAGCCAAAACCTGGACTCATTTTCCTCTACGGATAATATATTTTATTTCAATTCTTACAAATAAAATATACAAATAGCCCGATAAAATATATAAACTATCATACAAAAAATTAAAATTATAATGAAATCAGGTGATTTAAAATTTATTCTTTGTAAGAAAATGAACGAATTGTGTAGGAACATGGTGAAATTTTCCAGTTACAGTTTACGTTATTTTTATATGTAAAACGAACATGTTTAAAGCACATTAATATTTATATCACACGCAAAATGTTACCACTTAAGTGGTAAGATGCAAACCGATGATTTTTCGTGTAGTTGTGGAGAGTGAGGACAACCATTTAAGTAGTAACACCATGCTTAATAGAGGTTTCGTAATAGAAAGAAAAGCAGGGATTTTATGTGAAACCTGATTGTTGGCCAAAATAATGGCCTGGTAGATATTTCGTCTTATTTGCTGTTTTGTCACATTTTTTTTAGTAATGGAGATCAATGGAATTCAGCAGTGCAGCTATTACTCACTATTTGCAGTATGCATGAGGGATGGATCTGAATAGATTTCTGTTTCTAAATCAAATTATTAAAATATATAAGAAATACATTTTATTACACAAATTACAGTGATTTTTCAAAATTTTTCAATAGTTTTGGAATTTATTCGAAATTTTGAGGGAAAACGGACTTTGGATTTAAATTCACGGCGACAAAATATATAAAATCCGATAAGTCTAATTGGAAATACAGACAACTTTTATAGCTTTGTGTGCCTGTGTTATATCTCGGATACAAAATAATATTTCTAATATCGTATATCACCATTCCGTTTATACGCAAAAGAAATGTCTGCCATATGCCAACAAAAGAGCCACTATAAAAAAATTCGCGATATTTTTTATTTATTTATTAATGCAATAAGCCATTAGCTATATCGTCGGTTAAGAAAGCAAACGCAGCGAAAGCATTTCTTTAAAGAAACAAAATATTCGTTTTCAATATCTTACGTTTTCTTATGTAAAAAAATAAAGGACACAACTTATTTTTTGTTGTTGCATTTATATATAAAAATTCTCGTCTGCACATGAACAATTACAAATATTATATTCAGAAGATACTTTAAAAGTGTTTTCTTAAAGAGGTAAAAGCATTTAAAACAATAGGTTTTTCTTTTTAACTATTTACATCCCAAATATACTTACTAAATTTCATCATGAAGTTCGACGCCATATTTTAGCATTTAAACGGCACGAAAAAAATTTGACACTAGTAATTTTTTATTCGCTGATGACCGCTCTCTCCAATGATGCATGACAAAATTATTCAAATAAACAAATTATACACGATACATTTTTAAAGCATAACATTCGTTGGTTTTATTTTTAATTTATTGAGTTTTATTATGGGTAATGGCATTACCATACCTCTAAAAGCACAAATATCGTGTCAAAAATACATTTGCTAAAAATGTGATAAAATTGAATTTTTATTCGTAATATATGTTCAAAATCGCTGAGTCAATGAATTTTTATAAACCTCGGTATCTAAGCGTCATTCTTGAAGATGCTGATTACGAATCTGAAGTTAGTTTTTGAAATTAAAAAACTGCTGTTCGAATATGGCGAACAAAAATGTTTAAAGTTGATCGGATTCACGTGAAGCTTATCACATATAAATGTTTGGGGGCGCTGATGACATGCATTGGATGCACTCTTTTGAATATTTCAAAATTGCAGTCTTATAAAACCTCTCCGCAATCTCAGGACCAAGTAAAACAAAAACATTGAAAACCAATTTGATAAATACCCATTGAGCTTCACATTTTTTAACATGCAGCTAGAATATAACGAATAAAAATACACTTTTATGACCATTATGTGTTCATTGTTTTAATTTTTTTCTCATAGCAAATTAATTTTTGACACGATAATTGTGACTTTTAGAAAATTTTGATATGCACCATTGGAAAGACTATTGTCCAATTGGAAATGACTAGTAACAAATTTTTCTCGTGGAATTTAAATGCTAAAACTAGATGCCTTCGACCCGGGTGCCTACAATTTTGGCTAAATTCGTATTGCAGTTCCCTGACGAAAGGCTCATGCTTCCGGGAATATTCCCATTTTAACACTGCCAGGAAAGAAGGCGGCAGAGGGTAGTCCTAGCATCGTTAGGTTCGAGTAGTTTTTATACATATTTTGTAACAATATCTTGTTCCTTAAATAGGGTGAATATGCCAATGAATGGACGGTTAAGCATTTTTCGCACTTTGATCGATTGTAACTTTTGAATTCTTTTATGAAAATTTAATTATGATACCACCATTAGAATCGTTAGACTCTGCTCTTTATGACCGTGTAGTTCAACCTTTGATTTTATTTAATTATTAACCTCGTCTTCATGCGTTTTTAAAAAAATCCGCTAAAACCCAATGAATAGACGGGTTAAATCAAATGGGACGTTTTCAGTATCAGTTTTGGATGGCTTTAAAACTTTGCTTTGATTTTACAAAATAATAAACACTGGAAGATCAATAGTACTGTAAATATTGTTTTGAATGTTCAAAGAACATAAAAATATGTATTTTGTTGCATGTTGTGCATCATACATTCATAAGAAATAGAAATATGTAGAAAATCGTCCATTCATTGGTAGTCGTCCATTCATTGGCATATTCACCCTATATTAAAATTTAAAATGAGCATTTTAAAAACTTCGACCCCGACCGGAGATCAGCCGAAGCACTGATAAATGAGCACGTCTTGTTCACACTAATGGTTAAAAAAACGCGGTTTAGTCGAGTTTTTGACAGGTCGGGTTGCAGGAAATAAATTTTTTTATATGTGGTATACTTCGGTTTCCGTTTTTTACGGCATTAATGTTGATTTTACGACGAAATGAATACAACCTTATTTGTAGAGAATTCGATGTTCTATATTTTTTGTTTGAAACATTTTTTGTACGATTTGTATTTTTTGTTAAAAAATGGAAAAAACTTGTTTTTTGAGCGTTTTTTGGTTAAACCTCCCCATAATCTAGCATGCATTGTCTCCAAAAACTAATCACATCTAAGTTTGGCCAAGAGAAACCCAAATCCGTTTGTACTTTTTAAATTCGTCCTGCCAGTCGCGAGATATAGCGTATACAAAATTTTACCCACGGACGGACGGACGGACGTACAACCTAACGGACACCAATTTTTTTATTGTTGCTTTGGGCTCCTTAGGGCCTGAAACGTCGACATTTAATGAAAAACTATAGGGTAATTTTTTGGCGGGAACTGACCAAATTCAATACTTCGCCAGACCTATGGTCTGGTTCGAAGTAATATAGTGTCAAACTTCCTGAAAATATTTGGGCGTTAAAGGGTTAAGATGCCTTCTCTTAAACTTTTTAAAAAATTTCTGTTTGAATTCAGATGTTAAACTATTTTATTTACACTCAATACCAGGCATTTATAAAATTAAATCAAAAAACTGGAGCTCAGTCAGTTAACTGCGACAGATATACGGTGAACGATCAAGACGCATATTTGACATTTTTGCTTGGAGCGTTCAAATTATATCTCAAGAATAATCGGAATAGCAGAGCAGGCAGTACACGAACCTTATACGGGAACTCGTCAAATGACTGCAAAAGTAGGATCAGAAAAAGAGAGTGGCCAGTCTCCTCATTAGAGAATTGCGTCATAAGAGTATAGATAATCTGCGACTAGCAGGTTTTGACAAGGCTTATTAGTTACTAGCTTAAGATTTTTTGGCATCAACAGTTTGCAAAAAAGAGTAAATATCTTATATTCATCATCAACGATAGCGTAGTAAAAAGGATGTATGAACTCGCCTAAAGTAAAAGTGATAGTAGTTGATTAATTGCTTAATAGAATTGATGCAGCGATCTAAAAGGCATACTTATATCATATTTTTTTTTTAGAGATTTATGTATTTTAGTTAATAACTAATAATTAATAAACACAACATTTTGGAGTACTACATTCGTTAACCCTTCGAAACACAGCAGCTCATCTAGGAATGTATGTCACTTCCTAATTTTATTTATAAAATCAAATTGAAATTATTTATAAAAAGTGCAGATGACTTATTAAAAGATTGAGAATTTATTTGCTGTATAATATCATCGATTTTTAAATTAATTTGTTACAAATTGTTATAAAGAAGGAGCAAAAATTGTAGGACAAAAATTAAAAAACCAAATCATTTCAAGTAGTTTATTCAACTACCATAGACATTTGTATTCAATCGAACTTATAAAGTTACTTTTTAGTTATTATAAATCTACAGTAGAAATTTCAAATGCAAAAAGGACTTAGTGGGTTCGCTTCAAAATTGTAAGCCAGGTTAGAAAAATTGAAACTCTCCTAAAAATAAATAAACCATTTTTATTTCATTTTTTCAGTTTTTCAAATGTGGTCCGTAATAATATTTTGAATATTCAAATCCTCAATTGCTGACCCCGCATTTCGTCGAGGAACAAATGTCACAGTTTGCCATGTACTTCAAACGGTTCATAAAGTTACTTTTTATTTAAGTATTCAAGGTTTGCCATTTGGAGTAAAGCAATAAGAGATGTTTATCATTTTAACTTAAATAAACCCTAACAATGCGATCATTACCCTCTTAATTTCTCTTCTTAAACGATCATATTTGTTGTAAACCCAAATAAAAAAAATAACTTGTATAGGTAAGTTGACTTCGTTTTAGTGACTAACAGTTAAAAATGTTCTCTTTAATATTGAAAACATTACATTATTAAATAAAAAGTGAACAAATATACAATTCTGTATAAACATCAATATGGAAAAAGTAGACATTGGATCTGCAATAGAGACAGTTGACATGTATATATGAACAATGCATGATTTGTTTACTTACCGGTATTTGTACGAAAGATCCATTATTCAACTGGGGATAAGAGAAAAGTGGCACTACGGGAACTGAACCATTCTTCACAAAAATAGGACCCTGAATCGGCGTGACTTGAGCATCATTTGGAACACCTTGATCATCCTCGAAGTAATCACCATCATCATCGTAATCTAGAACGGCGTGGACAGATGTCTTCGTATCCGGACCATCAAAATTTCCAGCATTTACTCTGGTGTAACTAAAGATCCAACAAATAAAATTTAATAACATAGTGTTAAAATAGCATACATTAATAATTAAAAAAAATTAATTCCTCTTTGCTCTTATACTCCAATTACATGAATAATTTTGAAAATCATGTCTGAGATTAATGCCATAAAAGTTTACCCGTTGAGTAAAAGAATTAAATATTTTAAAAAAAAATACGTTGTTGAATATTAATATCGGTAACGAATTCAGCATTATATTTGGATATAAATTTATACATTCATCACCTTAAATGAACATTTAGTTTTTCTTCTAATTTTGTTGTTTTTTATTTATTGGGTCATTACATGTATAGGTATATTTTGCTTCTTTTGAGTCAGTAATTTCGGATTATACCGTCAACAACATAAAGTATGTGAGTTCGATATCATTTTCAAGTAATAACGTAACACTTGTTATCTACATTTAGGATTTCTTTGCCACCAATAATTATTGCTCAGGATGTATGAGATGATTTAACTGCATACATAATAAATCTATAAAGCCTCCTAGATTAAAAAAACATGTACTCATTTCGAAATGGGAGAACTGGGCCCAGATTAATTCGGTGTTGTATGACAATTCAAACAAAGACTTCCCTAACTCAAAATATGTTCTAATGTATTCGTAATTTAAGAAATATAGAACGTACTTTTATAAAAAACTCTAGAATTAACTACAAATTAAGTATAGTGATATGCTGCAATTTCCCTTATTTTGTAAACATTTAACTTGTTTGCACTTTTAAAATCTGTGGAAATAATATTAACAATTTTCTCACCTTAAAAATTGTGCAAGATCCTTCTCAATAATAAAAGTAAATATTTTGAAAAATGTTGACACCTAAATAGATGTCGTATTCTGCATTTTGGAAAAATTCCAGTGTCTTCAATAAAGCGTTACGTATTGTTTCTAAATTTGAACGTTTTATGATATTAAAATGCTTATAAAACAATCAGAAAAATAACATCGTGTCACTTCGTTTTATCTACAATTCTAGAGTCCAAAAGAAGGCCCCAATTTTTTGTAAAATTAAGAAACCACCGAAAACCGTATGCCTTTTTCATTTACAATCGATCTGTCATCTCGAAGTTTGGATTCGAAATCATATAGAATTCTAAAAAACATCACGTTTATACAGTCTTAAAAGAAAATATGAAACTATAATTTCGTTTTCTTCAGTTTTCAGAAAATTGAGTTCACTGGGGTTTTTTTTTTGGTCATCGGCTAACAGTTATAAAAATCATTGCATCCTGCCTACATTAGAATATCTATGTATTATTACAATTGACATTTTTAATAATATTCGAATTTTTAAAATTAAACTTTCATTTATACAAATTCCATTATAGACTATTGACGCACGTTCTTCGTAAATAGTGTTTATTTTTAAATAATAAATGCGATTGAGTTCCAATCGTTCGCACGCCGTACGTCTGTGTGTCGAAAATTTATCACACCCTGAAGCAATTAAGATCAATAAAGCAGCTACCAATAAATCGTGTTAAATTCTGAAAAAGAGGATCGCCAAGGTCACGATTACCCAATTTGGTGTTAGACTCATCGTGAATGAAAGTCACGTCTGATTTCGCGACGTACATCTTTCTCTCGAGTACCATCACATCTACTATATTCCATGTTCAAAATTAATCGGGTACTCACACAATCACTTAAGAATCAATTATATGTTTTAATTAAGTGTGTAATTCAGATCTTTTTATTAATAAGTTCATTTTCTCGTAATATTTATTTTATTGATTGAGTTATTTATTGATCGGTACTAATATTACCAAATCTCATATATCAATTTAAACTTATATTGTACGTTTATATAGTCGCTTATTCGAATGACGTAGTTAAAATCTGCAAAATATTGAAGTTATAATAAAAATATCTTTAAAAACACTAATATTTCAAAATAAAAATAAATAGTTCATAAAAAGTATGCACTGAAAGGATATGATGATAGAACTGCCCACGTGGAAAAATTGACTGGGGTCCGACCTGGCCCCTTGTAGATTTCCCTAGACATGTAATCCCAATAAACGTACAAATTGTGAAGAAAATAACTGTGGCTATACTAATCAGTATTTTACGAAATTAATTGTATAGTCTAGTGTCCACCAATGCTGGCCACGGTCAAAATTATCAAAATATATCCATGTTTATCGTTTCTTTGCAGCCTCCTGAATCCGAATTTCGAGGTTAGAATGTCCTATAATGCTGGGGACGCATATATATATATAATATGGATGAAATTACATCTAATTCATAGATTTCTGTATTCTTTTCAACATCATACAAATGGAATGTTATATCACTTGAATTCTCAGCAATCGAATTCACTATTAAATTTATTAACTTATGTATATAATAAAAATATGTATATAATAAAAACTGTACTGAAACCTATGGAGTAATATTACTTAATTTTTATTAAGAAAATAACCGATATATCATAAGGCATTGAAGTATTATTATAATGCAGAACCCTTGGGTTTTTCAAACTTTCCCCCTAACTACGCAAAAGTTTTAAAAAACTTTCAAATACCAGAGACCTGTCAGCAATTGATGAAATTTCTTAAAATGGATCCACATTTCAGACATTTTTGAAGCAAGTGAAATGGACCTCGAGTACATTAATCCAATTAACATTTCAAGTAAACAGCTTGCCGTGTGTATAACGGAACGCGCATAAGAACAGAACGCCTTGTGTGAAATCATGTGTTATTATGTTTGCAATTGCTGGTTAAGTATACGTTTAAAAAATTGGTACATTCATAATGTATTCGAAAAGCATTGACTTATAGCAATGGAATTACGGAGTAACATCATAAATTTTGACATTTTACCATTTAATGCATACAGTGAAGCCACACTTAAATCAAGAACTCCAGTCATTAATACTCCAGATGAAAGTATTATTAAATTTAGGAATAAACAAAATTAAGACCAGAATATCAGTACCTAATTTTTTGAAGGCTATTTTTTAAAATAAGTAGAAGCAAAGAACCAATGTATGCTAATATGTCTTCAACACATAGTCACGATATTATCGGCGTTTGACATTAAACAATGAAGATGTACATGAAATATGCAAGTTTCTTTTATCTTTATATATTCTGTAGTTTATCAGAAAGTTTTAAACGAAATATATATTTTATTAACGACCGTCAATGTTTCTTTATGGATTCGAAACAGTTCCCAGTAAATGCAATACTATAGGTTTTTTCCAGACCTCAAAACATTTTTATAGGCACTTTCCAGTCTTTGGCCTTCAGTTCCTTCCACTAATTTTACTTTACGAATTCAATGGTCTCAAAATGAGTTCCATGGAGATGATTGTTAACTTGTTTACATATCATATTTGTAAACTTACATCACACGTGTTCCACAAACATTGTTGAAATTCTGATGAACATTAAACTTTTTGTCAAAGTCTTTTTTTTTTTCAAGATAGTACTAACTGACTCATGAAATGTATGATATTGTCCTTAAGTTAGTATGGCTAATCTAAAAGCAGATTATTTGAAATTCTTTCATCACGCACTGTTTAAGAACTCTAGATATTCTTTGTATAGAATTTTTTTATTCGTTTCTTTAAAAATCATACATCGTTTGTAAAGTTGTTTGTTAAATAAAAATACAATGCAGTGAACAGGGTCATCTAAGATATCAAGTGATAAGATCCATAACGTAATAGCTGAAGTCTTAATTTAATAGAAGTCGCAAATACTACAGTGCTATGGTTACTTTAAACTGAAAATGCACTATAAGATGATGAAGTATATTAATATATTCGAATATAATAAAAATTAAATATAAAATGAATAACTCACCCAATCGGTCGGTCTGGATACCGGTCATCTCTGATATGGTTTCCCGGCCTAAACGGTTCCGGACGATCAGACGACGGTACTTCATGGGTCTGAATCGTTGGATGCCCAACAAATGATTGTGTTGGCCTAGATAGTTGATTTGGATCTTGGAAATTTTGTTGCGTTCTTCCAAAATCTTGGTTATAGTTTGCATAATTTAAATTTTGGGAAAATGGTGGCGTATATGTTGACGTCGGTGATGACGTAAATTCGCTTTGATCCTGTGGCCTCCTTTGTGCAGGAATCATTTGTCGTTGTCGATAAAAATGATGTTGTTGTCGTGTCTGATGCGACTGCGATTGCTGCTGATATTGTTGGGGTGGAGTGTAAGGCCCATTTCGAAACGAATCCTCAAGACGTCCTGCAGGTAACGATGGTACACCCCGGTCGTATCCGAGGTCATCAATAGGATTTTGCGTATTGACCCCAGAATATAGGAATGGGGCCGGAGTTACCGAGTGATAAGGTAACGAAAAGTTCGCCAGAGCCATTATGAGGTATCACGATTCGTGTCGGTTAGTGTAATATTGCAACATTTGTATTCAATGCCTAACTATTCTAATCACAGAATTTTCCAAAAGACTTCATTTTTTAAGTCGATCGCAAATTGTCGGTAAGAAGTTACCGATGATCTGAAATTCACGTCATATTTAGACATTTATTTCGTCACCATTGCCGAGTAGTTTTATGACATTTCATTCATTTGGTATTGATCCGAATGTTGATGTTCTGTAATGAAATAGAATATGAGAAATTACTAAAATATATTTATGACATTTGCAGTTATTTACAAAGAATATAGCAACAGAGTATTAATAATTATAAAACATTAACGAATGCATGTTCTTTCCGCAGAAGAGGTAAATCATTACAAAATTACTACTTTTAGTTTAAATGCCATAGTATCCCTTTTCTCGTTGTTTAGAAAATTGTCGCTTTTCAATTAAAAAAGTTAAAATGCTTAATATTGAATTAAAAGACAGTATTGAGAAATTCAACTGTCCGAAAGGCAATTTTATTTATGCAAACATTATTTTTATAATGGATTTTATTGTTTTTATCTCACAAAGCATTAATAATTAAAGAAACGTGGCTGTGGAGTCAAACTACTCCATTCCTACTGTGAAGTACACATTACTATGTTAATTATTCTTTTAAAATATATTAATACACATTATAATGAAACGAAAAGTGTAAAATTCATATGAGACTTTCACAATTCCAATACACAAAATACCAGGATAAGTAGTAAAACCCTACTTTTCTTTACATTAAGCAAAACTCCCCTAAATGTAGAATATAAATGTTGAAAGTACAAAAATCTACTCCAAAGTGTTAAATGACGTAACAGTAGTTTCTGAAAATCATGGATTCTTCATGTACTTCAAGAAAATTTAAAGAAAATTTGAATAGCTTCATTTAGAGAATTTATAACTTTCTTATTCTCTTGCACAGCTATTTAATTTATACTCCATGATTTGATAATGAGAATCCATGTTTAAAAAGCGAAATTAATATTTTACATAGTAGACTTTTTGCAAAATCATCAATAGATTTCTCCTATTATTGTACTATTCAAGGCTGCCCAAATTTCAATGAAGCATAAATAAACATGGCCAGAGTTGAAAATATAATATATTTTATAAAAGCCTCTACTAATAATAGTAATAATATGAAATAGTTTGATTCCAAAATATATTTAATTAAAGTCTTCGAAATATGTTTGCGATTTTTTTATTATTTGTAGCAACCACTTCTGCTACCTAATGAAGTGTTCATTAAAATACAGATTTATAAAACGATAAGAGTAAGTTATGAAAATATAATATGTGACCTTCTAAAGACAATTATCAGTCGCCCTTGATATTTATATTTATCAGCTTTGTTTCTATTTGCATAGTTAAATCACAATATTGTTTCCGGTTATGATATGAACCAGTGAGCTACGCAGAACATACGGTTTATATCGAACTTCTTTAGTATTATAGTGAAATGTTGGAAGTAATATAAACAATTAAACGATTGTTTGCGGTAATGATACCATATGTTAACAAACGTAGTTTTCAAACAATACGTGCATTACTTTTTTAACCTAGGCATGGGCGATTTTTTTAATTATGTGTAAAGCTAATTTTCTTTATTATAATAAAAAGAGAATAAATTATTAAACTTTCCTAGATTTCAAGACAAATAATTTATTTTTTGAGAACTATGGACGTTAAAGGAAAAGGAGTAAAATTATCTTAGAATTGACTAAATAATTTTCGTGTTTTTGAAAAATCAAAAAGTGTATTAATGCGCATTCTGATAAAATTTGAGAGTATTCTTTGACTTATTCCAAATCATTTTTGTTCTCAGTAAAGTTTCTCTAAAGTCTATAGTATTCAAGAGAAAACAAACAAATTTCTAGTTGAAGTAAATAGATTTTGTGCACTTTTTGTTGCGAATAGGCATCGATCGCCATATTGGTTTTTGAAGCAATTTAAATACAATTTGGACCACACGAATCGAAAGAGCATACTCGAAAATGGTAGGGTTGGTCACTTTCACACCAGTATTAATCTTATTTCCTGTTGAGAATGAATGTCGAGAATCAACTAAATAATGTGCATCTCCGGGACTAACTTCTCTCAAATCTAGTCCATGAAACTGAGGTACTCTATCTTTAATTTACATTGAATAATTTGAAAAAGTTCAAACAAAAGGTATTCAAAATGAAAATACAAAGAAAAATACAAAATAAGTATAAAAAATAAAAATAGTAAAACAAGGCTTTTTATATTCGATAGATTCGAAAATTCTCAGATTTCAAATTTAAATTTGAAAAATCAAACATCAACTCCCCTAAAAATCCCCAAGAAACAAATTTAAAAACAATTAATCAATTTCAAAAGGTTTGAAAATTAACAGAGAAGAGTCACGTTTACTAAAGTAGAACGATAAAACCTCGGTTATCACTGACAAAAATATTTTTACAATTTTCGTAAATAAAAGATTCTTATATATGAAATGGTATAAAACAACCTATAAATAATGTAATGTGATTACCTATCATCCACTGCTCAAAATTTGTATGACGAATTTTAAACTATTATATTTGAACTAATATACTTTGTATTGAATTCCAATAAACTTTGGGTCATTCTGAACAAGATATGTCTCTTGTGATTTTTTCGTAAAATGCGTATTTTCGATCATAAAAATTGCCGAAGTTAAACAAAAATATCATTTTTAGAAGTTTGACAATTTTTATCTCCGAAAATATGAATCTTACGTAAAATCCATAACAGACATTTCTTGTCCAAATTGATCTAAAGAACGTACAAACAATTTTTGTTCACTAAAAAGTTTAAATTTTTAAATTTTGTTAACAATTTTCGAAAAAAATGGCCGTATTTAGCAATTTTTTACGGGCTCCAGTAATTTAAAAAAAAAAAACATTTTTTACATGGGTTTTAAAGACACTTAATCTGGGAAAAAGTTCCAACAAACAAACAAATTATTTTTAAAAAATTGGCAAATTAAAAGAAAATACAAAAAAAACACTCCATCCGAATATAAATATGATTCTACTATTTTTTAAAGATATCAGTGTAATATTGTAAAACGGTAATATTATGAATATTGTGACTTATGAATATATAAATCTAAAGATCTCATTACCTTTAACTGCAAAGGTAAACATTTATTTTCGACGTTCAACTAAATCAATTAAAGTAATTATATTTCTAAAAAAAAATTAATACAAATAAATCATTGTACATTTGTGGGTTACTTGTTTATTATTACTTTTACTCTTTGTGTTACATTAAATATGTGAAAAATACAGTACTATTTAATGCAAAAAAAAAGTTTACGACGGTAATATTTTGTCTGTCTCGCGTTTCGAATTGGTAAAATTTGATGCTCACTTTCTTCCTCGAGGGGCACCACAGAGCGGCAGACTCCGGCTGGAATGTCAGGAGCAGAACTGAGCGACAATTCCCATTTGCATATAAGTATATCTGTAAGAGTGCGCGCAGATGTGTGATCCCCATGTGAAATTACCTGTCATCGAATCCTCAAACTTTGTATTACGAATTTTAAACTATTATTGATTTTTATGATTTCTTAATGATTGAAAAATAATCAAATTTCACATTTCTCTTTAACCGAAAGTGCGTATATGTTGAAAGTGACCGAATTGTATAACCAGTTATTTAATATTTGTCTAAAACATCATAATACTTTCGAAAAAGAGTAATACTCATCCTACGAGCGGATGGGACTGCGAGTTTGTTTTCTAACAAATACGTATTTGTATTTTAACTAAATATTATCTTAGGCACGTTCTGTTTGCCCATAAGAAGTGCAAATAATAGATATTCTTTTCATAGCAGTTAATGTACGTGTCGTGTCCTCTGTTCTTGACATTTTTTTGACGGCCTTTCCCTGCGAGGGTATTACCCCCAAAATAGATAGTTCACCATATATTTCGTATGGGTATAGAATTCTCATTTTTATCGCTGAGTTCAAAGGCCTGAGTCTAATATAATATGTACACTAAGGCCAAAGTTTCTTTAATGCTAATGTAAGATTTGACGTGAATAACCTTGACAGAAAAGATTCGAATAGCTGGTTAGTTCTATTTTTATATTTTTTCAATATAAAAAAAAGATATTCTTATTGAATGGTGAATTTTTTGACAATTTTAAATTAACTTTCAAAAAATCTTAAGCATAAAATTATCTATTAAATTTTTTAATGGATTATAAGACAATTGGCGCATATTTAAAAGTCTTATAATTTAATCTAATGATAAAAAACAATTATCGTGGATTTTCCTCTGCAAATAATTATGTGCAAATACAACTAAGATAACACATATTTTTATTTATCATTTTAGCCAAATAAACTACCGTACTTCCAATAAAAGGATTACAGAAATAATAAGTTTATTACCGATTACAACAGTAATAATACGTTCCTTTATTTGATTTATGCGAGAACAAATCTACTCCCAGTAAAATTTGAATCTTATTTTATCTAATTAATGGAAAGTTGTATGTATACGAATGTATATCTATTTGCAAATCTTCATTTAATTAACTGAATATTTACTTATTACACTGGAATAAACAGAAGTTAATATGTAAACTTTACTGTCAAATTAATGTGCTGGTATTTAATATAACTTTGCTCATTAATTTTACATGCGTGAGATATTAATAAACACTCGTATCTATGTCGTATGTGGATATCTAGATATTATTCTAAATATTGCGACGGTGTTATTTTACCTATTTAATAATTCAAATAAAGAGTCATCTAAAGTAGTTACATAACATGACAGGTTTGTCTATCAAACGCAAAATCTTGCGGAGTTCACAGACATGGTGGTCATCAATTAGAAAGTTTTCCTAAAATGTATTCAGTTGTCACTTTATACTTCATAACTTGGCCACTAAAAAGACAGAAACCAAACCTGGCCTATCTTCTTTTTTACTCCACAATTATCGAACGTGGAAAAAATGTCTTCTATGTATTATAAATGTTGTAATGCAATCGCACGGACTATTTAGCGAGATAGTTGTTACCGACACGCTAACACAACTGTTGTATTTTATATGAGTAAATTATTTTTTGTTTTCATTTTGAATACCAATGACAAACGAGAAAAATACTGTAAAAGTAGGATTTAAAGTGCAGAAGTCTTCACTATGAAGTATTTCTGACATTGAGATAGTTAGACCCTGGGATATAATATGTTTGAGCAAATTATTTAATAAAAATTCCAAGAATTTTTTTTTGTCTAATGACATTATAGAAGGGAAAACGTATTTGCACAATTGAGACCTGCAAAAATATTTTACCTGATCACTAAATTTGTTCAGAAATTGTGAAGAGTTTTGAGTAATGTTCGACGCTAGCTTCAGAAATTTAAAAAAATCGTACGATATAGTTGTAGAAAATCTTTTCTCGAAAAAATATGTCGTTACTTCCATCCATTTTTTTTAATTTGTAACGGGCGAAAAAAAGAAAACCTGAGTCATTAACAACAGTTGTTTAACAAATTATTTTTGAGAATTTCCATTTTTTTAGAACAGTAATGCTCTTTCTAATGAACAACATCATTAATAACTATATCGTTACTGACGATTTTGAAAGTGTAATTTAGTTCACTTGTAGTTTTTAAATAAATTAACATACATCAAGTTATGCTAAACTCTCCAATTTCATCATTATGACTTTACTTTGTGTTATCAAAAGTCGGTTGAATAACATTCCCGAATTGAATCAAGAACGGTATATTGTTGTACAAACAAAATTGGCAGTAACATAAAGCTATCTTTAACATTATTTTCTCATAATAATAGATTTAACAAAATTATAAAACACCAAGAATAAAAAAATGCATGTTTAAAGGGAGTCCAAAAATTACTCACACAGTACCAAACCTTACAACAAAGTTAAATAACGTTGATTCCAGCTTATTACCATTATGACAACCTTATTTTACCTTGTTGTAAGGTTCGGTTTTGTTAGAGTAGGTACTAATATTTCAGATTCAGATTCCAAGTGATATTTTCGCCACGAAAGTCAAATGCGAAATAATGGATATATTTTGCAAGAAAAAGGCCCTTTTTTCATTTCGACCAGTAAATACTTATTTTAAAGGTTTTTGAATCCTTCCAATTTATCATTATTCCATTTTGAAGTATATGATGAATGTTTCTCTAACGCTATCGACATAACAGGATAATTTATTGGTGGTGTTTCCGGTCTACCTTATGTTAATAAATAACATAATGAAATATCACACATTTGGCCTCTTCCCCACTACGTTTTAAGAAAGACTGAACTCTCAGGGCGCCTCCTAATGTTCGGGAATTATTAAATACTTAAATTTCAGTAATGAGTAAAACGAAACAAACACGTGTATGTTTTTGTAACATTTTTCAATATGTGGACGTCTGCATGAAAAGGCCCAACTTTGTTGATCTTGGGTTTCTAAGATAATCGAAGTTTTCGTATGAAACTTTAAATTTCTATTTTTTTATGTTTAATGAACAATCTATAAGGCTTTTTGTTAAATTACCCGTGATTTAAACTTAGAACTCGCATGAAGTATAAAGTTATCTGTCATCGGGACACCTCTGTATTTGTTTATACGCGTCTAATAACGCCAATGCTCAGGTGGTTCGGATTCCACCTTCATAAACTGTAGGTCCCGTCGCAATTTAGTCCCATATGGGTTCAGAAAAGTCGACGTAAAATAATATAAAAAAAAAGTATAAATTTCTTTTTTTAAACTGTTATTTTCCCGGAATTTAAATTCGACGACGGGAGCGATTTTTAATGCTGATACATACGTTTAAATGGAAATCAGCACCCATTTATTATCACAGAATTTCCGAAAACGTATAAAAGGTAAAATTCTTTTTTTTTCAAGCTATACACTTTCTTGTTGAGATTTTTGCTTAACTATTTAGCGAAACGCGTTTTACGCAAAAAATGCATAAATCACTATTTCCCCTTCTTGTTGGGATACAATGCGACTAATATTCATCGTAGGTAAAGATGGCCTGAATACCAACTGTATGACTTGAAAAATCTTTATTTGTTGCAATAAATTTAAAACTAGCCGAGTTGTTGCGAAAAAAGTGTTTTTTCTCAAACTCAAACACGGAGAAAAATGACTCCGCTGGATTAGCTGATTCATATCAGCTAAAATTTTCGGCTGGAATTGCCGAAAATATATGCAATTTTAGCTGTTTTGATTCCGCTAATGTAGCCTTAACCCTACTCAATTCGCGCTTAGCTCTAAATTTCCGCTACATTAGCAGATTTGTTCCGTTAAATTTGCGGACTTTTTCAGTAAATTTAGCTAAAATTATGGGCTATCCCTAACGGAATTCCAACAGCTGTCCCTATAGGATAAAATTGGTAGAATCTGCGGATTTTTCGGCTGATTTTGCTGATTATTTTTCTCCGTGAAAGCTTGCCATGCAATTTCTGTATGTCGGATCGAATTTTGGTATTAAACTTTATTTCTCAATTTGGTTCTCACTGAGAAATGTTGGAATTTTGTTTATAATTTTATCTATAATCACAAATCTAATAAAACCATCGCAGTTTATTCGAAAATTTCAGATGGTTTAATATAACCAAATTCCTCAATTCATGACTTTCATAATACATAGTCTAATTGTCTATAAAATATTACAGGTTTATAGAACATAACCTGAGAGTGAAAATAGTTATGGGAAATATCTGGAGATGCATGTCCTTATAACTTATAACCATATAGATGGCAATGGCCAACATCCATTCTTCTTTGTGAATCAAAAATCTCAAAAATACTTTAATAAATAAATTTCTAAATTTGTTGTAAAAATAAGTTCGTAAAACAGCCCCGAAATCGTTTCAAATATTTCAACTCATATATAGACCAAATATGCATCAGATCTTTCATGCTTGCAATGCATAAGACAGGGTTGAAGAATAGGTTGTGAAAATCATCAGTATTTGGTGGACAAATATGATTTATTTAGATATTTAGGTACTACAGTATTTAACTAATTACTGAGTTATGTAGCACGATATATTTTATTATATTATTACTTTTAATTGCCGACTTAATAATAAAATGTTGTACTAAATTATTATATTTGTATTTTATTTTTTTATATAGTTATAACAAAAATTCAACAAATTTTGTTTCTCATCTGTGGAATTACTGGCATATACAATTTAATAGTACATTTAAACAAAATCAATTCTAATCTATTATCAATCTTATGGCAAACCTTTATAGATTAATTTTTGGAATTTCATTGGCGTCCAGCATTTAAATATTTGTATTTTGTATTCCCATATTACACGATATGAATTTTATGAGATTTGTTATTATGTTTGTTTATTAAGAGAAGTTTTGATCTTAGTTGGATATAACAATTTAATTAAGCTGCTATAAATATAGCAATATCTTCATCTAAATACTCTTATACACGCACGTAGAAATATACACTAACGTTCAATTGATTATTTTGTAATTCCCTTTTTGAGGTATTGAGTTTTTGTATTTTACATTTTATATTTAGAGAACTGCGTAACGTGTCATTACAAAAACATATAATTCTCATTAACCTCCCAACATTTATTACAACACTAATTCGTATACTATAAACTGATGTCTGTTGAAATTACATAATTACAGAGGTTTTGAAAATGTCAAAATCATATCCTTTCCACGCGTGACAAGTTAGGTCATTACACCTGCGCTCTTCATATAGATAAATAGCAATTTTATCTAACAATTACATCTTGTTTTACAATTTATGAACTTATAAGTATAGTCTTTATTAATTGACTTGGGTTCTTCCTTGCCTTTTTTGTGTATATGTTGTACTTGGATTTCTTCCACGTGTTGAATTGTAATGTGCAGATATGTAACTCCTTAACCCATTAACGCCCAAAGGACTATTTTTCTAGTAGATAACCTACTGTTTTCGAGGTCGCTTTTCAAGATTCTAAGGTCAATATTGAGTTTCAGTCATCAGGAATTCCAATATGGCGCTAAATTAATAAAGAAAATGTCACAAAAAATTGGGAAATATTTTTCCTTACCAATTTTTTTGAGCCATTAGAATATTAGGATTCTATTGAAACTGTAAACAAATATGAATAAAATACCCGGTATCATTCTAACCTCAAAATGGCCTCAACCTAAATAATGACAATTTCTTTGAAAATGTCTGGGCGCTCTAACTCAAAAACTACGAGCTTTATTTAAAAAAACCAAGAATCAAAAGTTTCTAGAATTCATCGAGAAATATCACGGAATTTATCTACATTTTTTTAATGATTTTTTTTTCACTATTGTATTTATTTTCGAAAAATTCGGAAAAAAGGTTATTGGATTCTCTCATGAATTTTCATTCTTTGTATTTTCTCCACGTTGATAGTTTTCAAACAAATGAATTTCAAATATTATAGCTTAAAATTTTTTTTTCTGTAAAACTATCAACTTTTGGAGAAAATGCAAATAACAAAAAACTCTTAGAATTCAAAAGAGAATACACTAACTGTTTTTATGAATTTTACGAAAAAAAATTATAATTTTGAAAAAATTTGAAAAAAAAATTCATAAAAAAAATCTAAAAAAATTCAGTGATATTTCTTGACGAATTCTTTGAACTTTTCATTCTTTTTTTAATGCCATTTTAACACAATTTTTGTTTAAAGTTCGTAGTTTTTGAGTTTATGAGCGTCCTGAAATTTTGATTGTTGATGCCATTTTAAGGTCGTTAAAATGATGTGCGGTATAAAAGTAAATTTTTTTCTTAAAACTCACGTATGTTATTCACCTTTGTTCATCGTTTCTATGGAAGCCCTATATTCTAATAGCTCGAAAAAAATTGATAAGAATAAAGATTCCCCAATTTTTTGGACATTTTTTTTTAAATCAGCGCCATAATGGAATTCCTGATGGCTGAAACTCAATTTTCACCTCGGAATCTTGAAGATCGACCTCGAAAACAGTACAATATGTACCTTTTAATTTTGTTTAACTTCGAGTTTAGTACGAACTTTACGATTGAAATTGAAGCAAGCAAAGTGTCCATGGGTTAAAGTTTCTGTACGTTGCTGTTTTACATTTGTCTTAATAAATATATTATATATTGGATACATCTCTGACGCATATCATATTTTAGAATCTGTATTTAGAAAGCCAATTTTGATGTCCTTGTAAGTAATGATTTATATTTAATGTTATGTATTATATGTTTTGGAATTCACTACCTTTTAATTAGAAACAATTAAAACAAGAACGAAATCATATTCTAAACAACCGGTGGCATTTTTGTTTCTAGAAATCAGTAAATACTCACTGATTTATAGCGACAATCATTCTTTGGAACGCAGACAGTAAAACTATATTTTGTTTTTGTACAGTAACTCGGAAAAAGTATAATTTAAATTACGTCGATGAAATCGAATTCAGAAGAACGATTTACCGCTCATACTTTTTTTTCTACACGAATTTATTATTTTTTAAATATTTTAAAATTAAATATATTAAAATAAAATTTTTATACGTATTATGATCAACAGTTTAAATCTTCATAAAATGAATAATTAAATTAAGAGTAATTACCGGTTGATGGCATGCATAAAAAAATGAATGAATATTCATGCATATTCCGTAAGCAAACAACGTCTGCACATTAAACATCTACTGCGCAAGTCACAAGTATTAGTGTTATATTAACATTTTACGAAAACATCCGAGTACACACGTAAACTTGATATCGATATCTTGTCTGTCGCATTAAAAATTCTCCAGCATGGATAATTTGGATGGGTTATTTTGTGAAAGAAATTACGAAACACTAGAAATGGTGCGTTAGCAAAGATTTTGGCTTTTGCTATTTAATTCGATTTAATTTGAATTGTTAATGGCAATAAATCACGACGATGTAATCGTACGTCGCCGCTTTCGCCCCTTTCTTTTAGGCGATTATGCGCGAATCCAGTCTTTGGTAGAAAGTGCTCAGGTCACTTCGAGTCTTCCGAGGAACCTCAAAATGCGGAGCATGGTCAGGTAGCAACCGTACATAATATGAAATTTATATACGACAACACATGGACCACGTGTCCGGCGTCTCTTCGAGTTCGGAATAAATTTTATATTCCACGTCACTATAGTGACAAATCGTGACTATATTATTTTACTACTAAGACGTTCCTAACTGAAGGCATTTCCAACGCTTTAGCTAAAATGACAAAGTAATGTAACAATAGTTTCAATTTTGTAAATACTAAAGTTTTGTTTAGTTTTCTGAACGAAAATTTAATTTTCGAGCAGTACACACTTTCTGGAAATTCCACGATACGTGACTTACGAACGACCAGACAAGTAAAAGTCTTGTATCAAATGTGATTATTCATCAATAATATTATACCTTCATATTGGAATTTCTTAATTATCATTCATCATTAATTAATTTGTCATATCTCGCTACATGTTCGATTCACCTTTGCATGATGCTAAAGTTTTTGCGAAATGACGCCGATAATTTTTGTATAACCATTTCTCTTTTCTGAATTAGTATAGCCACATATTAAAGTTTCTAAAAATGTTTTGAATTATTATGCAAGCTGTTCTATTAAGAAATAAAGTACTTTCTACATTTGTTGTTACTATACTCTTATATTCACTATATTGTTATTAACTATTATAACTTTTGTTGGCAATTTAATAGTTACAAGAAGATTTTAAAGAAGTATGTATCATATTAAATTCAACGGAGCAGGACGTTTTGCGCTGGCTGTTTTGGCGCCATGACGTTTTGGGGCCACTGCTATATTTTTTAATAGCTAGATGGTTGTCCATAAATGAACTACGCAAAATAACGCTTTTTCATATCATTTTTTGCCCCTACCTCTCCCCACATAATACCATGCAGACATCAGCCGGACCCTCACCCCCCACCACTTTTGTCTGGAGAGTTACGAAATTCAAAAATTATCATGAAGATACCTTATATCATCGTCAAGCGGTCAATTGAAAGAAAAGAAAAGAAGAAAATCTATTGCTGAGTTTTACGAAACATTTGAAATATATGTAAAATTTAAAATATTTGAGAAAAACAGATATGACGTTTGGTATTTATGGTAACCGGACTTTATTTCCCAGGAAATAATTTCCCGAAAGTCATTTCCTCGTCAAGAGTTCTGAATGGTTATGTTAGGTTAGTTTTAGAGCATGCATATATTTTTAGGCATTATTAGATATAAGCAGAGTTCTAACTGGTTAGGTTAGGTTAGTTTCGTAACTTTGCCATTTCTCCCTTTCCCCATTTTAGTATACGAATTTTGATCTAAAATTTCTAAATATTCTCAGGACAAAAACTAGGGTCAAATGTCGCCAAAACGGTGGAGCCAAAACGTCCTTATCTCTAAATTCACTTAAAGCCTTTTTTAATCATTTTTAAAATTTCGGTAATAATCTGGGTAGAGACTTTAATTAGTAAAAATTTATTTTTAGTAAAACAATCCAATAAGTTTCTACAATTCTGTAAATATCTTTGAAACATAATAAACTTACTAATACACTTCGTGAAATTATAATAATTATGCTTGAAAGATAGATTTTCTAAAATAGCCCAATTCCCATAAACTGTATTCCATACAATTTTTATAAAACTACTAGGATAATATAGTGATTCTGGGTTAATTACAATTTCTAGAATTCGGAAGTACTGTAGTTGTATTTCAAATCATTGGTTAATATTATATTTTGTATTTTTGAAGTTTCTGGAATGTTGCCTATATATATATATATAGAAGCGACTCCAGTTCGATTCAAAGTCGAAATAAAAAATAAACAAGAAAATGTCGTTCTTCGTAATCACTTTCCATAAATTATTTTACCTGTAATTTCAATTAAGGTATACTTATACAATTTTCTCAAAATACATCTGGATAAAAATTATATATAATAATCAATACAATTTTACATTTACACACAAATATACTTTACCTCACTTAAAAATGCATAAAAAGAACACATCTTTTACAAAACTTACTCTTTTTATCTACTTTAAGAAATGGTAACTGGTAAAATAATTGTTAATTTATGTAAAGTAGTGACAAGAAACCTTTTCTTGTTTTCCTCTTTTTGGTGCTTCTATTATGAACTTGGAGAGGGGTCTATGTATGTAATTTCTAGAGATTTAGTGTAAAGCAACTATTTCTGGCTAATTGCATGCAATACGAAATTCTGCAAAGATTAGAGCGTTAATTTTTATAATTTAGAAAAGAATTAGTCTCTCATTTTTGGCCACAGAAGACTGAAAAAAGCACGGATATAAATTAGTTAACGGTTCACGTATAATATTTAATATAACACTAGTTTATTAATTACTAACGATGGGACTTTTCTGTTACATTTAGCGTGTTAACAGTTAATAATATTTCTTTGGGTTTAAGTATAAAGTATCCTTTTAAACATCATGTACGTTTCAATTTTACACTTGCTGGGCCTAAAGAACAATTTCGTCTTTATTCCTACTGCGAAGAAAACTAAACTTCGAAAATCACCATTTTCTGTTTTAATAATATTGTTATGAATCTTCAACAACGAGCATGTAATAAACGTTAATATCGTTCAAATCATTTAGATTCATCAACGAAAAAATATAAAAACTACGGTAACTAATGAACAGTGAATTACCCAGACACAATTATTAGTAAATTCGAATTCGAATAATGATTACTGAAACTCAATCGTATATAGAAAAAAAGTTAGTTGGGCCTATTAATGGTTGGTTGGAACAACCATTTAGTTAGTTGTCATAAGCAATAGTTAGTTGTTCCAATTAACTTCTTTTTAAAATAAAACCTACCTATTCTAAAATAATATTTTTCAATATATGTGCTCTTTAAGTTATTAAACTAAAAAATATTTGAAATTAGGACAGATCTTGTACAAATAAAAAGTGTTCACGAAGAACATTTTCATTTGCGTACATATCATACTAATTCACAAGCGGAATTTAATTTTAAGATCATGAACTTATCAATATTTTAATCAAATAAATTGAATATATTTTACGACCTTTTTTTTTAAGAAAATTACATACAAAATTTTCTTGTTAGTATATTCCTTTAATAGGGTTTTTATAATATTTTTATAACATTTATGGCCATGGTTTATATGTACTCTGTTCCATAATAATTCGTTCTGTGTTAAAAGTTGTACGACATTATAGTTTGAAATTATTATATTTTGAACCGTTGAAGCGATCGTTGATCACGTTGTTCATTTAATCGATTCAGTCAGATTAATTAATATCAGTAAGAACTCAACATATTACAAAACTATATTTAGGAACATTTATTAATAACATAAAACCATCACACTGCGATTGTGCCCTTATACCTTGAAATCATTTACAATTTTATTTTAAAAATAACAATTTTAAGAATTAAATATTTTAATAACCTTATGATCCCTTCTATCAAGAGAAGAAAAATGTTGGTTCCACCCATTTTTCCAAATAATAAGCAATCAACAATTTTTTGCAATAACCTTTTCTACCGCTTAAGAATTACAATATTTCTTATTTTCTTAACAGTAATTTTTATTTTTTGGCTATTTATAATAAGTAATTCCTAATCCTTACATTTAAGAAACATAATGCGATCACTGTTCTCCACCTCGAAAACCATCCTCCCGTTCTCCAACGATGATTCTAATCGAACTGTAGTCCCATGGAACTGGAATTTTTTTTAAGTCACAAATTAGTAATCGACAAAATTTGCGGTAAAAGAAACACGCAGCTTCTCCAGGAAACTTCACCTCTCGTGTGACAAATATTTTACCGGGGAACTTTCACTTTTCGCGGCAAACTACTATTTTCGGAAATGCTTCAAGTGGCCTTGTGATGTGTGAAACGGACGAAACTTAACACAGATACTTTCAGGAAAATGAGTTGTCTCATCATCGAGAAAATATTGATGGACCGGGAATCCCGGGTCAATCATTCCTGGCCGATCCGCACAGAATCGGTAACGCAATGCTTCGATGCCGACCGACAACTGAAAGAAACGGTATTAACAAGATGGGGATAAGAGGTGTCCAACCGTATGTACAGAGAACTTTAAGTCCTCTCTCTCTATGACATTCCCTCTCTATCTCACTCTCACTTCTCTTTCATTCTCAGTTGTCTCCATAATTTTACTCTCGTCTTTTCTCCCATTTCTACATCCATATTACAACATAATTGGCCTAAAAAATCCTTTACTCTATTAATTTTGCCACATTTAATTTAAACTAAACCCCTAAGAATAAATGTTTATGTTACACAAAAATAATACCATATTAAATCTAAGGATCTATGCACTCAAAACCGGCAGAAGAGAAATGATTGATCTTTTCTTGAATTTCTAATAAGAACAAACAAGAGCAAATTAAATATAGACTGAGTTAATTGAAAATAATGTAATGTATAAATATTGTCTTATGTTAACGAAACGGTTACATTGCATACCTTGCTACTCGCGTATGTTTGATAAAATACTGAAATTTGACTTTCAGGGGCGGGAAAAAATTGACTATAAGAACCCACTAGCAAACAATACTTCCCCGAAAGCATTTGCCATACTGAATCCGAATTTGACAGCAGAAGAGCCTCATCACGCCAGGGTTTAGAGATATTCCAATGTTAAACAGCAACAAAAATGTGTTGCTACATTTATGAGGGACCGTTGTGATTTTTACTACTAATTCATTAATATGTTTAGCATTATTATTTATGGGTTTTAACAATATTTGTTAACATACAAATTAAGGGGCATATTCCCTCAAAACAAACGAAAATCCGACGGTTCCGAATTTCATTTTCCTTCAAAATTCGAGATATCTTATAATCCATAACAAAGTTTGTTCAACGCCATACAAATTAGAAACATAATTAAAAATAAAAAAAAAATACGACTTTGGCCTACAAAAAAAGTCATAGACTATGTTGGACACTGACGGACAAATTTTGGACTTCGATGATTTGAATACCTCCAAAACGTACTAGCGTCTTGAAAACGAGTAAAAGAAAAAGGTGCAGGTTTGAAAATTCGACAAATCAAAAAGCAGACGGGTAAAAAAATTGACAGTTCAAAAAATGACTGTCGCTTGTCGATGTGTGCATGTTTTTATTTGTCGGCTTTGACTGTCGACTTTATGACTATTGGTTGTTAGACCTGTTGGCTTTTTGATTTGTCGGTTTTTCGAATCGCACCCAAAAAAAAAGTCAAAAATTTGTACGCTAGTGTCTAACCAAGGCTACACCTTATTTTGTAGACCAAAGCCGTCTTTTTTTCTGATCATAGTCTTATTATTACATCGTCTACGCACAAACGCCATCTATTTTCAACCATATTTTTTTTATAAATAAAATAAAAATTATATGAGTTAGGAGAGGATAACGCTTTTAGGGTGTAAGTTTCGTATTTCGACGGTAATATAATCATATTCCGTAAAAAAATTGTCTAAGTAGCATATACTATTTTTTCAAATACTTGCCGAAAGTTCGATTTTTACACAAAAATCGTAGGTACGTTAATATCCCTTTCTGCACACTTTCCAATTAAATGGTAATTGATTATTTTCCGAGCATTTCCGAGCGGAAAACAAGAAATTTACACATATACATATATGAATACGGGTATGCAGAGTATCTTACAATTAGAAGACAATATTTTCGTGTAATATAACTCCTACAATCTTTAACATTTTTTCTTTACAAATAATGGTTATATTTTTTACGAATGGAACAAACTCTCAAGTGGAATTTAAAATCTGTCACACTTTTAACAAAAACAAAAAACAGAACCACCGAAAACTTAATTTTTTCGAGCATGCCCCTTAATTTGTGTGTTAAAATAGTGTTAAAAACCAGAAACAGAGTAATATATATATATATTAAATTTTTATATATACATTAAAGAACAAAGGATGGAAATCTCAATAGTACCTCCCTTTAGGATTATGTAATATCCGAAGATAATTTGGTTTACAAAAAAATTGCAATAGTTCCTGAAAGTATTACTTTTCTGCTTCAAAATCGTTCCTGTTTAAGAAATCAGTTATTGAGTTTACTACTCTTAGCAATTAACTATTGGTTATCTCAATATTGGATCTTCTATTTTGAATGTTTGAAACTGTTATAAGACTGGTGTTCAACGACCGACGAGTACTAACTTTAAGTCAGTCCTTTGAATGTATGAAATCATACTACTTCATTTTCGAATTTCGAGACCCCATAAAGTATAAAAACATTGCATTTATTGCTGTCAATCTGCTCAGTTTTACTTATGCAATAACGGAAATAAAGACAGTAAATGAATCGCTAAAAGAGGTTAATACAATAAATGATTTCTCATAAAAAAAAAAGTTTCTTGAAGTTTTCTTGACTTGCAGAAAACCTCGAAACTCCGATACATGCTGGGGTTCTTTTGAAGTCAAATTCGAATTCAGCACGCCACAAAACTATTCGGGAAAATACTTTGGGGTTCTTGGTTCTACATTTTGTCGATCTGTGTTAGAATCAATAATTTGTGGTATATACCATTATTTCGCAATACTCTACGATTTTATTTGAATTTGTGTAGAGGATTACGGGTCATTGGATATATACAGTTTATCCTGTTAAATCCATTAAATTGAAACATCAACACGGAAAGTTAATATCTTTCGGATTTAAGAATTTAGAAGAATGACATTATTTTATGAATCTAAGGAAAACGTGCAACTGCTGCGCAATTGTGTTATCCTTTCGTCTCATTTGCATTGCAGCTAATATTATTATGTATGTATTTCAATAAATTTTATGCGTCGTGATATCGGTTGTGTCTGAAATCCAACTAACTGGCCCAGAAACCAAGAGGTATAAGGCTCGCAAGTACATTTTGTCTACAAACAACAAATGAGTTTCATTCCAAAAAGTTTAACCTTATGCTCGTACTAGTTATTGACAACAGTTTCATAACAAAATGTAAATACACAAGTCATAAAATACTGGGTGCTGCATAACCGGAGCCAAGTTCCTGCCCCCTATGGATTGAGTCCAACATTTTTTTAACATAACCAACAGAGGTTGTCACATAAATATGTTTAACAAAATATATCAGGATAAATAATAAAAAATGAACGTTTTTCCACGCTGTATTGAGTTTTTAGCGTATTCGCGGATCGGCTTTCCTGTGAATAAGGTCGGATACACTGACAAATACGGACTATTAAAGGTACTTCCGAGCTTTTTCGGTAATATTGATTATCAGCGTAATAAAGCACACTCAGAATTCATTAGTTCAACTAAAAGTTCTTAAAATGTTTATCTAAATCAATTAAGAAGCTTTTGAATGTTTCATTTATTAATTAATAATTTTTATTCACGCTGAATTCACTTGCGTTTCCGCATATGAATATCGTAAAAAATATTGATATTGCCATAGATTTTGCATGATCTGGTGATTTAACAATGGACAGAATGGTCGATATATTGACTGGAGAAAAGGATTGAATTAAGACAAATAGTTAGCTAATTTTAAGATCTAAACAAAGTAGCCATGTTCGATTGAAAAGTAGATTTCTTTAAAAGTCGTAACACTACTTACCATGCGACTAAAATGTAGTACCAAAAATTAGACATTGTTCACAATTTAGGTTTATATTAAGCCGATTGAGAATTTAGATTTAGATTATTTAGACTAAAATCGAACTTCCATAGACTGAAAAAAATCATTATACAATAAAATCTACTACCGAATGTATTATTTCAACGGATGAAATATTATTACTACGAAAAAGTATTTGTGTCAGAGTTCGTTAAATCTTTAGAACATTGGATGACATCAAAAAAGTGTATAGATCAAAAGTGTTATATAACGCTTATAATATTTAATTTTTCAGTTTTCTATTAAGAACTGAAATTTTCCAAAAAAACAGCATATTTTTTGCTTCAAATAAATACTGTTCATTAATTTTCATACGGAAGCAAATAAATGAAACAAATAAATAATAAAATTACAATACAAAATAAAATATTATTTGACAAATATGTTAGCACCTTCAATAAAATCTTATCGCATTGCAGATATAAAAAAACTTACATTCAGTGTCTCCTGCTGATGTACGGACTATAAATCTAAACTCGAGACAACCCATATGTTTCACCGTGACTTACAGTAACCGAAGTATGACTTCCAATCGTGCCTAATGTACGACGTATGCTATTATAAACTGTCTAAAAATCATTATCCCGTTCTATAGAAATGTTATCGTATATTTCCCTAGAATGAATGCAGGTAATTGACTATCAATTATTATTCTAGTTGACAGGGCGCGACTCGGATTGTGAGTGTCTGTGGTAGGTCCGCTTATACACTTTTCAATGCACGCCATCGTCTACAATTTTATAATTAAATGTAGCGCTTATTTTATGCACAGATTTTCCATGCTTGAAGTAGCGAAATTCAGTGCGTGAAGAGATGGAAGGCGTGAAGTTTACTTTACGCACAACACTCACTTCACGCACGAAATGTCTACTTCACGCATGGAAAATCCGTGCATAGACTACTATATGCCGAAATGTATTTTTTGTTACAAGTGTGGGTAAAATACGAAAAAAAATATCCGAAGTGTGAAGAATAGCATTCTGCCCGCGCATTAACAAAAACTAATTTTTCCATAATAGATTGCAGGATATTGCTACTCCGGAACTGGATGGCCATGATATTAAATAAAAATGGTTTATATCGACATTTATAATACTACCGTACTTCAATATATGTAAATGGTGCGAGAAACAACATTTATATTTCATTTTCTCCATCCGTTTAAAATTTGTCGAAGCATATATGCTTTGCGTATTTTCCACTTTTTTTAACGAGTTCTTTTGTAGGTGTATATATATATATATATATATATATTATATATATATATATATATATATATATATATATATATATCATTTCTGAAAATAATCTTTTCTGCAATGTGGGTTCCTTGCCTAAAATCTGCACCCTGTCCCATCTACACTTTAAAATCCCTGTATAGGAAATATATCATAGGAAAACATATTTCATTTAATTGTACCTGGCAATTAAACGTTTTAACCCATTAACGTCAAGAAGGACACTTTTTTCACTTAAATTTCAATCAAAAATTTCATATGAAAATCCAACTTCAAATAAATAGAAAGGTACATGTGTTACTATTTTCCAGGTCGCTCTTTTCAGTGCTGTTGTTAAAATTGAGCTAACTTAATTAGAAAATTAAATAAGGCGATTTAAATGTCAAAATAACGCGAAAAATCGAGTGTTCTTTTTTATAAAACATTCTTTTCTCATCGAATGAATATTTGTCGTCAGAAAATTTCTTCATTAAACGTGGACCCAATAGTTACAGTATTAAGATAAATTTTTTAATATTTAAAAACTAACATGGTGATCACAAAATGGCGAC
Source organism: Trichopria drosophilae (assembly GCA_030407085.1). Classification (NCBI taxonomy): domain Eukaryota; kingdom Metazoa; phylum Arthropoda; class Insecta; order Hymenoptera; family Diapriidae; genus Trichopria; species Trichopria drosophilae. The sequence continues at coordinate 46,486,616 of CM059583.1, forward strand.
TCCTATGACAAATTTCTAATTAAAACTTAAGAATAGTTTTTCTTGAAAACTATAAACTTCAGAAAAATTTTTCTAAGAATAAATACGTTTTAGAATGAGTCAAAAAATCCTCTAAATTTTTTTCAGAATGTATTGTTACATTATTTTATTTTTCGAAAATTCGATAAATCGAAATTTTTAAAAAAGTCGTCCAAAAAATGTGAAAAAATTTGAGAGTATCTTTGACCAATTCGAAGACATTTTTGTTCTAAGGAAATTTTTTCTAAAGTCTACAGTTTTCAAAATAAAAAATTATTAAACTTTTCTAGATTTCAAAAGTCTGCAGAACAATATTCTGCGCCACGAGTTTAAATCGTCACAGGAATTCACGAAGATATCGATAAAAAAAGCCACCTGGAAAATGGAACCTATCCTTAAAAATGAAATAGAACCATGGAAACCCGACTTGGGCGGATGACCACTGATCATTGACGACAACTCCTGGATCATCACGAACTTCTAACTACGACAATCGGCAGTTACAAATCTGGAAGTCACTAGAGAAAAATCGGAATGAAATTCTTTAAATAATAATATAGTATACAAGATTTAAAAATGTTAGATGACATAGAATATATTTTTAGATTTGTTTTGATGCAAAAGTTGAATTTCATTGGATTTCGATAATAAATTAATCCTATTTTGAACATTTTTCAATTTATTATGAAAAGTAGTGATGATTTAAGTTTTTTAATTCATGAGTACAAATACTAATTGAACGGTTTTTGAAATGTTTACATAAAAAAGCAGATTCAAAATAGCGATTTATAATATAAAATGTATTGATTTACATTGTAAGTAAAAACACGTGTTTCATACGTAGAACGTGGCGCCATCTACGAGATTTGATTTTATTGTCCTAGTGAATCACTTTTGTGACTCATTATGAGTTTTTTCTGTCTCTGTTTACTCATAGGTTATTATTATTTTTTTTGATTGTATGAAACACTTGTTTTTATTTTATACATTTTATATTATTTAATCGCTATTTTGAATCTTTTATGTAAACATTTCAAAAACCGTTCAATTAATTCGTATTTGTACTCATGAATTAAAAAACTTAAATCATCACTACTTTTATCCAGAAACCTGAAAATAATTATTGATTACTTATTTGTTTGTTTTTTTCGCTAACTACGATTTTCGCATTTTCAATTATTAAGAACAAAAAAACTGTCCATTTTTTTTACTGTTGGTACTAAGATTTTTTTGTTCACAATCCTATGAACTACAAAACTACAAAATTTATTAAAATTCTACCGAGAGAAATGTTTCATGTATTTGGTGCGGGGTACTTTGATCAAATTTAGATCAATTTTTTTATTCATGATTTAATTAAATATTTTTGTCAAGTGGGAGCTCAGAATGTCGTTGTTCTTGTAGAAACATTTATTTTTTTAAATAAATTGACTAAAATTTAATTAATCCAACTCAAGCTTAGTCAGCTGAAGTAAATGCTGTACACGCTGATAACTATTTAATCCCCTCTGAGCAACTACTATATTAACTAATTTTTTTCACAATGCAGATTTATACTTTTTTGGTAGTTTGGATTAATTTTAAAATAATCATAGATAATTGATAAAAAAGAGGTAATTTAATGGTCATACCAAATTCAGATGTTATTTAAAGTTGTATATTTACTAGTATAAGTTTGTTTACAATTAACAATTGTTAAAATAGTTGTATTTTATTGTATAAGTTACCTAATTTATAATAGTAGAATATTATCCTACTCGTTTTAAAAATAATAGTTATTATAATGTGATAATTTATGCATTCATTCCACTTAATGTTTGTCATAACGAGCTCTTTGCAAAATCTAGAACAACTGCATATTGACACGAAATAATTGAATAGTACTGAGAAAACTGAAAGGTTATATTTATCTTTTATCGTGTTTTACTTCCTATAATTGTCGCATGATTAATTGAACTAATTATTACACATTTATAAGCAAGTCATTTTCGTTAATGATGTATAATACTGTTACGGAATATTTAAGAATTCTGTCATGTATTCGCTAAAAGGTATCTTTTAGTAATTAACTTATCCTTAATTTTGTAGTAATGTAAATGTAAAATAATTGATTACAAAATTTGAGAATTTATTTTTTCCATAAAGATAATCTGTAATATTTACTTTATTGCAACATTTTCAATTTGAGTACAGGGCAATATAATTGTGTAAAACATTACATAATTTACGAAGTAATATATTATGTTACTTATGAATAATGTCTAATAACATGGTTTACCACTAGAAACTTTAATTAGGTTCAATAGAAAAAATACGCTAGTCCATCGAAGGCACAATTATTTTCTACTGCTTAACTTTCAAATGCTGAAGTATTGCATTGATATTTGTTGGTTTATTGATAATTATACTAATTAACTACCACTTCTAAGTTATTTTTAAAATATCTTATATTTAACTATTATTTGTAATACTTGTGATCATCGAATACAAGATTTATGTAGTAAAAAGCGTTTTATAACTGAATTAAATTTATAATTTAAATTACCTGTAAGATTATTTCATATTCCTACAAAAACAACTAAATTTATGTATAAAAAATGCATTACGTCCTTTGATCCAATTCTTTAATAAGTACCAAACGTTTGAGACAATATTTATGGTGCATTGTCATTTTTATTTTTAGGTAAACAAATTTATTTTATTGCAGTAAAGAAACTTTTTTTATGTATTTATTTATGAAGAATGATTGTTGATAGTAAAAATAACTTCTTGTGTGTTGAATGTGGTATTTTAACTATTTACTGATGTTATTTGCTAATAACAGACGGTCTCTATCGGTACATTTTGAGCAGCATTTTTTATATTGTTTTAGCATGTGTCATTTGTGTCATTATAAATTATCCAAAAAAATATATAGAAATCACAATTTATTTGTAAAATCATGAACTAAAAGTAATGAAGTAAATTTCATTACATTGTCTGACTATATTCGATAATGTCACTGTACTTGCAATAAGAATTGAAACATTTGATATCGAAATGCATAATTACCACTCATAATCATAAGCTCTGCATAAATTTTACTGTTGTTTTACTATACGAGGCATTACATTGGAATAATGGAAAGGCTACTATTTATTATGTAAAACATAATAAATGTTTAATTGATTCAGAGTTACGTTACAAAACATTGCATAGAGATTTAATGAATTTGATTATCACACTGTTCGAATTGACAACTTGTAAAAAACACTAAATTAGTGTTACTTAATTCCAATTAAGAGATAAGAGATAAAATTTAAACCTTATTCTAATTTAAACCCGAAAATCGTAAAATAGAATTTGTTTTCGTTATGAAGAGTTGCAGAATTTAAATCAGCGTTCGAGTTCCTGCACGATTTGATCTTATCTATGATCCATACTCTTGGCAGTCCTTGATCCTTGATCTTTAAAATGCGATTGCAGTAGCTTATCGTAGGTTACCAGTCAATCAGATCTTATATTTACAAATGTGTGTGTATTTTATTAATCAAAGCGTTAAATTATGAAACTGATTGAATCCTATAAGTTTTAGTATAATTATGTTATGTTTAGGTCATATAGAATGTTTTTACAAAGTAGAACTACTACACTTAACTGATAGCGAATTCTGATTTATTCACAATTTTGAACACGCTTGATAAATAAAATTTGACTATGAGTTATTTTTCTTACAATACGAACAAATACGTATATTATTGATCAAATACATATAATAATTATTAAATTTTATTAAAACTTAAAACGTTATTCATTTACATTTTATTTAACTAAGCTTACATTTAAAAAAAAATATAATCTGGAAGATTATGTTTTTCTGGTAACTAATAGGTATACGAAATGTACCTAATAAATGTTCATTGTGTTTCAAATTAATTCCAATTTGAAACTTTTATTAATTTTTCTATACATTTGAATACACTAATGTGATGACGGAATAAACGTTTACAGGACTGACATTGCACTTTTAACTTTATATCAAACGAAAGCTACTACCTCGTAAAAGTTTTTCACATATATTTCATAAAATATATCATAAGTGACGTATAAAAGTTATATCAATCGCTAAGTAAATTTTTAGATTTTATGTTATATTTTTAGATATTGTAGAATTTTTGAAATTGTTTGGTGCCTTATCTTGAGCTTTGTCCGCTATTATAATGTTTGTGTTCACTCTTTCTGTATACCTTTAGCCTTTTCTTTTAAACCAGTAAACGTTATATTTGTATTATTGAAAGGTTCTTTTTTTGAGGTTTATTCGTGTGTAAGTAAATAAACATATGTGTAAAATTTAACTTCAGAAGGCAAAGCATTATTTATACCTCCTTTAAATTCTACAGAAATATATAAAAAATATATTTAAAAAAAGCGATTATCTACTGAAACACATCTCTTTATCGTGCACTACAGAGTTTACTTTTTATGCGAAACATATTGTGATTTCTCAATAAATGCAAATTGACTAATCCTCCAAACGTATTATATTCTAATTTGAATAACAATGTATTACGTATAATGCATTACGTTTGCTCCGATTTATAAATGCCTGAAGGACCTAATATACTAACTAGGTCCGGTTTGATACGATTCCAATCGATCTTAGTACAATTTTTCTCTTCCCGATCGGCAAGGTCTTGCCGTGCCTTAGGCAAGCATTCATTTTGTACCTGTAGCAGAAATACTACAGTAAATAGAATTCAAACACAAATTGTTCATTGTAATATTGAATTAAATTAATGAAACGGCTAATACCTTATAAATAATAATTTATCCTTAATTTTTCATTCGTACATGACTCGTAGTTTCCTTTAAACAATATTAACGCAAAATGACTTTTCGTTTTATTTTTTGTAATTCAAAAATATTATGGGAAGAAAAATGTTTAAAGGTAAATTGTTCGTAAACTAAACTTAGACTAAACTAATAAAGTAAATTGGACTGATGGCATCTAAAATTCAACTGGTTAGTGACTACAATTATATTAAGAATGCAGTTGATATTGGTACTCCAACTATAATATACCTTTAAAAATTGCATTCGTACAATTTAGTATTATTTGTATTAGTATAAAATGATTTTAGTAACATTATATTGAACGGTCAAACAATATTCTGTAGTATGGTATAATTGTTATAATACATTTTTCTCTCTGAGATAGTAATTGATTTCACATTAAACTGAAACTTATATGCCATACCAGAAATGACTAATTAATGTGGAATGTTAAAGAAACTTACCCAAAAGTAGCTGACTACTTTCGCAGGAAGAGCTGCACATATTCAGGATGTAAAATCGACTATATATTCAAGGAACCAAATCATAAATTGTTGATTTTATACGATAACCTACTTTAAGATCTTATTATATCTAAATAAACTTTCATATACGATTATCGCAACAAAAATTTCATTTTGAATTTTATTCGTCATTTCTTGGTTGCACACGAATATATGTAGAATTCCACACTCATTCGAATTTATTTATATAGAAAAATCTTCCGTATTTGAAAGAATAGATACTGTTTCGCATGTAAGCACGTGTAGTTACCGATCCGATCTAAATAAAATCGAAGTATTGTACTACATGCGCCATCTCTTGGCAATCCGCCGATTTAACAAAAAAAGGCACTAGGTTGCACGTAATCAACATTGTATGTGTATTTAATTGCTCCGTTTGTAATTCGCACGAAAAAGACATCTAGTTTAATAACGTTAATAGCCCCTAAGGGCGCCCTTTTTTTGCAATGACTCATCGAATTTGATTAGTTTACAATTAGTATTGCCACGTTATGCGTAAGTTAGTTCCGATCAGAGCGTCCTAAATTCGCATCGCAAATTTACGAGTCGCTTAATAAAGTTTATATAAGTCGGTATCGCAAGTAAGGTACAGAATTGTATATCGCGCCTGGTCATCATCCCTTTCCTAACCATATTGAACGGCTTCAACGGTTCGGCGTTGTAGATCTATGCGCCGAGATCTAAACGATCCGAGAGAAACCTGCGCGTTCGCAGTGCATCTGTAACCACCTTTGTGCAATAAAATCGTGCAATATGGAATAATGTGATTAATTTATTTGTGCCATTCTGTCAGTACTAGATCAATCGCTAACCCGCATGCCCACAACGAAGTAGCTGCTGTCCAGCATCTCAAGGGAGCTAATCCAGCTCAAACGTGAATAGCTACTGAATCACCTAATAAATTATATTCTTGTTAAAGTACTAAAGATGGAAAGTTTTAAAACATTTAGTTAAAGTCTTGTGCATAGAATAATTGAGGGCCGGGGTGGAAAAACGGTCTAAGTCGACTTAGGTGCTTTTTCCGGCAATGAGCTAAAATGCAAGAACATATGATTACGCTATTAATGCATTTAGCAGGAAGTACTGAAGTACTTTTTTAAGGCTAAAACATCAACGATTTCCGAAAAAACGGCCTAACTCGAGTTACGCTGTTTTTACGAAAATGGAAATATTCCGTGGATGTACGTATTTAAAGTTCATTGTCACAATGATTCCAATTGCACGTTGTACTGGATGCTTGAAAATCACGAAAGAAATCGGCTAATTCCGTCGTATCTCTTGTATTTGACTTTTTACAACCTTATCTGAAAGAAAATAATGTTGAAAATGTGATTTTAGTACCTGATGCTTGCGGCGGCCAAAATAAAAATCATGTAGTTGTTAAATTTCTGTTCCTGGCTTGCGAAATCACACAATATCTCTGTAGAACATGTATTTCCTGTGCGCGAAATTTCTGAAAAAGGACCTTCGACATGACGACGATACCAAAAAATAGATGCTATTGTTACGATTTTTATGTTTTTCGTAATGCAATTTTTATCTGGATCAGGAGTTGTAAGGGATGATTCTCGGTAGCTGAGAATCGTTTTTGGGATCTTCCGCATAAAGGGGATCGACACCCCAAGTGACGAAATACTGGCGAATTTAGTAATGATAACTTTATTTTAACTTATGGAAATTCCAACTTCAGGTCGTACAGATCGTCCGGGTATATAAGTACTAAGTCCGGTATTGATTCGCGGAGAGTCGCGGATTAACGTATCGCGAAGCTTCTAAGTCCCGAGATCTCTGCACCGAGATCTTGACGGCGTCAATCGCGGGACGACTCTAACGGAGATGTTCACTCGATCATTAACGGGGCGACTCTGATTTCGGGCAATGCGATTGCCCTTTTTATATGGTAGATGTCGATGAGATCATCGTCCTTTTTGATGGACACCTGCATTTGTTGTTTGCCACGTGCCATCTTCCACGAATCGCTCACCCCTTTTGACTTATCGGTAACCTTGGCGATTCGGGGAACGTGTGCTATTGTGTGCGTGTGTGAGTCACAATCTTAAGGATTGTGTTACTTCGAGCTTCGGCGTGGCACATTATTTTCTTGACCGTTTGGGCTTGCAGCTAGAGGAACCCGTGGTTCCCAGTGTAAGTTACAGCACGTGTGCAATATATGTGCGACGCCGAATCGGGCTCTTCGGTGTGTGTGTGTGTGTGTGTGTGTGTGTGTGTCTTGTCGATCTTACAAAGCCAAGTATTGTCTATGTTACGATTGCTATGTGCGTAGCCAGCATCCGTAACACTATTATTTGCTAGTATTCGAAATATTGATTATACAGGCGAAGGATTCGAATAATCGATTTTGAAATAGAAGGAATGTAAAAGAATATTGAGTTGAGATCGGATATTCTTTACGGTTGGAGACTTTGGAGTTACGGTTTGAAGTAAATGAAAGACACGCGGTATTGTCATATGATTCGCGATCGTTAATAAAATTATAATTTATTTTGTGCTAAAAACTCGTTTTTTTTTATTTCCGCTCGATTTTGCGACAAAGTTTTTGGAATATCAATACTGAATCCCACGTGAAACGATCCTATCGAATCGTGAACCTACACTTTCTGTAGAGCATTTCTATATAGATTTCTACCAGAATTTCACAATAGTCTCTAGCGAAATTCTGTGAAAATTATATAGCAATTATTATGCAAATTATATTCAGAAGAACTCCAGGAATTTTCCATAATTTTTCGTTATCGAGATGCACCGTTCTGTACCATGGGTACGATTATTTACCTTTGTTTATTTTATAGTTATTTTATGAGTAATAACAGTATTATATTCATAGGTCAATATCTTTTTTTTACACAAATTTTCAACATTCTATAGTTTGAATAGTTTTTCCGAATTTTAAAATTACACAAAGTACTCATTGGAAAACAAGTGAAAACGAATATAAGATTAACTATTTCGACGGTAAAAGGCGAACGAAATGATCATAATTAACATTTGTCAAATGTTGTAATTGGAGTACATAATTAGTGTTCCAACGTAATATTAATATTTTTCATTCTTCCCAAGGCACATCAATCGGGAGAACAAAGTTTTGAATGATATCCGATCCTTGTACCAATATTTTATGAATGGTTGCTGGCATAATTCCATTCATAGAGAGACACATAAAGTTCGGCAATTTCTATTGTGAATATTTGGAAAGTTTCAATAGTTTTAAGTGCGTGGAAATTATTTGGTGGCGATAAAATTTATACTATACAAGTGACACTTTATAAATGTTAATGACTCAGTTGAAGGATTAATTATTTGCAGAAAGTAAAATTTTTAATATATACTAGTATATGTTTAAAAATTTTTTGGTAACAATTGAAATTTAAGAAGGGTCCATATCATATAATCAGGTCTTCGAAAAATATATTTCAAAAATATATTTTATAATGCACTATAAGATTTAAAATATTATTATTGATAATCTTGCTGAAACGGTGAGTATCATTTTTCTGCAAAAAAATTAAATTGAAAAACTTTGTTTAATTCATAATTGTTATTCACGACTGAGATTTTCTGCACAAAAAATAGTTTAATAATAAAAATGTTTAATAATAGTTAACGCATTTCAATCAGTAAGGGTTTATTTTCTCAATAAAGTGAATTTCTGTATCTTCTCTGAAATTTGAAATTTGATTAGCGAACAATAAATATCGCAATTTCTGTAAAAACGCATTGATATTTCATATACTTCTTTTTAATAATTAAACGCGTGCGTTACAAACTAAATTACTCCCCTTCGGAAAGTTTTAGAGATTTATTTTCTTACATAACTAAATCCTCTTTGATAGACACAACAGCCATTAAGTAAACCATTTTTGGCAATTTCAATATTTTTCCACAATAAGGGACCTTTCTTCTTTTAACAATGTCATAAATAATAATATTTTAAATTTTCAATGGATTATGAAAAATATTTTTCAAAGGCCCGTGTTTAGGGTATTGGCCCTTAAAGATATGCACAGTTAGGTTTGACTATGACAATTAAAATTAAAAATACTGTTTTGGTCTTAGTATGCAACTGTAATTAAAAATTTATACTTTTATGCGAATAGTACTGCTTCGAAACTCACTTTTTTTCTCGTCAAAAAGTTATATTTACTTCTCCAAGCGAGTTCATTTAGGTAAAACTTAAGAGTTATTACTAAAAATATTGGCAGGATCGGTATGCTCCATATAAATATATATATTTCTACATCGACGATCGATACGATGACTAAGGTATCTCTAATCTGACAAGAAGACTACGATTCGGAAAGCACGAAAACTAGGATAAGTGAGCGTTTGCATCCAATACTTGGATTTTTCATTTTTCGACACGAAGCCTAGGTCATTTCAATTTCGGTGCGAAGAAAAGGTTTTTCCATTTCTTCGTCGCGAAAAACAGGATATTTCGTATTTCACAACTATAATGATGATGATCGTTCTAATCGCCGACTGGGGTAACTTTACGGCTAGTATGCGTGAAAGTTACCTTTACGCCTAGTAGGCGTGAAAGTTAACTTTACGCCCTCAAAAAGAGGCGTAAAGACGTACTACAAAGACGCCTACTATGACGAAAATGTATTTTTATGTTCACCGTAATTTTAAAAAATGTTATAATTTATATCCCAATTAATAACAAACATGTGCATTATATGCAACAAAAAAATATGTGCAAGTATATAGGTAAAAAATATTCTTTAATAATTTTTTACGTGGAAATCTGTGGTGCTAGAATAAAATATGTAAACAAATTTGTTCACCCATAAACATTTTTGTTTGCATTTTAAAGATATTTTTTGCTTAAATAAATTAAATTCGTTTAAATCTATCCAAGATATTTTATAAAAAACTAATTTTTTTTTTAAACTAAAGGCTTTTAGTTATTTGTTAACGGTAAGAACAAAAAAAAATAAATTTAAAAAAAGTAATAAAAAAAAAAGACAACAATACGCGGTGTTCCCAAGCGGTCACCATCCAAGTACTGACCGCGCTCAATGTTTCTTCACTTCGGTGATCGGACGAGAACCGGTTTTATAAACATGATATGATCGTTGTCTGGTAAAATAAAATCGCTAAAATGGGAGACATGAAGCGAGCCTATAGTTTGGTTTCGCATCGTACTTTGCTAGAAAATTTTGCGTTATTTTTAATTTTTTGTTAATAATTGATATTACAATTAAATATATGTGCATATATTAGTATCTCGGATAATAATCAAAATTACTAAACAATATACTCGCCACCAATACTGTTTTCTTGTATAAACTCAAATTTTAATGCAACTTTATGGTTAACTTTTCACAGTATGATATACAAAATAGGATGAGTCCAAAGAAGTAATTAGAGTCTCATTAATTATTGACAAAAAATACACATTTAACAGTTATAAATTTGCCCAGTCGTAAAATAAGTGAAAATTACGTTTAAAAAATATTCCAACTTAAAGTATATTTACTAATTTAAAGATAATTTGTTTTAAAATGGCAGAACACACATTTTCCGAATTTGCAAATTGTATACTTTGTTTTTCTTAAATACTTTGCTTAAAATAATAATAATTTGTTACATGTAGTATGTATCCTAATATTGAATTTATTTTATATCTAAATTCCAAACAGCATTTCCAACTTTTTAAATTGTTTTTATAAATTTTATAAATTTCAAACTCCTTTTTTAAGAGAAAATTCAAATTGTACTTTATAAACTGTAAGCATTTTCAAGCGGCAGGACATATTTGACCCAGGTAGTGGGAGGAAAAGGCTTTGAAATAGCCGTCGGAACTATGGGTTAAAGGAGCATTTTAAGGTCATGAGTTGGAAAAAAAGCTATATTTTTTTGTTGCATTTTTCGATAGTTTATGAGCTCTTCGACCAAGAGGAAGGCATCATGTATGATCCAGGTAATGCAGATTGGCTGAAAAAGTGTTATATGTAACGAGTCTTACAATTAATGCGGCATAATGTACCAAATTTATTAAAATTTAATTTATTAAAATTAAAGTTAAAAAAAATTATATACGCAACTTGATTACCTCAAGAACAAAGTCAAATACATTGATTCCATTTCTTTTTTTATGCAATTTTGGTCATATCTGTGTGAAACTTATTTTTGCTAAACATATACTGTGCAGCAATAACATTTATAACACCGTGTATATTATTGGTAGTACTCGACTCAACAGAATGAGTCAACATTGCTTATATCAATATAGAATTTATGATAAAGTAAATATAAGGTGTCCATTAATATTCTCCCTCAATCATTCGTTTGCGATAAGGCTACGCATCGTGTTAACATATCGCTGTTAATTAAAACTAACTTAACGCATCTTTTTCAAATAATAATTACAAAAGTTTCCCAAAAATATTTGACATTTTATTTTACATAGTATAATGTTCCGAGGTTTAGAAGTTCAAATATTTGGATTTCTCATACCTCATGTTTTGCAGATCTTAGATACTTCCTATACAGTTCAACGTGATTTTACGATTCACCTTCAAACGATTATCATAATTAATTGACTGAGATAAAGAAGATTTCAAGGACGAATTTACTGAAGGCGTTAAACTATTCTTATATGCAATAATCAAATTATAATGACCAAAAATTCACAAACTTTAAAATTAATTCTCTATAATAGAGTAAAATGTATTTATCTATTACTTACTATATATAAAATAACAATTTATTGTTCATTGTATATTACTGTATTATTCTTCATTGAATTTGAAACTCAAATATTCTTCAATGTATGTATAAACATTTGGTAGGTTCTGAAATAATTGGTACATTAAGTCATTAATAATGCATTAACAACGAATTAAATCATTAGGATTTGCTTCATTCATATATACGGATAAATACATAATTTTGTCGTATATAATTACTTCGAGCTGTTCCACAGTGTACTCGAAGTAACAGACGAATGGTGATAATTATTAAACCTGTATTACGTAACTGGATTTAGAAAAATGATAAATTATGATTCCCTAAGTTTTGTATCTAAGGTAGTTAATATTTTCATTTTAGTGGTCTTACACTTATCGCGGAAAAAAGGGTAAGTATTTGCTTTCTTTATCGACTTTGCGCGTGCATTCGATAGTATTAATCATACGACATCATGGCGGAAACTATGAGCCAGAGGCGTTAGTAGGAAATTTATTGCAATTTGCAAAAGTTTGTATGATCGAGCAAAATCAGCGGCTAAAACACCGGTAGGTATAGCGGAATTTGTAGACATTTTGGAATGCGTATTTCAAGGAGAAATTCTAAGCCCTATGTTGTTTGCTCTTTTCATTGCAGATATTAAAGAATTTTTTAACCTTTAGACTGCCGGAAAATCAATATTATGACGCATCATAAAAACTTGTTTAATGTTTATTTTTAGGCTAAAATATATATTAATTTATTATTATTTTCACTTATTAACGTCATTTAAGATAAATTTACCCCTCCACACCCCTTTTTACCTACCCCAAATCGATTAAATCTGTATTTTATACATTGTGCAAGTGGTCATTATTTTGTTTCCTTGAGACTATAATTAAATTTTATGTTTACCCCATTATAAGGGTTGTTTTAGGATTTATTGTAATTGAGATAAAAAAATTGGATTCAGCGCTAAAAAATACCCCGGAATTGTGAAAATGAAAATTTTAATCCTTTTCTATACATTTAAATCTCGATTCTGCTTCTTTTTCAATCCCTTTTAATACATTTTCGATTGCTGGGTTGGATCCGCCATTTTGAATTTTGCAAATCTGAGGCCAGAATCGTAATCAGCGACCCCAAAATCACCCGAGTAACAAATTGCATCTGTGTTCCTTGGAAAGAAAAATATATGCTTCAAAGGGTGAAATTTTGTAACGCATTTTTCACGGCAAACATCAACAAAGTGAACTTTCGACTTCGACACTTATTTAAAGCATATCAATATATTTGATATTCTTAATCGCCGTGTTACATCCGCCGTTTTTTAATTTTGACGTTGCATTCTGAGTCAGTAATAACAAATCATTCTCGATTTAATTTTTTTACTTTTGTTCCGCCATATTGGATCCGCCATTTTGAATTTTGTAAATGTGACGTCGGATTCGTAATCAGCGATCCCAAAAACTCCAGAATATCAAGTTTCAAGTAAATTCAGCAAGTTTAACTAGTTTTCTCTAAGCACAAAACTAATTCGATGCCTACCTTTGAACTGTATTTGATACGTTTGTGAGATTGCGTAGCTCACGCAATTTAAAGGGCTAGCTGAAAAAATCTGAAAAAAATTAGAAATATTTCGAGATGTATATTCTTTCAAAATTTTAGGCGTTCGAATTTTTTCACTTAGTCGCTTCCACGAAAAAAAATAAAAACAGACAAAATTCCATTTTCTCATGTTATTTAAATGGGAAACTTCAACTCAAAACCTCCCCATCTAAATATCATTTAATCGAAAAGTGCGAAATAGAAAAGTTAGAAAATTTTTTTTTCTTCATCGAAATCTGTGCGGTCCCGATGACCTTTTTGACCTTGACATATTCTGGACCACCCTAATATATATATATATATATATACATCAAGTATTTTACTTTCTTAACCGCTTGGAATTAAAATTTATCATAAATCAGATTCTTTGTATTACGGTTCTTTTACTACAGAAAAAAATTACAATATAAAGCTTAAAGAGAATATTGGGTTGTTGATGTCAACCACTAAATATGAAAAAAGAGTGTCTAAATAACCTGCTTGTGTATTATTATCACCAACAGAACATTTCATTTCTTCAGGTCCTCTATGGTCTTACTGATGAGTCCCCATACAAGAACCGGGACGAAATGTGTATTTTAGCAAAAGGCATATAGGTCTACATATTATCACTAGAGGTAGGCAGAATCTGATAGTGGTCGAGTTATTAATTTTTCATACATGCAGTCCGAGGAAATGAAAAATGTAATGAAATTTGGAATAATATCGACGCACAAAACTAAAAATGTAATATACCAAAATTACTGGAGAGATATAAACAATTGCTAAAGTACCGAAATAATGAAAGAGTATATACCTCAAATTTTTTACAAATTTATCCTCACTTACCTAAGGCATCAGAATATATTAAATTCTTATGTCCAATAAGATACATTCGAGCCCTAGCCTAAATGAGATTGATTTGCAATTTGAGAGTTACTATTTTCTTGGGAAATTTTAAAATAGTGCTGGATAAATCTCGATCCTGTTATGCGTGCGGACAAAATTACCCAGATGATATTTTGCATATGTTAATCACATGCCCAGCTTATGATGACATTAGAATTTAAAACCTAAGAGAATATACGACACCCATAGCTGGATAGAAGTACTATCACCAAAGAGTGTAGGCGATTTAAAAAGACTTACGTATTTGGGCAGGAAATTGCGAAGAAGCGATCCGTGGTGATAAATTTGTAAATATGGATCCATATGTATTGATATAGGATTGTATGGTATTTATAAATAATTCTTAGATCAGTCTTCTGTAAATACTTTCTACGCGGAGTATACTACGTTGTAGGATTAATGGAACTCAATTGTACACACCAGTTGGTCCACAAATTAATAAATTTACCTACTTAATGGACAACTTTTCACATTTTTGTTCATCTCTTTCGCAATGTTTTACGGCATGGAAGGTGACTCGTGCAGACAAGGCAATTCGGGTGTTAATGGGTTCATCCATTTCGTAATGTCTAAATTTTGTTATATACGCATGCATTCATCTTTCTCCATTTGATTCCATTTGAATACGTGTATCAGAATTTAAAATCTGTATGCTAAAGGAGTCGGAAATTTCAATCCACTTGAAGCAATTTCTGTTTACTGAGACCGTTCAGTTTAAAAATACTAATTACTATAGACGTTATTCTAGAAAATATAAAAGGAATTAATTGAAAACTGACCAAGAATTTTCGGATATAAGCGATTTTTTTTGTACCGAATTTAAAAAATTTTGTTTATTCGTCTTTAATTTACGTTTTTTACTGGCACTTCCTGCATTACAGCGGACTACTTTAGAACCTCCTTAAAGGGCTAAAAAAAGGTAGTGATCACACACATTTTCAACGTCTGTATCTCACCTAATTTTTGTCGTACAGAAAATGTACAAAAAGTCTAATGTTTGATTAGATAAATTAACCCATTAAGACCCAAATGTCTTCAATTTTCAATGAACATTCTTATTTTTTTCTCATACTAATAATACTAAAAAAAATATCGATACACCATATCTGACGTAAAATTTCATGTTCTTTCAATAGCCACAGAATTCGTTAAAATTCAATGCTTAAAAAGTTATAAATAATTTTTGGCAAAAAATGCGTTATTCTTTATTAAACAAAATTTTAAATCTTGAAAAGTGTTTTCGAGGCCTGTAGTTTAGAATGTATGTGGTACAATTTTGAAAATAAAAGAGAAAATTTCCAAAGGGGCGTCTCAGGCACGAAAAGTTGTCGAAAAGTTCAAGATTTTTTCATTTGAAACTGATAGACTATTGGTAACAAAGGTGCTGAACAATAAGTTCATACAATTGACCAAAGAATGCAATGACATTTTTTTCGAAATTTTTGTATCATTTCATAAAATTTTCTTTCTGTAAAAAATAACGCAATTTTTACAAAAAATTGTTTATAATTTTTTAAGCATTGACTTTAGACAAATTCTGTTGCCACATGCTGAAAGAGCATCAATCGAAGCCAGTAATAACAGACACAGGAGTCAGAAAAATAAAATCGACTTCGAAAAATCGAATTAAAAAAAATACCGCCATGTACAGAATTTCAAACAGAACAATATTTACATTTAACGTTTTTTTAATTCAACTTATTAAAAAGTGAAAAATTTCATCGGCCGCTAATTCACAGCCACGAAATTGGCATATTTTATATGGTCAACTGGCCATAATAATTCCATATAAACTGGCATGTATACACGTTTTTCAGTTAAAAACTTCACTAAGGTGAATTCTACCTGAGTAGTGTTATTACTGTATGCGTTCATCTCGATTATTACAAGAATTTTAAAAAATGGTCAATATATCTTATATTTGTTTATTATTCAGTAACATTGAACTGTAAAGTAGCTTAAAAACTTAAAATTATACTTTTTTTAGGGCCTTTTTCAAATACAATTTCGCACACAGTTTTTAGTTTTTGCTTATCGTTTCACACCTACGAAAATGACCCACTTCGCACACATGGATTCTAATGTACTATTATTATAATGTTGTTATTATTATATGGCAACGAAAAAAAATGTAAACTGTGATAAATTAAATATTTACGAATTAGAATCGCTATAGAATAGAAAACTTATTTAAGCTCATTCGCCGAAAAAACATTTCTTAAACTTCGGAAAGATTACGTGAATTACGTCACCTGGAAAAAAATTAACAAATACGTTTCGGTCACTGATGTAATAATAGCAAATGCGGTCGACCACGTTCAAATTTATCTTCATGTATTTAAGTAAACATTTAATTTAAAAAAGAAAATAATTTTCTAAAATTAATAAATATTTACTTGAATATAGATCGTTTTTTTCTGAATAAATAATTAAACAGTTTCTCATTACTTTTGAAAAAAAAGAGTAAATGTTGAATTGTATATTTGGTTATATACTATATTTGGGAAACATATTCGATACTGTTTCTAAGAAATTAGTTTTCAGTATTAATGGTATTGTTAATGAAAGAAAGTATTAGTGTTCGTACAAAAAATTGAAACCCGCAAAAGTAATTTCTTAAAAAACTTTTATTAATGATTCAAATTTTCTTCTGAAATGAATGGATATCAATGAATGACGGCTTATGTTTTCGAAAACAAGATTCCATCAAGAGGAGCGGTCGCACCTCGCGCCAAGTTCTTATCACCCAACATCCTATACATGCTATATATACATATAGCGCGGCGACCGCTACTAACATAGTTCAAATATCACAACATGAAACACATGTTTCGTCTACGCTTCTCCTACAAAGATTTCCTCATTCAGGCTATGCTTAATATTTTTTATTTTTTGTTATCTTCAATTTAAACCTAGTTTGATTGAAATCGGCCCAGAAGATCGTGAGGACGTGAGGTACGGATAATTAATTTGATCGGCTTTCAAGTTTCACGATCGAAAATCTTTTTCCTTCTTGTCATCGGACGCTTTGGACACTGAAATAGAAGATACATTTAACACGAGTGCCACAAGGATTGATAGCTCCGTTAGAGAACGATAGGACATAGATTATGTACATTATATACCCTTTATATTTAATTTCAGTTTAATTTGGTAATAAGCTGGGTCAACGAAATACATTAAATTGATTTTTTCCAAAGTCATTACATTTCAATTATAGTTGTTTAAACTTAATTATTTTTCATGAATATTATTTATATTATGATACAAATGTATAATGTATTTTGATTCTGAACTTTGAAATATGTATTACAATTTAAAAGATCTGTATCAATGCAGAAATGAAAGAAAACATTCTGCGTAGAAAATATTTTTACCTATGTTCGACTTTCGGTAGTTGAAATCTATTATGTCTTTTGATGATTGAAAATCTATTACTGCAAGATCAAGTTGTAATGAATTTAGCATTAAATAATTAATCAATAAGAAATGTGCATAAAGAAATTCATGATGTAGCCCTATGAGACCTTGCTTTGGAACTGTTCGAAAAGTCGAATCGGTGTTCAATTTGGACCTTTTTTTTCATTAGCATTATCTCCTATTTGAAGTTATGCGATTTGTTCCATTCAATTTTTTTTAAGCTTTTGAGATTCTGGCATAACTGTAGACCAGGCTATAGGGTCATTTTTATGCGAAATTGAAGGAGATACGATGACACATTTGGGCATTTTTCTCTAATTGCAGTATACGCTTTAATGTTTTCAATGTTATTCAAGGCATATTAAATTAGTTTTCTAAGGTACAGTAGATTTGAACCAATTCAACTGATATTATTAAATGCTCACAGCAAACTAATGATAAAATTAAAGAAAAAGAAATAAATATAAAACTCATGCTGAAGAATAAAATGAATGAAAAATTACACAATTTGTCCTCATTATATCTCTTATAATTTTTTTTCAAAATTACTTTATAACCTTGTCTCGAGTTATGCCAGATTCTCATTTCCCTGAAATGAGTTTCTAATTATATATAAATTCAGTTTGATTGGATCAAATGAGGAAAAGGCCTCATCTTTAAAAAGACATCTTTTAGACATGCCCTCTTCCAAATGTTTATTGGGATGAAGATGAAAGTACATACAAGTAATACGTGCCATAATACATACATATGTATGCACATGTATCATATTCATACGTGATCCTATCAAGTTTGCGAATTGTCAGAACATGAATTTTGTTAACACAATTTCATTTGTTCAATTTTCCTGCTTATCAAACTTGTTCTTATTATTTCTTATATTAAAACAGAACATAAAAAAGAATTGATAAGAAATACATTTAATAGCAAAGAAAATTAATTGAACAGATGAAACTGTCACTTCGTTGAGAAAATTCATGTTTATACACTTATCGACTGCAACTTCCCAACACAGATTTCTTATAGATGTATCTTTATTTTGTTTTATTTTATTATACATATACTGCATAAAACAAAATAAATATATACGTACCATAAGAAAGTGGATAAAAAAAGTTATAGTGAATAAATGAAAAAATGTAAATTTTTGTTACGCATTGACATATTTATGTATTCAATTAATGGTTTTTATTGCTACACGTATACCTTATCAATATACATCTATTATTTCTTTTTTAGTGTAGGAAATAAAAGCGTTACAAATATAGTCGAATCAAGACCCTGTTTTCTACTGCAATGAGTTCAAAGTTGACTCCAACAGTTTTAGTGAGTATGTCGATGACTAAAATGTACATTTCATTCACCAACAAAGAATTTCAGACCTCATATGATCTATTTCTAAACATTCAAACTAAAAGTTCAGTCACACAATAAATAATATTACACATAACAGTGCACCTGGGTCTTCTGATCCACATGCATACTCAGGTGCTATGTTTCCATCTGTAATTGCGTTGCCTAAAAAATATTTTCACATTATCAGTAAAAAAGAATTAAATAGCTATCGTTGTACTTGTTAACTCCAGTTTTGTTTCAGTACTTTTATATAATTAATTAACAGTTCTATTAATCAGTTAAAAATGTATCAATATTTGAAATTATATTATCCATTCAAATAATATGGGATGTAAATACCAATTTTATTTTTTGTGCGTTTTTCAGTATCATTCTTAAACTATCATAGTCATGTCATTTTGTGGTAAAACTGAAGTTGCTTATTTGATAATATGATATATAGACATTTACATTGCACTTCGCATCGAGGTTCATTCACTGGTATCGGTGGTCTATTCTCTATCTCGAGCAAAATGCTATTGTCTACAAAACATAAAAAATTTTATTTTTTTACAAATATTATTAAACTAGAGCTTCCATCCCTCCAATCACTAAGACGCGTGGATGATTTTATTTTGATTTTCAAGATTATCCGAAATATTTTTTACTGTAGTTCTCTACATGACTTATTACCTTTTTCTGATCGGACATATTCATTATGCGTTAACCATCCTTTTTATGTGCCGTTCAGTGCAAAAAATTATGTACAAAGCGCGCCGATATACAGAATGAGCTCTGGTCAACTCATTATGTGATTATAATACTCTTATTAAATTCTTTGATTAAGATGTTTCCAATTGAGACATTATTCGAAATATTAAGTTGGAATTGCACGAATTTAATTAATGTTATTTATGTAATTACTTTTTATGTTTTTTCTTCCTTTTTGAATTTATATTTGTTTTTCATTTAAAGAAAAAGCATAACACGTTAAATAAAAATAAATAAATAAATAAATAAAAAGTGTTATAATTTTCCTTTGTATTTATTTTAATTTACATACCGAACATACCAGCAACATTTTCTTCCATAGTGCAATCATCCTGCTCATTCTGGTGAAATAACGTTGGCACAGCATTGTCCCGTATCCTCTTGTATTATTTCTCCCTGTCATATGAACAAAAGCATCGTTCTTCAAAATGGTTAGAGCATACGAAGGAATCGTACGTCATTTCTTGTACTTCTGGAACGTATTCCTTAATGCTCAATAACCATTTATTACTTCGACCAAGACCATAGGTCTGGCGAAGTATTGAATTTGGTCAGTTCTCGCCAAAAAATTACCCTATAGTTTTTCATCAAATGTCGACGTTTCAGGCCCTAAGGAACCCAAAACAACAATAAAAAAATTGGTGTCCGTTAAGTTGTACGTCCATCCGTCCGTGGGCAAAATTTTGTATACGCGATATCTCGCGAATGGAATGACGAATTTAAAAAGTACAAACGGATTTGAGTTTCTCTTGGCCAAACTTAGATCTGATTAGTTTTTGGAGACAATGCATACTAGATTATGGGGAGGTTTACAAAAAAAACGCTCAAAACACGTTTTTCCATTTTTTAACAAAAAATGCAAATCGTACAAAAAAATGTTTCAAACAAAAAATATAGAACATCGAATTCTCTACAAAAAAGGTTGTATTCATTTCTTCGTAAAATCAACGATAATGCCATAAAAAGCAAATTATTTGAGTCCAAAATATTGTAATGAACTTTGAATCAATTCCAATTCGATTCATCACGTCGTCATCGCCATCCAAATAATTAGATATACCATTTCAAAGGCAAGGGCAACTATAAAAACGTCAGGCCCGCATTCCATTGTCCAACCGGGACTTGTGCACAAATGATATCGACGCCTATCGTGACCTTCGCAAACATGAACAGTCATTACATGTGTTATGATTTATATTAAGTTACTACCATTCAAATTGTCATTCGCGGACAAAATTTGAAACGAAATTGATACCAAACCGTTCACGAAAAGGTCTAAATATTTTTATTTCATTTGTAATTAGAATCATAATCCCATTACACATTCAATGTGCTACTTTGTTTTCATATCTAAAACATAGCTAGTTTCATTAACCTATATGATAAAGTAATTTATCCATAATCAACCGTCGTCATGTTTTATTAGAATATTCAATTCAAATTGCCATATTGAACTTTCGAAGCACCGCTAAAAATATCACATTCTTTAAAATGTATACCAAAAACTGATTTTCTATTGAAACATTGGCTTGAGATAATAATAATGATGTTCCCATGAACATCGGTCAAAGCGCGATGTTGTTACGGACATCTAATGAACGATAATGTTCGGCACAACAATTGTCAAAGGCGCTAAATTATGTATGTTTCATACACGGAAAAAATGCTCAGAGGATACAGCCAGAAACATGGCTACTTCTGGCAAAAATATAGCTGGATTTGCCATATTATGGCTGAAATAACCATATCTCTGGCTGTACCCTCCGTACACTTCCCTCTGTGTACTCTCACAAATATCGACATTTCGACATAAATTGCTGGATTATAATATCGAATAAATACTTTGCCAAACTTATCGTAGAGTGATTTTGACGTAATAGGATGCCTAATCTGTCGTCATCCAACTTCGTACTATCCTCACTTTTAATCATAAAAAATTACAATCGTCAACTTGATATTTTGTCGTTCAATTCCCTCCAAATATGCACGTATTTATGTTTGATCATCACTATACTTGACTTTAGAATTTAATTATTCATCACCGTACTAAAACGGTATTTGAATTCTTTCCGATCTAGAATTTGAATAAATTAACCACCGTCAATATTAACATTTTTTTTTAAAGGTAGCTTGCAGAACTGTTTACAATACAACTATAAATCAATTAGTTACGTCATATTTAATATTCAAACCTTATTCTCCAAAATATGTCTTCGCAATAGTGTTTAATTTCAAACACTCTTAATTTGGAGGATAAAACGAGCGCAGTACAACATTCGTACAACCGCCGACGATGTAGCGCATTAATTGTTTCGCGCCGCGCGCGCAGGAGACTAATGGTTCCGGTATCAGAGATTTTTGAATTTCGATCTTTTACGTCATGGTGGTCGACAAAAAACGATCACGCGTCTATCCGAGAAAATCGTCTCCAATCCAACTTGCCGGCACTAATTTCGATTTACTTTCGTTAAATAGTAAGTCACGTTGGAATTTAACCCGAATAATATTTTCGTTTTGTATATAACTTATTATAGATCATACGATTAAATTTTTCGAATTTGAAAGGAGAGCGTCATGGAGGACAACAAAACACTATCGCGCTTACGAGTATGGAATGGAGTCGAGAAACGAACGCCTTACAGCCGAATGACATTTGCCGTATTTCGAAAATTACATGGTCACGAAATAAAAAGTAACGCACTAATCACTATGCCGAAGTTTATATCTTCCGTGAAGATGCTTCCACGAATTTCCCTCTTCGAAGTCAAGACTCCAGACACCGATTTCCTGGTGGAATTGTCCGTCGCGGCGATCCTTGCGGCTCGGTGTTCCCCGATGGAACGATGACGGTCTTCAGTTGCAGAATTGCCCAAAGGTTGCATTATGGTGCAAGTCACCAATCCCAATCAACTTTTACTTTGAATCTTGCATTCGCTATCAATGAGAAACAGAACTATACGCGAGTCAAACACAACGCGTTTCTCGATTCCGACTTAACCAAATTCCAATCACTCACATAAGTCACTTCCACCATTACCCGTAATTACTCCCGGGTTTCGGCACCAATTTTGTAAACGACTGGTGGAAGGGCTTTAAATAAAAATCTCGATTTGATCGGTCGACAATTAATGGTTTAAATTTATTCCGATCGTGCGGTGACGACTCGATCGCGACGCGCCTCCTAAACCGTCGACGTCCGAAAACATACTGAAAAAACCGATCGTCAATTTTTTACATCTTAGTTCGACTTTTCAATTTATCGAACGTTTAAATGGACTAAATCATTATATTACATATCGACATTATAATATTCGAAATACAAATAATTATATCGAGATCGTCACCATTTTGAAGAGCCTTTTACATAATTTACCTAACAGGTCTGCTTCATTTTGAGAGGTACCCCCATTCGGGTGTGCAATGGCGTAGGGAAAACCACCTCTGTGGGAAAAAACCTACGCCGGGTACCGCAGTCGATAAAACATCGATTCTGTCCGTAACAGGAATATTCCCGGAAGCATCAGCCTTTCGTCAGGGAACTGCAATACGAATTTAGCCAAAATTGTAGGCACCCGGGTCGAAGGCATCTAGTTTGCTATTGTTTCATTATGAATAGGAAATCTGCAAATATATTAACATAAGAAAATTGCAGTACAATTGAATCCATCTAGTATCAACGTAACTTTAGCAAGATTTGGAGAACAATCGAGCATATAACTTGTATAACTAGTAATTATAACTAACGTACATTCTCTTTATTAACTTTATACATTACCTGTGGAATGTTCGATCATTTGATGCTGTTTTCATGCAACCGCAGCACACAAATTTCACAAACCTTCGATCAAAGATTGTTGGAATGCTTCCAGAAATCAGTTTGAGCGAATCCTTACTTTCCACAAAACAAGTAAGATCAAAATGATCTGAACAGAGTCTTGTATGTGCTGATAGCTTGAATTTCTCACCCATGTCAATCATTCTCGTCCATTCCTCTAGAATTCGCACATTTTTCAATGGAAATCTGTATTTCAGAAAAGATATTAAAGTAAACGAAACAATGCAAATATCACTATTATATTATTTATAGAAAATAATATGAACAACTTGTACACATTTAATTTGAGATTTCAAAGGATATGTAGATGTAACCTATAAACGAATTCTATACAATTTAGTATCTATAGATATGAAACATTTATGTTTTCTTTTTATTACGTACCTGTGAAATGTTCTCTGGGTTTTCCGCCCAACAATATTTTGCAGAAACAACATGTCATTGGCATTTTAGAAATTTAAATTAAAAATATGTATTTCACCAAATTTCATAAATGCAAGTCTATCACATTAACTGACATCTGACATTAACTCATTCAATTCAAAATATGTATTTCACCAAATTTCATAAATTCAAGTCCATCACATTAACCACAACATTAACTGACAGTTATCTGACATTAACTCATACACACACATATATAGATATAGTTCATTGCGGCACGCGTAAACTTCGGGAGCTACCGGAACTGGTCGGTACTATTCGTGCCTGCCGCCATATTGTGAACAATCCCACCAAGGCTTTCTTCTAATTGTGCCAAAAGTTTCCAGCCATGCCCTATCCAATGTATATCAGTGTCCTAAGTCCTCTGTAGGCGACTCCTGGGTCCGTTCATAAGCCTGAATACCATTCTTGTTGTCTCCTTACAGGAATTTGCCCGTTGGTTTTTCCAAGAGGTTCCGGACCTACCATTTTCTTTATCTGAAAGGAAAATATCAACAGGTTATATTTTGTAGCTATGCACCATAAGATATCTGTCAAATAACAAATATTTTATCCGAATGATGGTTGTAAGCCTAGAAATCCTACTGTTATTTACTAAATGGCGCCATTAATACTTGACAACGAAAAGCCTGCACTTTCTCGAATGTTAATCAATCTTTGAAGCAATTCTATATTTGTTTGCTGCCTTCCAGCCGTGAAACACATTTATCTAATTCTGATGAAAGATGATTAGAATACGCAAATGAAGAAAAATATATGAAAAATGATGACCGAAAAATGCAAACAACTGATAGAAGTAAAATTAAAGATTCTTCATAATGCTGCCATTGCAATACATCGAACGATAATATTACTTCTTATATACCTAAATATGTTGTTGAATCGATTCAGCCGAATCTTTAAGCTTTTTCAGGATCAATATTTCCATTACAGAAAGAAATCAACGAGAATAACTGCATATTTGTAGTTAAACGATAAAACGAAGAGATAAATATGTTAATATTCTACTACGGTATTCTGACACTTTAAACCATATCAACTGAAAGTATCATAAAAAATAATAGGTTATGGATATTTAGAAATATATTTTGTCCATTTACATTTCAGGTGGAATTATGGGAACCGGTAAGATTTAATTTCTACTGCTTTGAAAGTACATAATTGCGTAATAATTAGCAAACAGTGTACTCACAAACACACACGCACACACACATACACACACACCCGAAACATTGATTTCGCGAGTACACATTTTTTCATTATTTATTTCGTTTTCTTTTAATGGGTTGGTCCAATAAAGAAACATTCGATATAAACATTGTTCAGCATGAAATTCTCTACAAGCAAACATTTTTTTTAATTCGTTTTTCGAATTCTGAATTTTTACGACTATTTACTGCGGTATAGGGCGTTTCGAGTGCCTAAGGCGTTTTTATAATTTTGAAAAAAAATCGAGTTTAGTAGGCATTTTTGAGTCGCCATTAAATATATTGCACTAGTCCCATATTCTAGCCTAAACATTTTTGACCCCATGTTTATAAATATCTCGTATATTCTAATGCGAGAAATAATAAAAAATTAAGGATGAGTGAAAAAAAAATCCTACTAAAGTTCTGATTTTTTTCTTAAATTTGAGGAATTTCTCATGACGCCATTCGAAAGAGCAGAGTTTTGGCGATAGGGAACGTCCATTAAAAATGTTTGTTTACTGCGCTTTGCTACTAAAAAGTATTGTCAAACATTACAGTAAATTGGTGCACATTTTGTCTTTCACGAGTTAAATAAAATGGAAACCGATCGTAATACCAACAAAAGATTATTCTTATTAAAGCGTTATGAGGTCACGGTCGGAACTGAAAGTTCAAAAACGTATTTTCTTCGTATCCCGCTCCGAATGCGTGTACGTTGCTCATAGCGCGCACAAAATTGAATTAAATTTTTCACAACTAATTTCTATACCTACAACTTGGAGTTTTTCCGAAAAAAAAAAGAAAAGCGAAGAGCTAACAATTTCTAAAATTATAATTTTTGATACATTTGACTATTTCTAGAAATATAGTTTACATAATCTGTAGATTCGTCTTTTGTATTAGAATTTCAGTTCCAAATAAAAATGAACTTATTGTGACTCGGTGTACGGATTCGCTAATTGCTAAATTCAAAATTTTCCTTCGCACTTTTTACAGGCTGAGGACTGTCAGTGTTTCATGTTGATCAATAAACACGAAACACAGGCGTGTTTAAAAATTTTGTTTTTCTCACACCTGTAGGAAACTGACAATTTTCCGGGACGGCCATGCGAACGGTTTCAGGCGGAATCGCAACTGCGCGTACGCTTTCGCCTACAAATGGTGACTTTCCGTTCCTTATACCTTCGGGGAAAATTTGCAGGTTCTTCCAGGTGTGACAAAATATCCTTTTCAACGGTTTTTTTTTGCGCAGTTTTGGAATATCGAGTAAACTTTATTCTTCCGATCCTCTCAGCTCTTCCATTATCCTCGATGCGATTTCGAATGGAGTATCGCCGTTGTTATTTTTGGACTCGACGTCACAGCCATGCTCGATTAGGAGTCTTCCCGCCTCCTTGTTGTCGAGGATGACAGCCAAGTGCAATGGCGTATTTCCATCCTCGTCTGGAATATTGGGATCGGCACACCAATCCAGGAGAAGCTCCAGGATTTTTGTCCCCTCGTTGTAGATGGCTCCGTGAATAGCCGTTGATCCATCTTCCTTCCTGCCATTCACATCTTCTCCATTGATCAGGAGCTCCTGAACTTTTGAAAAATCCTGGATGAAGACAGCCTTGTAAAGTTGCGTCATGTTGGAGATCCGTCTACGTCGAATGTTAACTGGTAACTAGTGGACTTGTAGCGAAGTAGTGGGTAATGACGTACTTCAAAACAGGTGTTGATCGATGAGTAACGGTACTACTACTTTCACCTCTCCGTCAGCCCATGTTTTGATGTACGTCCTAATTCGTCTGAAGGCGACTCCTCGGTCCGTTCATAAGCCTAAATACCATTCTTGTTGTCTCCTTACAGGAATTTGCCCGTTGGGTTTTCCAAGAGGTTCCGGACCTACCATTTTCTTTATCTGAAAGGTAAATATCAACAGGTTATATTTTGTAGCTATGCACCATAAGATATCTGTCAAATAACAAATATTTTTTCCGAATGATGGTTGTAAGCCTAGTTATCCTACTGTTATTTACTAAATGGCGCCATTAATACATGACGACTAAAAGCCGCACTTTCTCGAATGTTAATCAATCTTTGAAGCAATTCTATATTTGTTTGCTGCCTTCCAGCCGTGAAACACATTTAGCCAATTCTGATAAAAGATGATTAGAATAAGCAAATGAAGAAAAATATATGAAAATTGATGACCGAAAAATGCAAACAACTGATAGAAGGAAATTAAAGATTCTTCATAATGCTGCCCATTGCAATACATCGAACGATAATATTACTTCTTATATACCTAAATATGTTGTTGAATCGATTCAGCCGAATTTTTAAGCTTTTTCAGGATCAATATTTCCATTACAGAAAGAAATCAACGAGAATAACTGCATATTTATAGTTAAACGATAAAAGGAAGCGGTAAATATGTTAATATTCTACTGTGGTATTCTGACACTTTAAACCATATCAACTGAAAGTATCATAAAAAATAATAGGTTATGCATATTTAGAAATATATTTTGTCTATTTACATTTCAGGTGGAATTAAGGGAACCGGTAAGTTTCAATTTCTACTGCTTTGAAAGTACATAATTGCGTAATAATTAGCAAATAGTGCACTCACAAACACACACGCGCACACACACACACACACACACACACACACACACACACACACACACACACACACACACACACACACACACACACACACACACACACACCCGAAACATTGATTTCGCGAGTACACATTTTTTCATTATTTATTTCGTTTTCTTCTAATGTGTTGGTCAAATAAAGAAACATTCAATATAAACATTGTTCAGCATGAAATTCTCTACAAGCTAACATTTTTTTTTTAATTCGTTTTTTGAATTCTGAATATTTACTACTATTTACTGCGGTATCGGGCTTTTCAAGTGCCTAAGACGTTTTTATCATTTTGAAAAAAAAATCGAGTTTAGTAGGCATTTTTGAGTCGCCATTAAATATATTGCACTAGTTCCATATTCTAGCCTAAACATTTTTGACCCCATGTTTATAAATATCTCGTATATTCTAATGCGAGAAATAATAAAAAATTAAGCATGAGTGAAAAAAAAATCCTACTAAAGTTCTGATTTTTTTCTTAAATTTGAGGAATTTCTCATGACGCCATTCGAAAGAGCAGAGTTTTGGCGATAGGGAACGTCCATTAAAAATGTTTGTTTACTGCGCTTTGCTACTAAAAAGTATTGTCAAACATTACAGTAAATTGGTGCACATTTTGTCTTTCACGAGTTAAATAAAATGGAAACCGATCGTAATACCAACAAAAGATTATTCTTATTAAAGCGTTATGAGGTCACGGTCGGAACTGAAAGTTCAAAAACGTATTTTCTTCGTATCCCGCTCCAAATGCGTGTACGTTGCTCATAGCGCGCACAAAATTGAATTAAATTTTTCACAACTAATTTCTATACCTACAACTTGGAGTTTTTCCGAAAAAAAAAAGAAAAGCGAAGAGCTAACAATTTCTAAAATTATAATTTTTGATACATTTGACTATTTCTAGAAATATAGTTTACATAATCTGTAGATTCGTCTTTTGTATTAGAATTTCAGTTCCAAATAAAAATGAACTTATTGTGACTCGGTGTACGGATTCGCTAATTGCTAAATTCAAAATTTTCCTTCGCACTTTTTACAGGCTGAGGACTGTCAGTGTTTCATGTTGATCAATAAACACGAAACACAGGCGTGTTTAAAAATTTTGTTTTTCTCACACCTGTAGGAAACTGACAATTTTCCGGGACGGCCATGCGAACGGTTTCAGGCGGAATCGCAACTGCGCGTACGCTTTCGCCTACAAATGGTGACTTTCCGTTCCTTATACCTTCGGGGAAAATTTGCAGGTTCTTCCAGGTGTGACAAAATATCCTTTTCAACGGTTTTTTTTTGCGCAGTTTTGGAATATCGAGTAAACTTTATTCTTCCGATCCTCTCAGCTCTTCCATTATCCTCGATGCGATTTCGAATGGAGTATCGCCGTTGTTATTTTTGGACTCGACGTCACAGCCATGCTCGATTAGGAGTCTTCCCGCCTCCTTGTTGTCGAGGATGACAGCCAAGTGCAATGGCGTATTTCCATCCTCGTCTGGAATATTGGGATCGGCACACCAATCCAGGAGAAGCTCCAGGATTTTTGTCCCCTCGTTGTAGATGGCTCCGTGAATAGCCGTTGATCCATCTTCCTTCCTGCCATTCACATCTTCTCCATTGATCAGGAGCTCCTGAACTTTTGAAAAATCCTGGATGAAGACAGCCTTGTAAAGTTGCGTCATGTTGGAGATCCGTCTACGTCGAATGTTAACTGGTAACTAGTGGACTTGTAGCGAAGTAGTGGGTAATGACGTACTTCAAAACAGGTGTTGATCGATGAGTAACGGTACTACTTTCACCTCTCCGTCAGCCCATGTTTTGATGTACGTCCTAATTCGTCTGAAGGCGACTCCTCGGTCCGTTCATAAGCCTAAATACCATTCTTGTTGTCTCCTTACAGGAATTTGCCCGTTGGGTTTTCCAAGAGGTTCCGGACCTACCATTTTCTTTATCTGAAAGGTAAATATCAACAGGTTATATTTTGTAGCTATGCACCATAAGATATCTGTCAAATAACAAATATTTTTTCCGAATGATGGTTGTAAGCCTAGTTATCCTACTGTTATTTACTAAATGGCGCCATTAATACATGACGACTAAAAGCCGCACTTTCTCGAATGTTAATCAATCTTTGAAGCAATTCTATATTTGTTTGCTGCCTTCCAGCCGTGAAACACATTTAGCCAATTCTGATAAAAGATGATTAGAATAAGCAAATGAAGAAAAATATATGAAAATTGATGACCGAAAAATGCAAACAACTGATAGAAGGAAATTAAAGATTCTTCATAATGCTGCCCATTGCAATACATCGAACGATAATATTACTTCTTATATACCTAAATATGTTGTTGAATCGATTCAGCCGAATTTTTAAGCTTTTTCAGGATCAATATTTCCATTACAGAAAGAAATCAACGAGAATAACTGCATATTTATAGTTAAACGATAAAAGGAAGCGGTAAATATGTTAATATTCTACTGTGGTATTCTGACACTTTAAACCATATCAACTGAAAGTATCATAAAAAATAATAGGTTATGCATATTTAGAAATATATTTTGTCTATTTACATTTCAGGTGGAATTAAGGGAACCGGTAAGTTTCAATTTCTACTGCTTTGAAAGTACATAATTGAGTAATAATTAGCAAATAGTGCACTCACAAACACACACGCGCACACACACACACACACACACACACACACACACACACACACACACACACACCCGAAACATTGATTTCGCGAGTACACATTTTTTCATTATTTATTTCGTTTTCTTCTAATGTGTTGGTCAAATAAAGAAACATTCAATATAAACATTGTTCAGCATGAAATTCTCTACAAGCTAAAATTTTTTTTTAATTCGTTTTTTGAATTCTGAATATTTACTACTATTTACTGCGGTATCGGGCTTTTCAAGTGCCTAAGACGTTTTTATCATTTTGAAAAAAAAATCGAGTTTAGTAGGCATTTTTGAGTCGCCATTAAATATATTGCACTAGTTCCATATTCTAGCCTAAACATTTTTGACCCCATGTTTATAAATATCTCGTATATTCTAATGCGAGAAATAATAAAAAATTAAGCATGAGTGAAAAAAAAATCCTACTAAAGTTCTGATTTTTTTCTTAAATTTGAGGAATTTCTCATGACGCCATTCGAAAGAGCAGAGTTTTGGCGATAGGGAACGTCCATTAAAAATGTTTGTTTACTGCGCTTTGCTACTAAAAAGTATTGTCAAACATTACAGTAAATTGGTGCACATTTTGTTTTTCACGAGTTAAATAAAATGGAAACCGATCGTAATACCAACAAAAGATTATTCTTATTAAAGCGTTATGAGGTCACGGTCGGAACTGAAAGTTCAAAAACGTATTTTCTTCGTATCCCGCTCCAAATGCGTGTACGTTGCTCATAGCGCGCACAAAATTGAATTAAATTTTTCACAACTAATTTCTATACCTACAACTTGGAGTTTTTCCGAAAAAAAAAAGAAAAGCGAAGAGCTAACAATTTCTAAAATTATAATTTTTGATACATTTGACTATTTCTAGAAATATAGTTTACATAATCTGTAGATTCGTCTTTTGTATTAGAATTTCAGTTCCAAATAAAAATGAACTTATTGTGACTCGGTGTACGGATTCGCTAATTGCTAAATTCAAAATTTTCCTTCGCACTTTTTACAGGCTGAGGACTGTCAGTGTTTCATGTTGATCAATAAACACGAAACACAGGCGTGCTTAAAAATTTTGTTTTTCTCACACCTGTAGGAAACTGACAATTTTCCGGGACGGCCATGCGAACGGTTTCAGGCGGAATCGCAACTGCGCGTACGCTTTCGCCTACAAATGGTGACTTTCCGTTCCTTATACCTTCGGGGAAAATTTGCAGGTTCTTCCAGGTGTGACAAAATATCCTTTTCAACGGTTTTTTTTTGCGCAGTCTTGGAATATCGAGTAAACTTTATTCTTCCGATCCTCTCAGCTCTTCCATTATCCTCGATGCGATTTCGAATGGAGTATCGCCGTTGTTATTTTTGGACTCGACGTCACAGCCATGCTCGATTAGGAGTCTTCCCGCCTCCTTGTTGTCGAGGATGACAGCCAAGTGCAATGGCGTATTTCCATCCTCGTCTGGAATATTGGGATCGGCACACCAATCCAGGAGAAGCTCCAGGATTTTTGTCCCCTCGTTGTAGATGGCTCCGTGAATAGCCGTTGATCCATCTTCCTTCCTGCCATTCACATCTTCTCCATTGATCAGGAGCTCCTGAACTTTTGAAAAATCCTGGATGAAGACAGCCTTGTAAAGTTGCGTCATGTTGGAGATCCGTCTACGTCGAATGTTAACTGGTAACTAGTGGACTTGTAGCGAAGTAGTGGGTAATGACGTACTTCAAAACAGGTGTTGATCGATGAGTAACGGTACTACTTTCACCTCTCCGTCAGCCCATGTTTTGATGTACGTCCTAATTCGTCTGAAGGCGACTCCTCGGTCCGTTCATAAGCCTAAATACCATTCTTGTTGTCTCCTTACAGGAATTTGCCCGTTGGGTTTTCCAAGAGGTTCCGGACCTACCATTTTCTTTATCTGAAAGGTAAATATCAACAGGTTATATTTTGTAGCTATGCACCATAAGATATCTGTCAAATAACAAATATTTTTTCCGAATGATGGTTGTAAGCCTAGTTATCCTACTGTTATTTACTAAATGGCGCCATTAATACATGACGACTAAAAGCCGCACTTTCTCGAATGTTAATCAATCTTTGAAGCAATTCTATATTTGTTTGCTGCCTTCCAGCCGTGAAACACATTTAGCCAATTCTGATAAAAGATGATTAGAATAAGCAAATGAAGAAAAATATATGAAAATTGATGACCGAAAAATGCAAACAACTGATAGAAGTAAAATTAAAGATTCTTCATAATGCTGCCATTGCAATACATCGAACGATAATATTACTTCTTATATACCTAAATATGTTGTTGAATCGATTCAGCCGAATCTTTAAGCTTTTTCAGGATCAATATTTCCATTACAGAAAGAAATCAACGAGAATAACTGCATATTTATAGTTAAATGGTAAAAGGAAGCGGTAAATATGTTAATATTCTACTGCGGTATTCTGACACTTTAAACCATATCAACTGAAAGTATCATAAAAAATAATAGGTTATGCATATTTAGAAATATATTTTGTCTATTTACATTTCAGGTGGAATTATGGGAACCGGTAAGTTTCAATTTCTACTGCTTTGAAAGTACATAATTGCGTAATAATTAGCAAATAGTGCACTCACAAACACACACACGCGCACACTCACACACACACACACACACACACAAACACACACACACAAACACACACACACACCCACACCCGAAACATTGATTTCGCGAGTACACATTTTTTCATTATTTATTTCGTTTTCTTCTAATGTGTTGGTCAAATAAAGAAACATTCAATATAAACATTGTTCAGCATGAAATTCTCTACAAGCTAACATTTTTTTTTAATTCGTTTTTTGAATTCTGAATATTTACTACTATATACTGCGGTATCGGGCTTTTCAAGTGCCTAAGACGTTTTTATAATTTTGAAAAAAAATCGAGTTTAGTAGGCATTTTTGAGTCGCCATTAAATATATTGCACTAGTTCCATATTCTAGCCTAAACATTTTTGACCCCATGTTTATAAATATCTGGTATATTCTAATGCGAGAAATAATAAAAAATTAAGCATGAGTGAAAAAAAAATCCTACTTAAGTTCTGATTTTTTTCTTAAATTTGAGGAATTTCTCATGACGCCATTCGAAAGAGCAGAGTTTTGACGATAGGGAACGTCCATTAAAAATGTTTGTTTACTGCGCTTTGCTACTAAAAAGTATTGTCAAACATTACAGTAAATTGGTGCACATTTTGTCTTTCACGAGTTAAATAAAATGGAAACCGATCGTAATACCAACAAAAGATTATTCTTATTAAAGCGTTATGAGGTCACGGTCGGAACTGAAAGTTCAAAAACGTATTTTCTTCGTATCCCGCTCCAAATGCGTGTACGTTGCTCATAGCGCGCACAAAATTGATTTAAATTTTTCACAACTAATTTCTATACCTACAACTTGGAGTTTTTCCAAAAAAAAAGAAAAGCGAAGAGCTAACAATTTCTAAAATTATAATTTTTGATACATTTGACTATTTCTAGAAATAGAGTTTACATAATCTGTAGATTCGTCTTTTGTATTAGAATTTCAGTTCCAAATAAAAATGAACTTATTGTGACTCGGTGTACGGATTCGCTAATTGCTAAATTCAAAATTTTCCTTCGCACTTTTTACAGGCTGAGGACTGTCAGTGTTTCATGTTGATCAATAAACACGAAACACAGGCGTGTTTAAAAATTTTGTTTTTCTCACACCTGTAGGAAACTGACAATTTTCCGGGACGGCCATGCGAACGGTTTCAGGCGGAATCGCAACTGCGCGTACGCTTTCGCCTACAAATGGTGACTTTCCGTTCATTATACCTTCGGGGAAAATTTGCAGGTTCTTCCAGGTGTGACAAAATATCCTTTTCAACGGTTTTTTTTGCGCAGTTTTGGAATATCGAGTAAACTTTATTCTTCCGATCCTCTCAGCTCTTCCATTATCCTCGATGCGATTTCGAATGGAGTATCGCCGTTGTTATTTTTGGACTCGACGTCACAGCCATGCTCGATTAGGAGTCTTCCCGCCTCCTTGTTGTCGAGGATGACAGCCAAGTGCAATGGCGTATTTCCATCCTCGTCTGGAATATTGGGATCGGCACACCAATCCAGGAGAAGCTCCAGGATTTTTGTCCCCTCGTTGTAGATGGCTCCGTGAATAGCCGTTGATCCATCTTCCTTCCTGCCATTCACATCTTCTCCATTGATCAGGAGCTCCTTAACTTTTGAAAAATCCTGGATGAAGACAGCCTTGTAAAGTTGCGTCATGTTGGAGATCCGTCTACGTCGAATGTTAACTGGTAACTAGTGGACTTGTAGCGAAGTAGTGGGTAATGACGTACTTCAAAACAGGTGTTGATCGATGAGTAACGGTACTACTTTCACCTCTCCGTCAGCCCATGTTTTGATGTACGTCCTAATTCGTCTGAAGGCGACTCCTCGGTCCGTTCATAAGCCTAAATACCATTCTTGTTGTCTCCTTACAGGAATTTGCCCGTTGGGTTTTCCAAGAGGTTCCGGACCTACCATTTTCTTTATCTGAAAGGAAAATATCAACAGGTTATATTTTGTAGCTATGCACCATAAGATATCTGTCAAATAACAAATATTTTTTCCGAATGATGGTTGTAAGCCTAGTTATCCTACTGTTATTTACTAAATGGCGCCATTAATACATGACGACTAAAAGCCGCACTTTCTCGAATGTTAATCAATCTTTGAAGCAATTCTATATTTGTTTGCTGCCTTCCAGCCGTGAAACACATTTAGCCAATTCTGATAAAAGATGATTAGAATAAGCAAATGAAGAAAAATATATGAAAATTGATGACCGAAAAATGCAAACAACTGATAGAAGGAAATTAAAGATTCTTCATAATGCTGCCCATTGCAATACATCGAACGATAATATTACTTCTTATATACCTAAATATGTTGTTGAATCGATTCAGCCGAATTTTTAAGCTTTTTCAGGATCAATATTTCCATTACAGAAAGAAATCAACGAGAATAACTGCATATTTATAGTTAAACGATAAAAGGAAGCGGTAAATATGTTAATATTCTACTGTGGTATTCTGACACTTTAAACCATATCAACTGAAAGTATCATAAAAAATAATAGGTTATGCATATTTAGAAATATATTTTGTCTATTTACATTTCAGGTGGAATTAAGGGAACCGGTAAGTTTCAATTTCTACTGCTTTGAAAGTACATAATTGCGTAATAATTAGCAAATAGTGCACTCACAAACACACACGCGCACACACACACACACACACACACACACACACACACACACAAACACACACACACACACCCACACCCGAAACATTGATTTCGCGAGTACACATTTTTTCATTATTTATTTCGTTTTCTTCTAATGTGTTGGTCAAATAAAGAAACATTCAATATAAACATTGTTCAGCATGAAATTCTCTACAAGCTAACATTTTTTTTTTAATTCGTTTTTTGAATTCTGAATATTTACTACTATTTACTGCGGTATCGGGCTTTTCAAGTGCCTAAGACGTTTTTATCATTTTGAAAAAAAAATCGAGTTTAGTAGGCATTTTTGAGTCGCCATTAAATATATTGCACTAGTTCCATATTCTAGCCTAAACATTTTTGACCCCATGTTTATAAATATCTCGTATATTCTAATGCGAGAAATAATAAAAAATTAAGCATGAGTGAAAAAAAAATCCTACTAAAGTTCTGATTTTTTTCTTAAATTTGAGGAATTTCTCATGACGCCATTCGAAAGAGCAGAGTTTTGGCGATAGGGAACGTCCATTAAAAATGTTTGTTTACTGCGCTTTGCTACTAAAAAGTATTGTCAAACATTACAGTAAATTGGTGCACATTTTGTCTTTCACGAGTTAAATAAAATGGAAACCGATCGTAATACCAACAAAAGATTATTCTTATTAAAGCGTTATGAGGTCACGGTCGGAACTGAAAGTTCAAAAACGTATTTTCTTCGTATCCCGCTCCAAATGCGTGTACGTTGCTCATAGCGCGCACAAAATTGATTTAAATTTTT
This sequence comes from Trichopria drosophilae, assembly GCA_030407085.1. Classification (NCBI taxonomy): domain Eukaryota; kingdom Metazoa; phylum Arthropoda; class Insecta; order Hymenoptera; family Diapriidae; genus Trichopria; species Trichopria drosophilae. Next base: position 46,523,551 of record CM059583.1, read on the forward strand.
CACAACTAATTTCTATACCTACAACTTGGAGTTTTTCCGAAAAAAAAAGAAAAGCGAAGAGCTAACAATTTCTAAAATTATAATTTTTGATACATTTGACTATTTCTAGAAATAGAGTTTACATAATCTGTAGATTCGTCTTTTGTATTAGAATTTCAGTTCCAAATAAAAATGAACTTATTGTGACTCGGTGTACGGATTCGCTAATTGCTAAATTCAAAATTTTCCTTCGCACTTTTTACAGGCTGAGGACTGTCAGTGTTTCATGTTGATCAATAAACACGAAACACAGGCGTGTTTAAAAATTTTGTTTTTCTCACACCTGTAGGAAACTGACAATTTTCCGGGACGGCCATGCGAACGGTTTCAGGCGGAATCGCAACTGCGCGTACGCTTTCGCCTACAAATGGTGACTTTCCGTTCCTTATACCTTCGGGGAAAATTTGCAGGTTCTTCCAGGTGTGACAAAATATCCTTTTCAACGGTTTTTTTTGCGCAGTTTTGGAATATCGAGTAAACTTTATTCTTCCGATCCTCTCAGCTCTTCCATTATCCTCGATGCGATTTCGAATGGAGTATCGCCGTTGTTATTTTTGGACTCGACGTCACAGCCATGCTCGATTAGGAGTCTTCCCGCCTCCTTGTTGTCGAGGATGACAGCCAAGTGCAATGGCGTATTTCCATCCTCGTCTGGAATATTGGGATCGGCACACCAATCCAGGAGAAGCTCCAGGATTTTTGTCCCCTCGTTGTAGATGGCTCCGTGAATAGCCGTTGATCCATCTTCCTTCCTGCCATTCACATCTTCTCCATTGATCAGGAGCTCCTTAACTTTTGAAAAATCCTGGATGAAGACAGCCTTGTAAAGTTGCGTCATGTTGGAGATCCGTCTACGTCGAATGTTAACTGGTAACTAGTGGACTTGTAGCGAAGTAGTGGGTAATGACGTACTTCAAAACAGGTGTTGATCGATGAGTAACGGTACTACTTTCACCTCTCCGTCAGCCCATGTTTTGATGTACGTCCTAATTCGTCTGAAGGCGACTCCTCGGTCCGTTCATAAGCCTAAATACCATTCTTGTTGTCTCCTTACAGGAATTTGCCCGTTGGGTTTTCCAAGAGGTTCCGGACCTACCATTTTCTTTATCTGAAAGGAAAATATCAACAGGTTATATTTTGTAGCTATGCACCATAAGATATCTGTCAAATAACAAATATTTTTTCCGAATGATGGTTGTAAGCCTAGTTATCCTACTGTTATTTACTAAATGGCGCCATTAATACATGACGACTAAAAGCCGCACTTTCTCGAATGTTAATCAATCTTTGAAGCAATTCTATATTTGTTTGCTGCCTTCCAGCCGTGAAACACATTTAGCCAATTCTGATAAAAGATGATTAGAATAAGCAAATGAAGAAAAATATATGAAAATTGATGACCGAAAAATGCAAACAACTGATAGAAGTAAAATTAAAGATTCTTCATAATGCTGCCATTGCAATACATCGAACGATAATATTACTTCTTATATACCTAAATATGTTGTTGAATCGATTCAGCCGAATCTTTAAGCTTTTTCAGGATCAATATTTCCATTACAGAAAGAAATCAACGAGAATAACTGCATATTTATAGTTAAACGGTAAAAGGAAGCGGTAAATATGTTAATATTCTACTGCGGTATTCTGACACTTTAAACCATATCAACTGAAAGTATCATAAAAAATAATAGGTTATGCATATTTACAAATATATTTTGTCTATTTACATTTCAGGTGGAATTATGGGAACCGGTAAGTTTCAATTTCTACTGCTTTGAAAGTACATAATTGCGTAATAATTAGCAAATAGTGCACTCACAAACACACACGTGCACACACACACACACACACACACACACACACACACACACACACACACACACACACACACACACACACACCCGAAACATTGATTTCGCGAGTACACATTTTTTCATTATTTATTTCGTTTTCTTCTAATGTGTTGGTCAAATAAAGAAACATTCAATATAAACATTGTTCAGCATGAAATTCTCTACAAGCTAACATTTTTTTTTAATTCGTTTTTTGAATTCTGAATATTTACTACTATATACTGCGGTATCGGGCTTTTCAAGTGCCTAAGACGTTTTTATAATTTTGAAAAAAAATCGAGTTTAGTAGGCATTTTTGAGTCGCCATTAAATATATTGCACTAGTTCCATATTCTAGCCTAAACATTTTTGACCCCATGTTTATAAATATCTGGTATATTCTAATGCGAGAAATAATAAAAAATTAAGCATGAGTGAAAAAAAAATCCTACTAAAGTTCTGATTTTTTTCTTAAATTTGAGGAATTTATCATGACACCATTCGAAAGAGCAGAGTTTTGGCGATAGGGAACGTCCATTAAAAATGTTTGTTTACTGCGCTTTGCTACTAAAAAGTATTGTCAAACATTACAGTAAATTGGTGCACATTTTGTCTTTCACGAGTTAAATAAAATGGAAACCGATCGTAATACCAACAAAAGATTATTCTTATTAAAGCGTTATGAGGTCACGGTCGGAACTGAAAGTTCAAAAACGTATTTTCTTCGTATCCCGCTCCAAATGCGTGTACGTTGCTCATAGCGCGCACAAAATTGAATTAAATTTTTCACAACTAATTTCTATACCTACAACTTGGAGTTTTTCCGAAAAAAAAAAGAAAAGCGAAGAGCTAACAATTTCTAAAATTATAATTTTTGATACATTTGACTATTTCTAGAAATATAGTTTACATAATCTGTAGATTCGTCTTTTGTATTAGAATTTCAGTTCCAAATAAAAATGAACTTATTGTGACTCGGTGTACGGATTCGCTAATTGCTAAATTCAAAATTTTCCTTCGCACTTTTTACAGGCTGAGGACTGTCAGTGTTTCATGTTGATCAATAAACACGAAACACAGGCGTGTTTAAAAATTTTGTTTTTCTCACACCTGTAGGAAACTGACAATTTTCCGGGACGGCCATGCGAACGGTTTCAGCCGGAATCGCAACTGCGCGTACGCTTTCGCCTACAAATGGTGACTTTCCGTTCCTTATTCCTTCGGGGAAAATTTGCAGGTTCTTCCAGGTGTGACAAAATATCCTTTTCAACGGTTTTTTTGCGCAGTTTTGGAATATCGAGTAAACTTTATTCTTCCGATCCTCTCAGCTCTTCCATTATCCTCGATGCGATTTCGAATGGAGTATCGCCGTTGTTATTTTTGGACTCGACGTCACAGCCATGCTCGATTAGGAGTCTTCCCGCCTCCTTGTTGTCGAGGATGACAGCCAAGTGCAATGGCGTATTTCCATCCTCGTCTGGAATATTGGGATCGGCACACCAATCCAGGAGAAGCTCCAGGATTTTTGTCCCCTCGTTGTAGATGGCTCCGTGAATAGCCGTTGATCCATCTTCCTTCCTGCCATTCACATCTTCTCCATTGATCAGGAGCTCCTTAACTTTTGAAAAATCCTGGATGAAGACAGCCTTGTAAAGTTGCGTCATGTTGGAGATCCGTCTACGTCGAATGTTAACTGGTAACTAGTGGACTTGTAGCGAAGTAGTGGGTAATGACGTACTTCAAAACAGGTGTTGATCGATGAGTAACGGTACTACTTTCACCTCTCCGTCAGCCCATGTTTTGATGTACGTCCTAATTCGTCTGAAGGCGACTCCTCGGTCCGTTCATAAGCCTAAATACCATTCTTGTTGTCTCCTTACAGGAATTTGCCCGTTGGGTTTTCCAAGAGGTTCCGGACCTACCATTTTCTTTATCTGAAAGGAAAATATCAACAGGTTATATTTTGTAGCTATGCACCATAAGATATCTGTCAAATAACAAATATTTTTTCCGAATGATGGTTGTAAGCCTAGTTATCCTACTGTTATTTACTAAATGGCGCCATTAATACATGACGACTAAAAGCCGCACTTTCTCGAATGTTAATCAATCTTTGAAGCAATTCTATATTTGTTTGCTGCCTTCCAGCCGTGAAACACATTTAGCCAATTCTGATAAAAGATGATTAGAATAAGCAAATGAAGAAAAATATATGAAAATTGATGACCGAAAAATGCAAACAACTGATAGAAGGAAATTAAAGATTCTTCATAATGCTGCCCATTGCAATACATCGAACGATAATATTACTTCTTATATACCTAAATATGTTGTTGAATCGATTCAGCCGAATTTTTAAGCTTTTTCAGGATCAATATTTCCATTACAGAAAGAAATCAACGAGAATAACTGCATATTTATAGTTAAACGATAAAAGGAAGCGGTAAATATGTTAATATTCTACTGCGGTATTCTGACACTTTAAACCATATCAACTGAAAGTATCATAAAAAATAATAGGTTATGCATATTTAGAAATATATTTTGTCTATTTACATTTCAGGTGGAATTATGGGAACCGGTAAGTTTCAATTTCTACTGCTTTGAAAGTACATAATTGCGTAATAATTAGCAAATAGTGCACTCACAAACACACACGTGCACACACACACACACACACACACACACACACACAAACACACACACACACGCCCACACCCGAAACATTGATTTCGCGAGTACACATTTTTTCATTATTTATTTCGTTTTCTTCTAATGTGTTGGTCAAATAAAGAAACATTCAATATAAACATTGTTCAGCATGAAATTCTCTACAAGCTAACATTTTTTTTTAATTCGTTTTTTGAATTCTGAATATTTACTACTATATACTGCGGTATCGGGCTTTTCAAGTGCCTAAGACGTTTTTATAATTTAAAAAAAAAATCGAGTTTAGTAGGCATTTTTGAGTCGCCATTAAATATATTGCACTAGTTCCATATTCTAGCCTAAACATTTTTGACCCCATGTTTATAAATATCTCGTATATTCTAATGCGAGAAATAATAAAAAATTAAGCATGAGTGAAAAAAAAATCCTACTAAAGTTCTGATTTTTTTCTTAAATTTGAGGAATTTCTCATGACGCCATTCGAAAGAGCAGAGTTTTGGCGATAGGGAACGTCCATTAAAAATGTTTGTTTACTGCGCTTTGCTACTAAAAAGTATTGTCAAACATTACAGTAAATTGGTGCACATTTTGTCTTTCACGAGTTAAATAAAATGGAAACCGATCGTAATACCAACAAAAGATTATTCTTATTAAAGCGTTATGAGGTCACGGTCGGAACTGAAAGTTCAAAAACGTATTTTCGTCGTATCCCGCTCCAAATGCGTGTACGTTGCTCATAGCGCGCACAAAATTGAATTAAATTTTTCACAACTAATTTCTATACCTACAACTTGGAGTTTTTCCGAAAAAAAAAGAAAAGCGAAGAGCTAACAATTTCTAAAATTATAATTTTTGATACATTTGACTATTTCTAGAAATATAGTTTACATAATCTGTAGATTCGTCTTTTGTATTAGAATTTCAGTTCCAAATAAAAATGAACTTATTGTGACTCGGTGTACGGATTCGCTAATTGCTAAATTCAAAATTTTCCTTCGCACTTTTTACAGGCTGAGGACTGTCAGTGTTTCATGTTGATCAATAAACACGAAACACAGGCGTGTTTAAAAATTTTGTTTTTCTCACACCTGTAGGAAACTGACAATTTTCCGGGACGGCCATGCGAACGGTTTCAGGCGGAATCGCAACTGCGCGTACGCTTTCGCCTACAAATGGTGACTTTCCGTTCCTTATACCTTCGGGGAAAATTTGCAGGTTCTTCCAGGTGTGACAAAATATCCTTTTCAACGGTTTTTTTTGCGCAGTTTTGGAATATCGAGTAAACTTTATTCTTCCGATCCTCTCAGCTCTTCCATTATCCTCGATGCGATTTCGAATGGAGTATCGCCGTTGTTATTTTTGGACTCGACGTCACAGCCATGCTCGATTAGGAGTCTTCCTTGTTGTCGAGGATGACAGCCAAGTGCAATGGCGTATTTCCATCCTCGTCTGGAATATTGGGATCGGCACACCAATCCAGGAGAAGCTCCAGGATTTTTGTCCCCTCGTTGTAGATGGCTCCGTGAATAGCCGTTGATCCATCTTCCTTCCTGCCATTCACATCTTCTCCATTGATCAGGAGCTCCTGAACTTTTGAAAAATCCTGGATGAAGACAGCCTTGTAAAGTTGCGTCATGTTGGAGATCCGTCTACGTCGAATGTTAACTGGTAACTAGTGGACTTGTAGCGAAGTAGTGGGTAATGACGTACTTCAAAACAGGTGTTGATCGATGAGTAACGGTACTACTTTCACCTCTCCGTCAGCCCATGTTTTGATGTACGTCCTAATTCGTCTGAAGGCGACTCCTCGGTCCGTTCATAAGCCTAAATACCATTCTTGTTGTCTCCTTACAGGAATTTGCCCGTTGGGTTTTCCAAGAGGTTCCGGACCTACCATTTTCTTTATCTGAAAGGTAAATATCAACAGGTTATATTTTGTAGCTATGCACCATAAGATATCTGTCAAATAACAAATATTTTTTCCGAATGATGGTTGTAAGCCTAGTTATCCTACTGTTATTTACTAAATGGCGCCATTAATACATGACGACTAAAAGCCGCACTTTCTCGAATGTTAATCAATCTTTGAAGCAATTCTATATTTGTTTGCTGCCTTCCAGCCGTGAAACACATTTAGCCAATTCTGATAAAAGATGATTAGAATAAGCAAATGAAGAAAAATATATGAAAATTGATGACCGAAAAATGCAAACAACTGATAGAAGTAAAATTAAAGATTCTTCATAATGCTGCCATTGCAATACATCGAACGATAATATTACTTCTTATATACCTAAATATGTTGTTGAATCGATTCAGCCGAATCTTTAAGCTTTTTCAGGATCAATATTTCCATTACAGAAAGAAATCAACGAGAATAACTGCATATTTATAGTTAAATGGTAAAAGGAAGCGGTAAATATGTTAATATTCTACTGCGGTATTCTGACACTTTAAACCATATCAACTGAAAGTATCATAAAAAATAATAGGTTATGCATATTTAGAAATATATTTTGTCTATTTACATTTCAGGTGGAATTATGGGAACCGGTAAGTTTCAATTTCTACTGCTTTGAAAGTACATAATTGCGTAATAATTAGCAAATAGTGCACTCACAAACACACACGCGCGCACACACACACACACACACACACACACACACACACACACACACACACACCCGAAACATTGATTTCGCGAGTACACATTTTTTCATTATTTATTTCGTTTTCTTCTAATGTGTTGGTCAAATAAAGAAACATTCAATATAAACATTGTTCAGCATGAAATTCTCTACAAGCTAACATTTTTTTTTAATTCGTTTTTTGAATTCTGAATATTTACTACTATATACTGCGGTATCGGGCTTTTCAAGTGCCTAAGACGTTTTTATAATTTTGAAAAAAAATCGAGTTTAGTAGGCATTTTTGAGTCGCCATTAAATATATTGCACTAGTTCCATATTCTAGCCTAAACATTTTTGACCCCATGTTTATAAATATCTCGTATATTCTAATGCGAGAAATAATAAAAAATTAAGGATGAGTGAAAAAAAAATCCTACTTAAGTTCTGATTTTTTTCTTAAATTTGAGGAATTTCTCATGACGCCATTCGAAAGAGCAGAGTTTTGACGATAGGGAACGTCCATTAAAAATGTTTGTTTACTGCGCTTTGCTACTAAAAAGTATTGTCAAACATTACAGTAAATTGGTGCACATTTTGTCTTTCACGAGTTAAATAAAATGGAAACCGATCGTAATACCAACAAAAGATTATTCTTATTAAAGCGTTATGAGGTCACGGTCGGAACTGAAAGTTCAAAAACGTATTTTCTTCGTATCCCGCTCCAAATGCGTGTACGTTGCTCATAGCGCGCACAAAATTGATTTAAATTTTTCACAACTAATTTCTATACCTACAACTTGGAGTTTTTCCAAAAAAAAAAGAAAAGCGAAGAGCTAACAATTTCTAAAATTATAATTTTTGATACATTTGACTATTTCTAGAAATAGAGTTTACATAATCTGTAGATTCGTCTTTTGTATTAGAATTTCAGTTCCAAATAAAAATGAACTTATTGTGACTCGGTGTACGGATTCGCTAATTGCTAAATTCAAAATTTTCCTTCGCACTTTTTACAGGCTGAGGACTGTCAGTGTTTCATGTTGATCAATAAACACGAAACACAGGCGTGTTTAAAAATTTTGTTTTTCTCACACCTGTAGGAAACTGACAATTTTCCGGGACGGCCATGCGAACGGTTTCAGGCGGAATCGCAACTGCGCGTACGCTTTCGCCTACAAATGGTGACTTTCCGTTCCTTATACCTTCGGGGAAAATTTGCAGGTTCTTCCAGGTGTGACAAAATATCCTTTTCAACGGTTTTTTTTGCGCAGTTTTGGAATATCGAGTAAACTTTATTCTTCCGATCCTCTCAGCTCTTCCATTATCCTCGATGCGATTTCGAATGGAGTATCGCCGTTGTTATTTTTGGACTCGACGTCACAGCCATGCTCGATTAGGAGTCTTCCTTGTTGTCGAGGATGACAGCCAAGTGCAATGGCGTATTTCCATCCTCGTCTGGAATATTGGGATCGGCACACCAATCCAGGAGAAGCTCCAGGATTTTTGTCCCCTCGTTGTAGATGGCTCCGTGAATAGCCGTTGATCCATCTTCCTTCCTGCCATTCACATCTTCTCCATTGATCAGGAGCTCCTGAACTTTTGAAAAATCCTGGATGAAGACAGCCTTGTAAAGTTGCGTCATGTTGGAGATCCGTCTACGTCGAATGTTAACTGGTAACTAGTGGACTTGTAGCGAAGTAGTGGGTAATGACGTACTTCAAAACAGGTGTTGATCGATGAGTAACGGTACTACTTTCACCTCTCCGTCAGCCCATGTTTTGATGTACGTCCTAATTCGTCTGAAGGCGACTCCTCGGTCCGTTCATAAGCCTAAATACCATTCTTGTTGTCTCCTTACAGGAATTTGCCCGTTGGGTTTTCCAAGAGGTTCCGGACCTACCATTTTCTTTATCTGAAAGGTAAATATCAACAGGTTATATTTTGTAGCTATGCACCATAAGATATCTGTCAAATAACAAATATTTTTTCCGAATGATGGTTGTAAGCCTAGTTATCCTACTGTTATTTACTAAATGGCGCCATTAATACATGACGACTAAAAGCCGCACTTTCTCGAATGTTAATCAATCTTTGAAGCAATTCTATATTTGTTTGCTGCCTTCCAGCCGTGAAACACATTTAGCCAATTCTGATAAAAGATGATTAGAATAAGCAAATGAAGAAAAATATATGAAAATTGATGACCGAAAAATGCAAACAACTGATAGAAGTAAAATTAAAGATTCTTCATAATGCTGCCATTGCAATACATCGAACGATAATATTACTTCTTATATACCTAAATATGTTGTTGAATCGATTCAGCCGAATCTTTAAGCTTTTTCAGGATCAATATTTCCATTACAGAAAGAAATCAACGAGAATAACTGCATATTTATAGTTAAATGGTAAAAGGAAGCGGTAAATATGTTAATATTCTACTGCGGTATTCTGACACTTTAAACCATATCAACTGAAAGTATCATAAAAAATAATAGGTTATGCATATTTAGAAATATATTTTGTCTATTTACATTTCAGGTGGAATTATGGGAACCGGTAAGTTTCAATTTCTACTGCTTTGAAAGTACATAATTGCGTAATAATTAGCAAATAGTGCACTCACAAACACACACGCGCACACACACACACACACACACACACACACACACCCGAAACATTGATTTCGTGAGTACACATTTTTTCATTATTTATTTCGTTTTCTTCTAATGTGTTGGTCAAATAAAGAAACATTCAATATAAACATTGTTCAGCATGAAATTCTCTACAAGCTAACATTTTTTTTTAATTCGTTTTTTGAATTCTGTATATTTACTACTATATACTGCGGTATCGGGCTTTTCAAGTGCCTAAGACGTTTTTATAATTTTGAAAAAAAATCGAGTTTAGTAGGCATTTTTGAGTCGCCATTAAATATATTGCACTAGTTCCATATTCTAGCCTAAACATTTTTGACCCCATGTTTATAAATATCTCGTATATTCTAATGCGAGAAATAATAAAAAATTAAGCATGAGTGAAAAAAAAATCCTACTAAAGTTCTGATTTTTTTCTTAAATTTGAGGAATTTCTCATGACGCCATTCGAAAGAGCGGAGTTTTGGCGATAGGGAACGTCCATTAAAAATGTTTGTTTACTGCGCTTTGCTACTAAAAAGTATTGTCAAACATTACAGTAAATTGGTGCACATTTTGTCTTTCACGAGTTAAATAAAATGGAAACCGATCATAATACCAACAAAAGATTATTCTTATTAAAGCGTTATGAGGTCACGGTCGGAACTGAAAGTTCAAAAACGTATTTTCTTCGTATCCCGCTCCAAATGCGTGTACGTTGCTCATAGCGCGCACAAAATTGATTTAAATTTTTCACAACTAATTTCTATACCTACAACTTGGAGTTTTTCCAAAAAAAAAGAAAAGCGAAGAGCTAACAATTTCTAAAATTATAATTTTTGATACATTTGACTATTTCTAGAAATAGAGTTTACATAATCTGTAGATTCGTCTTTTGTATTAGAATTTCAGTTCCAAATAAAAATGAACTTATTGTGACTCGGTGTACGGATTCGCTAATTGCTAAATTCAAAATTTTCCTTCGCACTTTTTACAGGCTGAGGACTGTCAGTGTTTCATGTTGATCAATAAACACGAAACACAGGCGTGTTTAAAAATTTTGTTTTTCTCACACCTGTAGGAAACTGACAATTTTCCGGGACGGCCATGCGAACGGTTTCAGGCGGAATCGCAACTGCGCGTACGCTTTCGCCTACAAATGGTGACTTTCCGTTCATTATACCTTCGGGGAAAATTTGCAGGTTCTTCCAGGTGTGACAAAATATCCTTTTCAACGGTTTTTTTTGCGCAGTTTTGGAATATCGAGTAAACTTTATTCTTCCGATCCTCTCAGCTCTTCCATTATCCTCGATGCGATTTCGAACGGAGTATCGCCGTTGTTATTTTTGGACTCGACGTCACAGCCATGCTCGGTTAGGAGTCTTCCCGCCTCCTTGTTGTCGAGGATGACAGCCAAGTGCAATGGCGTATTTCCATCCTCGTCTGGAATATTGGGATCGGCACACCAATCCAGGAGAAGCTCCAGGATTTTTGTCCCCTCGTTGTAGATGGCTCCATGAATAGCCGTTGATCCATCTTCCTTCCTGCCATTCACATCTTCTCCATTGATCAGGAGCTCCTTAACTTTTGAAAAATCCTGGATGAAGACAGCCTTGTAAAGTTGCGTCATGTTGGAGATCCGTCTACGTCGAATGTTAACTGGTAACTAGTGGACTTGTAGCGAAGTAGTGGGTACTGACGTACTTCAAAACAGGTGTTGATCGATGAGTAACGGTACTACTTTCACCTCTCCGTCAGCCCATGTTTTGATGTACGTCCTAATTCGTCTGAAGGCGACTCCTCGGTCCGTTCATAAGCCTAAATACCATTCTTGTTGTCTCCTTACAGGAATTTGCCCGTTGGGTTTTCCAAGAGGTTCCGGACCTACCATTTTCTTTATCTGAAAGGAAAATATCAACAGGTTATATTTTGTAGCTATGCACCATAAGATATCTGTCAAATAACAAATATTTTTTCCGAATGATGGTTGTAAGCCTAGTTATCCTACTGTTATTTACTAAATGGCGCCATTAATACATGACGACTAAAAGCCGCACTTTCTCGAATGTTAATCAATCTTTGAAGCAATTCTATATTTGTTTGCTGCCTTCCAGCCGTGAAACACATTTAGCCAATTCTGATAAAAGATGATTAGAATAAGCAAATGAAGAAAAATATATGAAAATTGATGACCGAAAAATGCAAACAACTGATAGAAGGAAATTAAAGATTCTTCATAATGCTGCCCATTGCAATACATCGAACGATAATATTACTTCTTATATACCTAAATATGTTGTTGAATCGATTCAGCCGAATTTTTAAGCTTTTTCAGGATCAATATTTCCATTACAGAAATAAATCAACGAGAATAACTGCATATTTATAGTTAAACGATAAAAGGAAGCGGTAAATATGTTAATATTCTACTGCGGTATTCTGACACTTTAAACCATATCAACTGAAAGTATCATAAAAAATAATAGGTTATGCATATTTAGAAATATATTTTGTCTATTTACATTTCAGGTGCAATTATGGGAACCGGTAAGTTTCAATTTCTACTGCTTTGAAAGTACATAATTGCGTAATAATTAGCAAATAGTGCACTCACAAACACACACGCGCACACACACACACACACACACACACACAAACACACACACACACACCCACACCCGAAACATTGATTTCGCGAGTACACATTTTTTCATTATTTATTTCGTTTTCTTCTAATGTGTTGGTCAAATAAAGAAACATTCAATATAAACATTGTTCAGCATGAAATTCTCTACAAGCTAACATTTTTTTTTTAATTCGTTTTTTGAATTCTGAATATTTACTACTATTTACTGCGGTATCGGGCTTTTCAAGTGCCTAAGACGTTTTTATAATTTTGAAAAAAAAATCGAGTTTAGTAGGCATTTTTGAGTCGCCATTAAATATATTGCACTAGTTCCATATTCTAGCCTAAACATTTTTGACCCCATGTTTATAAATATCTCGTATATTCTAATGCGAGAAATAATAAAAAATTAAGGATGAGTGAAAAAAAAATCCTACTAAAGTTCTGATTTTTTTCTTAAATTTGAGGAATTTCTCATGACGCCATTCGAAAGAGCAGAGTTTTGGCGATAGGGAACGTCCATTAAAAATGTTTGTTTACTGCGCTTTGCTACTAAAAAGTATTGTCAAACATTACAGTAAATTGGTGCACATTTTGTCTTTCACGAGTTAAATAAAATGGAAACCGATCGTAATACCAACAAAAGATTATTCTTATTAAAGCGTTATGAGGTCACGGTCGGAACTGAAAGTTCAAAAACGTATTTTCTTCGTATCCCGCTCCAAATGCGTGTACGTTGCTCATAGCGCGCACAAAATTGATTTAAATTTTTCACAACTAATTTCTATACCTACAACTTGGAGTTTTTCCGAAAAAAAAAGAAAAGCGAAGAGCTAACAATTTCTAAAATTATAATTTTTGATACATTTGACTATTTCTAGAAATAGAGTTTACATAATCTGTAGATTCGTCTTTTGTATTATTTCCATTACAGAAAGAAATCAACGAGAATAACTGCATATTTATAGTTAAACGGTAAAAGGAAGCGGTAAATATGTTAATATTCTACTGCGGTATTCTGACACTTTAAACCATATCAACTGAAAGTATCATAAAAAATAATAGGTTATGCATATTTAGAAATATATTTTGTCTATTTACATTTCAGGTGGAATTATGGGAACCGGTAAGTTTCAATTTCTACTGCTTTGAAAGTACATAATTGCGTAATAATTAGCAAATAGTGCACTCACAAACACACACGTGCACACACACACACACACACACACACACACACAAACACACACACACACGCCCACACCCGAAACATTGATTTCGCGAGTACACATTTTTTCATTATTTATTTCGTTTTCTTCTAATGTGTTGGTCAAATAAAGAAACATTCAATATAAACATTGTTCAGCATGAAATTCTCTACAAGCTAACATTTTTTTTTAATTCGTTTTTTGAATTCTGAATATTTACTACTATATACTGCGGTATCGGGCTTTTCAAGTGCCTAAGACGTTTTTATAATTTTGAAAAAAAATCGAGTTTAGTAGGCATTTTTGAGTCGCCATTAAATATATTGCACTAGTTCCATATTCTAGCCTAAACATTTTTGACCCCATGTTTATAAATATCTCGTATATTCTAATGCGAGAAATAATAAAAAATTAAGGATGAGTGAAAAAAAAATCCTACTAAAGTTCTGATTTTTTTCTTAAATTTGAGGAATTTCTCATGACGCCATTCGAAAGAGCAGAGTTTTGGCGATAGGGAACGTCCATTAAAAATGTTTGTTTACTGCGCTTTGCTACTAAAAAGTATTGTCAAACATTACAGTAAATTGGTGCACATTTTGTCTTTCACGAGTTAAATAAAATGGAAACCGATCGTAATACCAACAAAAGATTATTCTTATTAAAGCGTTATGAGGTCACGGTCGGAACTGAAAGTTCAAAAACGTATTTTCTTCGTATCCCGCTCCAAATGCGTGTACGTTGCTCATAGCGCGCACAAAATTGATTTAAATTTTTCACAACTAATTTCTATACCTACAACTTGGAGTTTTTCCGAAAAAAAAAGAAAAGCGAAGAGCTAACAATTTCTAAAATTATAATTTTTGATACATTTGACTATTTCTAGAAATAGAGTTTACATAATCTGTAGATTCGTCTTTTGTATTAGAATTTCAGTTCCAAATAAAAATGAACTTATTGTGACTCGGTGTACGGATTCGCTAATTGCTAAATTCAAAATTTTCCTTCGCACTTTTTACAGACTGAGGACTGTCAGTGTTTCATGTTGATCAATAAACACGAAACACAGGCGTGTTTAAAAATTTTGTTTTTCTCACACCTGTAGGAAACTGACAATTTTCCGGGACGGCCATGCGAACGGTTTCAGGCGGAATCGCAACTGCGCGTACGCTTTCGCCTACAAATGATGACTTTCCGTTCATTATACCTTCGGGGAAAATTTGCAGGTTCTTCCAGGTGTGACAAAATATCCTGATTCTACAAATCGGTGTCATAACTGCGAAGCGGTTATATGGCGAAAGACTGTAGATCCAGGATGGTTCGCTGTTACTTCTGTCATGAGGGACACACCAAGCCAGAATGCCAAAAGCTCATGGCGAAGAAAGAAGCCTTCAAGGTGGTAAAGCAATGATCATCAGATAGCTACGATGAACATCGAGTGCGCTCAAGATATTCCTGTCAAAGCGTTGATAGATGTATGTAAAATAGCGAATAGTAATTGTAATTTGAGTACGTTAATCGACACTGGTAGTGCTATGTGTTTAGTTAAGAATCGAGTTTTTGAGAATTTCGCACGTGATAATGGTTTTCGTACGGTGATAATGTAAAGTTTCAATTTGTGGGTTAAAAGATACTCCGCTAACAGTTTTCGGCGTAGTATAGACTACGATTGTGTTATATTCGATACGAGGTTGGATTTTACCAGTCGTTTTAGTCATCGTGGCCGATGATTGCTTTGATGTCGACTTAATACTTGTGTTAAATTCAATATTTCGGATATAATTAGCGCAAAACTCATTAACAACAATAAAATTTGTTTGGATCCCTGCACACCTGGGTATCAGAGGAAATGAGGAAGTTGACGCCTCGCTCGCAAAAGTATAATAAACGATCCAAAATGTAAGTGCGGTTTAGAAATCGACGATTTGACAACACAAATACTTACCTCCTTACTATAATAATGAATTTTTGTGGCAAAACAACTTGCAAGTTTTGCGACACATACATTTCTAAAAAAATGTAATATTAGCATTTAAGTATAAGCTTAACTTTGTATTACGTAGTAATGTATAACTGAAGAGCCAAATAGACCTATACTGGGTCTGACGGCCTAAAATAAAAAAAAGCTTAAAGTTTTTATAGATGGGAAAATCTAAAAAATAACTCAATTTTTTCGTTTGCTCCCAGAAGGTTTTCATTCCATGAAAGACGTCAAATTCAGGAAATATTATTTACTCGCAATGGGCGTAAGTAAAAGGAGTAGCTCGCCCTATTGTTCATGCATAGTACCGATTCGTCGAAAAGATGGTCGCATGAGACTTTGTGTAGATTTACGTCCGTTAAATCAAAGAGTAGCGAAACAACGATTCCCTTTTCCGGTGTCAGAACATCAGAAAAGTTTGAAAGGAAAACAAATGTTCACTCTGTTGGACCTGAAGGATGGTTTCCATCAGATCAAGGTACATCCAGATGATACCAAATTTTTTGTGTTTTCAACACCAAAAGGACAATTCGAGTACAATAAGTTGCCTTTTGGGATCTGCGAGTCACCTGCCGAGTTTCAAAATCGTGTATCGAACGTATTGGCCCGGCAAACGAAGCATCATTGCGAAGTAATGGAATGTATTCATTTTTAAATTTTGAATCCTATTTGTTGATATTTGTGAATACTTCCCTATTGTCAATCATTCCAAATCATTGCAAGAATTGACCACGTTACTTTTGAATGTCTCTCAATGCTTCAGCATAACAATTATAAAGTCAATACTTCCCTATTCTGAATCAAGCATTGACATATATGTTTTCTAACATTCTGAATACTTCCTGCGTATTTCTATAAGACATTATCAATCATTTTCAATCCATAAACTTGGGAATGCTTTGTAATAATTCCGCTTAGTGGTCACCATAAACTGCGTTAGCATTTGGGGGTAAGCCAGGAACTACCATAAATTGTATGTTTAAAATGGCATTGTGTACGACTAGGGAAGGAGGGATGGGAAAGCAGTATGACTTTAAAACCATGCATTACGTGTACATAAATATTAAATTACGATCAAAATAGTGTTTCACAGCTTTAGACCACAGATCAGCATTGCGCGCTTATAGTAATTTCAAATTAAGCATCATACGTTGTGGACCACGTACAGTGAACAGCTTTTCTTAATATAATTAATTGATAATAATAAAAGAAATATAAAAAACAATTAAATTAAATAAAAAGTTATAAGTTGAAAACAAAACAAAAATATTTTTTTGTATAAACGAGGAAAGAATCCTATTACACAGCAAAGAATTCAGAAGCATTCAAATTCTCTGTATTCTTACTTTCTAATACTTTTACAAGGATTAAGAAACAGCATTTAGAATTATTGGAATTTTCAATACTTCTGAATACTTTTTCATTTGTTGGGGGGTGATTTAATTAGAATAGGGAAAATTCTTGTGTTTATAAATGACATTTTGATAGCTACGGAAACGCATCAAGAAAATTTAGAAATTTTGAAAGAGGTCTTAACAATTTTTAAAAGATAAGGGTTTGATTAAACTAAAAAAATGTAATTTTCTGTATCCCTTAGCCGAAAGTACGGTCTTCCCGGCCGCATTTCACTCCGGGAACAACGGCTTTTGTGGTCGGGCTTGTGCCAACCTGCGCCGTGATTGGCTACGAGTTTTTCGTGTCTCTTAGCATAGTAACCTTATCTTGACATGAGTTGAACATAACCTCAAAACATCGGCTTTTGGCAAATCGATTTTATTGCGTATACAAAGTGCAAATCCTCAAAAATGGAAAGTTCGCCATTATACGCATGCGCGATATTAAGCATGGAGACGAGAATCGATAGTCTGTGCTTTCATAAAAACCAAGGAAAGATTTTAATTTATTTTATGCATTTTTACGTATATAATTGACTTTAATGCCCGCCCCGACCAGCAAAACCCTCGGCTTCGCCTCGGTTTTGCAAAAGTCGGGCGGGCAACTGTCAGAAAGAATAAAAGTTAGTTAGACATATATATTAGAGCCAAAGAAAACGATCATCTCACAACACTGTTTTATTTTCACATGTACTTTCGGCGGGGATACAGAAAAATTGTATACGACACACGGCCAGGGCATCCGACTTTCTGGCCACGTGTTGTAATATACTATTTCTAAAATCCGAAATTGAATACCTGGGATACGTTGTATCAAAAGATAAAATAACTTTAAAGTACACGTCACGTAGATGCTATCACAAATTACCCTGAACCAACCAATACTAGACAAGTGCAAGGCTTTTTAGGCTTAGCTGGATACTTTCACAAATTCGTAAAGGATTTTGCGAGGTCCTTAAAGCTGCATAGCCAAAAGTCACCAAATCCAATCCAAACTATAGTCCTAAAATTGTTTACTTTTTGGTTGCTAATATGTTACTCTAGTACCGATTTTATTGCTCAAATATTTAAACAAAAATATGGTAGGGTTTGACAAGCTTAAGCTTAACTCGTAAAGTCCCAAACGGCATAAATTCCACTCGTTTTTTCAACATACAACTACATATCCAACTCACAAATAAATCTTAATTGAATTAGATTTTCTGAAGTATTTTTTTGTGCTCTTATCAAATCCGTCATTATTTTTACTCTATTTTAGATTTTTCAATACGGTGGCGTTTTCCTGGAAAAACGTGTTAATTTTCAATTTTTATTTTGATCTGCAGTTGTGCTCCAAATTCTGTATCGGGTGGAATTTTTTGTTGTACTTTATGGTTTTATTGGTATTTTTGAAAAATTTAATATGGCGATTGATTGGCATGTCGAGTTGTAACGAAATTTATTATTATTTTCTCAAAAATGATTGGCTTACAACAGAAGTTGGTATAGTACAGTTTTTGAGGTCGCTGAATTCGAATCTAAAATCAGATTTTCGAAAATCAAAATGGCAGATCTGATATGGATAATTTTTATGAGACTTTTACAAGCCTCAATAACTAATGCAACAGTTCTGTCGAATCTTTGTTATCAAAAGAGGCAAGAATTTAGTGGGAAAGATGTCTGCGTTGAGGTCAGTAAATGCTATCGTAGCAAAAAAGGAAAGAGCAATCTTTCTGTTCATAAAAATGGAACTCTATCCAGAGGAAAATGCTCGTTTGGAGGTTGTTCTCAAAGACCTACGAGAACTTGTATAGATTGAAATGCGTATTTTTGTTTTACATGTTTCGGTAAGTATCGTGGGAATTAATAGAATAATCTAGAGGAGTTTACAGATTGAGCTCTATGAATCGTATCTCCGTTACGTCCACGTCGTTGATCCTTTGGCTTTGCAGATTTAAGGACCTGATTTTGCGAGTAAGGTAGCTCGCGGTAACGGAGCTGAACACTGATACCAGTGCATTAGGTTTAGGCGGAATTCTTTTACAGCATCAGGACGATGGTAAATTCGCAGCGGTAGTATATTTCAGCAAAAAAAACAATCAAGCAGAGCAGAATTGCCATAGTTTTGAGCTCAAAACTTTAGGTAGTCAGAGCTATTGAAACGTTTCACATATATCTCTATGGGCTCAAATTTAAAGTATATACAGACTGTAATTCGTTGGCTCTTGCTTATAAAAAGATCAATATTAACTCGCGAATAGCCCGTTGGACTTTGACGTTGCACGCATGTGATTTCGATCTTGCACATAGAGACGGTAAAAGAATGAAGCATGTTAATGCGTTGAGTCGTGTTGTACGTTTAATAGACTCTTTGTTATTAGAAGACCAGTTAATTTATAAACAGCAAACAGATTGTTACGGACAGAATCGATGTTTTATCGACTGCGGTACCCGGCGTAGGTTTTTTCCCACGAAGGTGGTTTTCCCTACGCCATGCCATTACACACCCGAATAGGGGTACCTTTTAAAACGAAGGTGTCCTGTTAGGAAAATTATGTAAAGAAACTTCAAAATGGTGGCGATCTCTATAAAATAATTTGTAATTCGAATATTATAATATCGATATATAATATTGGTCTATTTAAATGTAAGAGAAATGGAAATGATCGGGTTTAGGACAATGTTTCGGAACGTTCTGGCATCACTGCGTCGGATTAGGAAGTCCGCGTTGCCATCGGGTCATCGCCGATTGATCGAAATAAATTTGATTATTAGTTTGCGGTCGATCAAATCGTGTGTTTTATTTCGAGCCCTTCCACCAGTCATTTATACCGATAGTTTCTTAAAGAAATTGGCTGAATCCGTAGAGTTTGAAAATAATGTCAAATTCAATATGATAAAGGCCAGGTACCATGGAAAATTTTGAAAAAATCGAAAATTTTTTTTTTTCGTGAATCGCTAGGAAATACTCTCAGAAATAACAAAATTAGTCCCGAAGGTCCGAACGACCGAAAAACAGGTATAAAAGAGGGGAGAGCGGAGCAGATTCATGGTGCGGTTATCAAAAGGCAGTAGCTACAGATAAATTACATGACTTCACACATCCTTCGACTTTCGATGAAGAAGTGAAAGATCTTTTAGAACCAATTTTTGAGGAATTAACCAAAGAAAAAGTGCTCGAGAGATGCTTAGGCGCTTATACTCAAAACAATAACGAAAGTTACAATTCGTGTGTTTGGAGCATAACTCCTAAGCACAAGTTTGTTGGTAAACAAACACTTGAAATTGCTGCTTTTAGTACTGCTTGCATTTTTAATGAAGGGTTTTTACCGATTTTGAAAGTTATGGAAGTTATGGGTGTTACAATCGGTCCGCAAGCAAAGCAACACGCTGATAAAGTCAACGACCGGCGTGTTCATCGAGCCGAGCTTGAAGCGACGGAAGCATCTAAAGAGCAGCGGACTGCAAAAAGAAATGCAAAAATCCTTGAAAATGACGCATATGAAGACCAGGAACGAGTAGTGTACGAAGCCGGATTGGATAAGTAAACATCACTTTTTACAACGATTTTTCACGATTAAAACAAAAAAAACTTTAAAAACGTTAATCCCGTTTTTCTCGAAACCACGTTTTTTCAACTTAATGGCATTCTCATTTAAAAACTATTGCACCTATCGACATCAACCAAACGACATTTTACTCTTCAAAGGCCTCTCTATGGTCTGGACTAGGTTCTAAAATATTCATTGTTATTTAAAAAATTTATGAACAATTAAAACTGAAAAAAAGGGTCAAAAAATTGAAAAGGCCGCCATTTTTTTAGGTCTACATTTTTTATTCTAGTTCACACGATAGCCAATGTCATACAGAATAAGAAATCATTTTCATTTTTGCTTGCAGATAATTTTTGGATGAGAAATCATGTCATTGGTCCCAAGGAGGAGCGACTTTGAGCCGCCATTTTGACAAAAAAATTACGAAAAAATATATTTTAATTGTTGATGACATGTATTTTAAGATATAAAAAGTTCGATTTCGAAAAACGTTTTTTACTGTGAATAAAATTTATTTAAAAAAAAACACGAATCCCATGGTAACCAGGCCTTAATGGGTTAGTTTATAGGAATTCTGACAAGGGTTCTTTGTTTGTTGTACCTGAATCGTTGATAGTCAACATGATTCGAACGTATCATGATGACATGGGACATTGTGGGGTAGCGAAGGTGCTATAGGGAATTGAAAGAACTTATTTATTTATTATATTGGTTCCCTTCTCTTAAGGCCAGGGTTAAAGAATATGTAGATAATTGTATCACATGCCTTATCACATCTGCATCAACGAATGTTAAAGAAAAGAGAAGAGAGATGCAATAAGGTTCTCACAGTTATTTTAAAAATATGCAGAAATGGTTGAAAATGTCAATTTGTACACCAATAGATTTTTATTTTTTTTAAGTAAAAAATCAAGGACAAAACCGCATATAAAAAGTCAGTAATTTGAATTGTCCGAAAACGTTACGGAAACATCCGAGCTCTTCCGAAGTGTCAAGTGACGTCACGATACTACTCTGCTCCGTTTTGCAATATGAACTTACATTAACGGCTGCGTTTATGTACTTACATTAAGACAAGTGAAAATTCGTCTACAAATATTTTTATTCATGTACCGAGAGATGTCAATCGTCGAAGAATATGGTTTCAAGCAGTTCGACGAACTGACATGAATGAGAAGACTAACTTACTATAGTATACATTGTATTTGTCATCCCTTTGTTAAAAATCAGATACCATGAACACATCCACCTTGGGTAAATTTATGGAATCTGCCTTTACAAATCCTACATCCATTTCCCTCACAACATGTACGCAATTAACGTATAAATTAATTTCTAAATAACAATGCTAAAATTTAAAATCAGACGTATCGAGACGTCACGAGCGCGTGAAAAGATTTGAAATTATGTTGTTGTTAACTAATTGTTATGATGTAAATATGCAACAAATTAATAATACATTTATATCAATAAGCTTTATTGATCATACTTTTCAATAGATATGACAATAATTGAAATTAACAAAATTATTGGATAGCCTTATTAGAAAAAAAATAGTTATTGGAAACACTTGCTTCTTACGGAAAACTTTCGGTCGCTGTTTAAAGTAAAGAAAACACGAAATAGATCGCCCACCTGCTATCAAAAATATACTACTATTGATACAATAACGCTATTATACACAAGTTATTGTACTCATTTCCTATTTTCAAAATATCTCACTGTCGCAACTTACGTGATGTCTCAACCTGCAAGTCTTTCCCCTGCACGTATACAAATTATACGTTTTAATTCAAATATTTGAAGTGATGCGGCAGAAGCATCCATCTGTCAGATGACAGATGTCAGATGATATTTCGATGAATCCCTTTTCTCTTGGTTAACAAAAACCAACAAAGAGATATATTTCTTATTTTTGTTCTTTGAAATCTCAATTTTTTATTCTGAAGAGGACCTATAAAAAGATTGAAATACAATGCTTCTTATTTAAATATTAATGTTATTTATTTAATATTATTACTAAAAAATGATAGACTTTCAGGAAAAATGTTATTGAACAACGAGGTCTTCGAATTAATCAAAGAATACGCTCAAATTTTTTCAGAATGTTTTGAACACTTTCCTTCATTTCCAAAATCGCAAAATTTTGAAAAGATAATAAAAGTCATACAAAAATTCTATAAAAAAATGTCGAGGGTATTCTTTGATCAATTCTAGGAACTTTTCGTTCCA
Source organism: Trichopria drosophilae (assembly GCA_030407085.1). Classification (NCBI taxonomy): domain Eukaryota; kingdom Metazoa; phylum Arthropoda; class Insecta; order Hymenoptera; family Diapriidae; genus Trichopria; species Trichopria drosophilae. The sequence continues at coordinate 46,546,329 of CM059583.1, forward strand.
CAACATACTCTACGAAAGTCTATCGTTTCCAAATAACAAATTTCTGAACTCTTCAAAACATAGGGAAACAAGAATTTTTTATTTAAAAATTATAAACTGTCGGAAAAAATGTTGCGAAACAAAAAGTTCTTAAAATTGTTCAAAGAATACTCTGAAATTTGTTCAGAATTTTTCATGACCATTTTTGATTTTGCAAAATTTTGCGATTTTGCAAATGAAGATAAGTGGTCAAAAAATTCTGAAAAAATTTCACCGTATTCTTTGATTAAGTCCAAGAACTTTTTGTTCCGCGAAGTTTATCATTTTCGAATAAAATTCCTGATCTTTTCGCTGATATTTTCATGTTTTAGCCGCCATTTTGGAAATTTCCAACTTTATTTTGAAAATGTTATCATGCACGTTTCAAAATTAAAGGTTTGTGGACGCGATATTTTCACGGATCAATGATCTCCTTACCCGTTTCCGATATGAGAATGCCGATTAAATATTTGTCAGTAAAAAAAATCTGATTTTTTTGTGAAAAACCAAGCATAACTTTTTCGGAATGGGCTCTTTTGTGTTTTTAAGGATAGATTCAGAAAGATCGATCAATTTTACGTAAGATGTAATTGGTTCCGATTTTTTAAAAATCCGGTTTCATATAAAAAACCGCCCTTCAAGTCGACCACGAAAAATCGTCCATTTGATCCTTAATGGGTTAAAAAATTGTACATCGATGCAAAAATTCCTGGAAGCGGATTTTTGATATGTTTTTTACGAGTTTTTACGTAGCTTAACCCTCCTGCGCGCAGACCCGAATATATTCATCCAAACTAAGGTGTTTGATTATGCGCCAGGCCGAATGTGTTCGTCCAAACACTACCATTTCACTAAATTAACTTTAAAACTTCAAATAATTTTTACATGAAAGTTTAAGGTTTAGAGTTTGTCATACATAAGTTATGTTGATCCATTGTAAATATTTATTAATTTTCATAAATAACTAAAAAATCTAAAAAGGATCCTCAATTTTTACTTTTTAAAAGCATACTTCGAAGGCGACTTTCTTGAAAACCATAGCATAATCATGAAACTGTGTATGAAATGGAGATCGCTGATTAAGAATACGGTGTTTAAATTCCAAAATTCAAAATGGCGAATCCAATATGGAGTACTCATTTTTTAAATTCATTGAATTTTCATAAATGAATCGGTCCATGCAAAAAGGGCACTAAGTCCATATAGATAATTGTTGGGAAAACGCAAAAAACTGATTTACTTTTCTTGCAGAATGAAAAATAAAAATATTATTTAATAGAAATGTTGCTTTTATGCACTTACAATGGTGCAAATATCGTTCTATGCTTAAAGTTAAAGAGGATTTTTAATAATTATAAAAAATATCAGTGGACTTAGGTCCCTTTTTGCATGAATCACGAGTAAGATGAAAAAAAAGTAGTAATTTTATAACGCCGCTAACTAATTTATTTGCAAAAGTATAATACAAATGTATAATTACATTTTGCGGTGTATTAAGAACTAAATTCATTATCTTTTTCATCAGTAACAGTAGGCCATTATATCAGGGAATTGTAGAAACCCTAGATATAATATGAAATACGCACGAATAGTAAGAGACCGACGTTAAATTACAATAGTTCCGAAAGATTATTGTTATTTGTAAATACAGTAAGTATGTGTGTAATAATCAGTAAACAAATCTCTCTTAATACGAATAAGTTTGAATTATTCATATTTAATATTTCAATACTAAACATTGTGGTAACATGATTTTCGAATATGTTAACATAACTATATTTACCAATATGGATAGTATATAAAACTGGTACTGTATTAGTTGTTCGCCAGTGTAGTTGCAGCTATTATGTAATAGTATTAGATTATATATTTATATATATCTTATAGTATACAACTACAACGCGTATACTACATATATCGTGACAATTTATAGTGGTAAAATATACATGTATTTATTGGCACATATTTTACCGCCATAAGTACCTAGTATTAAATGCTATCTTTGACTACATTTTTTTCTCAATGTAAATAATACGCGATATAAAAAATGTCACTTCCAATTTATGCAAAAAGGGACCTAAGTCCTGGACTTAGGGCCCTTTTTGCATAAATCGGACATCAGGAAATGAAGATTAAGAATTTAAATAAGTGCCAAATGATAGACCGGAGCCTAAAAAGTAAGAATTTATCATTATCTCAATTTACCCAAAAATGGACTTAGTGCCCTTTTTGCATGGACCGATTCAAATATTGATATCTGTTTAAAAATATCTGAAAAAATTTTACAAATCAATTAAAATATTTTTTTATTTCAATTAATTCAATTATTTTTGTAAGTAAAGTAATATTTTAGAATCCATTTTTCTTTGTAATATTTTAATTTAAAGAAAGTTGCATGGTATTTGTAAGAATGCACAACCCCGAAAACCCCCAAATACTTAATTTCATCTTGATCAAGTAACTTTTTATATTTTTGTTCGGCCATTTTCAACTCGCTTTTTTGAATTTTCAAAATGTATCATTAGATTCGTAATCAGCGACCCAAATAACCCTCGAATAACAAATTCCAGTTGATTTCCGCGACAAGAAAATTGTATTTTTCTAAGGAGTGCAACATGCTATGAACGTCGAATAAACATAAGTAAAACCTGTATTCTCTAACATTTATAACTTGTAAATATAATAGATAGACAGATTTCTTTTTTAACAATTGTACGAAAATTCGTCTAATCGAACTCGCGTTTTCTCAGTTTTTCCCATCGACATTTGTAGAACAATATAATCAACAATATGTGAAAGTTGAAACAAATTGTACTAGATATTTTCTTTGAAACGTATGTTCGAAAGGCTCTAACTTTGGAAAGAAATGAGATAAAGCAATGTTTCTTTTTTAGTTTTACAGTTAATTTTGTATACTTTAATTTATTCTTGAGTTGTTTTGTCGCAGGATGTCGGGGACAAATAATATTTACAAAAAATTTAAAAGACACACGTTTTTTTGCATATTTTTGTAAATATTTTGAGTTTTAACATATAAAAGTAATGAACATCTTTTGGGATTATCTCTCTAAAGTCAAAATCTAAACTTTGAGGTTAAAAAACTAGATCTAAAAGTTATTTTGATGAAAATATTTACAATAACCTTGAAAAAAATGCGAAAAATCAAGACATTTCGAGTTTTCCTCTATCGATTATTTTCATTTACGGCTTTAACCCGATAACGTCCAAGACGGCATAAAATGTTGATGTTTTTCATCTCATTTGATTTCATACAAAACGGCAATGCATTTTTCTATGCATCCATACTGTAATGTTTTCGGGTGTGCTCTTTCCGAATCTGCAAGCTATTTTCGATTATATTCAGCTATTTTTCCAAAATGGCCGCCTGAACGCAAAAATCGTGAAAAAAATCAATTCGATTGGGTTCAACTCAATCGAAACTCACCATGAGCTGAATAATTTTTCAAAAATCATGGAACCATTAGAAAAATGGATGTCTGGGGTATTTTAGAGTCGATTCTGAAGTTAAAATTCTCCGGAGCAAGAATATAAATAAAAAATTCAGGGCAGACTGATCTTGTATTAAACTCTACTTATTTCTTTTGTGAGAATGACATGCACCTAGTGGCAATCACAGGAAACAGGATCTAGTGGTAATTTCAAATAACATTTATATAAATTTTTAAATATTTACACCAATAACTTTAATTTGAAATTACTTTCATTCACAAACACAGAGGCATGGTGTGATAACTATAAGTATATTTCTCGACCCTAGTAAATTTTTATCTTTCAAAGATGTATTAAAATTATTTTTTTATCATGTGTTTCTATTTCACAAAATAAAATAGACTTAAAATGTAAATAACTTTTAAGAAATCCACATTAGTTCCTGCTGACAGATACGATTAGCACGAATTTGAATTTCGAAATACTGATTTCAGAATCTTCATGTGCGACCCGAAAAACCCGTAGTTCACAATTTTCATGAAAATTCGCTATTCTTTTTTAAATTAGTCCGCCATATTGGAGATACCATTTTGAAAATTGAAATTTTAAGGGGAGGGTATACCCACAAAATCAGCGCTATGAAATAAACTTTTGAAAAAATTATGTCTTTAGTAATTTTTTATGTGGAATTCAGTGAAGCTAAAATAAAAAATGTAACAAAGATTTTCGAACCCCAAATTCTAACTTGACAAAAAAAAAAGTGCTTCTACATTTTTCAAAATTAATTTAAAATACAAAAAATTCAGGGTGAACGTAAAAACACATTTTCTAAATAATTACGCATGGATTTATAAAAATTTTGTTCTTCCAAGAAACTTTTTTATGGGTTAAAATAAATTTTTTAGGGTCAAAAAAATATGTTACATTTTGTATTCTAGCGCTATTGAATTCCATGACAAAAATTACAAAAAAAATAATTTTTTTGGCCCTTACTTTAACGCGAAAAAATTTTGGTTTTTCGAAAAAATGCTTCTACATTTTTCTAAATTAGTTTAAAAATTCAAAAAAATTAGGGTGAACATAAAAACACATTTTCTCAATAATTGCGGATGGATTTTAATACTTTTGTACGTTTTCTTTTAGCCCCTGTGAATTCCACATAAAAAATTATTAAAGATATCATTTTTTCAAAGTTTATTTCATATAGCTTATTTTGTGGGTATACTCGCCCCTTAACATCAGATTCGTAATCAGTTGGAAACTTCTTTTACGGTGACAACCCGTGCGCAGGAGGATCCAATTTCAATAGAGAATTTCGTAATAGAACCGAAGTTAAAAAAAATTGAAAGAAACATATCCTACTATTTTCGAGGTCGCTATTTTCAATGGTGCAGTCCAAATATGTCTAAAATTTCAATTTATTTATAATTTTGGTTTAAGTAAATAAAAAATACGATTTTTTTCAAAGAAATTTTTGTTTAAATTCAACGTCTATCCCGGATATCGGGTTTAAAATGATTTAAAATGTATCAGAATCGTGGACGCGATAGTTATGCTGGTGGATTTTTTAAATTTGCGGTTGCGCGACCAAGATGGCGGCCTAATCGAGAATATTCTTCCCAGATATTAGCGAATGCAAATATAGAATATTTTAAGAAAGAATCTAGGCGAGACAAAAACGTGTTATTACGTTTTTGAGGTCGCTGAACACGAATCTGAAGTAAAAATTTTGAAATTCAAAATGGCGGCTGTAAATTTGCTAAATTTATTAAAATGTGCGGTGCACATTTTTCTTTATACGGAAAACAGCTGAAAATTGTTACTCGGGGGTTTTTGTGGTCGCTGATTACGAATCTGAAGTTAGATTATGAAAATTCAAAATGGCGGATCCAAGATGGCCGACGGAAATGCGAAAAATTACCCAAACTTTATGAAACTGGGTTCTCGGGGGTTTTCGGGGCCGCTGATTATAAATCTGAAATCAGATTTTGAAAATTCAAAATGTCGGTTCCAAGATGGCAGACATAAATGTAAAAAATTTACTTGATTTTGATGAAAGTTGGTACTCGAGATTTTTTTGGGTCGCTGATTACGAATTTTAAGTCAGATTTTGTAAATTCAAAATGGTGGATTCAAGATGGCCGACATAAATGTGAAATGATTTTTTAAATGATTAATTAAATGTTAAATGATATATTTTAGGAAAAAATGGAACTTGTGTTTCACCGTTTTTCGATATCCTAAGTACAGGGCTGTACCACTTCTAGCACTTTTTTTTTAAACAGCTACCACTGAAGTGGTTAAACAAAAATTTCCCTGAAAAAATCGTATTTTTTATTCATTTATGTCAAAATTATGAATAATTTGAAATTTTATACATATTTGGACTGCACCATTGAAAAGAGTGACCTCGAAAATAGTAGAATATACTTATATAAAGTAAACAGTTGCATAAGCAACAAATATAATTTCTCAACCGCTTGTTTTCAATTTTCATAATATTCATAAATAATTCTTGGTTTAGACGGTCAGCATACAAAAAATACAATTAAGAAAAATTCCACAATGGTTTTCAATGGAAAACACGAAATGTGAGTAAAAATTAAGTAGTAAACAAAATTTTGGAGTATGAATCGTCTCCAAACCTTTTCTACTGATACATATATATGCTTAAACGTTATTAATTAATTACAGGTTCTATTTCCCTCTGTCGACGATTTAAACTAATATTGTCTATTGTAAAAAACACGTTTCGTCCCAGGCAACCGTGTGGACTCGTCAGTAAGGCGATCACGGCAGCCCTGCCTTATACGTGTTGGTTATAGTAAAAGAATGTTGATATTATAAATATCTGTATCATAGAAGGAACATTAACAGATATTGAAAAGTGTAACATATTTTTCAAGTTTAACGTGATGTCGTTAAACAAAATATGTACATAGATTTAACCAAAATAAATAAAGTAAACATTTGCATAAGCAACAAATATAATTTCTGTGAAAAAAAAAAAAAATAGAATATGTTTCTTTCAATTTTTTGTAACTTCGGTTTTATTACGAAATTCTCTATATTGAAATTGGATCCTGAAAAGTGTCTTTTTTGACGTTGATGGGTTAATATCTTCGAGGGGTATGTTGAAATAATACAGCAGATTTTATTAAAGAGATATATGTTTCGTTTGTATTCTTGATCAATTCAATATCCCGTACAAAATATACATATTTAAATAGGGTACAATAGAGGTGACAACAGTAAAAGTCATATTTGAACAACAGTATACCATTTTCTAAAACAATTTGTTTTTAATATCCAAGTACTATACTCCTCCCATACCAGATGGCAATGGTCAGTACCCGATCTGTACGTGGTTAATTATGTCCGCGGCCATTTTGACAAGAACATTATTAACCAGAATAGTGCACTTGCCTGGACACTTCAATTAAGAACCGACAAAATCAGTATACGCTAAATCTGTACTTAGGCACTGTTAAGAAATGAATCTTCGTTCAAATTCCCGTGGCTTTACCTGATCTCAATTAAGATTCGCGAGAACACAGACTTGGCATGTATTTAATCATTTCGAATTATTTAATTACACGTGTAGCAGAAGGTCATACGTAATGGAAACAAGGTAACATTACTACTTTTCTGCAGTCGACATTCGATTCCAAGACATTTTTTCAAGCTTCTACTTACAAACAATTAAATTTCTTCATTCAATTGGGATTCCATGTTCGATTTATTAAAACATAAAAATAACAGAAACTAATTTATACTACGTAATATCGAATATCCATTGCTTTGTAGCACTAATTCATCTCCATTATATATAACACCTTTAAATAGAATTAGTAAATTTCTAGCCAATATTGACATGCTATTCGGTACGGAACGTGATAAAATTGAACAGTACTATAGTTTCGCCTCTTTACATGCAACGTCTTACTAACAGATGTTATTCCAATTATGATACACAACAAATAATAGAAAAGATATTTCTTCTGATCGTCTACGGCTGCCTTCATGGTGGTAACGACAGCCACCAACAACTAGTGCACCTTTTTATTGATGCACCCAAGGACACACACTGCACTCGAATGTTTTCCGAAAATAGTTTCGCTGAAACTTTTGAAGAACGTCTTTTCCTTGTTGGTCTTTATTTGTCACTCATGATGAATGATTCTTCTTTCACGAAAAATTCAACAACTTCTTCATCCATATTCTTCGTGTCCGAGTCAAGTTCATCGGTGTCGACATCTTTGTAAAAAAAAAAGTACATTTCATTAGAAACATTACTAAATTTTTACTTTTTTCAACATTTTTCAATAAAATTAAAGCAAAGTACTTACTGCTTCGTAATTCAATACGCCGTTTCCTCTGGTTATTCCAGTCTTCGATACGTTTCATTCGGTATTCCTCAAACTCTTTCATTGCAGCTGACCGTTTCTCAATTAATTCCTATAATGAATTTAACAATATTAAATAAATACACATTAAAATACTAGTCTTTTTAATGCTAAAGTGTTTGGGAATAAAATGTACCTTTGAAGCACGTGTCAGGCGCATACGATCCTTGCTTTCAAATTGAGACGAATACTTCTTCAAGTTCTTCTTAATTTCCTTTATCTGCTCAGCAGCAAGTAGGGATGGGGGTCGTGGACGCCAGAGCAATTGGTTAAAGCCGTTCAAGTTAATTCGCTTCAGAATCCTTCCTTGGAATGTCCATAACCAATATCCAGTGTCGACACTGGTCTTCCAACTTGATACTGCAGTTACGACATACCTGAAATGAAATTATAACAAAGAACATAACTAAAAAGTTCATTCAAGCAGCAATTTGAATGCAGATAGAAAATAGGTTATAATTCTTCGAAAAGATTATAAAAACATTGGCTGAAATCACACTTGATACAGGCTTCTAGATCTTTGAAATCCACAGAACTTTTGACTTTTAACCCAGCAAACGAAAATTCATTGAAAATCCATTGAAATTAATTCACTGCATCACTTCTGAATTCGTTTTCTTAGCTTCTGCAATGTATTTCAATGAAAAAATGTGTTTCAATGATTTTGAATAGTTAATAGCTCATAAAAAGTTGTACGATTTAATGATTTTGAATGGAAAAATAGTGGAATGAAGAAATGATTTCGTTAAATGAATTTCAATAGAAAAGTGCAAATAGAATAATTGCAAGTTGAATGAATTTGTAATAATCAATGAATAAAAATTCTGTAATTCTTCTCCGTTACTTTCATAAGTGAAAATTTACTTTTTGTTTTTTTTTTTAAATTGGTATGATGTGAAAACTTATTAAAAAAAATATGTTTGGATAGAAAACAATTTGATTTTCATGGCAGTAAAAAAATTCTTCTGATTATTGACGCCGTTAATTTGTTGTTAATCGTTTTTCAATCCTTCAATAGTATTACAGCTTCCTTTCCAAATTGTAATTTAATCCAACTGTAGAAACTCATGTCTTAATACCAATGTATGAATTCGTAATAATTAATGAATAAAAATTCTTCTCCGTTACTTTCATAAGTGAAAATTTCCTTTTTGAACGAATTTCAATGGAAAAATAGTTATATTTGCTACAAGTGAATTTGAATGAATAGTTAATTATTACAAACTGATATGAATGAAATCGAATCGGTTATTACCAATAGCAAAGTTGGGAGGTAAATGATTTTGAATGGAAATAAAATATTTAAATGACACAATCGTTCAAAAAATACCAAAAAGTTGGTTCTTTCGTAATTTTTTACAAGGAATTCAAAGATAGTATAGTAAAAATTGAAAAAAAAATTGTTTGACCCAAAACAATTTTTTCCTCGAAAAGAAGTGGCATTTTTTAAAATCCATGCGTAATTATTTGGGAAATACGTTTTTCTGTTCGCCAAACTTTTTTTTAATGTTTAAATTAATTTAGCGAATTTTAATGGGTCAAAGAAATTCGTTCTTGAGTAACTTTTGACGTGGAAGTCAGTAGTGTTAGAATAAAAAATGTAAAAAATTAGTTTTTTTAAATTTTTATTTTTTTAAATCCATCTGTAATTTAAAAAAAAATGTGTTTTTATGTTCACCCAAATTTTTGAAATTTTTAAACCAATTTAATAGAAAGTAGTAATGAAAAAATTAAAATTAAAAATTACTGAATCGAATTTTCAAAATTTGAGTTTCTCAAAGGCAATTCTAACAATTTGTTATGCTCTCTTAAAAAAAATCAAAGAAATTTGTCGAGAATTGAGCGACAATTTTCTCCAATATATCAAAAAAATGTATTGCAGAAAATTCTCGGTCAATTCTCTTTAATTGTTTTTGATTCTTTTTAGAAGATAGTAAAGAATGTTAGAATTGTCTTTATGAAGCTTGAATTAAAACAAAATGAGTCAGAACTTTTTAATTTACATTTTTTTAGCTTTGATTACTACTTAATGGTACCCCTTAAGATAGTCTAATCTACTCTAAAAGATTTTAATTAATAAATATCAATTATTCCAACTTTTTCAGGTATTCTGCAAGATTTAGACCTTGAAAAACACCATGGTACTAGAAAATTACTACAATTTAAGTGTTAGCAATAATATTCCCTGCCTATATGACAAGATGTAACACAATATAATAATAAATAATTAGAAAAATTAATATATAAAATCTACAACCTTTTATTAACCCAAAATCATTAAAATATGCGAAAGCCAATGAAATTGAATGAATTTCAATAATATAATAAGCACATACTGAAATTAATGATTTTAAAACAATAGAAAATCATTGGTTACAGCTCTGTTGAATAGATTGATATTTAGTAATTAAGAAAACCAATTCAAATCTATTGAGATTCATTCAAAATCACTCATTGAATTTCAATGAATTTTCTTTTCCTGGTAAGATTCACTTGAATAAGCTGTACAGAAATATTTATAAAACATCACTATTTACTAAAAAGGATCTGCTTTTTAAGGTAGAGTTATTTGTTTTGCATGATATGATTAAAAAACCATAGGAAATACGAAAACCTCATGAAATTTCAATAAACTACTGTTCAAATCGTATTTTCTTTAATATTTTGTTCTGTAACTTTTGGAATACGTATTCTTTTCATTTGAAAATCATGTCGTTGATTAACTACACTTTATAAAAGCCAAAGATACTTGAAATGTAGGTGTTCCTATCTTTTAATAAGTATGACATGCGTCCAAAGTTGCTGTGAATTTATCAAACATTGAATTTTCGTTAATTTGTAACTATAACTTTTGGAACAAACAATATTATGGCTCTGTACTTTGGGAACTTTTAGTTCATGATATAAGTGACGCATTCCAAGAAATAAGGTGTCTTATCTCAATTCTGTGCCTATTACAACCTTTAGTAGCCTTTGTGCGAAACTGTTGCTGAAAAATGACACTTTTGTCTGGTACACAATTATATATCACGATTATTGGCGTAATTTATTGTTTTGTGAGTTATAATAATACTCTGAACATGTTCTAGAAATACAATACGATGCTCAGGGGTTAAAGATGATATGAAATTATCTCTTTGAGCAAAACTTCTTTCTTTACAAAGAAAAATGCTGAAATTTGTTACGCTGGGGTTTTATTGGTAACTGATCATAAATCTGTTGAAAAATATTAAAAATTACTTGAATCATCTAAAATTGCCTACTCAGGGGTTTTTGAGGCCCTGATCGGTCAAGATTTGCTCCAGAAATAAAGAAAATGTGACTTTGTGTAACTTGAAGTATGTGAAAAAACCTCAAATTACCTCCATTTACTTAAGTTATTATCTTAATTACCAACTGTTTAATTGAAATTATTATTATTAAAAGTATTATTATTGTTAGGAATTATTATTAAATAAAAATGAGAGAGTAAATTTAAGATTTTGGATTCATGACAGTCTGTAAATTAACATCTGTTTAATCCAAAATCAATTAAAAATTTGTAATTTTCCTTAATTTGGCAAGAATCCTATAGTCAGTTTAATTTTTATCAAAAGAAAACAATTTCTACAAAAATCGACCAAAGTTTTGTGGGGTTATTATTTATTTAATCGAAAAATGCTTCAGGACCTTTCGATTCAGTTTTTCCTCCTCTAGGGACTGTCTTAATTTAATCTTTTGGTTTGCGGACACCCTATCTATATATATAGTATTGGTTATCCATTTATTAACTCGGTTTGTGAAGACTTTCATCTTGGATTTACAAATTTGGTACCGGATTTGCCATCAATGATCGAAAAAACCCATAATTACCCATTTTGAACTTGTTCCAGTATCTTTTTACATATTCAATCCACCATCTTAAATTCAGTATATATATTTATTAAAGAATTCGCTATCAGCGACATAGAAAACCCCCGAATACCCAATTTGGGCTTGTGCAAGTAAATTCTCACAAATTCTGTCTGCCATATTGAATTCGCCATCTTCAATTCAGAAAACAGCTTCATTATCAGTAACTTAAAATACACCGAGTAACAAATTTCAACTGTTTTACTTGTAAAGAAATATGTTTTGGTTAGAAAATATAATTTTATGTCACCTTTTACCTCCCTGCGCTAGAACAATTCTTTAAAAGTCGTAACCTGCCATTTTTTTTACATTTTATATGTTTAGGAATGGCCTTGAGTTCATTTTAAATGTATGCCAGGAAAAAAAGCAAATTTGTTGTTCTTTAAGCATAAAGTTAAAAGTTCTGTGGATTTGCCCATATATGACAAAAATAAAATGTTTATCAAGTCAAATTTACATATTCGCACTTCAAAATCAACAAACGCAGTTTCGTAGAGATCTATCATACCTTTGACGATGTTTAATTACATTATTTTTAAAAATAATACAATATGACTAAACTTTAAATTAAAAACTGAAAAATTTGGAGATGTATTATTTACATAATGTATGTCTTTCGTACAGTCTGTAATTTACAATTAGCGACACGTATTTTATGTCAACAAACAGATATCGCAATCTCCGATTAAATTTAGTGATAAGTTATTTAAATAATGAGTAAACTTAAGAAAATAAACGTGTCAGCCTTTGAAACAAGGTCAAAAAGATGAAATAAAAAAACTCACCGTCCAGTTGGGTCCCATTCGACATCGGTAGTTTGATAATGGTCAGTCGAATTCATGACGATGAATTCATTAGTATCGATAAATTCCAGCGATCCAACCACACTGTTCAATGACGCAAGAACGATGAATTGTCCAGACGGAGACCAGAATAAATGATTACACGCTCTCTTCTCTAGTTTTTCTGTAATACAATCAATTTATTAATTTCAGTAAATAAAAGAAAACAGATTAAATTATAAATGCTAGTAAAACAAGATAATGTACTTACTCAGCAAAGAAGGTTTATGGCCGCAACGAACTTCATAAAAACTAACACTGACATTCGGCACTTCTCCATGAATAATTGCAAATTTAGTACCAACTGGTTCCCACGCGAATGAATGGATTGGTTCTTTTATCTCGACACTGTCATTAGGAATTTCTTTCTCTCGCATGTGGAAGATTTCGAAATTATACGACATTCCCTGTAGAAAGATGAAACATTTTGTTTAAATTCAATATTCGACAATTTTATTTATGTATCAGGAAACTTACGGTATATTTCTGTTCAATTTTTTCCTTCCGTTTAGCAAAACGATCGACTTTCACGCAAAGGTAATCTCCGGACTTTTGCCAGAAGATCTTGCAGTCGGCAACGTTGAAAAGATTTTTGTTTCGGATTTCATTCCGGCTATTACATAAAAACAGATATTTAGTAAGTATAATTCACATGTCTTATTGCTGATATAATTATAAAATATCTTTATTTACCTAGGAATTTCCACAAGCGTTACTCTAGCTGGTACATCCTTATTTTCAGGCACCCAGTAAGCTAGGACATTATCCGAAGGAGACCAACTGAAGTCTCGAATACTAACAATTTTGAAACTTTTCTTGTCTAATAATCCAAACGACTGAAATTTTATAAAATTGAATTAAAAATAATGCAAACTATAAATAACAATATAATAAATTACAATATTTTATGTAGTAATTTCTTACCGGAGTTTCGTAGACACTCAGAGTGTCTTGTCCCATGATGTATGCGACGTACTTGTCATCATGAGACCAACGGAAGATAGGCCAGACTGACGGGAACTCTGGAATAAAAGAACGTTTCTCTTGACCAGTCAAAATGTCCCACATAATAAGCTTTTTGTGATCGCCACTGCCATCACCCCTCGGCGTGTAAGATATTAAATATCGTTCGCATGGTGAAAAGTCCACGCATTCGACACACTTTTGACTGAAGCGGGCTTGCTGCGTAAACTTTGGTCCTCCCCATAATGCAACTCCCAGTTTATGGAAGGTGCAGAGGTAAGTTCCCAATGGTGACCATTTAACGTAAGTTTCGGTCCAACGCTAAACAAGAAAGAAATGTAAATAATTTTTGTTATCATTTAAAATCAATTAGAAATTAATTCTGACTACTTACCGCACGTTCTTCCACGAGAGCGGCTTCAGGAGCAGAGTTTTGCCAGATCTGTACTGAGACTGAAGATGCATTTCCAACCAATATACTATATTGATCGTATGCATCTGGATCCATCAAATAGTTATGAAGATCGGCGGTGGCTGTAAATTGTTGAGCCTCTGGAGGATCCCACTCGTTTGAAATACTAGAAAACTTGTTGAAGTCTGTGAAGAGATTCACTTTAAAAGTATGCTGCTTATCAATTTTGTAGTTGTTGCCGTTTGCCACTGCAGCAAGAGCAGATTGTGGATCTTTGTATTCCAAAAAGATATATCTAGAAAATTAATTAATATATCATGAGACTGCAAAATTTCACAAAAAATTTTCATATTTTGAATTAAAACTGGAACTTACCCTTTCGTAACACCTGTTTCATTTTGAGGATAGTGTTTGTTAATAATAGTGCCGTATTTGCTGTAAATTTTATTTATAACCGATTGCAGCTTCTCTAAACGTTCTGGCTCTACCTGAGGTACACCATCGATCACTATTATCGATTCGACACCGTCCAATTCCAAAGGCTTTTGTTCAAGGACGTCACCAAGGAGTTCTACAAATGTAAAAATATTTTTATTGTTTTAAAATTTCAATCTAGATAAAATCTTTTATAATATATTTAGTACAATAAAACTCTAGGTTCATTAGTATTTATATTAGGCGTAAACCACACTGGTTCAATTATGTTGTATTGTGTAATTCTTTATTGATTTATATCACTATAATTATTATTTTAATGTAACTTGAATTATATAGAGTCAACCGTAATATATATTTGTTTTGTATTATTTTATTTTATATTAATTTTAAATTGTAAAACTCTAAATTGTATTTATCTTATTGCCACAAGGGATCGCAATCCCATAGTAAAATGAACATTACTTACTTACAATTATTGAATAACAACTTTGTTTTATTTATAAAAGAAAAAAATAATGTCATGTAAAAAGAAACGTGACAAATTTGTAAGCAAAAAATATATGTTTATTTTCTATAATATAATTTTTCGACAAACAACTTCTTAGTAATAAACAATAAGACTACAGTACATTTTCGTCACAAATGTATTTGTGTATTTTCTGCCAAGACATTAATAAGTAAAGAAGATCTTGGTATTTTTGGGTTATTATAATTAAGTGAATAATAACATTATAAATAATTGCGTAACTGTGATATCAGTTCATGCAACACTCGTAACTATTATTTTAATTTATGTAGCCAGAGAAAAGCAATTTTA
Organism: Trichopria drosophilae; assembly: GCA_030407085.1. NCBI lineage: Eukaryota > Metazoa > Arthropoda > Insecta > Hymenoptera > Diapriidae > Trichopria > Trichopria drosophilae. Next base: position 46,561,566 of record CM059583.1, read on the forward strand.
CTATTGCAATTAACATTATGAGAATGTAGTATGTGTCATTGAATCTGTTAAAAAATGCGTTTCGCACTGGAGTCCCAGCAATCGGAAATGCATTGAAATGTTTTGAAAATTTTGAATGCATTACAATACATTTGAATGCACTATTTGATCTTAAAAGTATTGAAAAGGATTGAAATGTATTAAAAATTTGAATGCATGGCAATATATTTAAATCCAAAAATAATCCCAGTTCATACATTTAATGAAAAAAAAAATTTGAATCGTGGAGCATTTATGAATTATTTACATAAAAATAATCTGCTAAATTTATTACCATATTTTACATTTTTGTAATAATTTGCTTGTCGACTTTTGAAAAGAACGAATGCATGTAGATAGTAGATATTTTTGTTGGTAAAATAAATATTGTAATTTTTTTTCTAAATTACGCAATATCTTGAAAACGGTACGAGATACGTGAAATTTGACGAAATTGACATAAATCAGGGGTACCTCGGTGCGATGATTCGAAGCCACTGTACATGATTAGAGAATTTTTGAAATTTTTGAATATTTTTAGTAGTTTCGGCAACGATATTATTTATGTATTCATTTGGATTCAATTGGATTCATATTTTTGTATTAAAATAATAGTGAAGTATTTTTGGTTTCGAATGTATATTTTCAAATAGCGTATTCAAAAGCAAAAAATTAATCCAAGTCAATACATTTCAATACAATTTCGATTGCTGGGGTGTGCTCTTCAGCAGTCTTGATCGCCTTCCCTGGACGCAAACATTTTTAATGATGGTTTTTTAAATTTCTTAATGTTTTGGGATGAAATACTAGAATTATGAGAAAACGAACAAACTTCAAGATGCTATAGTTTGAACGTGCAATGCCATTATTCAAATAATTCAAAAAATTCATCTATGATTTATAGATGTTTTCCAAGAAAAACTTTTCGACCATTTAACATAAGTAAAGAATGATACATACTACAGGGATATTTTTCTACATTCTCAATAGTATAATTGCTTTTTTTTGGCTACATAAATTAAAATAATAGTTACGAATGTCACGTGAACTGATATCACAAGTACGCAATTATTTACAATATTATTGTTTACAATATTTATTATTATCCACTTAATTATAATGACCAAAAAATACCAAGATCTCCTTTACTTATGTTAAATGGTGTAAAAGTTTTTTTTTTTTAAACGTCTATAAAACTTAGATGAATTTCCTGAATTATTTTAATAAAGACATTCATAATGTCGATAACACATTTAGTATTACAATACTCTATAAAAATGTACTTTTTGATACACAAACTAGGCTGCCCTGCTATTCTTAATTTTATAATTGGGGTATTATATATTGATTAAGGTGGTTAGACCCCAGAATATCATAGGTTGACGAAAAATCTTTAATAACGTTTCCAAGAATTTAATTTTCATTATTAATAATATTGTTGAAAAGTAAAAGCATTATTCTTCTTGAAAAAAAAAAAATTTAAATGTGCAAAAATAATTTGTTAAGCCACTTTTGTTATTTATTATTGTTATTGATTGAAATTTTTTATTAATTGCGAGAATTATTCAAAATTCGTTGAAAGTTGTAGTTTGATTTTTAAAATAAATAGAGATAATTTATCGTTGGCTTCAGAAATTTCAAAATACTCACTGTGAAGTTGTAGAGAATCTTTTTCTCGAAAAAATAAGCCTTCATTCGTTAAAATCCGTTCATTGTTTTCTTAACCGCAGAGAAGACAAAATTTGAATCAATAACAAAAATTGCTTAACAAATTATTTTTGCACATTTCAATTTTTTTTTCAAGAAGAATAAAGCTTTCACTTTTCAACAATATTATTGATAATGAAAATTAAATTCTTGAAAACGTTATTATGGGGTCTAACTACCTTAATAAACTAAACTTCTTTAAGTGCCCGCCACTTAAACAAGTTTCTACCCTAGCGGAAATGAAATTAGTACAAAAATGTATAGAAACATACAGAAATGTAAGATATAGTAAAAAATGTCTTTTTTTGCAAATTCGGACATTTTGTACACTTTTGTACGTTTCTGTACGATTTGGTACATTTCTGTAGGAATTGGTACATTTCTGTACAATTTGATACGTTTCTGTAGGATTTGATACGTTTATTTACTATTTGGTACATTTATGTTTATTTTTGGCGCTGTATACTTGACTTAACTTTTAACACAAATTATTTTCGGATGGAATCTAAGCTGCGATTAGCTGCGATATGCCAAGACGTGTGAAAAAGTACAAAAGTGTCTGAAATTTTGTATAAACGCAGAGAAATGTATGAATACGTAGAGAAATCTGAGAAAACATTCAAAAATGTATGAAAACATACAGAAACATACGTAAGTGTACGCATAAGTACAAAAATGTGAGAACGTAACGAACACAAAAAATTTAAATAAAAAAAATGCAAAAATTTACAAAATGGCCGAATTTGTCCAAAAATAACATTTTTGTATGATATCTTACATTTCTGTACGTTTCTATACATTTTTGTCTGTTTTCCTACGCACTTGTACTTTTCTTATTTCGGCTAGGGTAATAAAGAATTTCTCAAAAACCCTCAAGTACCATGTTTCATTAAAATTAAATTACTGACAATCATCTTAATATATAAAAGTAAGTAAGTAGTAAGTACATAAAAGAAACAATTCTAAGACTTCATCTTAATGGAGTTTTGTGAAAATGAGTAACGAGTCCGAACTCCGAATTATTACTTCTAAAGAATAGTTAACTACATACTCAAAAACAACAATGTGCTTCAAATTTAAAAAAAAGAAACAATGTTAGTAGCAAAAGTTAATAGTTTCATGTATTTGCCCATATAACTAAGTTTTAAATAAAAAAAAAATAAATTGACATCTTGTCATGTATTTCGGTCCTCAACGGTTGTACAACGGCTAAGATCTTTTTTGAATAAAATATTTGTTTCTTTTTTAAAAATTTAAACAATGTGTTAGCTGCTTGCAATTCCGTTTCTGATAAGGATCAAAATACAGGACGAAACGTCATTTATTGTTTATTTTTTTAATTTAAAACCTGGTCGTATTATTTCCTTCATTAATCAAGAAACATCAATTACATCGCATTAACTTCTGAATACTGCAATTGTATTTATAATGTTTAAAATTAATCTTAACAAATATATTAAGATTACATGGATAAATTATCGTCTAATAAAATATTTAAAGAAAAAGGTCTGAAAAGACGCACATAAAAATCACGAAAACAACAACGAATACATTAAAAAAACGTTTTAAAAAGACTCGTATACAAACAGATTACAAAAAAAATATTTTAACGTTTTCAGCTCTAGTTTTCGTAGCCTTCTTCAGAAAAGTGTCAGATCGCTACGAACTAGAGCAGAAAACGTTAAATCTTCTTTTTGTAATCTGTTTATATACAGGTATTTTTAGACATTTTTTAATATATTTGTTGTTGTTTTTGTGATTTTTATATGCGTCTTTCCAGACGTTTTTTAAATATATAATAGTGACCATTACTAAGACGTTAATTTATCCATGTAATTTATATAAACGCTAGAGAATTGATTAATTAATTCTTAAATATATTAAGATGTTTCACACTCCTAAAAAATTTTCATTAATAAATACAGCAACAAGATTCCAAAAAGACAATAATCCAGTCATATATTAAAACAGAACAGACGAAAAAGTATTAACGAAATAAAGATAAATTACGGTATATATCAATCATAAAAACTACAATTTACATTAAATATAAAGCAAATAATAAAATTCTGGAATTAAAGCATGTAAATAATGAAGTCTATAGAAAAAAAAATAAATGATGGAAGTTTCAGCATTTAATGTTCAACTTTTTCAGTATTAACAGAAATTTTTATTCTTAATCTTAGAGAATCGTTTAAATTAAATGCTGCAACGTCTAACAACTGTTGAGGTTTTTTGCTTTCAGACAGCTTTATAATGTTTATACATGCATGTTTACACATATGTTTAGACATATTTTATCATTTCTGGTAACGACTGTCGAAACCAGACATTTTAATAAACGTGAAATCCTGTAAAGCAGCCAAATAAGTATTCATTATGAATTCACATTTGAAGAGGATTTCAGGTTATGGCATGCCTGGCCACGAGTATGGGAAGCGCGCAGCTGCAGGTTGCATGTTCCGAATTTTATAAAATAGACACAAACCTTCATCGGAGATATCATCTTCGAAGTCTTCAGGATCGCTGAAATCCGGTTCATCTTCCACTTGGGTGTTTTTCGCTGGCTCTTCGATATTATTTGGTGATTCTTCATTATCCTCGCATTCCGAGAGTTTGTCAGTTTTTTTCGCCATTTGGAGCTATCGAAACCGAAAGTACAAAGCGGTACGAAACATATAGATACACTGGGACTGGCTGCTCTGCCCTGTTTGCCGGATGTTGAAAATCGATAGTAGCGACATCTACAACTTTTCGAAAGTTCAGCCGAGACGACATCTGGTGGGGAATTGATACTTTACGACGCTTTTCCCCGCCCATTATGCTTTATTTATTTTAATTTCAGCTATATTCTTCCTAATTTTTCTAATAATTAAATTTGGTAATTACACAAATTTATTGAGTGTACTTTTTTTTATTTAAAAAATTATTATTATTAAGGTATAATTTTACTTTCTAGTAAAAAATGATTTTAGCGCCAAAGCCGGCTATCGGAGTGGCCGTTAGTGTAACTAACGGTACTTCTAACGAATTGCAATTACGGTCGGTAATGTCAACGTGCAAAAAATATTTTAATCTACACGATCGATTTATAACATTAAAACTCAACGAATTTAGACATAAAAGCGACGACTGTACATATACGGGTCTACATCTTTTATTACATGAAATGATTTTCGGTAAATTTAGAAAGTTGTAGGAATTTTTTTCCTTACGAATCTCGCACAAAAATTAATACATTTTAATTATTTGTAGGGATGCTGATTTCAAGTTTACAAAGAGATTCAATTTACTTCGATGCAAATCAAATGGTTTTCTACCCAAACATATTTTTTTTAATAAGTTTTTACTCACCACTATATAACAACAAACAAGAAAAAAACACATTTTTTTTTAAATTACAGATGGATTTAAAAAAATAAAAATTTAAAAAAACTAATTTTTTACATTTTTTATTCTAACACTACTGACTTCCACGTCAAAAGTTACTCAAGAACGAATTTCTTTGACCCATTAAAATTCGCTAAATTAATTTAAACATTAAAAAAAAGTTTGGCGAACAGAAAAACGTATTTCCCAAATAATTACGCATGGATTTTAAAAAATGCCACTTCTTTTCGAGGAAAAAATTGTTTTGGGTCAAACAATTTTTTTTTCAATTTTTACTATACTATCTTTGAATTCCTTGTAAAAAATTACGAAAGAACCAACTTTTTGGTATTTTTTGAACGATTGTGTCATTTAAATATTTTATTTCCATTCAAAATCATTTACCTCCCAACTTTGCTATTGGTAATAACCGATTCGATTTCATTCATATCAGTTTGTAATAATTAACTATTCATTCAAATTCACTTGTAGCAAATATAACTATTTTTCCATTGAAATTCGTTCAAAAAGGAAATTTTCACTTATGAAAGTAACGGAGAAGAATTAAAGAATTTTTATTCATTAATTATTACGAATTCATACATTGGTATTAAGACATGAGTTTCTACAGTTGGATTAAATTACAATTTGGAAAGGAAGCTGTAATACTATTAAAGGATTGGAAAACGATTAACAACAAATTAGCGGCATCAATAATCAGAAGAATTTTTTTACTTCGATGCAAATCAAATGGTTTTCTACCCAAACATATTTTTTTTAATAAGTTTTCACATCATACAAATTTTTACTCCCCACTATATAACAATAAACGAGAAAAAACAACAAAGGAAAGTTTTCACTTATGAAAAAAACGGAGAAGAATTAACGAATTTTTATTCATTGATTATTACAAGAAGATGATTGAAGAAGATCTTGGTATTTTTTGGTCATTATAATTAAGTAGACAATAATAAATGTAAACAATAACGTTGTAAATAATTGCGTAACTATGATATCAGTTCACGCGACACTCGTAACTATTATTTTAATTTATGTAGCCAGAAAAAAGCATTTTACTATTGAGAATGTTGAAAAATATCCCTGTAGTATGTGTCATTAAACTATTAAAAAACGCGTGTGATCAAGTGTGCTCATCAGCAAGCATTTTTTTAATATTGTAAATATTACAAACTATCGCATTTTGAAGTACGTTCGTTTTTCTTAAAGTTTGTTTTTTCATATTTCTAGTGTTGCATCCCAAAACTTTAAGAAATTGAAAAAACATACGTAATGTTCACAATATTAAAAAATTGTTGACATTCATTTAAAAATCGTACATTTTTCCGATGACTATTTTTTAAATTGTTCCCACGCGTATATAGAGCTTTTGCACAACATGTACATATTTTATATATGTTTATGCATTTTGCCATAGTTTATTAAAGTCTTCAGGAACGCTGATTTTGTAAGAAAAAGGTAAATAATAGGAATAGAAATTATTATTTAGAATATCTGAAATGCAGTGAAGTTTAAGATTTTTCTAGAATGCTCTGTTTGTGGTCGTTGTTAAAAAAGGAAAGTTTTCAGAGAGTGTCATTCTTTGTTTTGCAAACTGAAATGTTTGGTAAGGGTCAGTCAGGTATTTAACAATTTTATAACCGGTTTTCCTGAATTTCAGTGCCGTTTTGACTATTTGAGAAGGTATCTATATAGTCAAGAACTTTGAGGGCTGCAGATTTGCCATTATTGCAAACGAAAAAATATTGAAAATTTCACTGCTTATGAATGCTGTTTCTTAATCCTTGTAAAAGTATTAGAAAGTAAAGGTACAGGGTATTTAAATGCTTCTGAATTCTTCCCTCGTTTATACAAAAAAATGTTGTATTTTCCAACTTTTAACTTTTTATTTAATTTAATGGTTCTTTATATATCTTTTTTATTATAAATTAATTATATTAAGAAAAGCTGTTCTCCTTCGGTCAGCATCCGATTGTGGTCCACAGCGTATGATGCTTAACTTCCCAGACAGCAAGTTGATCTCGCGAAGAGCTCAGAAAGATATCAGAAAAATTTTCTGACCTCGTTGAGAAAACTCAAAATGGTATCAGAATTATGTCATACTATAGTCAGATGACCCACTTAAAGGTGTCATTTTGGTAATGGCACGAAAACCGCTTAAAGAGGTCATATTTTTAAGACATTAATCAAAATGATATCATAATTGTATAACAAAGTTTTTAGATGACTAACTTAAAGATATCATTTTGTTATCTAAAAATCCCTTAAAGAGATCAAATTTCTGAGAATTCAATTGACCTGAGCTAATCAACACTTGTAGACTCGTTTCAACTGGATTTCCAAAAAGTGTGCATTGCAATTTACAGGGCACTATTAAATTCTCATTTATGCAATGTAAACTACGTCGAAAAACAGATAAAACAAGCCTACAAGTATTGCTTAGCTCAGGCTGATTAACCCTTTCGCTGTGGAGACCGAAAACTCGAAATTGGGCTCAAAATGTGACGATGTTTCTGGCCAATTTGAAATGTGTGTAAATATGGATATTTATGTTTTCGACGACGCTGATTACGAATTTGGATTCAGTTTTCAAAAATTTAACGAATATGAAGTAAGTTTTCAAACGGTTTAAAAGAATGATATTTGTCATTACATGGACCAATTTAGAATTGACATTAAAAGAAATATTATAAGTAGCAAAATCCTCCGTCGTTCAGCATTTGTTTTTGACAGGTTATACGAAACTGTAATAAACTCTCCAATTTTAAAAGAATGTTTTATTATGAGTAAAAGAAGGCATTTTTAATATTTTAATTTGCTAGATAAATTTCCATAAACAAAAATTGCTTTTAGTTAAAGAGAAAAGGCTAAAATAAACTGACATATCGGTTAGAATAATATAAAATCTTCATCTTTTAACAGGTAATAGAAAGATGGCAATCCCTATGCGTAAAATACTATATTTTACGGGGCATAAGAATTCTAATACTGGGTAAAAAACACTTTTCTCAGTGTAATATTATTATGATTACCAAAAATAAATTCCAAATTCTACCCCCGCATTTAGCTGGTAAATATTTTTCTTATTCTTATTTACGGTATGCGGTAGGATTTCCACTTCTTTTTTATTTATTTTTTCATTTTTTTATTATTTTTTTTTTAATTTGTTTGTGGTTTTATCCATTTTTTTCGAAAGCACATGCCATCAAGAATAATGTGTTACAAAAAATGCTTCAAGTTTGTCCGATTTTGAGCGGCAAATTGAATTTTCTGTGTAAAGTTTTAAAAATTTCTCCTCAAATTCGAATTCAGAGATTCAACATACCCAATAAAACATAACTCTTGAGTATATCTGTTTCTTTATTCTCTATTTATTCATTCTTTTATAATTACGTGCATAATGAAAAATGCTTAAAAATTGTCCGATTTTGAGCGGCCATATTGGATTTGACGTTTAGAATTTTCGAAATTTGATCACAAATTCGGATCCAGCGATTCAAAACACCGAATAAAACATAACGCCGGTATATAGCTGTTCATTTATTATCTCTTCATTAAATCTTTTATAACGTGTATACACCTAGTCCATGAGAGCCCACTTAGTCTACTACGTGTATACATGTATAGTCCACAGTGAAAGGGTTAAGAACTCAGAAAGGTGACATTTTAATTAGAATTAGACATTTTTAAAAAATGTTAATGGATAATTATGTATTTCATTATTACATTAAAACAGAGCAACTTAAACAATGTTACTGTTTATTTGTTTATTTATATATATTTTTTTATTACAAAAAGAATTTATTTTATTGATTTTTATTTTGTATAATAATTAATTCGTAGTATTTTTCTTCTTATATCAACCTCTATTTCCGGGTATGTGTGAATATTATACATGTATTAGGTATACGTACATATGTATATTGGCCCCATGTTAATTTAACTTTAACTACATTATATGTTTATTTCTATAGAATTTCATTTCTAGACATTATTTATAGATTTACATTTTCTCAATTAGTAGGAAAATTATTTATTTCTAAATTTATTACTAAATTATGGCTTCTTTATGATAAAAATGCAGTGTCGTAAATATGGCACATTTAAAGATGTTTTAATATATTAATAAATAAATTACATTACGTACGCGTATTATCTCACAAGCACATTTTTCAAAAAGTTCTCATAATGAGATCCTAATTTTGATATCTTTATGGTTTGCTGAGATGATATCATAATGTGTTCAGAATGCGATAAACCGTGATCAGAAAGTTATCCTAAATATATCATATTTATGACACCACATTTTTATTATAAAGAAGTCATAGTTTAGTAATTCATTTTGAAATGAATAACATTTACTAATAACTACTAATTAAGAAAATTTAAATCTATAAATTATGCCTAGAAATGAAATTCTATAGAAATAAATATGTAGTTAAAGTTACTTTAAAATTGGCGCCAATATACATATATGTATAGACATGTACCCTATGTATATGTATAATATTCATACATACCCGGAATGAGAGGGTGATATAAGAAAAAAACTACTTGGATTAATTATTATATTAAAAAAAAGCAATAAAAAAACTCTTTTTGTAATAAAATAAATATATATAAATAAACAAATAAAAAAATAACATTGTTTAAGTTGTTCTTTTGTTAGTGTGAAAATAAAATACATAATTATATATTAACACTTTTAAAAAATATCTAATGAAATAAAAAGGCGTTTATATTACAAATTGAAAAGGTCACATTTCTGAGATCTTAATCAGCCTGAGCTAAGCAATACAATTGTAGGCTTGTTTTAACCGTTTTTCAACGTTGTTTACATTTAATAAATGAGAATTTAATAGTGTCCTGTAAATTGAAACGCGCACATTTTTGAAATCCCGTTAATACGAGCCTACAAGTGTTGATTAGCTCAGGTCGATTAAATTCTCAGAAATTTGATCTCTTTAAGGGATTTTTAGATAACAAAATGATATCTTTAAGTTAGTCATCTAAAAACTTTATGATACAATTATGATATCATGTACAAAAATATGACTTCTTTAAGAAGTTTTCGTGCTATTACCAAAATGACACCAGAAAGTGGGTCATCTGGCCACATTATGACATAATTCTGATATCATTTTGAGTTTTCTTAACGAGGTCAGAAAAATTTTTCTGATATCTTTCTGAGCTCTTTGCGAGATCAAGTTGCTGTCTGGGATATAATTCAACTTTTTTTATACACATCTTAAAAATCAAGTTTAATTTATAATTAGCTCGACTTACGCGTAGCAAATTTACAGATATTCAAAAGTGTTCATGTGAAAAATATTTAATATTTATGCAAGAATTTAAAAGCATTTAGTGAGTGATGTAAATATTGAGCATTCAGAAGCATTGAAATGATAAAGATTCATATGCCTGATGAAGAATTAAGAAGTATTAAAAACACAACCTACAAGTCGAGTATTCGAAACGATTCAACAAACAAAACTGAATCCTTCAATAAGTATTCGAAAGAATTCTTAGTAAAAGCTTGCATTAAAGTATTAAAAACTATTGAAAATAACCAACGCAATACTCTTGAAAGAATTTAAAAGTATTCAAGGGGCGGCCGCCATCTTTGAGTATTGCAAAGAATTCCAAAATAAACTCTGTTTATATAACTAAATATATAAATAGTTTCGAAAATATACAGAAGAATTAAAGTATACACAAAAAACTACATATGATTATTTCCAAAAATAAAAAACGGATTTTTCAACAGTATTTTTTTGTTGTCTCTTCTTTTGACATTGAAAGTGTTTCATTATTCCGGTTTAGGGTAAATAAATGGTGGCCTTGAGACTTGAACTTTAAAATGTGCATATTAGTATTTTGAAAATAGAGGTGAAAGCATGCAAAATAGCGGCTCAGACACGAAACAATTATCGAAAAGTTCAGGAATTTTTTAATTGAATATGATAGACTCACGGGAAAAATGTTGCAGAACAAAAAGTTCTTAGAATTAGTCAAAGAATGTGCTAAAAAATATACTTGTACAGAATTTTTTCATTATTTTTTTAATTTTAAAATTTTTAAAATTAATAAAATATTCAAAACGTTTAAAAATTCCTGAACTTTTCAACAATTATTCCGGGATTTTAATCTTAGGATGCGTGCACACTGGGAGTGCATTGCGAAAAGCGACGAGCGAAAAGTACCATAAGTGTATTTTTCAATATTGCTCTTCAAAGACATCTAGATTTTCATATTGTTTCATTTTGCTTGTGTAGTTTGTCATTATGTACGATTTGATTATGGCTAATCGTTATCCGTGTGGTGCTTTTACGATTCGCTAAGCAGGCTAGCGAAACATTAAAATTAAAAAGTAAATGAATCAGTATAAAAATATAAGTGATTTTTAAAAGCTTTATCGAATCGTACACTTTTATAATTTCAAAATTATTCTACTTTGCGCTTGCTGCTTATCACGGCTCGAATCCTATTTATCATCATTCTCAAGTAATTTATTCATAATAAAATTCACTTTGAAAATAATAGAATTTGTATTTTTTATTGTTCTATACAGCTTTTTTTCAACTTGAAATATTTATTCCTTTCTTCTGGTACATTTGCGCTCTGAAACAACATTGATGTTCAGATCTATAACTAGACATCCAAAAATAGTTTCAAAAAATTACTTTTGTAATTTTTGTTTATTTTCGAAAGATAGTATCGTTACTAATTGTAATTGCACTTTCTCAAATACGCGAAAATATCACATTACCATATTTTGATATATTGAAATACGTTTTGTTCCAAAAAATGTTATCCCTAAATTATATCCATCCTTTGTAAGCAAAAACATTGATTTTCCAAAATTTCAGGATTTTGAAAAAATAAAAAAAAAATATTGAACAAATTCTGTAAAAATGTCAGCATATTCTTCGACTAATTATTCTAAATACTTTTTATTCAACATTTTTTCCGTGAGTCTGCCATATTCAAATAAAAAATTCCAGAACTTTTCGACGATTTTTTCGCGTGTGAGTCGCCATTTTGCAGTCTTCCACCTTTATTTTCAAAATACCAACATGGACATTTTAAAGTTCAAGACTCGAGGCCACGATTTCTTTACTTTAAACAGGAATTCTGAAACGATTTTAATGTGAAAAGAAGAGATAACAAAAAATACAGTTCAAAATTCCGTGTTTATAAATAATCATATATAGTTTTTCACAATTGCATTTTTCGAAAAATCTAATGAAAGGTTCTAAAAGTTTACTTAATTTTAAGTCAGTTATGTTGCTTGAAAATTTTGTAGGACCTTTTTTTACCCAAAATACTTCAAAGGACTTAATCGGTTAGTCAAACGTCTCTCCGCATAGTAGGAAATTTTACCACTGTACGACCCAGCTCATTTAGCTGACCATGGCGTATCGGTGTGACGGCCACAAGCATAAAAGGGTACATACGTCTGCAAACGCACACACCCATTCAAACCCTAACTTGGTGGTCGAAAGAAAGAGGGAACCGGTATAGGAAAGAGACGCATATAGTAAAGAGTGTCCCAAATGTAGATGAAAATTATCACAATTACATCATCACATTATTTCGTTTGTGACATTGATATTCTGAAGATCTTCTCAGGGATATTTTAGAAACTTTTGCAAAATGTCTTATGTCCCTTTTTTTATATTCTGGTGACATTAGGAAATTTTTTTTTTTTTTTTTTTAATCGATCGTTAAATTGGCTTTTAGTTGTTTTTGGAATGTACTGGTCAAATGGAAAGGATACAAAAAAGGAAGAAAAGATAATAAGAGTATATAAAGGATTTTAATATAGGTAAGTAAGTATGGAATTTAACAAAAATATATATAAGATTTCTCTAGAAATTGGAATATTTGGTCTTCAAACAAATTTTTCTGTTGATGGCACAACATCTAACCATGTGGCCTTTCATTTGGAGGGTCTGAAAGATTCAGAAAAAGGTCTTGCCAATGACTTTTGAAAAAGGTATTTTGCCTAAAATATTTAGGATATTCATATGATGGGAAATTTACCTGGGGGATTAAAAAAAATTCACACAATTTGGAGCATTATTATAGTTTTTATATTCTATTTATGTTAAATTAACTTAATTTCTGTGTTCGATTGGCGTCATCAATATTGAATTTAAATTGCTTTAAAAAATAATATGGCGCATTTAAAATAAAAAATGCACAAATTGTCGTGTGTTTCGTTTTTTGCAAATTTTTTTCACATCAATAAAGTTTTGTGATAGATGCATATTTGCAACTAAAAGTGCACAGAATCTATGAACTTCAATTAGAAATGTTGTAATCTCTTCAGAACGTCAACATATCGAAAAAATAAACCTGATTTGAAAAATTATGTACTTTTTTTATGAAATTCGTATCTCTAGAGTTATAATTATCTCTAAAATTTGGTCAGCCATACCGGAATCGCCATATGGAATTTTTAAAATCTAACCTGAAATTCGTGTTAAAACACCACAAAACCCTTCATATACACTTTGTCTCGCGATGGTGGCACATTTTATTAAGTTTCGGCATACCACACTGGATCCGCCAACTTGATTTTTAAAAATCTAACCTCGAATTCCTGATCAACGACTCCGAAAGTCTCTACATCTACATGTTAGGGACAAGACCACTATAAAGATACGAATTTCATCAATAAAGTTCGAGATTGATCAAATAAGATTTACTTTTTTTACATACTGACGGTTTTAAGAGGTTATGGTGATTCGAAGCAAAACAAACAATTGTATAAATTTGGTGCACTTTTGGCCGCGAATAAGCATCGATCCCGCCACTTTATCCATGCGAAAAAAATGTAAAAAAAAAACGAAACACGGGAAATTTTGTCGGATATTTTATTTAAAATTCGCCATTTTGGTTTTTGCAGCCATTTAAATGAAATTTTAACCACGCCAATCGAAAATGCATGCTCGAAAATGGTAAGATTGATCACTTTCAAGTGAATATTAACCTTATTTCCTGTTGAGTACACTGAGAAAAAAAAATAGTGAAATCTACTAAAAAATAACTACCTTGTGTAATAAATGGACAGGATAACTATTGCTCATAGTCAAATGTACTATCATCTATAGTAAGAGGTTATACTATCCGAAATGCAGTCAACATTACTAATGTAAAGTCATTTCTACTATTTTCTATAGTAAGATGTAGTACTTTTTTCGCGTAAACATAACCTGCTTTTATACGAATGGCGATAAATTCGGATAGTATATTTAATATTAATATTTTAATTTAATTTAAAGAGCAATCAAATGATATAAACTTTTAAACACATTATTTATAACTTTTAATGATATTCTAATGATATTCCAATCCATAATAAAGTTTATTTGAGAATTTAAAAAACTTTTGGATGCATAATTAGAAAGAGAGATTTTTAGTCAAGAAGAAATAGCTAGTGCAGAATTTCTTTTAATGAAGTTTAAACGTCGAAAATCTCGTATCAAACTTCATGACAAAAATGTGTACATTAGGCTTTTAAAGGATTAAATATGAACACGATATTTATTACCAAATATGTTCTTTTAGAAATTTCTCTAAACTTATATTTAATATATTTTTATTAATTATTATTTATTTTATTACTTTTAATTATTTTTTAAAATAAAATGTAAAATGAACAAATTTTTTTAAATTAATAATAATAATAAAAAATATATATATATGTCTGGCCTCAAAATGTAGATCATTCATGCTTCTCTTTTTGTTACTAATATTTATCTTAGACCCTGTTCTGGTATCAATGCTTTAATTGCCTCTTCTGGTATCTCCAATTAAAAACATCACGGCCTGTATTTTTTCTTTATAACAATTTCCATATGTTACATATTATGAAATAATAATAATACAGTTTTTAGTTAAACAAAAATTTTAGTCGGTTGGAGGTTAGTTGTTTAAAGTAAATTAAAGTTTAAAAAAAAAATTAGAACTCTGTCGATGAGAAACATTGTTAATGTTTTGAATTATGTACAATATACTACAGAAATTTTACTTTTAATGACATGGATGTATTCGTCCAAGCCACTCACTTTTATTTACAATGCTTTTAAATTATAAATTGCTAGAATGCACCGCAACTCTGCATGTTTATTGTTTTGAGTTTCGAAACCGATTTCATTCGTTCGCTTATATTTCGGTTTGGACGAAAAAAAGAAAAAATATATTTTTATTAATTAAAATGGTTTTGTAATCAAGTTAAAATCTAAATTGATATACATACATAACTTGTCATTTCACTAATAAGTAGTAAATTCTAATATTTATTTAGTCCTAACTCTTGCTACATTCGAGTATAGTACAAATAACTATTTTGTAGTACGTGTTACTATATAAATGATGAAAATGACCAATTGATGATCGACTATTTCTACGACAGTAGATTAAATTTTTCTCTCAGTGTAGGAAGGTCGAATTCGACTAGAAAATGTGCATCCGCCGGACAATGGATAAATTACTTCTTCGACCCAGACCATAGGTCTGGCGAAGTATTGAATTTGGTCAGTTCCCGCCAAAAAATTACCCTATAGTTTTTCATCAAATGTCGACGTTTCAGGCCCTAAGGAACCCAAAGCAACAATAAAAAAATTGGTGTCCGTCAGTCCGTCCGTCTGTCCGTCCGTGGGCAAAATTTTGTTTACGCGATATCTCGCGACTGGCAGGACGAATTTAAAAAGTACAAACGGATTTGGGTTTCTCTTGGCCAAACTTAGATCTGATTAGTTTTTGGAGACAATGCATACTAGATTATGGGGAGGTTTAACAAAAAACGTTTTTTCCATTTTTTAACAAAAAATACAAATCGTACAAAAAAATGTTTCAAACAAAAAATATAGAACATCGAATTCTCTACAAAAAAGGTTTTATTCATTTCTTCGTAAAATCAACGATAATGCCGTAAAAAGCAAATTAACATGAAATTAACATCAATTGTACATACACATATACAATGCATATGTATGTATATTACATACATTACATGAAAAACAGAGACACAGAGGAAGCAGGGGAGTGAGCTGGGTATCGGGGGGGGGGGGGGGGGCATAAAAAAATATTCACTGTAATGTTGGTGTCGGGTAGCTATGGGGAGGTGGTAGCAAGGAGACACCCATGCAAGAAAATGTATATGTATATTCTCATTTATCAGTGCTTCGGCTGACCTGCGGTCGGGTTCGAAGTTTTGAAAATGCTCATTTTCAATTTTAATATAGGGTGAATATGCCAATGAATGGACGATTTTCTACATATTTCTATTTCTTATGAATGTATGATGCACAACATGCAACAAAATACATATTTTTATGTTCTCTGAACATTCAAAACAATATTTGCAGTACTATTGATCTTCCAGTGTTTATTATTTTGTAAAATCAAAGCAAAGTTTTAAAGCCATCAAAAACTGGTACTGAAAACGTCCCATTTGATTTAACCCGTCTATTCATTGGGGTTTAGCCGATTTTTTTATAAACGTATGAAGACGAGGTTAATAATTAAATAAAATCAAAGGTTGCACTACACGGTCATAAAGAGCAGAGTCTAACGATTCTAATGGTGGTATCATAATTAAATTTTCATAAAAGAATTCAAAAGTTACAATCGATCAAAGTGTGAAAAATGCTTAACCGTCGATTCATTGGCATATTCACCCTATTTAAGGAACAAGATATTGTTACAATATATGTATAGAAACTACTCGAATCTAACGATGCTAGAACTACCCTCTGCCGCCTTCTTTCCTGGCAGTGTTAAAATGGGAATATTCTCGGAAGCATCAGCCTTTCGTCAGGGAACTGCAATACGAATTTAGCCAAAATTGTGGGCACCCGGGTCGAAGGCATCTAGTTTATTTTAAATTCCAATATGTATAATCATTAAAAATATATCGATTCTTGGCATCAAAAATCTTTAATTTTTTTAATCGTTATTATCCTTCATTAAACATAGGAGTGTTCCATTTTTTATAAAACCTGTGGGAACCCTTGAAATCCTCCCAGTCTTCACCATTCTTGACGCCATTAAACAGGAGGGTGTATTTTTAATTTTGTAAATAAATGTATATTTTTTTGTATTATGGACCTCTGACAAATTAATCGAACTATTTTTATATGTAAAAATTTGCATTCAACTACTGTTAGATTTATTGAGAAAACTCATCTCTCCAGCACTTATAATTAAAAGTATTGTAAAAATGGGTTTTGCACCAGTATGTCATATTGTGCTCTTCAACGCGGCTAATAACATCAATGCCCTGAACGTAATAATCAATTTAATTTTATAACAATAATATATTCATTTTATATCGCATTAAATGTCGGGACATGGCTTTTAACCGACAATAACATGAACAAGACGGTCTTCCAGACTAGGATATTATTTCTAGACTTTGTTGTAACCATTATGAAATAATTCTAGGGTGCGTTTTACTCGTAGCTTTAGTAAAAAATGCATACATCTACGGAATAAAAAATCCGATCTAGAAACATGTCTTGAAGTTGGCTGAACACTATGCTTGTTTGCTGAGAATTCTAGTTGTTTATTTCTAGTTACAATGATTCACAAATTAAGATATATGGGACATTCCATGCGAAACCAGCTGCACGGAAAATAATGTTTAACCCCTACAGCAAAATATTCATCTGTCACAGCTTAACCTAAACACAGTTAAACGCAGTTTGGCTCTATCAGTCAAACTCGTTTAGCTACCGCAGTTTTTCTCTCTTACCTCAACACTTTAGCTGCCTCAAGATATATATCTCAGCAAACACAGCCTATCAATTGGACTAAATAATGGACTATTTTTCATTTCTCTTATATTTATAGACGTGAAATTATATTTATATGTGATCACGTATTAATCTACACTAGAAAATAGTGATTAGTACACTGAAAGAAAGGTTAAAAACCGATATTCATTACACGCGTTTATTCACGTATCAACTTTGTTAATAATAAAATAAAATATGAGTCCCCACTCTGTTAACTTAATTTTCACAAAGAAATCAATGTTAACCGCAACTTGCTCGTTTATACAGCGAATAATTTGACAGCATACATGCACTTGTCTTTCAGCCAGTTATCTTTTGCAGCGACAACCAAACACCCGCAGATAAATTCATTAAGCTGTGGTAGCTAAATGAATTTTCTGTATTACATTTATAAATTATTGTGACAGACTTATAATTGTGCTCGTATAATCAAACGCCTGTCAACCAAAGTATTTGAGCTAATGTAACCTAAATATTTTTTTTATGAAAAATGGAAAGTTTTTCAATCTTGTTGAAATTTGCACAAATATTAGTCCTATTGACAACAAAGAAATAGGGAAAATTGTTTAACCCTAGATGAAAGGGTGGCCGAGTCACAGGGGCTTCAATTTTTATCTCGGCCGCCGTAGTGACGACACTGAAATGCCTAAGGTAAAAGTACCCATAGCGGAACACTGTCCAAATAACGGAACAGTTTTTGAAAATTTACGTTACTGGTGTAATTTAATCTCAAACTAGTGTTGGCGTGGTGCCTCGCTCGCTTCGCTCGCTCAGAAACTTCGACCCAGTAGAGAGTCGGCTATTCCTTAATACTCGTTTGTTTACTAACAACTTTCAATTATATTATAAAATTATATTGATATTTGGGGTCCAATCATATTTAGGTCCAAGTGGCTTCGATAGATATGTTACAACAATATAGTGTTTCTTATATACAGGGTGAATTCCTAACGGCGGAACATAGGTCATCCTATGTTATTCCGCTCAGCCAATGGCAATCGAGGATTACTGTGAGATCCGACTAAGTCGGCCAATCAGATACGTCGCTGCGTTAGGGAGTCAAATGTTAAACAAACAGAATATGTAAGTATTCTTTCAAAAGTTATTTTCATTTCGTAATATTACATTTGCATGCAAAATTACTGACAAAATGAATTATTTGATAATAGTCAACGGAAAAACTTTAATTTATTTCGTAAACTGTTCGCCAAATTTTTCATGCGATTAAAAATTAGCTGAGATATGTAATCGCAAGTTTTTCCTTTGAATTTTAGCAAATAATTCATTTTGTCAGTAATTTTGCATGGAAACGTAATATTACGAAAATATAATAACTTTTGGAATTATACTTATTCTGTTTGTTTTGATATTTTTTTAACATAACTTAGCGACGCATCTGATTGGTCGACGTAGTCGGATCTCACGGTGATCCTCCACCGCCATTGGCTAAGCGGAATAACATGGTATGGCCTATGTTCCGCCGTTAGAAATTCACCCTGTATGTGAAAATTGAAAATGAGCATTTTCAAAACTTCGACCCCGACAACAGGCCAGCCGAAGTATTAATAAATAAAAGTTGCAAAACACTTACTTCAAGCACTTGTATTGTAATAGACTATTCGATGTATATTACATGTTTACAGTGTTTTACTAATTCCTGTCTGTATCATTATGATCTTATATATACAGTATATATACATATAATTCGTCAAAGATATCTTGAAAGTGTCAAAAAGATCTCTGACGGATATCTTTTAGATACTATAAGACATCTTTTAGATATATCGATTATTTTCGTATCAAGGGCGTAAAAGAAATTATGCGTCCATAGGTGATCACCGCGCCCGAGGGCCTGGCGAAGACTACCATTGGGGGTAGGGGGTCGAAACGTCAAAATTTGATGAAAAACTATAGGGTAATTTTTTTGCCGAGGTGACCAAATTCAATACTTTTTCAGACAATAGTCATAAGCATTTTAAACCAGTTTTTATGGCATTATCGTTGACTTTAGAAAGAAAATGTATACAACCTTTTTTTGTAGAGAATTTCATGCTCCATCTTTTTTGTTTGAAACATTTTTTAATAAAATTTGTATTTTTCCAAATAAATGCAAAAAACTACGAAGAAACTTAATTGGGGCTAATTTTTTTTAGTAATGGACGGATGGATCTGCGCCAAAATCTAATCAGATCTAAGTTATGCCAAGACGCGTATTTAAAAAAAAATTATGTCAATACGCTTATCCGTTCGCGAGTTATCGCGAGACAAAAAAACGGGACGTACAGACGTACGTACGTACAAGATCACGGACACAAATTTTTTTTATTGTTGATTTGGGTTCCTTAGGGTCTGAAACGTCGACATTTGATGAAAAACTATAGGGTAATTTTTTTGCCCGAAGTGACCAAATTCAATACTTCGTCCAGACTTAGTCTGGGTCGAAGTAATAAATGTAAAAAAAATCCTGAATTAACTTTAAATATTTTTGAGCGAATATCTGCCATTATTTTATGATAGTATTTATAAAAATTACTTATAAAAAATGTTGAAATATAACTAAGCTACATCATTTCGATTTTGTAGATGTAGAAAACGAAACAGTACGTTGTAAGAGCGGAAAATGTGATTTATATTTGAAATGAAATATCTTCTGGATCAAAGTGGAATTTCGATTTCCTGAAAGTATTCTGCATTTAGTTTTTGATTAAGTACATATGTTTGTAAAGTATTTGTTTTAATGTTTTATAAAATACGTGTTCCTAATTAGGAGCTGTTTCAGTTTCATGTTCCGGAAGCGGAACGCCGAAAATCTGTGTTCCGCAATTCGCCCTGTTAACACCGGCGCGCCGCCTACGATCTCTACCGGCAGAAGAGCGAACTAAAATGATAGGGTCAGAGTAAAAAAATAACACAGGCAAGATGAGCGAAACCCAATATTTAATTAGTTTTGTAGATTGAATAAATTACATTGGACCCGGTTCGCGATGGTACATTGAAGGCGAACTTGTTCTCAATGGAAAACATAAATTTTTGCGCATTGACACAAGTTTCCGACGTTAAATGGGAAATTTTAGAGTTGTGTTTACATACCTCATGTCTCTCAAGAAGCCCGCAAGAAGTTACAGTTTGTCTAAATAAAGATAATAACGTTATAAATATTAATTGCAAATGTTCGTCGGCAACCGGGTATTTCCTACAAAAAACTCATTGACATCCGTAGCATAAAGGTATTAACTTAGTAATGAAATTTTTGGATGTTAATACACTAAAAAAATGCAGATTTAAGTAAATATTAGTTTGAATAGTTACATGCAGATATTTACTTCAATTTAAGCAAATGTTTTCTTATGTAAAAACATACACTACAAAAAATATGGCTTCATCTCGGTAAACATTCATACGAATTGTAGTAAATGTTTGTTTAAGACTATTCGAATAAATATTTATTTGACAACACAATTTTTTCAGTGTAAATTTCATAAAATTCCTTTTATAGCTATTTTCCAAATCACAGGTTTCGTTGCGTGTAGATTCATACCGTTACCACAGTTACGCCGTTGCTGACGAACGACAACTATTAATCAATTCCTGTATTATTTTTTAATCGTCCAAAATAATTCAATATAGCAACAAATATTTTAAGTAGTATACTACTAATTTTACTCTATGCTTGAAAATTGTTTATAAAACAATTGCACAACGGAACATTTATTTCAAAAAATGAATACATCTTTTAACAATTTAATTTACCTAGCATCATAGCCAGTGGCGGCTCGCGGTTCATACGCTCGCTCAGAAATCGAGTTGTACCTCGAAAACTACTGCTCAGCCCATTTTGGTCGTCCCATACTTTTTTGTTCAGAAAAGATTTCTCTTTTTTTTTAAACTTTGTTTCATTATTCGCTTAGTGCAAGACGCCGGCCACGCCGCCTGGTGGTGAATTTTGACAACTCGCATCTGCAATTTGTATGGAGAGTGATATGAGAAAGTGAAATATTTATTTTTTTTTTAATTTTCTCCGGGTTTTCAAAAGCATCAGTACTTTGAGTATATTGTTTGAAATTCGGCCCAAATTTTGTACATTTTTGTTTGTAACAAAATATTATACTTTTTTTAATTCGAATTATTTTGAGTTGGACAAAACGAGGTTAAGGGGCTGAAATGAACACGATAATCCAAACTGGGTTTGAATCAATCACAAACTCAATAAACTTCAATCCAGTAAGTATAGAAAAGGGAAAAAATTTGGCTGTAGGATATGTAGTTCATGTAGAAGAAGTATTTGGAATATGTACAGAGCATAAATTAATTCGTCCCAGTGTAATTCGGCAAACGTCAGTGACTCCACCGCACAAAGTTACATTGGAAATAAGAAAAATACCATGTTTATGTATTAATTAAATTACTAATAATTAAAAATTACAATATATACATGAATATAATATTTCAGCTGAATAATGAATTGTATTCTATACAATTTCGAACTCGGAATAATCATTTTTTTTTGCACGGTATAGTAAAATGAACCCTTTTAATGGTTCTTTAAACCATAAAACTTACTTGCAACACTTAATACAGATCGCAATAAACTTTAAAATATCTCAAATTAACGAATAAATAAGAGCATTTTTACATTGACTTTAATGGAAAAGCTCTCACGTTGCAGATGCGAGTTGTCAGAAATCTCCACGCTGAGCGCTGCCGTCGATTTCGATATCCCCTCCATCGCCATGCACGAAGCGAATAATCGGAGGAGCCTCTCATCGAAAAACAATATTTAGTATTACTATTAAAAAATAATGAAGATTTTAAAAAAATTTTAAATTGCTCTTAAAAAATTCTTAAAGTACGGAAAAAGAGCTTCAAAAAACACATCATTTTTTAAAATCGGCCGATTTTATAGAAAGTTATAGGCATTTCAGTATCGTCACTATGGCCGTCGAGATAAAAATTTAAGTGTAACTCGGCAACCCTTTCATCTAAGTTTAAAAAATTTTCCCTACTTCTTTGTTGTCAATAGGACTAATATTTGTGCAAATTTCAACAAGATTGAAAAACTTTCCATTGTTTGGCTGGTACGTTTCGCATGGAACGCCCCATATGTCTTAATTTGTAAATTAATTAATTCTTAAATTTACTTTTTATATTGCTTTTCAACCATCACATGAAATCACAGTAGAATTCAGCACATATAACAACGTTGCAATACGAACTAATGAATCTGGTTTAAATGGACTAGCCAAGTTCGCTAACGATGGAAAGAAATTTTTCGGTGCATTATTATCCACCTATCGGTGAATTCACACAATTCCAGTCACTTTAGGTCCTTAACGTGTAACCCATGTGAATTATTGTTTATTACAGAGTTACTTCAGAAAAGTCAACCTAATTATGGATATAATTACGAAAAGGAAATGTAGGGTAACCGTGACAGTTATTAAAAGCGCAATAAGCCTTCTTTTTTCATTGTAACAAAAGAATATTGACCATGTTTGTTGTCTCAAGATAAAACGTGAAAAATAATCGCTAGAAAGTATTTATTAGAAAAGTGTGTTTTTCCAAAATATAAAAAACCACAGTAGTCGGCCACCTGAAGCAAACATCTATCAGCCACTTTTCAAAACATAAAACCTTTCAAAATCAATATTTCTTTATTACCTACGCTTATACATACTTACTGAGACTCACTAAACCTAAATATAAAATGAAATTCATTTGTAAACATATTTTTTAAGCGGTTTAATTACGTACGTAAAGTCTCCGATTACTGTAAGGTGGTCGATTACTTATCTGCTTACCCTCTATCGAACGAATTTAAATTGATGAGCTATAAGGGAAAGGATCAGGAGGAATACATGACAAGTCAGTGGATTAATTGATGCAAAAGCGTATGCGTTTGTATTTCGTTATCATAACTTTTACACAATGAAAAATGCAAATATTAACAACGTACAATTTATTTTATAATTGCGATTAACAATGGGCCGAAAATACGATACATTATTCAATTCAGTAATGCCGCGCAGAATCTTACATTGTAAACTATTACGAAGGAGTTATTTGACGTCTTCGTAGTTACTTATTGCGCAATTTAAAACTAAAAGAACTTAAGTCTAAATGCGTACAACGCATGTAGTTGTTTTAATACTGAAGAATGCCAACAATAGATTACATGCGAAACTTGATACATACCCTACTACAAATATTTGTCGTAATATTTTATTTAACAGTGTCCGATCAAGAGTCGTATTAAATATAGTGGTTCGTTTTAACCCAGAAGCATCAAAACGACAGTATATATACAGTGCAGAAATTTAATATAGTAATAACTGAATATCGCCGATTTAGAGTTAATGATATTACATACAGTTAGCCAAGTAAAAGCATGGTCCACTTTACCGATAGGTACTAAAAGATTTTGCTCAAATTCCTTCGTGAGCCTATAGGAGAAACTTTATCCTTGATGCATCGTTAACAAAGATTCAGTTGTGATTTTTTGGGAGAGAAACACGTTACGCGTCATGAGTACTACAAGGCTGTGTTATTTTGAACATCTACTCCAAAATCAAGGTCCCAAAATATGTGATAATAAATTGACACAACCACGCTTTTACTTGACCGTATATTATTCAATTTTGTATACTTAAATTATTGTCGCATCGGGAAGAGAACTAACGATTATTTTGGATACACAATAATGTAGTATAGTTTATACTACTAAATTTCCCATTTGTTATACAAAACTTATTTTAGTTCATATTGAACGGTAATTAGTGTTTATATACAAGTGTGTGAATACATACGCATTCAAGAATGTTCCATATACATAACAATTGAATTATTTAAAATTATATTTAATGAAGATTGCCTCTTATTTTAAAAACGACAAAAACATTATACAAAATCTAAATTCATTTCAGGTATAAAAAAATTATCAAATTTGGCTATACAATGTGCATGAATTGTTTTTTTTTTTACGTATTGCCCAATACGTAAAGAAAGATTTAGAGGTATCTTATAATATCGTAAATGATGTTAATGAATAATTCTATAACTATATAATTACATCCTATCCAAATTTGTTTTCCAATGAGAGGTTGTCATTACCATGGACTATATAGGAATACTTATATATTTTACTTTCTTACGTTTTTTTGAATGGCGATGAATTTAAATTTTCAAGAATAATGGCTGTACCTTATATTTGATCGATTCCACGCGAGATCAGAATTTCCGGAAACTGTAATATGTTGCTCTTAGATAAAAATTAATAAAGCGACACATATTTTTTTGTTCGGCCGTTTAAAATATTTTAAGTTAGATACAATCCCGTCGATTTTGGTGTGTTAAACTTAAACTCAATTAATCATTTTTTTTAAATCTCTCTATTTCCAAGTAAAAGTAATTAAAATTTATTTTCTCCATTTTGTGCTGTTGGGAAAAAGTAGAGATGTGTAATTAGCGTATCTAAAAAACCTTGAGTACCAAATTTTATAAAAATCCAATCGTCGTTTTTTGTATTATCAACTTTCTGTTCATTGCTTCGACTCTAACTTATACATGGAGCTAGAATTTATAATTTATAATTTTTCCGGATACATTCAGAAAGCTTCTAGATGCACCATTAACATGAATTCAGCCAATTTGTCAGAACTTTATGCGTAATACATCCTTTGAAATGTTTTACGAAATTACACTAGAAGAAGAATTTTCAGGGTTCTGGTATTCTCGTAAAAAAAAATTCTTTTTTATTAATTTTACAACTTTCCTGATTGCCCAATAACGCACAACCGAAAAAATGGGACCTACATTGAAATAGGGAGATTAAAAAAAAAATATTTTTATCCAAGAACAATATATTTCAGTTTCAGGGAATTCTGAGATTTCCCTTTTTAATATTACGCCATTTCATTTCCTTCTTATAATTTCACAAAAAGTATACATTTGTTTATAATGAACACCTGACAGCTAATTATTTCCAATGCGCGTACGGTAATAGAATAAGAAAATGTACAACCACTTATTGTAGATTTGATTATTTCAGAGGTGAGAGATATTAATTAAATTGATGTATTAAAACAATTATGATATTCACATTAATGCTCGTATTTTCATATGATTAGAGATATGTATGAAGAAGGGAATCGCTGGGATAATGTGTGCATACTTTTTATTTATAAAATTAACCAGCAGAGAAAATAAAAATTAATTATTGTTAAAATGTCGAAGATATTGATGAACACATTTTCAGTTTTGGAGAGAATATCTCATGTTACTATCATAAAATAGATTAGGTTAAAGGGAGGGGACAATTCAGTTTCTTATTTACAAATACAAGGTGAACATGCAACCATGCATGGCAAAATACACTTTTGAAAAATGTATAAAAGGATTGGAGCTTATATTCGTAACATCGCATTTTAATTATGAATATTGAAATTATACTTATTCAGAGAAATCATTTTACGACAACATTAAAAGTATTAAATAGTTATTTTGTTTTCCATCGAGGTCTACACGTGTTACAAATTAAAAAAATTCAACGTATTTTTTGTGAACCAATGGAGTGGACAATACTTGCTTTAGAGAAGTTTCAATTTTTCGTTTCTTTCCTATAAATTTCAGTCTGATTAATATCGATAATTAAATGCGAAGAACAGAACTTTACTTTACTACGACGTTAAAAAGTGAAAATATTAATATTGTCAATAAATCTGTGCAATTATCTTGATTTTTACTTACATTTATCGCAATGATTGAACGCTACCAATAAAAAGTTATTTAGTTTCGTAGTCGTGAAAATTTCAATGTTGAAAACAAGAAAAATATTTGAATTAAGTTATTTTTTCTTCATGTAATTTGTTATATTTTACTTTCCACAGTTACATATATCATTTTCGGTGTTTCCATTGCTCCCATGTCTTTTCATTTTGCCTTTAATCAATATAATGACTTTGAATTGAGTTAATAAAAAATAGTAGTAAGTCAAGAATAAAAAATATTTACGCATATTCAACTCAATTATCAGATATTATAAGTATCCCACTAAAAATATATTAATTACAGTTACGTATAATTATAACTTTCCAAATTGACTTTGATTTGTACCGATGTTTTACCACTAAATTCCTAGCTACAGTAATGTATGTATTGGTAAAATAATAAAATGTATATTTAAGTAAACGATGAGATGTTTTACCTCCAAATGTGCAGTGTAATATTGTATTACACGGATTGTCTTAAAAGATTAACTTAAAAGATCATACTATTTTTTTCAAATTGATAATATATTTTTAATACATTTCGAAAGTAGTGTTTTTTCTAATTTCGTTAACCATGATTTTATCTACGATTCTATAAACAATTAAAACGTACAAAAATATTAATCATGTTGGGTAACTGTGGATATTAGTGCGGTTTTCTACCATGGAATGAGATTAGGCGCTTGCTGAAAGCATATTATTAATTAAAATTTCTTTCTCTAATATTAGGTAGGTTCTTCAGTAACAGTAGATTCGAAAACAACCTGGTTTTATTTACATAAAATTTCAATAAAAAAATGTCCAATGCATGTATTTTTGCGGATTTGTGTGAATTACTTTTTCTAGAAATCATTTTTTTTGCATTCATTATATTAATGTTTAAAATATTAATCGATACAAATTTCACCGTAGGTGAATAAAATGCATACATTTCAGCGATCGATGATGAATTTCATACCTAACTGGATGTATTTTAGTAAATGATGTTAGTGCAAAACATTTTGTCTGAAATTCATTGTCAGTGAATAAAATGCATACATTCTGCAATACTCATCTTTCTCGAGGTTTTGTCAGTGTGAGAAGAGACATACATCGGTTTCAAATAGTCAGATTCAGGTTTAAGGGCTATTCTACAATGACACGTAACGGTAACGTAAGTCGAATATGTGTTCTAATCAAATGTCAAAAAATGCCAAATAGCCCCAAGGGGATTCTAAAGTGTTCCGCCGGTAAAGACACAAATTTCACAAAAAAATGTAAATTAAAGATGACTGAATAACATTTTTGAAATTCGAGGTCTTTAAGGGTAATTCCAAGCACTATAAACAGTATCCTAGAAAATTCAAAAAGCCAAAGACAGTTCAAATTTTAATGACTGTAAACGGTATCCTATAAAATACCAACAATATTAATTGAGAACTGACTAAAAATTTTCGGAAATAAGTTATTTATTGGTACAACTTGTTTACTATTTACCTTTTATCCGCGATTGACGATAGGATTATTTCCCGATTAGAAGAAGAATGCCTAGCTAAATTTTTGAAAGGAGTTAGACGAGGATATACGTATGATATTTTATGTGAAAGATGAAAAGCACGTCCAATTGGAAAGTATGATCATATTAATACACGTCGAGGAAGAGAGATTTGGAATGGATACATCGTATTCATGAGAGTAATGAGAGATAAAAAGGAAAATGAAAACTCAGAAAATAGAGATTTATATTCACATGTTCACGCACCTGAAGAAATAAATCATTTTGAGGGAAGACATTTGATAAAGGAATCAAGAAAGTACGGGAATCCGACACCATATGTCATGGACGAAAACAAAATATCAGAGATACACAGAGAACATCACGGAATAGTTATGCCAATCGCCACAGTAACAGCGATAACAATGATAAGAATAGAGAGGAAATAAAGAAAAGAATTAGTTTTACTCGGCCAGAAGAATGGGTTTTTGGAATAAGTTATTTATTTCTGAAAATTTCCGGTCAGTTCTTAATTAATTTTGTTGGTATTTTATAGGATACCGTTTACAGTAATTATAATTTGAACAGTCTTTGGCTTTTTGAATTGACGGTTTCTCGACCCGCAACGGACGAGGATGGAAATACACCACTGTACTTGGCAGTCATCCTCCGCGGACCTCCAACATGACGCACCTCTATAACGCTGTGTTCATCCAGGATTTGGAAAAGTTGAAGGGCTCCTAATCAATCGAGAAGACGTAAATGGCAGGAAGGAAGATGGCTCAGCGGCTATTCACGGAGCCATCTACAACGACGGGACAAAAATCCTGGAGCTTCTCCTGGATTGGTGTGCCGATCCCAATATTCCAGACGAGGATGGAAATACGCCATTGCACTTGGCTGTCATCCTCGACAACAAGGAGGCGGGAAGGCTCCTAATCGAGCATGGCTGTGACGTCGAGTCCAAAAATAACAACGGCGATACTCCATTCGAAATCGCATCGAGGATAATGGAAGAGCTGAGAGGATCGGAAGAGTAAAGTTTACTCGATATTCCAAAACTGCGCAAAAAAACACCCGTTGAAAAGGATATTTTGTCACACTTGCAAGAACCTACAATTTTTTCCCGAAGGAATAATGAACGGAAAGTCACCATTTGTAGGCGAAAGCGCACACTGTAAAAAATGTCATGAAATTTAATGTATTTTAAATGTACACTAGTACATTAAATTTAATGAACAATTGCATTAAATTTAATGTAATTGTAGAATAAAGTAATATTTAGGTAGATTTGAAATAAATTTAATGCAGCTTTTATGAAATTCAATGCAAAAGTACATAAATTTTAAGAATTCATTCATGTAATTTTAACGAGGTAAAGAAAAATCGATTTGTGTACATTTGCATGAAAATTAATGTACGTCTGACATAAAATGTACACTGTAAAAATGTCATGAAATTTAATGTACATTTAATGTACACCAGTACATTAAATTTAATGAAACCGTACATTAAATTAATATTTGATATCTTAAAATGACATTCAATGGACGTTTCTGAAATGTAATGCTTAAGTGCATGAATTTTAAGAATTCTTTTAAGAAATTTCAATTCAGTAATGAAAAATTGATTTATATACATTTTCATGAAAATTAATGTTTATTTTGCATGAAATATAATGGAGTTGTACATGAAATATACTGTAATTTAATATAGGAGGACGTTCAAATTGTATTAAATTTCATGCTCTTCTTTAATAAATTTTCTCGTTCGAGATATTCACTGGGTCTTAACAGATGCATGTACACTCCATCAACGTTAAACATTTTCTTGTATCTTCTATCATCTTTAAGATGATAACCTCGAGATTTTACCCTACAATTAATACCGAAAGCGCCGCTATAGGCGGCACGATCTTTGTTGACGGGTTTTTATACACTGCTGCAGTCGTTATTACGCTGACAGTCCTAAGCCTGTAAAAAGTGTGAAGGAAAATTTTGAATTTAGCAATTAGCGAATCCGAACACCGAGTCACAGTAAGTTTAATTTATTTGGAACTAAAATTCTAATAAAAATGACAAATCTACTGATTACGTAAACTCTATTTCTAGAAATAGACACTGCCCTGTGCAATTGACCGCATTTACAAATAGTTGACATAAACAACGGAAAAAATACAATTAGTAGGAATGAGATGGTCGGTAGGGCTATCTCCCTCCCACTAATGGCATTTTCCACCGCGCCAATTTCAAGATTTGCTATTATGCAGTTGCATCTACACTCCATCAACGTTAAACATTTTCTTGTATCTTCTATCATCTTTAAGATAAGAACCTCGAGATTTTACCCTACAATTAATACCGAAAGGGCCGCTATAGGCGGCACGATCTTTGTTGACGGGTTTTTATACACTGCTGCAGTCGTTATTACGCTGCCAGTCCTAAGCCTGTAAAAGGTGTGAAGGGAAATTTTGAATTTAGCAATTAGCGAATCCGAACACCGAGTAAGTTTAATTTATTTGGAACTAAAATTCTAATAAAAATGACAAATCTACTGATTACGTAAACTCTATTTCTAGAAATAGACACTGCCCTGTGCAATTGACCGCATTTACAAATAGTTGACATTAACAAAGTAAAAAATACAATTCGTAGGAATGAGATGGTCGGCGGGGCTATCTCCCTCCCACTAATAGCATTTTCGACCGCGCCAATTTCAAGATTTGCTATTATGCAGTTGCATCTACACTCCATCAACGTTAAACTGTTGTTTTTATACACTGCTGCAGTCGTTATTACGCTGACAGTCCTAAGCCTGTAAAAAGTGTGAAGGGAAATTTTGAATTTAGCAATTA
This sequence comes from Trichopria drosophilae, assembly GCA_030407085.1. Lineage (NCBI taxonomy): Eukaryota > Metazoa > Arthropoda > Insecta > Hymenoptera > Diapriidae > Trichopria > Trichopria drosophilae. The sequence continues at coordinate 46,592,577 of CM059583.1, forward strand.
GCGAATCCGAACACCGAGTCACTGTAAGTTCAATTTATTTGGAACTAAAATTCTAATGCAAATGACAAATCTACTGATTACGTAAACTCTATTTCAAGAAATAGACACTGCCCTGTGCAAGTGACCGCATTTACAAATAGTTGACATAAACAACGGAAAAAATACAATTAGTAGGAATGAGATGGTCGGCGGGGCTATCTCCCTCCCACTAATGGCATTTTCGACCGCGCTAGTTTCAAGATTTGCTTAACGACAAGGCGCTGGCGCTGATGCGCCTCTACATGCGCAGAAAAGGGGCAACGGCGCCCTGGCCGCGCAGCATGAAAAGTGGGCAACAATGGGCCGAGTTCCAAGCTTGGAGCTGCATGTGTCGCCGCAATGGGACGCATGCGCTCCAAATTCAAATGATGGGCGGGCTGTCAATCTCAAGTCGAGCAAATGACATTCAAATGTTTGACAGTTCCCGTTCCGATTCTTAGGAAAAAAGAAACTCGGCGACATTACTGGACATAGGGATACTTACCGAGGTATTATAAGACCTGGTAAGTATCCCTCACTCTCTTCTTTGGATTTCCTGGACGACTCGCGGCCTCGACGACGATCCGGAGACTCTGGCTGCTCCGGACCAAAAAGTGGGCCAACACAAGAATTCACAGCCAGCACCAAAGTCGAATATCCAATGGAGGCGGCGAGGACAAAAACTGACCAAGAATATAATAGGAACTGACGACGGAACTTCATTCGTCAAGGACATACGAGGCTGCCGGTCCTCTCCCTCGTGGACGCGAGGGAGTGGGACATCCCTTAGGATTCAGAAGGTGACAGCGGCGGAATCAACAATTGCGAGACGGATGGACCACAACCGGAACAAGGAGAAGAATAACGCCGAAAGAAGAATTTGTCGTAAGCCTCATTCTCTTCCGTCCGTTATAAAATATTATCAATGAATATGTGTATTTAATTTATTATGATATGATGTCCCCAAATATGTGATGTATGTAGATATGTGTGTGTGGATGTATACATTGAATGTGTGTCCGCAGAATAATTTATTCCAACTGACGACATTAGTAACAATTTTTATTATGTATGACTCCACACCTCGTACCAACGAGTCGATAACTAATTTTATGTACAATGACTCTTATTTTTTATATTTGCGATTTTGACTTCGAGTATGTTGGTATGAATGTGGTCGGTATTATTTAATGACGAGTTCAATTATTGTGTAAATTCAATGTGTCAAATATATTTTTAATTAAATAATGACAAATATAATTATGACTTTTGTTTTCTCTCAGCACCTAACGATTCCGATCTATAATTTTAATATTATTTATGATATTGACTAATAATTTGACATTTAATGTTTATGTTTGAACGATTCTTTAATGACTTGGTTCAAACCAGACTCCGAATCGTTTCACCGAGTCACAGTAAGTTCAATAATTTATTTGGAACTAAAATTCTAATACAAATGACAAATCTACTGATGATGAAAACCCTATTTCTAGAAATAGTCAAATGTATCAAAAATTTTAATTTTAGAAATTGTTAGCTCCACGCTTTTCATATTTTTTTTCGGAAAAACTTCAAGTTCTATAGAATTTAGTTGTGAAAAATTTTAATTACAATTCCATGCATTTGAAATAGGATATTAAAAAAAGACGTTTTTGAACTTTCAGTCCCGACCAGGACCTTACGATTCGCGCTGTCGTAATGGTAAATTTCGACATTAATAAAGGTTGCAGATCGAAAAACCGACAATCGAAAAGCCGACAGTCAAAAAACAATTTATACTGCTATATTTGTAACAAATGCGTGAATTAATGTTTAACCCTCTGCGTTACAGTGCTACTCAGGAGTAAAACCTAGAACTGTACAGTATATTTAATGAAAAACAACGAATTTTCACACTTTATTGCCTAAATTTGTACATCATCATATAAAGTAGGTAGCCTTTAAAATTATTAATTAACTAATTTACTAATTAACAAATTAATTAAAAGTTGATATTAAAGTTTTATGATGCATAAATCAATAATAATAAACAAATGAATTTGAAGAAACATTGATTTTGTAAAAAAATTGTTGGTAGCAATATTTTAATAATAAAGAGGTTCCAGTTAGTCTTGTATTTCATAGCTTCGGAGCTGCTGATTACAAATATGAAGTCATATTTGAAAAATTCAAAATAGCCGAACCCATATGGCAAACGAAAAATTAAAAATACATCGAATTATTTTGAAACTTGTTACTTGGGGGTTTTCGGGGTCGCTGATGACGAATATGAAGTCAGATTTGAAAAATCCAAATGGAGGATCCAATGTGGCAGACGCAAAATTAAAAATCTATCAGACTGTCGTGAATTAATACATCAAAATTTTCTCGACCGGCGATAAAATTAAATTATTCAAATTAAAATGCGAAAATACACGGTCACTATACTTGAAAATATAAATATAAGAAAAACGTAAACATACAAGAAATGTAAATATAAGCAAATAAATATAAAATGAAATAATTATGTAAATTAAGCAAAAAAGTTTTATAATTTCGGCCGGAGATCTTGGCCCTCTTCAGAAAAAAATTAAAAAATTAAATATTAAAAATTTGGAGAAAAAATATAAATTTAATCAGACTGTCATGAAACTTGTTTCTCGGCGGTTTTCAGTTTCGCCGATTACGAATGATTTTTGCTGCCGCCATTTTGTATTTTCGAAATCTGACTTCAAATACGTAATCAATAACCTTGACTACATTATATAGCACGTGTTTTAAAGAATAAAGTTTTCTTAAGAAAAGCGTGACACAAAGGGATAATATTATTTATTTTTAACAAAAACGATGGCGTTCGTAAATATCCGCAGTAATACCCACAGTAACCCTATTATCCTATTTTTGCACAATCATATTTTTGTCGTTGTGGGTAGTTGAATTAAGGCAGTTACGATTTTGATTGTTTATATTTTGTATTGATTTAACATAAGCAAATGATTAATAGTGGCCAAAAATAGTAGTTATGTTTAATTTATCAAATTAAATATGTACTTCAGAGAATTTCAAAAACAAATACAAAAATAGTTCATTTGCCGACCAATTATAGTATGATCTCTTAAAAGTATCTTTTACCAAACTAAATTAAATGCATTCCATAACGTAACTTTTATTAATGATAGATTTTTTCAAGCTTAATTCACCGAAAATTAAAAATATATATATATATTATTTTGTACATTAATCATCAGAGCTTTAGAGAGCAGTTCGTTCGTTGTTAACACCCAGGACGGTCCGACAAAATTCGATATTTATGAACAGGTTTTCCAGTGTTATTATTTGTAAAACTTAATTTTCAAAGAAATATTTATCTACAACAATCGGACCATAGAGAAGGCTAATGTTCCTTGAAAATTTATACTCAAATGAAACATCAAAAATAAAGAAAATTGTTTAAAGCAAATTTACAGCTAACGCAGAAATGTTGTAAAAGCTTGGATTTTGCATTGGTGGGATTACTGTGCTTCAGAGTATTAATTGTAAAATAACTATTCGCAACTAGACTCAATGTCTTCGACTTATAATTTGACATTAATTCGATTTTTGCCATAGTGTCAGATCATACACTTTGGATACACATTACGCGTCAACTTTGTAGCATGCAAAATTAAAGATAAAATGTTGATTCTCGCGACGTAACAATAAAATGGGACTTAAAAGATAAGAGATTTACTGGAATTCGGACGTACCAATATTACTACAATTATTATAACTATCGAGTCTTGAATCGTTAGATCAAGACTGAACATCGGGACAAATTGCTAATTCGATAAAAGTATCATTCTTACAGATTCTCTCTCATCACAAAACATTATAAATAACAACAGATCGATGATCGTTTAGAAGTAGAAATTCGGTTTATAAAATGCTCGGCGTGTCGTTTCAACAACTCTCATAAATGTTCAAAGAATAAATACGTAATCAACTCATGAAAACGATTTTCATGAAACCAACAGTAAACTTAAGACTCCTTATATAAACTTTTTTGGCACTTTCTATCTAAAATGAACAAACTGCAATAATCAACATGCAACGGTAAATATTCTTTTTCTTTAAAGTAAGGTATAGTACACTGAAAAATTGAATTTTTATGTATGTCAGTCATGAGTAAGTATACGATTTGTTATAGGAATCAAAATGTGAATTAAATGTTTTGCCTTATGATGTACAAGGAAATACCACAAGTTTGATAGCAAAAATACAAAAATTTTCATTATTCATAATTTTGTCAATTGAAATTTTTTCTAATAAATTTACAAACTCTGAATCGTTGTAACGAGTCTCTAGCTTCAAAAATAGAAACACTGATAATTTTTAAAAATAGTACCGTAACCCCCCTTATCGTATATCCCTCTGTTAAGTTATATTATCGATCTCTCCTAACTTATATTTAACAAGTGTTGAATCACGGGCAAGAGGAAAATAGCGACTAAAATATAACTTACAATGAAGAAAATAATAACTTAGAAGAGGTAAAGTTCCGCCATCTGGCTTCATCCAAGTGTATCACTTAAGAAAAAGAGGTGGGGGGGGGGGGCTACGGTAGTTGGATATTTTCATCTTAGTTAATTATAAGGCAAAACATTTTATGATATCGCTACTTACGTAGCAATATTGCTGAAAGTAGTAGAAACATTTGATTAATGAAAATCTTCTGTAATTTTTTAAAAACATGCTTTAAAATCCTTCTTTAAGTGCTATGATTTGTAAAAAGCCTCTAAATATTTGTTTCTAGAGCTTCCAATACGATATCTTTAATATTAAAATCATATTTATAATATGAGAATAAAAAATTTGTTCTTTACGAACCTGACTTTTTGAGAACATTCTCAGGACGTCGAATGCCTTGAAGATGTTAACAAAATGATAAATGTGGACATTTGGACATCGTGAGGAGCACTTGAGAACTTCTTGAAGAGGAGTTATACATTTCTGAATAATGTAAACACATGATAGCTATAAAAAAGCAATAAAATGTTCTTTTAGTTTCATCTACCGTCGGTAGAGAGAAGATCTCAAGATGACTCCTTTTTGATATACCATCCCACAACTGGCTAAAAATAAGTAATTAAAAATATTCTTCATATACCAAATGTTCCCTTTGCAACGTAATAATATTAAATACAATTTCTAAACATCATTATACTAATTTAGCTATGACTGACACAATTAAACAATTCCACGAACACATGACTTTATAAAAAATACCTACGACCAGGTGGTGTTTTATACAAAACTAAAAATATTTGTCAGTGTACCTACCAAAACCTAGAAGATTCAAACAATTTAACGAAATTGTTTCACGCACGCTCGGGCTCCTCACTATCGCTGTCTTGCGGTTGTTCTCTAAGTTCGCCATCTCCTCGAGGGTTTTCCCTCTCGTTCGTTCTATCGCTACTTTTATCGCCGTTTTTGTCACTATTCTTATCTAAATTTTGGGATCCCCAGGAGGGCAGCCATTTATTGACAAACCACCAATGCACTGAGACTCTGCCGCCATGTTGGCAATCTCCCCGTTCGCATCGTCCCATGAACTGACAGACGCCGGTCGATACATTTCCTCCAGGATTCCTGATGCAGGAATCGTCACACGTATGTTGGCAACTTACCTGCGACCCGGAAGCTCCACTTTTACTCGTCGATCGACTGGTGCCAGATTCGTTCGACGGTCCGGCAATGGCGTTCGCACCAAAATCGTTGGAGCTTGAATTGCTCGACGCTGTAACAGCTGCCAAGTTTTCAGCGCATGGTCTTTCCATCCTCCCAACGTACATGGCCGGACTAGCATACAAAGGATTGTTCACTATCTGATCGAATCCCATTCGACCAACATAAATCGCAGAATTCGCACTGGAGAACAATCTGCCATAGCCTGCGCAGTTGCAGTTGCTGGGATCGCGACACTGACACTCTCTACGCGACAATTCGGCAAAACGACCGGAACTCATTGGGAGCCTAACGTACGGCGATTCGCTCCGACAAAAGTGACACCGGCAATTCCTCGATACTTGGTATATGTAATGCCTAGAATTACTGTAGGAACTTACGTTTCCATCTTGGTAGCGTAACCTGTCATGGATATTGAAACACTGGTGGCAAAGGTGACGGCAAAACTGACAACTACAATTACGACCCGATTGATAAAAGTACCTCCTGTACGAAGCGTACGTAATATTTTCCGACGAAAAGCAATTCCGTCCGAGTCGGCCGACTCTGTACGGGCAGAATTGACTTCTCATATTTCGCGACGCTTCTGTATAAAAGTTTCTGGGCTGGTCATACTGCAAGTTCCTCGACTCGAGATCGTTGATGACACTTGGGCCGGGGAGGTTTTGGGGAAAATTAAAGTTACCTCGGGGATGAATCTCGCCTCGATGCCATGACCTGTTATCGATGCGTTCGTAGGTGTGGTTATCGATGGCATTTTGGACACGTTCGAGATTGTCGTGGCGAACGACTTCGACGTCGTCGTTTTCCTCGTCGTTGTCCAACCTTTCGTAGATGTTTTCCTCCGGCTCGTGGTGATTTCGGTATCGACCGCGATTTCGGAAAAGATCCATTGAATTCTGCTGTAATCGAAATCCATCAAGGTAGAATTACATATTTAGTTCAGTGTAGTTTCAATGAAAATATATAGAGTAAAATAGTAAAACAGTTCATTACAATAAATTACACTGGTCAACAAAATTTGACTTTGGAAAATCATCAGAGATGCGCATACACTTTTCTGCCGTATTTTTACGCGCTAAATCGAACAAATCCATTTACAGAATTTTTCCATCACCCTACATTTCCGAGATATCCGCCATTGTGGTGGAAGGCTTTTTTGAAGTCGATAAACTGGCTGTATAATTTCGACTTTAGCCTACGGAGCGTGATTTGCGCGGCGGCGAGAAGTATGAAGATGTTATCTTGGGTACTTCTACTACTTCGAAACCCGGATTGTTCCTCAGGCAGTATTTCCCTCTGCGAAACCCAGTCAGTCAATCGCGTGCACAACATCTGGGGAAAAATTTTGTGATAGCATTCGATACCGCAATCAGACGATAATTAGACGGATGGTTTCGCGTGCCCTTGTTAAACAGCGTAAAAATGGAGGCGCTGGCCTAACCCGAGGGGAAAGTCTCCGTAAGAAAAATCCTATTAAACAGATGCAAAAGATGGGCAAGCCAAGTTTCATCTAACAATTTAAAGAGTTCTGTCGGTAACTCATCAGGAGCTGTGGCTTTGCCCACCTTTAGTCTCCTTAAACTATAACTAAGGTCCGCTATAGAGAAAGGAGCGTCCAATGCAGGGACAAAGGTGCGAAAGTACTTTTTCAAGGGACATTGTTCCTGTGGAAAAATCTCCAGGAAATAAGCTCTCCAGGATTCGTCAGACACCTGCTGTCCCACACAACAGGGATCCGCGACTGTTACAGATTCTATCGTGCGACTCCATCGTACGAATTGATGAGTTAACACAAAGTTGGGGGAAATCGCTATGAGCATCAGATGAGCCCATTCGAGAATTAAAGTCCCCACCTGGAAGAAATAAACAGTCGGTATATTGGACACTCAAGGAGTCAAGTAGAGGTTGCAGGATTTTAAGTTGAGAAGCTAAATCGGAATTAGATGAGAAATAAAATGAACCAACTATTAATTTGATCGGGGAAGTATTAAGAATAGAAAAGAGCCAATATAAGCCAATAAGGAGAAACAGCAACTTGTTTAGTAGAAAAAGTAGGATCAATTAAGGACAGGAGGCCTCCGCTGTTAACAGTCACTGTTAACAGTTAAAAGTTACTGGAACGGACTTCCGGAGAAAAAAATTAACGAGTGACCAGTACTCAACTCCTCGGCATTGGGAAGGGCGTCGCATGTCTCGGAAAAATTAAAAGCATTTTAAGACGAATAAAACGAATTTTCTCTAATATTACAAAAACCGCGGGCATTACAAAAAAAAACTACTCTAAGAACCTAGGAGACGAACGAATTTCTTTTTTTTTTTTGTGTTGTGCAGCGCTGGAGCTCGATGAGAAGTCCCGATGGAGTTGACGAAATAAATAAACTTAAATAGACGCACAACCTCGGAACTTGAAGCATGATTATACTACTACAGGGCTATGGACGTAGAATATTTGTAAGATTTTTTTTTCAAGTTATACGCATTTTTTATCTTAAAAATACCTCAATTTTTTTCTTTTTTAGTGATTTTTTGACAGTTTTTCACTGATAATACTAAAAACTACTGTTTTTTCTGTCTGAAAAAATTCACACGTATTCTGGAAGTAATTGTGCGCAAAATGAGAGGTATTACGTTTAATTATCATGTTCTATTGTTGAGAAAAAAAATTCCGGGAGAAACTAATTCGGAAAATATACAAAATGGCGGATATCTCGAAAATAAGGGGTGATGGAAAAATGCTGTAAACGGATTTGGATTCAGCGCACAAAAATACGTCAGAAAAGTGTATGCGGATCTCTGACAATTTTTCGGTGTTGACCAGTGTTATTAGTCATTCAATTATCTGGAAATTATAAACAAATATTCTCCGAGATGTAATAAACGTGTACCTATACATAAAAAATGTCTTTAAATATAAAGACACTGATATCCAAGAGTTGCGGAACGGAATTACATTACAGTACAACCTCGCTAATTCGGGAATTCTTATATAATCAAAATTTGTAAACTGCAGTTTTTTATTATTTCGAATATTGTGTAAAACGTCCATTTTAGAACCACACATACAAATAAAATTTAAACCTAAACAAATAAACATTTAAAAGTAAACAGGAATAAATAAATACAAATAACAATAAATAAGATACTAATATTTAGTCCTGTAGATCACAGCACTCATCAAAATTAAAATACACGTAATATATGGTAAAATCCACAGAACTTTTGAATTTTACTCAAAAAAAGTTGAAACAAATTTTTAATCCCACACTATTCCCCCTTCGCATACGTATTTGTGTACCCGTCTAGGAGAAATAATCTATACCTGTGTAACTTTTTTATTGCGGGCCGTTTGAATGTGTATGAAATACATAGGTATTTTTAATAATTTGGAATTTATTTTCACTACATTATTAATTACATTTTCTCTACAAAACAAAACCCATTTAATTTCTATTAATAAATTATCGATTGATAGAATCACAGACATCGAGAAACATATTAAAAACTTATTAGAGATGTGCTCTATGATAATATGAAATGTTGTATGGTTGAACTAATTTTATTATTTATTTCAACTTTATCTTGTCATGGATGTACAACGAGCACATATTCGTAATATGGCTAGATTTCTTCATTTTTATCTCAGGAATAAAAAGCATCTATTATTTCATTGGGCTATTGCAGACCGCAATCGTAAAACAGCAAAATATCAGTAAAATGCGGATTTTTCAAAAAGTTATTTCATGTCAAACGGATCCTGAAATCTTGTAATAAACTGCGCACATCAGTGTGACTTACAATACTGTTTTCTAGTATGTGCAATTACAAGTTAAACGTTATATCAATGCCTTAATCTCGGGGCCGTGTGTTTAGCATAAGGAAGATTTTAAAACAATTGAATTATTTCATTCGCAATTTCCAAGTTTTTACATTTTTGAGTACCTCTTGCTATTACATAAAAATAATTTGGCACGCCTTTTTTCTACAAATGTTGTTATTAAAGGTCGTTGTTGGAATACGAAATAAGTATATTTTATAAACATACCTAAAGCCTTAATAATTATAGAATTATGGGTATTTCACAAAAAATGAAAAGTTCTGTGGATTTGCCCATATATGCACTTAATTCTTTTAATATTGTACCTTTATTCTTAACTTTAAAAGAGTGAATTGGAGTTCACTAATATATAAAGCGAAAAAACATGAGTATGTAAGTATGGATATTTATGTTTGTGGAATAAATATGGTCATGTAACATTTTACGGTATAAAATCTTGCAATCAGCCATCCCGTAAGATTTAATTATGTAAAATTAAATTAATTTGTACCATTTCTCGAAATTCTGGCTTTGCAATGGGTTAAAGAAATCGTTTTGTACGATTACTGTACATAGAAATGGTCAAGAAAAACTATAAATAAAATTCACAAAAATATCTCGGTGTGTGACTCAGTTCAGAGCCCACTTAATTTGTATAGTTAAAATATATGATATGATTTTAAAACACCGAAAGTTATTTGCTAGTTTCCAGCAAATTATAAGCAAAGCGAGCGTATATTTTACCTGTAGAAACATAACATTGAATTTCAACAATTTAATGCTGCAATTCTCCGAAAATGAATTTCGTTTACGTGATTTTGGCAAAAATACAACAGATTTTTTGAGGCTACTTTTTTTTTTTACTTTCAGTTTTCATGCAGATGCCGAGTTCTCTATGCCCGGAAAAGTGCATAAATGATGCATCAAATGTTTGAACTTAAAAGATATGTAGGTAGGCATTTTTTATTTTACCTTGAAATATCCACAATGGCGGCATATTTCACGAAATTTTTGCAAATTTTTGCAGTTTGAAAAATAAAGAATTCTAAACAAATTATCAACTGAACTAGTTATCTTATTAAATGTTTTCGTGGTTGCTGATTACGAATCTGAGGTCAGAATTTCAAAATTCAAACTGACTGACCCAATATGGCGGACATGGATTGACAAACTTTGGCAACAATTTCTCGACATGCATAAAAATCTACCTAATCTACCTTTACGTTTTCGAGGTCGCTAATAATGAATCTGAGGTAAAGGAAGGTGACAAAAAATATAAATAGATATACCAGTGAAAATCGTTAAACAATAATCAGATCCAATGGCTAAAGGTGTTTCGTCTATTATTCGTTATAAAACATCAACCATATTTGGACAGCCATTTCGTATTTAGAAATTTTGATGTTCAATTCACAACCATTAACCTTGAAAATGTACAGGTACTAATTCTCTCACATATGAGAGAATAAATAAGCTTAGATAAGTGACGCGTGATCTGTCATTATTATACGAAATCATGTGCGATTTCGTTCAAGGATCACGTAGCCACCTAACGCCCGCTGGGAGAACCCTCTAGTTTACGCAAACATGCAGATATGCAAATACTGTCCTCCAGTATTCCGCCATTTGTTGCATTTTGACTTCGAATAGTTTAAGAGCAAAAAGAAAAAAAAGCGATCGGCATCTTTTTGAGAAAAATCGATTTTTATATTAATTTACTCTCATCTTTTGAAGCAACATTTTTCATGACATTGAAAATTTCTGAAATACGGTACTTGGGGGTTTTTGGGGTCTGTGATTACGAATTTGATCTCAGAATTTCAAAATTCAAAATGGTGGATCCAACATGATGTACATAAACTTTAAAAGTTGATTGTTCGAAGTGAAAGTGGGTACTGGGTGGTTTTCAGGGTCGCTGATTACGTATGTGATCTCAAATTTTGAAAATTCAAAACTTCATACTTGAAAAAAGTATTTATAGCACTTTCAATTTTTCCACCAATACCTATGTTTACCATTCGCTTAGTAGAACTAGTCTTTTTTAAAAAGATTAAACAGACCTTTGCTCGATTTTCACTATGCGTTGCTACACTAAACGGTATAATAATTACAGATCATAACCCACAAAAAAATTTGAAAAAACAAATCACATTTGCAAGCGTCGCCTTCTTGGCATTTTTTTATCCAATAAGTAACCGTTTTATCGACAATAATAATAATAGTTAAAAAGGTAGAGTATTAACCCATTAACACCCAGAAACAGAGATTTTGTAACGTCTTTTCGAGCCATATTCTTTTAATAATGCGAAAGAAAAAATCAAACGGAAATGATGCTTTTTTATGTTTTTGACTATGCTCTTTCAGAATCTGGCATTACATTTTCATTTTTTTTACAAGAAAAATAAATATGGCGGCTTTTAGATGAAAAAATACGGAAAAATGAAAAAAGTTTTTTTTAATGAATGTTTTTCAGATTGAAACAGAGATATAATCCCGTCGTTTTTTCACTAATCGGTGAATAAAATAGTTGTACTTTATCGGAATATTTTTGAAAATGGTTAGAAATATTATTCTCATTATCAAAATGGCGATTAACGTCTTCCTGGAGAGTGAACAAATTTCTGAATTGGTAATATGACAAATAGGCTGATGGATTTATATGAAACTTCGTTTCCTAAGGTTTTCAAGGGCGCCGAATACAAATGTGATGTCAGATTTTCAAAAATTATTTTATTTTATTCACCGATTAGTGAAAAAACGACGGGATTATGACTCTGCTTCAATCTGAAAAAAATTCATAAAAAAAAAACAGTTTTCATTTTTCCGTATTTTTTCATCTAAAAGCCGCCATATTTATTTTTCTTGTAAAAAAAATGAAAATGTAATGCCAGATTCTGAAAGAGCATAGTCAAAAAGATAAAAAAGCATTATTTCCGTTTGATTATTCCTTTCGCATTATTAAAAGAATATGGCTCGAAAAGACGTTACAAAATCTCTGTTTCTGGGCGTTAATGGGTTAATACTCTACCTTTTTAACTATTATTATTATTGTCGATAAAACGGTGACTTATTGGATAAAAAAAATCTAACACATATATCAGTAACCACAAATCTGACTTTATAAAATAGTAATTGGCAAATAATATTCTCTGTTTAGGCTTATACAGTTTTTAGAATGTAAATTAAATAATAAAACTGAAAATAAAAACTGCACATATAATAATAGAAAAGCATTTATATTCGGCCTTAAGCTATTCGTGGGATGCCATAAAATATAATCACAAGAAAATTCAAGCGACTTGGATCCGCCATTTTGAATTTTAAAAATCTGATATTAGATTCGTATTCAGCGACCCGGAAAACCCCCGAGTACCATATTTCAGAAATGTTCAATGTCATGAAAAATGTTGCTTGAAAAGATGAGAGTAAATTAATACAAAAATCGATTTTTCTCAAAAAGACGCGGATCGATTTTTTCTTTTTGGTCTTAAACTGTTCGTGGAACAACAAAAAAGCATAATCAGAAGAAAAATTCAGTTTATGTTTAACTTTGGGTGAAAGTTGGTTCACCACCACCGTGGACGTGTACAGGCGTGTTATTTATCTGTCAAGATCAAACACCGAGCGCCCGAGGGCGACAATTCTCGAGAACAAAGTAGTGTACGTTTTTATTTAAATGGGATTTGAGTTACGCGCAAGCTGATCATTTAGACCTTTCTCTTCTATATTGAAGAGAGAGATAAAGGGACCTTACGCTTTTTTAAATGGTATTTCGTGATGTCCCTCTTTTTTTTCAAAATTTCGCTATACATATTTAAAGATGTTTTTTCTCTGATTACCAGACAGTAGTTTGTTTATTTTAAATGATACGTCGCCTCAGCATTTTCTTATTATAAATTATAAATATTAAAAGTATATTTTCAAATATTGTAATATAAATACTAAAAATTGATAAAGTTATAAAAGAATAATCGTTTTAATATTCACTACACTAATTTTTAGTACAGGGTCACATTTTCTCCTATTTTCGTATGGAGAATATTAAAAATTAGTATTCTCGGTCTTTCAGTGTAATTTCCAAACTTTCAAGCGAAGTTATCGAACATTTCTAATCCAATTTTTCTTTGCATGCATGAAATTTTTTATTTTCATAATTGATTAACTAATATAGTATGGGTTTTTCATAACTTACGTTTTGATATACGTCATCCCGTTCTTGGCATGCTGGACCTCGATTCTGATTCATGACCACTACGGCTAACTCTCCATTCTCGTACCTCTGGCAGACGCAACGAGAACCCTCGCAAACATGTCCAGCCGCTCGTTGCTGAAGGGCAGCATTTTGGTCCGCGCCCGTGACCTGTACACCGCTGGGCCCTGCCTCGCGTTGTAATTCCAACGCATCAGCATCCGGGTCATTTTTGAGCTCCGTGGAATGCCCAGCGGCTTGTAAACCTCACATCGTCAAAGAAGGTACCAGTGGCTTGTCGATGATGGCTACACCGGCGTAGCTTCGGCCGATACTCATCCACGTCGGTAATGTTGACCATTTGTCCGTTCGCGGTGAATAAACTTCTACCGATGCCAAATTTGATGTGCCATCGTCTCCACCCACCACGTACAGAAGGCCGTTAAGAGCAACAACACCTAGGATATTGGATAGAACAAATAAAATATTGTAAACAGACTGATAGTCACAAACTTTACATACCTGCATTCCTTCGACAGAATGCCATATCACTGACTAGTGTCCACTGGTTAGTTTCAGGATTATACGCTTCAACGCTTTTCCGGACAAGAGGTCCATCATGACCGCCAACAGCGTACAAAATTCCATCCAAGACACCAACACCCGCCCCGCTACGTCGCGCAGACATTTCGGACACGGCTTTCCATTGGTCCTTTTCAGGATTATAGCACTCTACGCTGCAAAGGCATTGTCGAGATGCCCCATCGTATCCTCCAACCTTAAAAAGTTTATTTTTAATCCATAAATATCGATAAGAAAAACACAAAGTTAAAAGCAATCTTTACCGCGTATAAGAGTCCCTTTACGACACCAACTCCGACGCTACTTCGACGCGTTGACATGGGAGCAATATACCTCCATTTGTGCGTTTCAGAATCGTATACTTCGGCAGAATTCAATCCAGTCGAACCATCAAACCCGCCAACCTAGTGATATTGAAATATTTAATATCATACATTTTATTACACGAGAAGAATCAAATACTGGGTAGTAAATAGCAAAAACGTACAGCATAAATGCAGTTTCCAAGTACCGCTACACCAAGTGTTGATCGTCTGGCATTCATTCCAACGGTCTCTAACCATTGATCTTCAGATGCGTGATACACGTCAACTGTACGAACCCTTAAAGAACCGTTGAAACCTCCTACTGCGTACACCCGTCCTCGAAGAACGGATAAACCTACAATGTTAAAGTCATTTTTTGTTAACAATTTAAATCTTTCCAAGAATTACATTTACGTATCTTCTTCTGCAGAAGATGAAAAAATATGTATTAAATGTTACCAGCGCGACAACGACGAGTAGGGAGTTCAGAAACTTGGTACCAGCGTTCTTCTTTAAAGTCATAACATTCTACGCTACGTATTGCTTTTGGTGCTTGACCACCAACTACTAATAAAACTTTAGGTAGACCTCGTGGCTGCCTTGGTTTTGTTCTAGGTGTTTTGAAAAGAGATTTCTGTTCTCCCTTCAATAAATGATACTTCAGAGCCTCAATCAGAAAGTCTTTACCTGTCAGAGTTAAATAAATATTGCTGATCATTTAAATTTCAATAAAACACGTTATTAAAAGATTCATTTCAACTAACATTGTAAATTAGCCTTCAGAAGAGGTTCTTCTTCAACTCGTTGAACTAAATATTCTTGGGAGAGAAGGGGTAATCTGACATGTTCCATTAATTCGGCTAAACATTCTTGCCTCTTATCCAGATCATGTTGAACCCACGAAATAACGCATTCGAATACTTTTTCTTCAGACGGAACCGTTAGTCGATCGCTGCAAATCAACTTCCCTACTTGAGGTGGCGTTAGTGTCAAAAATTCTTCACCTTCGACAACCTCACTAAAATATATTTTTATTAATCACTTAATAAATCTTACGTTTTAGCTTGTATAAACAAATGTGCTTACGTAAAGTGTTGTTCAATATAGTTATCCGCATGAGATAGTAATTTTAAACAACCGTGAAGGTCTGCAAATGCTCTGATTCCTAAACAATTTGATGGATGTAGTTGAACCTGAAGAAAATCGCAACAGGCATCTCTCACATCCGTCAATTGCAAAAGATTTGCGGCTGGTAATAAAACTTGAACATTTTCTTCAGTCACAAAAACTTCAGCTGAATAGACATATTCGACCAGGAGTTCCAACGCGGCGTAGTCCACGCCTTGCAATGTTATCCTGTGTTGATCTCTTTCCTCGAAACTTGTAAACATGGCATAAAAGTATGGACTACAAGCTGCAAGGACCATTTTGTGCGCGGGTACCTCCATTCCACCGTCAGCCACGAGAATAACATCGCACAACAAATTTTGTCTAAAATAAGTGATTATATTTAACAATTGTTAGAAAGTTTTAAAAAATAGTGCAAACATTATATTAGCAAGAATCAAGGATGCTAAACACCTATTTTAGCTTTAATGTTGTTAATAAATTAAAAGTGTGATATATTGACAGTAAATTTAACAATGTTTGAAATTTATGAAACTGTTTAATGTAAAAGATATGCGAAGCAAATACAAGGATAAAGTACACTTATCAATTGCAAATACATTTCCTATAAGTATTTACCAAATTGTTATTAATGCTGTACTGACATTCCAATGTATTTTTACTTTGAAACTGTTTGATCACTCATTTCTGATGTGAAATTGATCGAACGTTAGGAATCTGCGATTAAAATTTAAGAAAAATGCAAATTCAAGTCGCTTATTTAAAAAACGCCGTTTTAACATTTTTTTTCAGCAAGATTTTTGCGTTGAAATCGCGTAAGGAGATCTCAGTAAAGTGAAAGAAAAGCGGCCACTGATCTCAAACTTTAAAATGTACCTGCTAGAATTATTAATTTAACGATATCTATACCCTCACTATTTTTTTCAAAAACTGATGATTTCAAAACAAGATTTTCTTGCATAATCTGATATCTTAAAACATGCAACATCCTTGATAACAAATTTATTATTCAACTTTATAAATTCAAAGTAGAAAACCCAAAATTAGTGATCAACGGTCCCAAAGCCCTTATGTACAAATTGTTATCAAAATTGAACAGAAATTTAAATTTTTTTCCTGCATTTTGGGTTCGCCATTTTGAATGTATAACGTTGATTAATAAATTTGTTATCCGGGATGTAATTTTACCTCAAGGTTACAGGTTATGCAAAAAAAATCTTGTTTTGTGGTTCAGACATGGTTCAGAATTGTTTTATCCTAGTACAAGGATCTATTATATGAATTAGATTTGAAATTAAGTTTGAATTCGAGAAGATTTGTATCTACTCACCCATAGTTTATTGACTAACTAACTTACAATAATTAATGTATTCAATTCGTCAGTATTGAACTGCGGCTATTCTTAAACTGACGACAAATTTCAAAGTTGCATGTTACTACAACTTGCTTTTACAAACACAGTCATACCTCAAACTATCACAATATTACGCCTCACTTACACTAAACGCCACACACACATTAACATTATGTATTGACAGTTATTGTATATTCAACATACATGCATTTAAAATGGTTATATTACATTGAAATGAAATAAATCCATAATACAATATAGTATTAAAAATTTCAATGTAATGCATTTTACCAATCAACTTTACCAACCCATTATCAAACATTAAAATATCAATTATTCAAAATCGAAAAATTCACATTACAATATACATCCATTCTAAAAGTGTAATTAGCATTCATTCCATTATACGTGTGTTATTATGATCCATGTATTGGTAACGTAAACACGCTCTTTAATAATATTTGATAATTCAAATGCATTAAGTTCGTTTATTATATTATATTTGAATATTAAAATTTAAAATATATATGGTCAAATCCTCAGAACTTTTGACTTTTGCTCAGAAATGTTGAAAAAAATTTGTAATCGCACACTATCCCCCCTTCGCATACGTGATTGTGTACCCCTCTACCAGAAATAATCTATACCTGTGTAACTTTTTTATTGTGGGCCATTTGAATGTGTATGAAATACATAGGTATTTTTAACAATTTTGAATTTATTTTCACTACATTATTAAGTACATTTTCTCTAATAATACAAACAAAATACAAGAATTATTTGCGGCCCTCATAATTTCTGTTAATAAATGATCGATTGATAGAATATCACAGACATCAAGAAACATATTAAAAACTTATTCGAGATGTGCTCTACGATAATGTCAAATTTTTGCCCGAATTTTATTATTTAGTTCAACTTTATCAAAAATAATCCTAGTTCATACATTTAATGAAAAAAAAAATTTGCATCGTCTAAGAATCGAACCCTGGTCTCCCGCACAACAACTTCGAGCCGTAACCACTCGACAACCTCCTTGTTGTAAAAGATGATGCGAAACTAACAAATAGTTGAAACGTGGAGCATTTATGAATTGTGTACATAAAAATAATCTGCTGAATTTATTACCATATTTTACATTTTTGTAATAATTTGCTTATCGACTTTTGAAAAGAACAAATGCATGTAGATAGTAGATATTTTTGTTGGCAAAATAAATATTGTAATTTTTTTTCTAAATTACGCAATATCTTGAAAACGGTACGAGATACGTGAAATTTGATGAAATTGACATAAATCAGGGGTACCATGGTGCAACAATTTCGAAGCCACTGTACATGATTCGAGAATTTCCGAAATTTTCCATTTCTAAAATTATGAAATTTTTGAATTGTGTATGTCAGCTGAACCATCGCACATCATCTGTGCAAAATTTCATCAGATTTCACGTATCTCATACCGTTTACCAGATATTGCGTAAATTTGAAAATAAGTATCAGGTGTCCAATAAGTGTACAAATACATTTCATTTAAGTGTACAACATTTTTTGGACTCTTGTGTTTTGAACGCTTAAATAAAGTGTACCATTTCCGACAGAGCACTGCTAAATGTAATTGGAAATTGATTTGAAATAAACATTTCACATTCCAAATTTTGAATGAAAAGTCATTTGTGGCTTTTATTTTCGAAAATAACTTTTTTGGAATTGAAATGAATAATTACGAAATGAACATAATTTTAATATATTTTTTCGCCTCAAAGTGGAAGTTATTTTTTTTTTATACATTCATTTGTATTAAAATGAAGAATCATTAAGAATTTAATTTTTGTATTGATTTATCTTAAATTCATTTGGATTAAAACAGGCATTATTTTGCTCAGTCATGTATTGAAATGGATTCATTGATTCCGGTAATTAACTGTTATTATTTATGGATTCTATTGTATTAAAAAATTAGCATTTCAATCTTCATTTGTATTCAGATGGATTCACGACTTTTGCCTTTTTCGAGTATCTTTAGTAGTTTCGGCAACGATATTATTTATGTATTCATTTGGATTCATATTTTTGTATTAAAATAATAGTGAAGTATTTTTGGATTCGAATGTATTCGAAAATTTCAAATAGCATATTCAAAAGTGAAAAATTAATCCAAGTCAATACATTTCAATACAATTTCGATTGCTGGGTTTTTCGTAAAGAAATTAGACTCGTGTTAAAGCTAACATACGCGAAAAAATATTGCCTGAGCATGACGTTAATTATAATAACATTTTTTGTTAAAGTTATATAGTTTAGTCAATCGCAGAAAGAAAACAGAAATCTTGTTACATTAAATTTCTGGATTTAAAACATTAAACTGTATAAATGATAAATAAGATGGTTAGGTACTTACTTGCGCATAGCATTAATAATATCGAAAGCTCTATTAGTATGATGGTGGTTTCGGTATGGCAGAATGTCTTTTCCATTTTCTCGAGGTATGTGTTTCTGTGAACTTTCGTCCAAAGAGTTTTGGCTGGCATATCGTAACAGTAGGCAACTGAAATAGTATCATAATGGTATCTTATACATTAAGAAATCAGAGGGGGAGTGAGTTTTGATTACGAGTTAAATATTTATGAATGCAAGTGATAAGAAACGGTATTTAAAGTCCCCTCATTAACCCATTAACGTCAATACAGAATTTCGTATCAAAATCGAAGTTAAAAAAAATTGAAAGGTACATATCCTAATATTTTCGAGGTTGCTGTTTTGAATGGCTTGGTCCATATTTGTCTAAAATTGTAATTTATATACAATTTTGCCACAAATAAATAAAAAATACAACTTCTTTCAAGGCAATTTTTTTTAATATTCAAGTTTTCTCCTGGATATCAGATTTAAAATGATCTAAAATGTATCACAATCGTGGACGTGGTGTCTAAACTTAAAATAAATACGGTCAGTGGAGTAAAAAAATGTTTTGTTACAACAAAATGACGGCCACAATGAGACATTTCGTTTTAACTTGCTATTTTTTTTGTTTGCAAACTATAGACTTTAGAGAAATTTTTCTTAGAATAAAAATGTCTTACAATTGGTCAAAGAATATCCTTCAATTTTTTGTCAGACTTAATTGGTACAATTCTTGATTTTTAAAATTTTAAAAAATTAAAATTTTGAAAAACTTCATCAAAAAAATCTTAAAAATTGTGAGAATATTCTTAAACTAATTCTAAAACATTTTTGTTCTGAGAAAATTTCCTCTAAAATGTAGTTTTCGACAAAAAAATTATTTTATTACTATATAGGTAAATTAATTTGTCTTGAAACCTAGAAAACCGTAATAATTTTTTTTTTTTGAGAAGCACAGATTTTAGAGAAAATTTCCTTAGAAGAAAAATGTCTTAGAATTAGTTTAAGAATACTCACAAATTTTTCTAGGCTTTTTGGATGACATTTTCCAAAATTTTAATTTTTCAAATTTTCCAAAAAATCAAGATTTTTCTCAATGCAGTCTGAACAAATTTGAGAATATTCTTTGGCCAAATTTAACACATTTTTATTCTGGAAGAAATTTCTCTAAAGTCAATAGTTTTCGAGAAAATAATTTTGCAAATGTAAAAACGAAATGTGTCATTGTGGCCACCATTTTGTTGTATCAAAAAATTTGTTGGCTCTATCTGACCGTATTTATTTTGTAGACTTCGCGTCCACGATTCTTATACATTTTAGAGCATTTTAAGTCCGAGATCCAGGAGAAAACTTGAGTATTAAAAAAAATAGCCTTGAAAAAAGTCGTATTTTTTAATTATTTATGACAAAATTATATATAAATTATAATTTCAGACAAATATGGATCTCGCCATTAAAAAAAGCAACCTCGAAAATAGTAGGATACGTACCTTTCAATTTTGTTTAACTTCGATTTTTATACGAAATTGTCTACAGTAGGACCTCTCTTATTCTAATTAGTAAAGTTTTTCAAGATGGCGCCGACCTCTCTTATTCTAATTTTTCCCTTACCCTCACTTACTTTACTTGCGAGCTTGTGATTCGTGGACAATATTTTTCGTTCACTTTTCGTGTGATAGTGGTAGAAGACTTGTGGGGGAACGATTAGAATAAGAGAGGCTGGACAATTAGAATAAGAAAGGCAATTAGAATAAGAAAGGTCCTACTGTATTGAAATTGAGTCGGGAAAAGTGTCCATTTTAACGTTAATGGCTTAAATAAACATATGACATAGTTTGTACTAACAAAACTTTTCATATTTTCTTATTTGTCGCATTAACAATTATGTTTATATATATGATAAATATTAACGAAGCCCAATGGTTAGAACTACAAAATTTTTGAATGCAAAAACAATTCGTAATAAATTATTTGAAAATCGTTTTTTCATTTTCATTTTGTCTACTTTTTTGTTTATTTAGATTTCATTTTTAAAAATTAGAAAATATAAATATTTTCTGACATCTTTTATGTGCAATGTTGTTAGTAAGACATGAAACTATCTCTTAACTTCTAAGAACAATGATAACTTTCAATGAAGATTATCTACTTTAAATAGATTAAACTTTTAGCCTTAATTTTTATCGAAGTAATATAAAACATATTGTTTTTCTCCCTAATCTGCTTTATTTCAAATATGTCTAGTATAAAATATAAAAATATATAATATAACACACAATATATGACATATAAGATTAAAGTTTTATATTTTTATGTATGCAATATTTATGGAAATAATATTTATATAAAATGTAAACAGATGTGTATTAATATACATCGTAATATTATTTTAATTGTGCCATGAATCGATTACTTTCATACAATGTTATATTACGATATATCGTTCCATTCATTGTTTTGAATAAGTTTATTTGGTTCATATTTACACATCACTAATTGACAACATCTATTACATTTAAGAAAATAAACAAATAAATTTATATTGGTGAACCTTAGATTTATTTGAGGATTATAAGCAATATAAATGTCAAAGGTAATAAACCCACCTTCCTTTACTTTCAGTGCCATCGTTCACAGCAACATTCCAAGGATTTCTGTTTTGATTTTGATTTACTGGTTCCATTTTTATAAGGAATACTCAACAAATGTAATTAAATCACTATCAACACTAAGCAGCTTGACAAAATTATTGATAAACGCTTTATCTCTTCAATCTTAAAAAAATAAGTTAACTAAGGGGAAAAAAGCAATTCTTATTTGTATCCATGTTTACTTCTCACTCGAATCTAATGTTTTACAGTGTGTACATTATTGACTGACAGTCGACGATTCTCGGCCGGAATGACGATAATTTGAAAATAAAACCGAACCCTAATAAAGTGTGATTTTCGAAGATGGTTAGATCATAATGAACGGAAAAGTTTCGTGAAAGGCCATGAAATTTTCTTCATGATCTACACTTTGCCGTTTTTCACTTTCAGACCTTCAGACTCATGAAAACGCGACTCAAAACACAAAACACCAAGTTTACCTTCGCATACATACACACTGTCATACACCCACACATTCATGCATGTAAAAGGCAAACAAGCTGTCTTGAACAGCTGCGCACAAGGCATATGTTGCAACTAGAACGAGACCAATGAGAACGGGACTAGGGACTTTATCAGTGAGAGCCTTGTCCAATTGGTCAACCAAGACCCTAGACTCTACGCCTACGAATATTTTCATTGGTGGAAAAACTAGTTTTCTACAAATATACGTAGATTACCGGTAACTTACGTCGAAAACGTCGAAAACTTGTAGAATACTAAAGTATGCTCGAAAACATAACCTATATATTGAAAGATTTGTTTTATGAATCTTATAAAATATATAGTCAGTAGTTTTTTAAAAAACATAAAAAAGGACAAAAACAAATTTCAGTCAACACATTTTTCTTGAAAAAAAAAAAATATTTTTAAATTTTGTTAGAATTCAAGTTGAATCAAAGGTATATAAAATCCTAGAGAAAAAACTTTAGGTCATTCAATTTTTAATACATATCTTCTCAAGCAATGAAAATTGTTTTCAATACAATAATACAATTGCGAACAAATGTTTTCTCTAAAGTACATTTGTTCAAACATAATGTTTGCACATGTTGAATAATATCTTCTGATATAAGTATGTGTAAAGTATCCCAACAAAGGAAAAAGTATACGAAAAATCTGTGTACGATTTAATACGAAATAAGTCTGTTTCTTTCCCACTCTTTCAGCTACGAATGCGAGTGTATACGGTATTATACGCGATACATAAACGCACATAACCTCAAAGAAACGATTACTTTGTATTATCGAATGATTTAAACCCAAAACTAGAAAACAGAATATTTCTTCGAAAATTATGAAATATGGAAAACGATATAATCAATTCTTCGATTAAATTAACAGAATTTAAAGCTATTCTAAGCCGCAACAAATCAATTTTTGTAATGCGTTAAATACGGTATCGTATAAGATCGAATGAATTCAACTCTGGTATTACAGGTCGTATAAAATACAGCGTCCCCCGTCCTAAGTTATACCATCTAAAGCTAGATGGTTACCTATCCAAAGTTATAGATTTGGCTTATCCAAAGTTATACCACTCTCATCCTCTTATTCCCCCTTATAAAAGATTTACTTACATTATGTAAGACATAATATTATGTATGGGTGCTTCTCCAAAAGCGGGTAATATTGCATGTAACCGTTCAATAAACTCACAATGTGAGGTTCAATAATTATGAAATACAATTTTTTGATACATAAAATTAAAGCGGTTAAAACGAAAAAAAGTGGTAAAAAGAAAATATTTCAATTACCTTGTATATTTCTATTTTTTAATAGTAGAGAATAAATCACTTAATACTTCACCACTCGTACACAAAATGTGGATATGTATCTATATGTAGTCCTTTTCATTTAAACAAACTATTCGTTGATTTCAAAGAAAAATGTATACGCGTGCGCAATTTTGCCATGTTCATGTGCAACAAAACATTTGATTTCATACATGCGCATTAACTATCAATGCAGACTACCTCTGGTTTGTAGAAAACATGAGTTGTGTATGTAAATGATTTGGTGTCTACCCAACAAACGAAAAAGAATTAAAATGAATCGAATACGTCGTCACAATTTTGTTTGAAATTCTTTACATTCTAATGCGATATAATACGTGAATAGAACATAAACTTAACCTTTAAAACATTGACTACCAGTTTTTACGCGAACTTGCGAACTAAAATGTAATCAATTTCATCAGAACTAACAAATAATTCTATATGTGAAAGTATAAAGAATGTCTATCATGGACATAACATTTTTGTTGCTTCTTTCTTTGTAATAAAAACTATTCATATAATAAAACCTAACGCATTAAAACGAAATTTTCCGAATTAAAATATTCGGAAATCAACGTGAATGTACTTGTTACGCCCCCGTAACCAGACAAATAATTACTAAATAAACAGTTCTGAAAAGTATATCCACATTCATAGTAATTGGGCCTTGCTTAATATTCTATTCGACAAATAAACGGCTCTGCACGAATCACACTGGGCCGAAGGTATTCACTGGGCAACAGCAATTTCATCGTTTTCCAAAAACTTCGCTATTATTCACGAAAGAAAAAGAATCAAAACCGGTATGCCGAAAATTCTGTAAAATAACTAATTCACGTGATATAAGGTCAGCCGAACCTCGCACTTACATTTGTCCTCCAAAGAAAAAACCTTCGCTATATCTAAGAAAACAAGTAATACAGTATACCGAATGACAATATTATACCTAAGTAAATGTTCGAAAACACGATGTCGTAATCTTCGTTACAGCATTTCAAAATCTTAAATAAATACTCCATAATTTATTAAATATTCAATTGCGACAATATTATCAAAAGACTTTTCAAATGCGACAATATCCATCATCGATCATTTTTATACGTTTCTTTGCGGCAATATGTTTAATTCCAATAACTGCGACAATCGAAAATTTTTGTAATTTCAAATATGGCTATATGTTTAACTGCACCAACAATTGTAAATTCCATTCCGACAATATGTTTAATTTGATTTAAGCGCGCCAATACTTTCAACCAAACATTTTTGTAAATTTAATTAATACTGTTAACCACGACCATTAAAATTGCGAATTTAATTGCGATAACGTTGAATAACAACAGCATTAGTGTCCGAATAGTTTCACGATATATTCATAGTTCAACAATACTAAACATTTTTATATTATGTCAACGTCGACAAAAATATTTGTTATTTTATATATTGGCAGTCTAAGAATCGCATGGACCTATTTCAAATGTATATTTACACATATACATAATTAATATTGAAATTCAAATATTGTTAAAGTAGAGATATGATGGAACAACCAGAATCCAGCATCTTTCCATGAATTCCTTTCACTTTTCCTACTCCCAAAATGTTATGCTTCGCGACCATGGGCCATCTTCATTATAAAAAAGGTGTGCGAACACAGTGCAGTGCATTCTATTTTTGTCTTTATAGAATCAAGAAAACATAATTATAGTATATTTTTAATCGTATTAGACATTTATTTACAGCCATTTGTCAATACTACTATATTAATTTAAAATTTACTGAACTTGAACATCACTGGCATATTATGTTAATTAAGGGTTCATAAAACTCGAATAGTGCTCAGTTGGCCCCTCGTCGATATTGAAGGAAAACATTAAAATTCTGAAAATTAACATTCTAATAATAATCTGCATCTTTTTTCTAAATACTTTTTTTTTGTTCAGTCTATATTTTTAATAATAAGGAAGATAAAATGGAGAAAAAGTTTGTGAATTTAATTATATTTTATCAAACATTTTGAAATTTGGTACGCCTACACAGTATACCATAGCGAAGCCCATAAAATAATGAAAACACAGAAATATATCGTTTAATTATATTTAATTTCAAAGGGAAGAACGTCGGAAACACAATAAATTCATGTGCTAGCCAGTTTAGGTTCAGCGAAGAATTGAAAAAACTTCAAGCGAGAGATTTGTTCACCACAGTTGATTCGTTGAAATAATACCTTTTATTGTACTACCGGTTGTATGTTTTATTGTGCAATGAATTTTTATGCAGTGTATGGAGTTTCGATTTTAGTCTAAATAATTTAAATTCTCAATCGACTTAATTTAAGCTCAAATTCTGAACAATATTTCATTTTGGTCCCACATTTTAGTCGCATGGTAAGTTAGTGTTAAGACTTTTGAAGATGTCTACTTTTCAGTCGAACACGGTCGAACTTCTTTTGGTTACATCTTAAAATTAGCTGACTGTTGGTCTTAATTTAAGACTTTTTTTTTTTTTTTAATAATTATTGCAGAATAACGATATTATAATTCACTATTTTATGTTGATTGTTTCTTTATATATAGCAAGTTAGTTACGCATAACAATTCATCATGACACTGCAAATTTTATTTTGTCAACTTTTGTTTTGTTTATTTATCTTAGTTCTTAGCTAATTACAGTATTTTATCGTTTTTACAAGGTGCATACGTTAACATATAAGTAATTATTTTACTACATGTTTCGAGTTATATCTTAAAGACGTAGAACATTAAAAAAAGGTTCACATGATATTTTTCTAAGACTGTATAATTCATTGAAACATTTTTAGATTATGTGGCTATTTATGGGATTTAGAAAAGTGAAGAAAGTCGTTTGTAAAAATGAAAAAATCAGAAATTTTTGCACTTTACGGGGTGGTTAAATACCGACGCGCTTTGATCAAGTTCGCCTTTACCCGTGTCATGTATTCATGAAAAAGGATATACTCCAGGGTAAATTCGCAACGAAAGACTATTGGAGGGCACTTTTACGGTGTCGAACTACATTGTCTGTATAAAGAGCAAACGATTAAACCAATAACGAAAGGGAATTTGTAAGAATAAATTTCGCCGGTATAACTCTTTGACTATACTGCAACAATTTACTCGTGCAAATTCTCCCCCAAGGCCGAACCGACCTCGTTGAAATTTCGTATGCATTTATAAAAAACTCGTCTCTAAAATAGATTTTGACTCGAAAATATATCTTGTTTCTGTTGAATTTACAGTTTTTAAAATAGGACATGGCATTATCGTCGGGATCGATTTAGCGGTCTTCGGTAATGAAAGCAGTGTAAGATATAAATAGAAATTTTCTCAACCTTTTTTGGTTTAAGTGGAACTATCGGAATTAGAAAGTTTGTATCAGTGACTGAATATTTCACTGCCAAATCACTGGTTCCGATGAGAGTTCACCAAATAAAGGGAAAAATAAAGTAGAACAAAACTTTTATTACCGTACTTAAGGTCTTACCTTAATGTGGTTCCCTCTGTAAGACAGAGAAAGGAACGCGCGGGAGAGAGATAGGTTATGAATACATTTCGAGCATTATGAACCCAAGCAGCACATCTAGTTGTATTATGGGCACAACAACGTTTATACGACTTTTCTTAAAACTTTATAACTTTTCTTATAACTATTATAGAACTAAAATGTTTATGTATTAACGTTGTAGAAACGATTATATCAACCAAATGGGGAATATATGCAACCTTTTTCCGACGTTGTATAAACGTTATTAAAACTATTAATACAACTGTTATGAAACCAATAATTAATAGTCACAAACAGGAGTTATCGTAACGTTTATACGACTTTTATAAGACCTTAAAGATTAAACTTAGAAATGAAATACATCTAAACGTAACATATATTGACGTTATTATAACTATTATACAACCGTTATACGACTAACTGTGAAATATTGCAAAAATGTATCAAATGTAAAGTTTATTATTGGAAATATTTTATATATGCACACCATCTTTTACCGGACATATTCATCTACATACATACATACAATATATATATATATTTCGCATTTACATATATATCAACACATGCACATTTAACAACGCTTCGCAAACGCACCTAACCGCAATTAGTCTCATAAATACATCTTGTCGCAAGTATATCGCAGATACGAAATGAACTCACGATGGCATGTATATATATGAGCTTCGAAAAAGTTTTTGCAAGGTCGAAAAACTAGAATCGAATATTCGCCACCTAGCGGCAGTTGTTCAATGAAACTTCATAGAATCGCATACAAACTCATACATATATCAAGTTGTACAATGGTCTTATAAATGTTTTAACGACTTAAATATTCGTAATATTGCAACCAACCTTTGAGGAATCGTGTAAACGTTTATACAACTTTAATAGTGTATTACAATGCAATAAATGTATATGAAGTTTTAAATACGTATTAGCGACTTGAATTACATATTACAAGATAAATAACGTTTACGGAGTTGTAAAAACGTTTCTACATCCAGGAAAAGTTGTATATACTACTAAAACTTTTTAGTTGTACAATTTTCAATAATGTAAGTCGCAAAAACGTTTTTAGTAGTTATAAAAACTTTCTTAAAACTGTGTGCTACTTGGGAATACAGCAAAATGTGGCAATGTATTGTTATTTTTTTACTTCCAAAATTTCTCATCTATGGTCGCCATATTGGGTCAGCCATTTTGAATTTCGAAATTTTGACTTCAGATTCGTGATCAGCATACCAAAAAACATCTTGTAAGTTATATAGTTCAGTTGAAAATTTGTTTAAAATGCTATATTTCCATACTGTCAAAAGTTTTAAATAATTTCTTGCAATAAGCCGCCATTTTGGATATTTCAAGGTGAAATAAAAACTGCCTACCTGCATATTCTTTAAATTCACGCATTTTATGCACTTTTTATACACTTTTCCAGTCATAGAAATCATGGTATCCATATGGAAAATGAAATTTAACAAAAAATGACCCTAAAAAATGTGTTTTTTCACATACTTTTGCCAAAATCAAAGGAAAATATTCAATTTTTCAAATTTTAAAGAAACCATTCGAAAGAGCACCCTCGAAAATAGTAAATAAGGTACAATCCGAACTGCCTGTGTATTATTTTCAGTTTGAAATATGCGGTGGAAGTTGTACATGGAAAATGTGCATTCTGGACGTTAGTATGTCAGATTTACTAAAAAGAAGAAACATGTGTTAAATATAAAATATTTTCTTAATGCAAGTAAATCATTTATTTGCGACTATTCCAATAAATATTTACTTTTTGTCTTTGTGTGTTCCGCCTTTAGTGGTTATTACTACAGAAATTACCATAAATATTAGTAAGGTATACCTAGTGCATTTTGCCCGTGCTTGCGGCAGCCGGCTTCGCCGCTCCTTGTGCACTGGCATCGCCTGCGGGCGTAAAATAAACGTTTACGCCCTTCATACGAAAACTACTATTGTGCATTTTTTTAGTTTCCGTTGTGTATTTTTTAGTTTCCGTTGTGTATTTTATTTCGTCCAATTTCGATCTTACCGTCATATTACCTGAGAATAAGTTGAATACAATTTAAAAAACGTTATTAAACCTTATAAAATTAATCAGACTTTTACTAAATCTAATTTTCACATAACGCCAGATTTTTCAATATTATGGTGAAAATTGCTGTCAATGTTTATTTGATACCCATATACTAATTGACGATATTATGCTGTCTAAATCTGATTTAGTTAATGAATGACCAATAAGAAAATGAAACGTGTCAGTATGAATAGAACTCATATAAATAATTAACTGATTGTAACATTTTTTTTAAGATTAAAACCACGCTGTTTTGGTGATAAATACTCTTAATTTTTTTAGCTAATTTTTTTGTATGACGGAAACTCATCTTCTTGATCGGAAATAATGCAAATTTTTCTAGAAAATGCACAATATTTATTATGATGGTAAAGATGGAAAGGTTGTATTGTTTTAAGATTTTCGAAAAAATTGCGATCGAATGCACTTCCAGTGACTTTGTAGAATTTATTGTTACTGCTCTCTAGATCCGAACGAGCTCAAACTAGTAATCTAGAAATGAAAAATGGAATCCTACCAATTAGTCATTTTTCGACAAGAAACTAGTAAAATACTATTAATTTATTAATAAAATTCTACTAATTGAAAATTAGAAATTGAATATTTTGGTTTAGTAGTTTTTAGAATCAGTAATAAGTTAGTGGTTTTTCATTATTTATCAATAAACTTTGTATTTTACGTCCTTAATCGAGTAGTTTTTAACTAATAATTGAGATTTACAAAATATCTCTTTATCATCGAATTTACACGCAAATCTGTGATCGACTACGGATGACATCCCAATCAATACTAAACAGTATAGATTTCCACCAATTCACAAAGAAGAAATAAATAAACAAGTTAAAGAACAATTGGATACAGGAATAATAAAACCTTCAGACTCACCCTATAATACTCCAATATGGATAGTACCAAAGAAAGCCAACAGTCAAGGAAATAAGAGATGGAGAATGGTACTTGACTTCAGAAAATTAAATGACAAATCAATCGGAGACTCATACCCAATTCCTAATATTGTTGACATTTTGGACCAATTAGGCGGTGCTAAATATTTTTCAGTATTCGATCTAGCTTCTGGCTTTCTCCAAATTAAAATGGACGAAAACGATTCACACAAAACAGCATTTTCTACGCCACATGGGCATTACGAGTTCGATAGAATGCCGTTTGGTTTAAAAAACGCACCAGCTACATTTCAAAGGCTAATGGATATAGTATTATCGGGTTTACAAGGCAACGAACTCTTTGTTTACCTTGATGACATCGTTATTTACTCATCCTCACTAAGAGAACATTCAATTAAATGCGAAAAATTAATGAACAAATTAAGAGAAGCTAACTTAAAATTACAACCCGACAAATGCGAATTCTTAAGAAAAGAAGTCTGCTACTTAGGACACATCATTGGAGAAAACGGATTAAAACCAGATCCTAATAAAATCAGCTGCGTAAAAAAATTCCCAATACCTAAAAATCAAAAAAACATAAGACAATTTTTAGGCTTAGCAGGATATTACAGACGATTTATATCAAATTTTTCTGGAATTGCAAAACCTTTATCCAACCTTTTAAAAAATAATGTACCATTCATATGGGAAAAAGATGAAATAAACGCATTCGAAACACTTCGCGAAAAGCTATGCAACGCTCCGGTTCTACAATATCCAGATTTTAATAAACCCTTTATCATATCAACAGATGCATCAGGATTTGCAATAGGTGGAGTTTTATCTCAAGGGGAAGTAGGAAAAGATAGACCAATAGCTTACACATCTAGAGTTCTAAATGATTACGAAAAAAACTACGCAACTTACGACAAGGAAGCACTAGCCATATATTACGCAATCCGTCATTTCAGACCTTATGTTTACGGTCGTCAATTTACAGTATACACAGACCATAAACCTCTTATGTCTTTTAAAACCAAAAAGGACCCTAATTCGAGAGTAGCAAAATGGATGTATAATCTATTGGAATATGAGTTCGATGTAAAACATAAATCTGGAACATTAAATGCAAATGCGGACGCTTTATCAAGAAACCCAGTTGAAATATATCAAGTAGAAGGTGTAGAACAACAAACAAATCTCAATATTATAGCCACAAATATAATGAAAAGAATGGGATGGAAGGGAACAGGAATAGGTAAATATAATCAAGGAATAAGAAAACCAGTATCAGTTAAAAGCCAAACAGATAAAAAAGGAATAGGATACAAGAAGCAAAACCACGAATACGACTTTTTCAACTACGAAAAACCATTATCAGAAACTAAATTACCTTACATTACATTCATAAAAAGTGACGAAATTATAAACAAACCCAATAGTCAGAAACATATACTACCTCACAACTCAATTTACAAGTTAACATTACCAAAAGCAATCATTAAAACAAATTACAACAGACCTAAATACAACCTTTCTAAAGCAATACCATTCTGTACCAAATGCAATAAACTCAATCATACAATAGAAGATTGCTATACAGAACATACGAAATACGAAACATACAACAAGCAACGGGATAACGAAAATATAAAAATAGAAACTAACGATGCAATACCTTTTACAAAAGAAGAATTACTATTAAAATCTAAACAAATTACAACTGCTGCACAAATAGAAATAAATAATAATCAATCACTAAGGAGAAGTACACGAAATACAAGACCACCAGATAGACTAGATATTATAAACACAAAGAAGAAAAGATTACCCACCAACAATACACAACCATGTAGAAAACGAGGCAGACCACCAAAAAATCACCAAGTTGATTTTGATAAAATCGATTATATAGACGAAGATGGCAACATAATAACACAAGACGTTCATGATAACGAAAACAAAGATACAAAAAACTCAGATGAATTACCCTCAGACCCTAAGGAAGATAATTTTACATTTAAAAAGGATGAAGAAATAATTAATAAAAAAAGCGATAACACATATATATCATAAAAAGCGTAGATATAGTAACAATTCATGTATATGAACTTCAAGAACCATCATGTAAAATATTGTACAATCTTCAAAATAATGTAACACAATTACCAATAAGCGGAAACCTCAAAACACCGTGCTTTTATGTTCGCGAACACATTTAATATCAATACCAAGAAAACTAAATTAGAACAAGATTTCATTGATAAGCGATTTGAAATGACATGAAAATTACAAAATTATGTATCAGCGTCAATACAAATTGTAACACGATTCCTTAGCTTGTGCAAAGAACATTGGAGGGCCAACGTTCGACCAAGGTGGGGGGTGTTACGTCCTCGTAACTAGCGGAACTAACTAATTTTCGGTGTACATTTAAAAATCAAAAAATATTGTATGTCGGCACCGGAAAAACGAGTCTGTTTCTTACAAATGTAACGTCATAAACGAAGCGTATTGGAATTTACCCGGTTCAAATAACATTTTCTCTAAACCTTTATTAGCCATAAATCAGAAGACGGCTCACATCGCTTAACTTTCCTAAAAAAATCACCGTACAGGCACAATCAATTTTACAATGACCTTCCGTAGCATTTTTATTTTTTTTTATACATTAGAACAATCATTTTTCCGTCTCTTCCGATATTTACGGTAATTGAGGACTTAACTCTCAAGCTACCTGTTTTTAACTTTTCTAAAAAAACATAAAAAGAGAAATCGGGTACATTCTAACGGGCTCTCTACATCAATAATTTTTTAATGTATTTTTCCTCCTTGGCCCATTTCCCAAAAACCTGTCCAAAATACAAATCCACCACCTTAAAAATAGAGGGGGAATACTCCAAGCGCGGATAAGAAAAGCATGAACCAAAATAAATACAGAGGAGGCACACCGAGACCAGTCAGTCCAATTTTTTAGTTCTCGCGTCATACAAAAACAAGAAGCACAACTCGTCGCAGTTGAATTTTTTTTAAGTCGCGAGTTATTCGACCAAAGGGGAAGTCTGACTCCAACGAAGGAAAAGAAACTTCACGACCGGACCCAAAAAGGGGAGACCGCACCACCTGCCCAACCCTATCGCATCAGGTGCAAAGAGAGCTTCACCAAAGTGAGTATAAGTTTCCCTTACGTAATTTTTTTTCCTAACCACCTCCCTTCCTTCCTACTTTTCCTTCGTGACATAGCGGGTCGGCCTGCGAAATCGCATCCTCCTTTCCTTTCGTGGCATAGCGGGTAGGCCTGCGAAACCACAACCCTCTTCCCTACTGCATAAAAGGCCACAGAGACGAAGTCGCCCCTCTCACGCGACTACGAATCGTATTTAACCGAAAAAACATTTTTTCTCCCTTTTATTTTATTTTTTTTTTCCTTAGACTTCGCGTTTTTACTCCCACTTCCATAATTCTTTCCATTTTCATACATCAAATAAATAGTCATAATTTCTTTATAGTGAAACGCCGCCGAGGAGGACAAAGGGTCCAACGCCAAAAATTGGCAAAGGCTCTCCACCTCGCCCGAGAGGAGATAGAAACACAGACTGCCAACCAACTATCCCCCAGGAAAACTTCTCTTCCCTTCTCTTTTCCCCTCGGCCGACCATTCCACTACCGTCTCCCCAGGAATTATTTCCCGACCTATTCAACCCTTTCCCCCCTCTTCCAACAACTCCCCTACCTTCACCGGAACAATTATTCGAGAAAATAAACTGATTTAAACAAATAAACTGTTTCCAAGTTTTTTTTCCTTATTACTGACTTTTCCTGTGCTATCAGTAGCCCTCACTCACCTAAAAGGACCCAGCAATTCTGCTGAGTTACACGCCCGTGTTACTGTTCGGTTTATATCTCGTTCGAGATATTCACTGGGTCGTAACACATACATCGATATTGTAATTTAGAATAACGACATATATACTAGTTTGCAGTGATAAGCAAACTAATTGAATATGTAACTCGTGTAGTGTAAAAAGTTGTATAGATACAAGGCATAACCTTATATTGCATTTCATTTCAAATTTTAAATTTCTTTGTGATGGATAGGAATGTTGTCTTCATAAAAAATGTTAATACTATTTATAGATACACGATTTAGAAATAAATATAATTTCACACATTAAATTTAATTGCATATTACAAATTGTTTTAATGAAATTGCTGACGCGTTTTTTATTGTTTCAACCCACACTCTATAAACATCAATTTAAAGAAATTGACTTGCGTGGTAGATAAATGAAATTTTCACTCACTGGCTGTTCCATTTTAAGTTATGACCCCTACATATGTACTACATGTCTACGTATATATGCTTCTTCAATATATAGATAGAATAATATGCACAGACACATAAAATAACGCATACGTTCACAGGAAAAGTGTCCTTCACCTACTTTTTTATCGATGGAAACCGTAAACCATTTTACGATTTAAAAACTCTAAGAATTCTAATACAATATTTTTCTCATCTTATTTATTCACACATGTGTGCTCTGCTTAATATATTAACCGTTTTTATAACGTCTACACACGTTGCGTTTGACTTCAATTTAAAATACATTATTTTTCAATCAAGATGAAATGACAGTTTAACTTATTTCTGATTTTAAAAGATGAGTTCTGCTATGAGACTTGCTGCCATGCGATATTTTGATGGCGTCATTGATTGACTTATTGTATAAATATAAATCAAAGAACAATTTTACAGGCATTATTAGCATTAAATAGGCAACTTCAACTATTATAGCATCAACATTCCCTGGCAGCGGGTATATCATCAGGGAGGTTTACAAATATAGAGGAATACCCATAGAGTTAATTGATATTACAGAAGCATCATTGACTAAATCATCTTTCATCAAATACAATAAACAATAATACTTTAAAAATGACGTTTTTTCTGCAAAACAAAAAAACAACCTACATTTATTTAATGCTAATGTTACACAAATATTACACTTTTTAATATCTGAATTTCAATAATGGTCTTCCTATATGGTAGTATAAATACTTACCGTTCAGTTGTAGCTTCATTATTGAAGTCTAAACTTGGAGAAGGTAGAGAAATTAGAAGATGTTGTAAAGGGGTTGCTAATCAGCGCCCTCCTCAACATAAGTATAACAATATTTGGAATCGTAAATTAGTTTTTAATTTTTTATCAAATTATTATCTAGACGATAATGTTTCTTTGGAAAAGTTATCTAAAAAATTATTTATGCTTATTGCTGAAATGACTAGTCATAGAAATCAAACGGTATCCTCTATTGATATTGACAATATACAAATACACGAATAAAAAATTTCAATTCACATCCCAACTCGTATTAAAACTTTAGGTGTTCGCAGAGACTAACCAGTTTTAATTCTCATTTAATTATCATTTTACTCTGATAAAAATATTTGTGTAGCAACAGGTTTTCAATCTTATATAAAAAGTGCTACTGATCGTGGCTACTCAAAATTGTTAATAATTTCTTTTACAAAACCTTACAAAGCTGTTTGTGCGCGAAAACTAAGTCGTTGAAAAAAGTTAACTTTAAGAGTGACATTGATATTGACACATTCTCCACGATTCAACATCCGCAGTAAAAGCAACACAGAAAAAAATAGGTCTTAAAATTGTTACAAATTAATTAGTGGCTTAAAATTAGTGCATGTATAGTGCATAGGTTTGTCCTTTTCTAATCGGGCTAATTTTTGTTAAATCTTAATTGTAGTCCATCAATTAAGACTATTAAAAGTTAGTCCTTAAATTAAGACTTATTTTTTTCAGTGAAGGTGTCAATGTTGATACCATTCGATTAATTTGCAGGGTGGACAAAAGAGTTTATAATTTGCACATTGATCACGATAATTATTGATTTTCCATCCCAATTAACTATCCTTAATTTGTAATTTGATATAATGTTGCAATCAATTAATAAATGTACAATAAAAATGAATGTTCAAGTATTGTAGATATATTTTCCATAAATACATTCGGAAGAAAAGAGGGTCTTCACACAATTCCTATACAACTTCAGATACAATAGTAGGTTCTTTTAAGCGTTGAATTAACTGCTAATGTATTTACTTCAGTCCTTCTTGTATTATACACTGACAAAACATGTATGGTAACCAGGGAACGTACCTTATCCCGTGGATTATATTATATTCTACCACGATTGAAATTAACAAATTGTTGAGGCAATATCTTTTAATACAACGTAAATTGTTATTATTTAATTTAATGAGCTTTATTTTAAACTATTAGAACTACACATTTGGTATATATCTATTTTATAACCCGCTCAACCATTCCTTTAATTAACCGATTAATTATCGAAATGCATTCAATCCTCGTCTATGTTCTCTGATTAAACTCTCGTGTGACTGCAAGCATAAAAGTAAGCAGGCCTTAGGGCCTACGAGTAATTAGTGAATACCGACTACGATATAATCGAGTCTAGGTATAACGATCAACCAGAGATCAATCGAAGTAAACAGACATTATTGAGTTTCATCTGCACATTGCCTGAGCCAAGATAATTGAAATAGAAACCGCAGGTTCAATCAAATCATAAAACGCGACATCGAAGATGGAATCATAATACTTCTAATGGGTTCGAAAGATTCATCTGTGAAATTATTATGTAAATAATTTATGTTATTAACCTGAAGAGGACGGGAATTTGGAGTTTGGTATCCATTTAAAAAAAATGTATTTTATATCACCAAAGATCATACGATATCTCGTCTGAGGAAGTAATGCCAATGTTGAATTTTCCAGCTTCTACAATATTCAGTTAATTTATGTTCAACTGATTGAATAATGTAAACAATACGACTCTAGTTATTTTTGACATTGCTATTCATCAAGCAGTTATTAGATTTTTTAAATTAAAAATGACGGATGCATATCATCGGTTGGTATTCATTGAAATAGAAAAAACGCAAGGTAATATGGATTAAAATAAGTAGGATAATCATTTGAGGCTGAGATAATTAACGAGCATACATTTGAAGAAATGAAACTGTTCTTAATGATTATTTCAAATCATTAATATTCAATCTTAATGAAAATATATGTCAATTGACTCATTGGAACTACTGGAACATATAAAAAAAGTTAATATTTTGACAAATTCGTTCACCATATTGAATCTACCATTTTATATTTTGCAATTATACTTGAGATTCACAATAAGTAACCCTAAAAATTATGATGTTTGAATAATAATATGGAAATACACTTTTAAGTCAGTATACTGGATTTTCCGTCCTCTTACGGTTAATTTTCCGAAATTTATTGATAATATTGGCTTAGCTCAAATTGCATTTATTATTGCATAAATAAACAACTCTAATTTTGCACTTGTTCCCAAAAAGAAGAAATGCAAACTACTAACTCCATAAAAGATTCAAATGCGTACGTTAATCTACCAAATGTTGGGACAAATAATTATATCTTACTACGCATTACTTAATTCACCTATACTGAATTTATTTCATTATCTCGAATTGAGCTGGGCTCCGTGTGGTTAAGTTTCACCTCTTCTTTATAAGAGGGTTAACTTCAGTTAAACTGGCATTTCTAATTACTTCGAGTGAAATTTTAACAGCAATTGTAATAACAACTGATATTGTTTATTTTTTATGGATAAATTGATTATCATTATAAAAAAGGTTATCATGTTCAAAATCTTTGTAATTGTATCATACTTCTAAAATGAACAGTGTATGGTAAAGTTATAAATCGCATGCAGCAAAATGGTATAAGTTAGTACAAAACATTTAAAACACATAGTCACATTGAACAATATATAGGTCCCAGTACTAGGAAATGATGTTACAGGAGGTGATTTTCCGCGATATGTTGAGAAAAAAGTCCTGAGGCTCAGATTTGAGTGACAGCTATCGATGTGTACAAAAAAAAAATGGCGTTTTTTGGCAATAACTCGGTTTGCTTTGAAGTTGTTGCAATAAGCGAGGGCTCATTTTGAAGCTTATTTTAAGCTCTACAATTCACTTATGAGAACATTTGACCTGCGATGAATATTTCTGAAGCTGTGGCCTCAAAAATGGAAAAAAGACAAATTTTTGCGATTTTTCGCATCTAACTCTATTGCCCCCTCATTCATTAGGTTTCGATAAAAATTGAGTTCGAGGGAACACTCTTAATGTCATAGATATGGCGAAAAACGAGCGACGTCAGTGCAGAATTTATAAGTGATAAATAATTACTTTTAAAAACTACAAAATTGGTATTAGATGATTCTATGTATTTATATTGTTCTTTAAGACCATATGTTTTATTTAATACAAAAGATTTGGAATAAGATGGAGTCTTTGGAAAACTCTAAGAGAAGAGCCTAAGGCTAATCTTTTCTAGCATAGTACTGGATTCTTTCTAATTTCAGTTTTATAATTTATCTTTAGGATAATAAATAAAGGTCTAGTCATATAGTTTTGCAGACATAAATGCGGTAGAACTTTTATCGTAGGGCTCAATCTGAAGGTTCATTACTAATTATTGATAATATAATTATCACAACAGTAAACTCGCTCTAAAAACAGTTAAACAACTCTTAAGCAACTCAAAGTTCTTATAAACTACACGAATCGCTTTTAATAATAATATACAATTGAATAAATAATCTCATAATTTGCGATTCAAAATTTTATGAAGGGTTCAATGATATTTTGCAAAACCGAAATTTTTATAATTTTATCATTTATAATCTTCTAGAAGATTTATTTTCTACCCCTTTAAAGAAAGCAGAATTGCAAGAATCAATTTGTGCATTTTCATTTTCTTTTCCTTTACAGGATATACGCATTGATCGGAATTGACGGCGAAACGTGAGGTGAACTTCACTCCACAAATTCCGATTGGTAAAGTAGCGCTTTCTTATCACTCACTCACACTTTTTATTCTCATTTCATGCTGCAGGTGAATTGTTTCCTCTTATTCTCGAATCTTTTATTTTTCGTAGGCACCTCAACGTACCTCTCAACCTCTTTCCCAGCCATTCTACACTTCTCGTCTCTCAAATGCGTGTGAGATACGTGCTGCTGTGTCGGAAGAATTCACCAAAGCCACCATACTCAGACTGGTTTCTACGAATTTGGAATAAGAAAATGACACAACTTATATATTCAGGCAGCTTTGATCATCGCGATGTCATGCTTTCCGTGCAAGATAATGTTTCAACACGTTAACACGTTGTCATAGTTAATAAGAACCTAAAGAAAGAGCTGTCGAAAGATGGATTGAATTGAAAAGTTCAGTATGTTACTTCGTTTGTTTTTGAGAACAATTAATGATTTAATTACAGGTTTAGTGTATTCACAAAAATTTATCTGACAGATTCAATTAACTCTGAATACCACCCAGAAAAAGCAGAATATTTCATTTAACCATCTGAAAACCAGCTAATGCAATAAATTAGTTTGTATAGACAAACCAACTATGGATGAACAAAATATTTTAAATTTATTAAATATTAAACATTTTGACATATCAGTAATGTCATGTAGTCAGTTCAACTAATTTTGGATACTTACACAATCCAACTAAAAAGATTTAGTTATTTCCATTATTGAACGAGCTAGTTTCTTAAATGCTAACTATATATACACACACATATATATATATATATATGTGTGTGTGTGTGT
This sequence comes from Trichopria drosophilae, assembly GCA_030407085.1. Classification (NCBI taxonomy): domain Eukaryota; kingdom Metazoa; phylum Arthropoda; class Insecta; order Hymenoptera; family Diapriidae; genus Trichopria; species Trichopria drosophilae. The sequence goes on from CM059583.1 coordinate 46,632,711, forward strand.
GTTTTTATTAAGACATAATACAGTCATTCAATCTATTAAAAAAATAGTTAGCATTTAAGAAAATAGCTCGTATATCCTGTTCGATACGGCGAAATGTGATATGAAATCATGGTATGATATGACGAAATCGTAATTTGGAATCACTCGTTTTAAATCATACTCTCTTATTTTATTTATATAGTCATTGAATTGTGTGAACATGTACTTCGTTATCACATTATTTTGATTGACATATTCTGATTTTAATTCAAAGATGCTATGAACAATTCTTTCTAAAAATATTACATTGGTGTCAGAAGTGGGATACAAAATTGTAATAATAACTTATTAATGCCTATCTGTTGCGAATTAAATGCGTATATAGTTAAATTTAAACTTATTCTAATGTACACGAACTCCGCCTATACTGTAAAAAATGTCATGAAATTTAATGTATATTTATAATATTTGCTTCTTTTATAAGCGTTATATTTAATGAATGTTCAATAAATTCAATGAAATCTATATAAAAGAAGCCAACATTATAAATTTACATTAAATTTCATGAAATTTTTTACAGTGTACCGTCAAAAACAATAAAAAGAAAAGAACTAGAGGAAATCGCCGACACTCAAAAACCTTGGTCAATACATTGTAAGAGATAATCACTATATTATAATAAACTTCCTATGTCTTCCTATGAAATGTCTTATAATACTTTTTTCCCAGTTGAATTAAAGTCATCATAATCACATTTATAGGGACTTTCACACCATCTTCACGCCACTCAAAAATATTTTCCGGAACTCAATTTGTACAAAAAAATCTTTGCAAAAATTGTAATGCGAACCGTCAACAAAAAAAACATCGACTTTTTTCTATGTAAGTACTTTGTTGGGCTAATTCCAAAATTTGTAAATTTATTTATTGTTTTAATACCAATGTACAAATTTGTATAGATTAAACTGAAGAAGGCACACATTTTGTGACCGAAACGTTTTTAAAGGAATTTTTTATACATTTTTTCATGTATGGACCGACATAACCAAGAAAATCCACAAAATTCATTTGAATTTTCCTCATATTATAATAAACTGTTCACCACTTTGAATGTTCACTTCTTGCACTTAAACACTGTCGAGAGTTTCTATTCAAACTTTTCAGAATCAAAATTTTCGCTTAAAATGAAGAAATGAATGCAGTATCCGAACAAAGAAAGAAATCTTTATTAGTCTAAAAATAGACAAGAGTCGTCCAAAACAACCATAGCAAAAATTAATACTAAATAAATTAATCATTAAATAATAAATAAGATATATTTATTTTCTTTGTTACAATTTTCCTCAATCAATCAGTTTACTACTTTATCCAATTACTTAGGCATTCAAGGTTTAATCACAAAACCTGTCACAACTACCTAAAACTCAAATTTACAGTAGCATATCCTGATTTTACTCAAAACCATCCAACAAATCATGCTATAAAAATAATTAAAAGATTAATCCTTTATAAAGTGACAATTTTGTATTTATGGGAAGACTCCTTTTTAAAGGAATATCCAAACTTTCTGGCCAACTTCAAAAGAATGTTTATCTGATTGTAAGTCAAATCTTGATTTTAATTTATTTGATTTAGATACTAAATTATTTCTAGTCATTTTTGAAAAATTGCATTAAGTTTACTCTTATGTTGATTAACGTATTCCGGTAAAACGATAGATTATTAATAGAGCGTTTATGATGCATTAAATCCAATGGAAGTTTTAATTTTGTACCTAAATTTAATAAAACTGTGATTTTAATTGAATCACAACGAGTGATGGATCAAATTCAATGTATTTTCAAAATCTACGACTTTATCAGTGGCGTCAAAATACTATGTATTAAACAAAATGAGATAAACGCAAAAAAAACTAAGAAATTGAGCGTTACTACTTGCGATGGGTCGGTTCGAGTGCATAACGCGTTTTTGCACGTGTCTCCACAATTTGTCACGAAAAAATTTATTTTGAGAATCTATCGTTACAAGTTCAACTCCTTGGTGTTATTTCTCTTTATGAATATTATAGATTCGAAACGTAGAATTAACCTTACATCATAATAATCCGAAGGGAACAACTCAATTTCTGACATTACTTCCTTTTTATACTCTTACTTTCATTTTGGTGGTTGCGAGAAACGTTCGTTGTTCGGTGTAATAACTTCATCATAATATGAATACATTGTATCTGGTAATCGAAATAGTTCAAATTTAAAGGCGGTTTTTGTAACTTAATATGTATGGTTTCGGAAATAAGTCTATTATGATATAGTTTCAATGTACAAAATTTAAATATTTCTGTATTTAAATTCATGGGAACGTTGTAATGTATGGGTTGTAATTACACTGTTACTTTGTCACAGTTGGTTTAATATAATTGTTTTTATGTACACTAATTCATATTGTTAATTGTCGTTTCGATTGACTGATGTATGAGGCCTTGCAATCATTGCACTTTATGCAATATACTGCGAAGTTGGTATCCATTTTTTTTCACTTTGTCTTTTTCCTTTACATTTTGGGATTTCGTGTTGTATAGAAGGGACAATTTTTACCCCGGTACTTCTTAAGGAACAATTCAGTGCTTCATGTCCACCTTGTATGTAAGGTATTTACAAATGACCATTACGTGTCATTGATAGTATTTTATGAAGATTGCATAATAATGCGTTTACTAACATACTTTTTTATAAATTCAAGGGGATAACTGTTAGCAATTAAAAGCTCTTTAACTCTATTCAAGTTTTCACTTTTGTAAGAAGTATCGCACAATATTGTTGCTCTATCGACTAAGTAATAGATAATAGCAATTTTGTGCGACATACGATATTTTGAAAAATATTATTTTAAATAATATTAAATAATGCTCTACTCGAAAAAGTTGCTTTGCAATGTCAATGAAATTATAAGCTACCATCCTCAATATTTCGAATAATAGATAATTTCAGAATGGAAATTTTTTCATGTTTTTCTAGTTCATGGGTGAATTAAGTAAGCTAAAAAAACAGCGTTTAAATGTAAACGAAGATCCAATTCGATTACCAGATACATGTGAAGAAGTTATTAAATTTATCAACAAAAGTTTCTCGCAACCACCAAAATGAAAGTGGGAATATAAATAGAGTTATTCCCTCCTGATGATTTCTCCGCTAGTCGACCAAAACATTGAGGCAATTGTTTTAAGATCCAAAATTATTGTAGGATATAAGCAGTTTTAATTTTATTTATTATTTTACATATTAGACCTTTTATTATATCTTTTAATTATCGATTTTATTTATTTTTTTTTCATATTTAAACAAAAATCATTGAATCGTACTTTAATACTGTTAATAATCCCGAGCAGAAATTTGTTCAGGCCCTGATCAGGCTGTAACGCTTTTGGTCAGTCCCTGATCAGGGCCCTAATAAATTTCTACTCGGGATGTATAAACCTGGCCACAAATTTGAGAATTGTCTTTGTTAAGCTTTTGACAAGTTTTGTTTTTAAAAATTAAGAATAAGTTATTACAAAAAACACAGGAAAATCATTATATAAACACAGGAAAGCATTAAATACCATAAATGTTTGATACTTGTACTAATACCACTTGGTTCATATTTGTTAAAATTATGACCAGTAATGCGTTACTAAATGTCAAAAGTGAACTTTCCACATAATACGACTGCATGGATATATCTTGAGAAAAGATGTTATTTAATTATTTTTTATGTATTCATCAAGTCTATAAAAATACGATTGAAACTATCAGGTATCAAATAAAAAAATACTTTTCAAGCGTTACGCAGGGTTGATCGTAAAACCAGAAGTTAGCGAAATCCAATATTCTCAATAAACCCGGAAAGTGCACTTGCTTTATCAGATGTCACATGTACGTTTACGATTTGGTGTAATTCGATTAACAGCAAATTTGTATTAAGTGGGTATATTTCGAGATTTATTCGACTCTTATCTGTAAACTATTAATAATGATCAAATCCAAATGAAAATAATTAATTTACAGTGCGTTTCAGTGCCTCTGCATCACAAATTGATTGGTAAGGTGCACAATTTCTGGTTCTTAATATTTTTATTAAAATACATAATTTTGAATTAGTAATTATAGGTTAACATATTACCAAATTTTGAATACACTGTACTAAATTAATTACATCCTTGGAGGAAAATATGGAAATAACAATTTATTACAATAAACAGTAGTCGAATTAAACTGTGATAATTCGAAGAAACATTAAGATTTATAAATTATAATGATGTAACCAAATATGTCTACAACGCTGTTTGCAAACAAACTAATGTTTGATCTTAAATACGCAATAAAATGTTTAAATTATCAAACATCCGAAAACACCAGCTTATAAATTTTATGGTTTGCAAATATGTTTATCACATTAAATTTGTTATCTAAATATATAATGGATTCGATTTCATTGCATGTGAAACTGTCTAGTATGTAAAATTTCACTTGTTAATGGGAACTATAAAAGATCTCCATTGATAAGAAAAAAACCGTTAAAGAAAACCAGTATCTAATTGAAGTATGCTTGAAACCTTAAAAGAATACAGTTATGCCAGTTATTTGAAAAAAAAAACATTATTATATGGATGATAAAAATATTTTAATATTATGTAGGTCAATCTGAATTTCAGTTTAGGATTTTACATAATGAGTAGAGTGCTGAGGAAGAACACAAAGAGAAATTGTTAAAATAATCGAATGTGCACTTAGTCAAACTTAGTTAAAGTCCGGTAGTAGTCACCCTGAAATTTTATTAAATAATTTAATTTTTTAAGCTTCATTTTGTTTCCTTGTTCGTTACAATTTCTCTGCTTTGATCGGCCAATCAACTCTGTTCTTCGGCTGGTTAACTAGGTAAAGTTCATTATGTCTGTCAGACGTATCTACACCTATCGTGTCGACTGATTTACTAGACTTCATTGTAGTCTTTCCATTAGCAGAATTATCGGATAAACCAAATGGGTCTTTTTGTCTTGTAAAGGAGATGCTTATGAGTCGTAAAAGAAATGTTCTAATATGTATAACAAAAATTTAGGGAAAAACACTTAATAGATACATAAAATATTTTTTACATTTAATATCACTGCTAGATGGACATGTAGATGGAACAATTTGTATGTATATTTGTTGAGTTATAAATTACTAGGAGCACTAGTTGGAAAATCATTTAAAGTTGATAGAAAACGGTGCCAAGTCAAAAGGTTTTTAACGAGTGGCCCTTACTTAATGTATATAAATCAAAATATTATAAAAACTTTTCCTGTGGGGGCACACTCTGTTACCTAATGCCATTTTGTAGTACTTTTCATATATTACAGGATATGACAGCGATCTGCCACTTTTATGGGGAACTAGTGCAAGCTGTAGATTTAGTGAAATTGAGCAAGATGGTATACTTTCCCCATTTACCCCCAAAATCTCATTCCGGCTGTATAAGTCATCACTTGTTGTACGTATCGACGACCAGCAGTAATCAGCAAGCATGTTGATCTAGCTCTTCCCTTGGAAACGTTCTTCAATGGTTTTTATTTCTTGGTGATATCTTTCGCCTTGTTTGTCATCATTTGGCCCAGCGATTTTTAGAGGGTTATATTCGAGATTAAAAAATTTGTTATACTCATCAACCATAGCTTTATTATTTTTCAGCTTTAAGCAATGGGCTTGATCCATAAATAAACCGCATATAAAGAAAACTTATTGCGATTATCACACATTTTTAATTGCAATTTAATCTAAGTATTGAAACTTTAAATAATGCCGCGTATGAAAGAACTTTCTTTTGTTATGAAGGTACATAGTGTAGGCACCGTGCTAATGATTTGTTTATAAATAGGATATCGAAATGTTGAGATTTTGGAATGAAGTACGAGTTGTGGCCACATGCAGCGACCGAGTCAAAACTTATTAATAATATGTGCCTATATCAAAATTTACCGAAAAATTCATAAAATTTTAAGACTCGCATAACTTTGTCAATTTTCATTCGATTTCATTCAACATAAGCGTATTCAACGCGGAATTTAATATACTTTCAACTCATTAAGGTGCAAACAATTTCCACGATCGTATAACGTTGTAAAATGATCGTTAGAGTTGAAAAAAATGAAAAAAAGTAAAAAAAATCACAGATACTTTCAACTGTAGTTTCTTCAGTTTTCACTTCATCAATATAAGGTTTGGATAGTCTGAAAGGTGTGTTTTTTTGGCAATCAAATTAAAATAAAACTTGTAAACCGAATAAAAATTAGGGTAGTTATGAGTGATTTTTCACACAAACCTACCTAAAATCGGTTTTTAGCCATAAAATGAAGTTTTGGGGATGTACAGGGAAATTATATCATACCCTGTTGCTCAGTTTGATTAAGTCTATATATTTTGTAACACTGTGTTTTAAGACATACCTTCAACATTTTAATTAAACAGAATATTAAGAAAGTTATTGCAAAAATATCCACGCTAAATCTATTGTCGGAAAAAACGTTTTTCTTATTTATAGACACATCATTATTTAGTATTTTGTTGTTCCTTAGGTAGTAGTGCAAGTACAACAAAAATTTCATGTTATTACTGAATGTGTCCAACAAAATTTACAACAGCTGCAGAATGTCAAAAAAATTGATAGACTCACTGTTGTATTGGAACATTTGAAAGTATTTGGCAGCCTTTTTATACGTTTTAATGATATAAAACCGACTTTGAATTAACATGCCTAACCGTTTCAACATATTTAGTAACGTTCTATCGAGCTATCGTATACAAGTTTTTATGGGAATCGTTTTAAACCAATCAGCGTCCCAAATATGAAAAGTTTCAGAGATCGATATACCCATATATAAATGAAATGATAAACTATTAATATTTCTGAAATTTCGCCAAACGGGAAGTATAATAAATTTTGATAAATTGTACTTGAAACAATGTGGTAATCAGCTATGCATCGATAACGAGTTTAACGCGTTCATATTAGGATTACATTGAATTACTCAATCACGTTATGTTGGTAGAATAGCTATAATATATTTTAATAAGTTATAGTTCTTGAAGATAACAATATTTCTAAAAAACAAATTCATATTTTTTAAAGGTCTAAAAGATCATTCACGTACTATCATGTCGGTTTCACATTAACAGACAAATTATGTTTCCACGCGCAGCCACATTCAGTAGTCACAGACGTTTCGGTAGTCCCGCATACGGAACGTAATCTTTATAAAGTAAAATTAATTGTAGAATGTTAATGAAAAATATAAACTATATTCTGTAATACATATATTTGGGGCTTTTAAATACGTACACTTATGCATTTATTAATTGTGCTGTATAAATAAAATAAGTATTATTGAGGACTTAAAAAGAAGTAAATAATAAAGTGATTACAATTTTTTATTTTTATAACCGCTCAATTGATAAATGGAGAAATGTAAGTGTTTAAAAAGATAAAAAATACGTACATTTGTATATTTATTAATTGTGTATGATAAAAATCAAATATTTATTATTGTAAACTTATAAAAGATTTAATAATACAGATATTACATTTTTGCTCATATGTGTGCGTTCTAAATAGTCATGTTATATAAAAAATAAGTAAAAAATCAATGTCACCCGAAAATATTGGTATTTTGGTTTTTTTTAACATTGTTTTACAACAAATATGAAAAAAGAAATGTATTACTAATTTTTCTACAGAAAAAACGCAGTATCGTAAAAATAACACGATAGAAGAAAGTATTACCTAATAAAACAAAGACACGTTACTGTAATTATTATACTGTCTACAATTAAAACGTTTATGTCTAATATCGCTTTTATGTTACACAGCCAACATAAAGTTCTAATTACATTTCACGTATCAAGCCATTCTTTTACTTGATAATGGTACTACATTGTGACTGTTTTCACGTAAAAGAAACATAAAGCTTACTTTTACATGTTTGCAAACTATTCGTATGCCTTTTAATTACGTTCCGTTTAAGATAAAAATAAAGCATTTTACTTACGCAGTAGAGAAAAATTAAAGTTTAGCAGTAGCAGAGGATTACGGTACATACTACTACATTTTGCCGCAAGCAAAAATCGATTGCGCATCAAGAGAGGGAAAATGGCAGTTTCTAGCGAGGAAAATTTATACGTATTATCTAATTCAAGAAAATTATTTTTTAAACTTTAGCTTAAAAGAAGCCTACACTGTAAGAAATGTCAGATAAAAACGTACAACAAATTCGGTAAAATTTTAAAAGTACGTTAAAATACAAAATTTGTTGGTGTGAATTCACAACGTTTTATTGTAGTTTTATAATTTTGTTATTTTGCAGTATTTTTTGTAATTTCAGAGCATTTGTGCACTGAGAGAAGTGTCTTTTACCCCGTATTAGAATTCTTGTACCCCGTAAAAGACAGTCTTTTACGTATAGGGAGAGCTATATTTACTTTTATCGGTTAAAAGTCGAAGATTTTTTGTTATTGTAACCTATATGTCAGTTTATTCAGAGTTTTCTATTTCAATTAAAAGACATATTATTTATTGAAAATCATCTTAAAATTGAAAATATTAAAAATACATTCTTTTAATCGTAAAGAAATATTCCGTTAAAATAGTAAAGTTCAATAGAATTGCCCTGAACTGTCAATAAACGAACGCTAAAAGACGAGGGTTTTAATAGGTATAATATATTTCTTATAGGGTATAAGAACCGTTTAAAAGATACAGGATATTAACCAGTAAAAGACACTTTTTTCTATGTGGGATGTCCTTAATCTTTATTTCTTATAGCACAGATCTCGATTCGTTGTATAACAATCGGAAATGGTCGTACAGCCTATTCGGAAAAGTCATTTTTTTACAACAGTACTAAACAAAAGTAATTTTACATTTTACCAGATAAAACATGTGCTATTTATTCTTAATCTCTTATCATTCATTTATTTTAATTATAAAATGAAACCACTGCGAAATATTGATAAGATACAAGTAAATGATAAAGTTTAGAAAGATTAGAACATGCATAGATTAAGATAAAAAGAAATCAGTAAAAATACTTTATGCAGTTATCCGTATTGTTAAAGTTAAAGAAATCGCGTGTAAAGTCATATAAATCAGTAAATTCATAAGTAGTTATTGATATAATCCGTACATTATTCACAAGCCCTCCTTCAACTTAGTATCTTGCTAATTAGCAGAATTTGGAATGGTACTTTATGACGGTATTCAAGGGGACTTTGCAAATACTCCAACTCTGTATCAGTTAGCCCAATGAGAATTACTAATAACGAATATAACAAATTCGTATTAAGCATTCAAGACGAAGTACCGAAAAATACTTACTATTTCAATTTATATAATTATTTTATTTAATTATGTTAACTTTACATTTTTGCATTACTTACAATGTACTATATACATATTTTTAAACATTTGATATATTTGAAGCGGTTTATATAATTGAAGTCTAAGAAATATTTAATTGATAAACTGAAAAATTATTGTTTTTTTTTATTAAGGAACTTTTACGAACTTCCACATTACATATTCATTACCGAATTTTTACTATCATTTCAAATGTACCTTAATAGAAGGACAACGAATAGATGAGTGATATGAATGATTAATTACAAAAGTGCCAATACGCAATTCTGTAAAGAATAAGATTATTATGATACATAATAGACAAATTCTTGGAGAAACTTTTGGTTTATATAGGAGTACATCCAAAAGTACTGTATGAGACACATGAAAAGAAAAATTCCTCCGTTTTGTGTGATAACATTTATTATTACTCTATTGCACTTATCTAAAATTTGAATAGTATCCAAACATTTAAAAATTTTTATTCTATATCAAGTTGTTGCTGACGTACTTCGAATTAGTTCAAATTACATGAGAATAGTCTTCCTGGCCATTTAGTAACGTTGCTGCGTCGACTGTTTTCACGAGTGAACGTAAGAAAGCAACGTTTAGAGGGATTTGTTGAGAAGATGCATAGGGTAAACCTGCCTTCATTATTCGAGAATTAACTATGAAAATTAGGTGCAAAAAATGAAGTTATAATCCATAGTTGAATATATAATTTAATTAAAAATAATGAACAATAAAATAAATATAGAAATTTGTTTTTAATGTTCAAGATATTTTCATAATATTTTCTCTATAGTTGCTATTTTCGTACTGAGCTTTTGAATCTAATAATGAGCATTCAATTTTGTGGAAACGTGTTTATTACGTAATATATTTTGTAGATCTTTACTAAAAGAAGATAAAGCGAATCAAAATGTTACAAAATACTCAGAACAAAAATTCTACAGAAATTTGTTGGACAATTAGTTGTTCATACGGATCACATACCTTATTTTCTTCATGAATGCATTCATAATTTTAACAACAATCAGACATAATGAAATTACTAAGTAGTGAATTCTTTACTGTTGCTTCCCTATCAACGTCATAAATTCTCATATAATGTGAGTCTGCACTTTCTGAAGCTTATATACGCAAGGAATTACAATTTGTATGGGAGTAAAATGAACACTCAGGCAGCAACAGTTGTTTCGACCAAGCCAGAGACCGAATGCCGAAGTTAAGCAAAATTTATAACTTTTCGGCCAAAAAATTGTCCTATAAGTCAAATGAACTTTTTAGACTTGAAAAAAGATTGAAAATTACGTAAATATAAAATAAAAAATGCTTTTGACTTCAAAGTCAAACATTACGTTAAAATTATTAAAACTATACCAAAATTATGTTTTGTAAGTCGAAGAGTACCTCATTTTGACCACGATTGCGAAATATCTCAATTAGTGAATAGGCATCTAGGTAAATTTTTATTCACATCATCAGCATAAAATTAAGCACGAATGGCGTTTAATACTGCAGGTGTTACCTGTAAGCCGAATTTATCACGGGAAATTCTTGTAAGGCATTCCCATCCAGGATGATTACTCCGATAATCTAACATCAAAGAGCGTCATTTGCACAAATTCCCTCCAAATTTTGATGCCAGACCGCTTTTCTAAAAATACTTACCGTGCTTTTATGAGAAATAACCCTCTGTTAATAGTTTAGGATTAATAGCAGTTGATTATTATTATTGGAGAAATAAACTTGAGGTGGAGTAAGACAATGTCAGGAAATTACCAAAAGCTTTCAGAAAATTACTAAAATATTTTAGAAAATTACTGAACTTTATTTCGTCAAATTCTGAAATAGTAACAATAAAAAACTTCGGTTATTATCTTTCAAGGAATTGCTACATAAATTTTTAACAGTGTTGTTTTGGCGACTTGTTAATTCTTAATAAGGCAGTATCAAATTTGACGAGACAATTTTTCGTAAATTGAACGCGATATTTAACTTTACCAAAATGACATCATCTGTACATTCATTTCTTCGGCTATATTGTGGTTTGATCAAAGTGTTAGAGTTTTACAGTACTATACCATGACAAGTATATATACAAGGCTTACCACGTTATACCAACAAAAAAGTTAGAATCAAAAGTTGCATACATTTGGTCAGAATTAGGTCGAAAAGCGGAAAAATTACTGGAGTACTACCAATTCTTGACCTACTACAGGTTCATCTTACCACATTTGTTCTACGACCTATTTGGAAAAAATACCTTGTCTTACCAAATTTCGACCGTCAAATTACTTCCCCTTTTGTCTGCACTTACTTTAATTCGAAGTTTTGACGCAAGTTAATCGTATTCGAGAAAATCTCTCGTTCTAATGGAAGGTCGAAAAGAAGTAATTTCGCCCTATTTTGCAGCTTCGGCACCTGGTGGTGCACAGAGAGAAAAGAAATGCTCATGAAAAAAAGGTAGAAATTATTATAACATTTCATAATAGTACAATTAACATCGTAAAAAGTTGTAGTTGACAGTATCTTATTTTTATAATTCATAATATTGTAAAATATAAGATACAATAATAGATTTTATAATGATAAGTAGTTATTTTCGTTTAATCACTTTTACTAAATCTACTTTTCTTGTCAAGAATATTTCGAGTGAGTATTTAATTATAAAGCTATGGTACATTTGAGGTTATGTACTATGCTGCATATTTAAGTATCGAGAAATAGTAAACGGAATAATATTTTTGTTATGTTTTGCTATGGAAATGGTTAATTTAACCATTTTTTATAATCACTTATTCTAAAATGGTTCCATTAACCTTTTCCGTTCTCTCTGTGTGATATTGTTAATCAGAAAATTCTCATTAAAAAATTAACATATCGATTCTTTCGATTACATTGTTACGTAAGCATTTTTATTACAATATAGCATATGGGCAGACTATATACAATTCGCAACTTCCAATATTATGAAAAATTATTCATTCATTGTAAATTATTAATATATTATAAAATATAGATTTAATTATTACATTCATAGTTTGTATATCGAATGATATTAATCTTACAGATTTTGAATGTTCAGATGCTATGTTCATTCATGTACATTTCTTAATCCTTAAAAAACATAGTACCGAACTACCAAAGCTGTTCTTGTTGCCATTTTTGTAAGTATTGAACTTTGTTGAGGATCAGTGTGTACACTTTTATGGTTTCTTTAAAGCGAATTAGTTTTAAAAAATTATAAATTAACTATCGACATCTCATAATAAGTATTATTAAGTATTAAAATTCACTATTTTATCCGGGTTTATAATATTTGTCCTTTATGGCGACACTATATTAAGATATTTTATTACTATTTTTTTGTAAATCATTTACTGATCTCTTTTGGAATGCAATCACTTGTATTTCTAAAATATTCCCGATTAATATTTTAAATAATACAGACTTATAACGTCAAGTCAAAACCAAATTCAAGTTCGTGACAAATATTTTAGGATTTTCATGCAAATTGCTGTAGGTAATAAATTAAAAATATAATAATTTTAAAATTTTGAAACGCAGTTGCAAAGTAATTTAAAAAATGGGCGTATTTCATTAAAAATTCCGGAAAGCCTCGTTTATGCACAGAATACTCCCATCATAATGATTATGGAAGAAATAATTGCTCAAGAATGTAGAAATTATGCCAGCGGTGGCCCTCTTCTATTTTAATTCAACTAGTTAGTCATTTCAACCGTGATAATGTATGAGATGTTTTAAAAGCGTCGGAGGCTACTAAGAGAAAAAAGTAAAAAAGAGGAAAATTAGTAGCTACCAGAATTATCCACGTAGAAATATAAAAAGAGACCATCGTTACAAACTTTGTAGTATACTTTAAAATTCTAAAGCTAATTATAAAATTTGTATGAAAGTTAGTCGACATTTAAAACACAGGCATTATTTCGCGTAATTATTTAATATTTTAAAGTTTTAGTATATTCACTCTTATAGGTAACACTATCCAAGTGATATACGCTGATTTTTCTGAAATTCGAATGCAGTACCCGAAAAACTAGGGGACAAGTATTTGTTTTATCGGCAGTTAAACGCTTTTCTATGAATTATCTAAAACTATTACGTATCCAAATTTCAGTAAAACCAGCCTTTGACACTTTTGTTGAAAATTTTTTAATGGACCCGTCATTGTCATCCCATCCCTTTTTTGTGATGGGTGGTAAACAAAGTTTTATAGGTTATAAATTAAGCTTAGAATTACATAACAAAAGAATAATACTTATATAACAACTTTAACATATTTTAATTTTTTCTAGATTAAAATTGCATGGGTCTTCAGAAAACGATTTTGTCAGCGTATTTTGAACCGGCATTGTTTATATCTATATAGTAGCAAACAGTTTGTTTGTAGTTTTGCTTCCATTCAAATAGAATTACGCTCTTACAATAAAACACAAAATTATATATGATGTGAAATTCTATATACCGCTCACACATTCATTATGCATGTAAGTTACGAATGTTTATCCTCCTGCGTCAGAGATATGTCACCCGCATACCGCCAGCGTACGTCATAGTTTAATTTCGGAGGCTTTTTTAATAAATATAATTATATAAATAGTTTGTCTATTTGATATTGTTGTATTCAAAACGATCATATATGCTTATGTTTGGAAAATAGTCTAGGAGCTGGCAGATTTTTTAGTGACTAATTTTCACATGGCAGACAATTTTAGTATGTATTTTTCATATATGTGTAAGGAAATTATAGTCACAAAAAGTCCATCAGCTCTTGAACTAAAATAATTTCTTAGTATTTAAATGTTCATACATTTTGATGATTTTGTTATATTTGTTCCTCACACTGATTAAATGTCTTACATTACTCTGAATAATATTGTTCTGAGTCTAATAATGTCAGGATAAATATACCAAGATCTTAATTAAATTTCAAAATATACCGTTTTTAATCCTGTAATAAAGTAGCACCCATGGACGTATGTTCAGATGCTTTCAGATCCAGGCGAGAAATTGGTTGGACAGTTAAGTAAAAAATTTAATTTTGAAATAAATTGCTTACTAAGCAATTAATAGGTAAAAAAGACAATCAATTGGTTGCATCTACTAATCTCTTTATTCTGCATATCCATCTATTTGAGATAATCTAATTCCTAGTATTGAAGAGCAGAGTTCTTTCATGTACTTTGACATTTTTGTTAATAGAAAAGAAGTTAAGTATTTGATTTTTTATTAATTATCTTATTTAACTGCCTACAACTTCTTATAGTTATCACCATCGGAAGAAATTACATTCATAATCCTATACAGCATGTGGTGTACCTATCATTACGCACACACGCCCGCGAACAAATTGTTGTGTTTAAAGTTAATCGACGGAATGCGGATCCCGAGCAGCAGTTTTAGTCACCTTAAGCCAGTCATAAACACAGAATGTTCTAATAAAGAAAACGTTACAATCTACAGAAATAACATTACCTTGTCAATCAAATAGATTTTCAATTTCATAATACAGAACGACTAATAGGGAAATAAAACCTAAGAATTACCATATTATCAAATCATGACTAAAATATCATCTTCATAGTCGAGTAAACTTAGAAGTGAATATCGTAATCCGCTTTGACGGCAACATGACCTTATTTCGATCATGAGTATGATCTTAATTGATCGATATTTCAATAATAAGGTAAATTTACGAAAATAATCAATAATAGAAATAATATGGAATATATGAAAAGACACGAAGGGTGTCCATTCCAATTTCATCAACTTTGACGATCATAAAATCTTGACTTCATCTCTTCTGTACCAGAAGCATTGAAATATTGACATCCTAATATTCGTTCCTATTTGCTCAAAATAAACCAACTTGTATTTGTTGCTTTTCAATAGGAAACCAGTATTATTTTTAACATATGTAAATGAAACATAATCGTGCATTACATTATCATTTTTGTTGTACATAATTTTAATTGAATAGATTAATAAGTTATTATTAGTTTGTTATAATAATTTATTGATTGAACTAAATTATAAAATTATTTTTAAATTTCCACCAGCTCACAAACCACTTCACAGTACACGAATTTGAAATCAGCCTTACTAAGTAAGAAATTTTATTCAATTAACAAGAATGGGCTTTCAGATCAAATATTTGCTTACTAGGAATAAGGCCTGAAAAATTTTAATTTTGCATCTGCCATTATTAGAAAACGTGACATATATGATATCCTGTTTACCATTTCATTTAATAGCTAGGTTTCTTTCTTCGTTTTACTTTTATTTACAGAAATAAGTAATTGTTACGACTTGTATCATAACTTATATACAAATTATGAAAAATATTTTACGCAATTGCGGACTATATTTTTACTTGTCATTTATTTGAAATTGAAATAGATTTCAGATTCATTAAATTAGAAGCTTTAGTGGTTCTGATGGTTCAAAATGGAATTTATATGTATATATTCGACTAGTTTCACTATCTACACCTCACTTCCTTATTTAAATCTTCACAACTCGTTGACACATTTAACTACATTCTATTCACAATATAACAAATTTTACAAAAATTAATCGGAATCGTACAATTCAATAATTCTAATTTTAAATTGGACCATTAAAGCGTTCGATTATTTGTAATATTTGATGCAGCAAATATCGGTTTCCAATTGTTCTCATCCTCTATTTTCCACTTGTGCAACTTTGAGTAATCGGGATTCAACGCCGGCATCCTAAATATTTCATTCGGAAAATTGTTACATATCAGTTATGGGATATTCTGGTACAGATTGTGTGGATTTTAATTATGGATCAAGTTTTCAATCCTGACATTTTTCCATCATTTTATAAGTCACGATACTGCATATATTTATGGTTTTGATTATTCTGTGCAGTGTGAATTGAAGAAGTTCGGAAATGGCGAATTCGGACTTTAATGATTTTTCTGTCGTAATCAATTAAAAAGAAATGGTCAAATAGATTTTCGAACCGTGAACATAAGTCGAAAATTAGGTAAATGTAACGTAAAAAATACCTTTTAAATATATTGGCATTAAACTCACTAATAATATCAAGATTACCAAATTTAGGCTGAAAAAAGTCTTTTTAATCTAGAGAACATCGATATCATGAACACTTTTATTTTAATACGACCTTGGGCGATTTATTTTGAGTATTAGCTCGAAATGTTCAATATATTTTATGTAAGTGTTTAATATAATGTAGCTGCAGTTTACAGCATGACCAAATTAATTCCCCGTCACTTCTCCAGCAGTACAGCGACGAATTGTATCCCAAGCAACAGCGAAAGTGGTAAAAATGTATATCCTAAATTATGTCGTAAAAGGGAAAATACCTTTGATACATTTTTTCACAGCTTATTGTGACCAAATTAATACATTAAAAATGGTCTCATTGTCAAAATGTATTGAAGGTACATTTGTTAGTATATATTTACTGAATTTCGATCCACCAAACCAGCCATGAAAATCGTACGGATGTAGGGAAAAATTAGGTTATCGTTGGTAGAAAAAGTCTTCACTAAATTCCCTAAAATTGACTTATAAGTTTGTATTGACAGAGTCGGAATCCAGTAATTTTGTTTACGATCGTTACTAACATTAAATGTTAAAATAAAATGTCTATCATGTAGGCAGTGAAGAATCGCAAATGAAATGACGAACGAAAAAAGTATATAAAAATGTTATGCAAGAGCTTGTGTTTGAGCTTGAGAGGAGTAAAAGATATACCAATGAAAAAAAATACAAAATTTAGAGGTTAAAAAGTATATCGAGGTATCGTAATGCCGTGAAAGGTGAAGTGCTCTAAGTTGGTAAATAATGATCTTTTTTCAATTTTTCAGACCATATCATCCTTGATAGCATAAAATTACATGCGTGCGACGGTTATGCACTCATCCGCCACCAGGGGCGATAACGACACTAATGATTCTCCCCTACTCCCTGGTAAAAATGAAGCGTTACATTTAAGCGTTACATAAGAGTCCAGGAGGCGTTTGAGACGCCTTAATGATGCTCATTGTACGCTCCAAGCAAGCTTAAGTAACGTTTGACATGAAGCGTGAATTTGGACTTACTGACACTCTTATTTCACGCCTCCTGGACTTTGTTTTGAGGGGTGCCAAAGCGTGAAATAAGCGTATTTAAAGCGAATTGCCATTTAGGGCGCTAGAAAGCGTTCAGTAACTCTTGCGCTCCTTGCTTGTAAACTTTCGAATACGAACATTTTAATGAACCTTCCGTTACAAATGAAATATGTAACGTTTATTAAACGTTTTATAAACTCTTGCTGAACGCTTGGAAAAACGTTTATGCAACGTTTCGTACACTCTTCTAACCGGTTCGGACGCTTTCGCGGTTAACTCTTAAGTAGTCCAAAGTAACTCTTTAAGAACCCTTATGTCACACTTTTTGAAGCGGATTTAACTCTTTTTTAACTCTTTTGAAACTCTTAACGTCACGCTTCAGTAACGCTCTAGTAACGCTCCCATTTTTACCAGGGCTCTCACTACAGAAACGGGTTTCCATTTGGTTTACAGAGTCTGACAGAGAACGAATGATCTCTGCTCCCTCGCTACATGAATGTCCACATACAATTTTCTAAATGTCCTTTTACTACTGCAATTTAAAATACATTGATTGAATATTAAACATTTTACCTGGGATCCACAGCATTTCCGTTATGATTATGTGCAATCTTTCAATGGATTATAGTAAGTTCCTGAAAAAATAAGGGGTTTTTCGCTTACAGATTCGTATTTAGATCGACTGGACTCACTTCTGTAGGAGTAAAACAGGGGTCCAAAGTTGAAGTTCGCATTTCATAATTATCGCAAAAACATGCGCGCATTTTTTAATTTTAAATTATTTCTATATTAAATTGAAGAGTTTTAATTATATTTAGATTGACCGAAATCACTACCGTCAGACTAACACGCGGCATTGAAAAATGAAAATTTCACCGCGTCCGATGGATTTAAATATGCGTCAAATTCTTGAAACTAATGCGGGAGTAGAATTGTATACGAAAGCCCCTTTATTGCTTCGCGAACATATATGCATTCACCGAAACTAGCAAAGTTCCCTATCACTTAACGGAAATGCTTGCGGTCCTAGGTACTAATTTATTTTAAGACTAACACTGGAATTGATCGGGGAACATTATTTATAGGACGGCTTGACTAAGGATGAAGTATATAATTTACTTATACATTTTAAACCAAAAGTGCATAAGATATTATTTCGTAACTACATATACGTTATAAATGCTGATTTGACTAAACTTGTATCACTTTTTCTACCTGACTGTTTCTATCCTGGTTATCAACTTTCATTATATCGCAATTTATCGATATACTTAACTGTTTGCGAATCGAAAAGCGAACATTATATGTAAAGGAGGATGCCCACGGGTATAGGTGGTTATGTCGTCCGAGGTGTAGCCTCAGAATATACCTAAGTCGGACAGACTATAATGAGATATTACACCTCGTATCAAATTCGATTGTTTTATCACGTGGGAAAGTTTAATAAATCGCGGATTTTAAATAGGAAAATACAGTAATGTAAGTAGTAAGAGCGAATAAGTAACGAATAAACAATGATGCGGACTGTTACTACTTACATTACTGCATTTTCCTATGTAAAATTCGCGATTTCAACACTGATTTATTAAACTTTCCCACACCATAAAACAATCGAATTTACTATGAGGTGGAAATCTGAAATATTAAAATTTTAGCTTCTATGCTCTATATTCTCTCTAGAAATTTTTGAAAACGTCTATATTTTTTTATAAAAAATAGGTTACTTTAAGTTAATTGTTAATTGTAAGCAATATTCCATTATATTCAACTAATTACAGGCCGCTTTTCCCAAATACGAACAGTGACCAGTTGGAAAAATATCCATTGCTTCCAAATTTCGTTCGTCAAATTATTTCTAATTTTGTCCTAACGACAATTAATTCGACATTTTTAGGTATAACTAACTTGCTGAAGCAATTTTGACCTATTTTTCTGTTTGAGAATTTGTTCGGATTATACAGATAAACGGAAAATGATCGCCCATAATAAATAATGTAACTTGATATAAGGCAATAGTTATGCTGCATATTAAAATTCTAAAGTCGAATATTTTCGGAATATAATTTGATTTATCAAATGATTTTCACTGAAGCGAATGTTTTTTTAAAGTGTTAAAAAAGAGGTCACATTAGAAAGACCTGGGTGCTCAAGGACAAACCAAAACCCCTTCAGGCCTTCGATAGATACTCAGAATAAATGCAAGTAGTGCAAGGACAGGAATATGAGTAATATCTACTGGGTCCAGGGTGAATCTGTTCCGGAAACCGGCCGCGCATTACTTCAGGGCAGAGCAATGATCTTTGCCGTTTGGGTATGTACGTTTCTTTTCATTAGAGTACGCCTTGCGGCATGTCTGTCCTATCTTTAATACTGCTCTCTCGAAAAGAGACTTTACGGCTCGCTGATTTGGCGGCTCGAACATTAAACTATGTGTATATCTATATCCTGAGAGTAGTAAATTCTAAGAATTTGATCAGGATTTTGTATCATCCTGATTGCCAATAATTGATTCTTGACCGCTTGTATAAATTAATTTAAGAAATTTTCATAGAATGAAAATTCTAATGAGTCTTTTCTTGGTGAAGTCGGTCCCTCGAATAAAACAATTTAAATTTAAAAAAAACGTTTCGGCAACCTGATGTGTGCCCTCTTCAGTTTATTTTTTTTTTATTTTATAATTCTAAAACAGGTATAACATAATTCATTTGTAAAAACATAATGATAATTCTTAAAAGTTTTACTACAGTCAAAAATAAAAAGTTACTCACATGGTTGTAAAGAAATAGAAATTAAAAACACGCGATGCAGTATTAACATGTCAAAGTAGTGTTGGTGAGTGCAGCATGAATTTTGACAGCATCTGTCAATACAATTATGATGACTTTAAATCTACTGATGGATAAAAGTATGATAACATATTGAAAAAAACTATCAAAAAAAACTTACTGCTAGAAGTGGAAAGACCGATCTTAAGGTCATTTCCCGTCGATGAGGTTAATTGACGTTTTTCTAAACTCACTGACACTTTACATGATTTGACATTTAATGAAAATGGTTTGTGTATTTCAAACATATATCGCGGAATTGATTGTCAAAAGTAACTAATACCGATTTATGTATATATAAAGTGTGTGTATCCCCCTCTCTTAACAACATTCGAACCCACTGTACAGTGAAACATAAAGAAAACAATTAAGCGGCGATTTAACTATGTTGATAATATAATAATACTTCCTATTGCTTTATGTAATTCTAATCCTTAACAGAATAGAACATTATATATTTCTGGTAAAAAAGACTCTTCAAAGCGTTCATTTACTGTGTTCTTTTCTTTTTTAATATAATAATTTTCAATCTCTTTACGTTTGCGGTTATTCGTTTCAGATGCTAAGATTTTTACTTTAGGATAATCGAAATCATGTCCAGTTTCTTGTCTATGTTTTGTTAGTGCTGTATAGTTAGATTCTTGTCCAAAAATATTGCGTCTATGTTCTTTAAGTCGTGTACCAAGGAGTCTACCAGTTTCTCCAATATACACACAGTCACAATGATGGCAAGGTATAGACTAAACTACACCACTTTTTTTAAGTTTTTGTAGTCGGTCTTTAAAAGGCTCAATTCTTCCGATGTTAGTATTGATCGGTTTGTTGACAACGCGAACATGTTGTTTTTTCAAAGTTTTCGCGATTCTCTCAGTTAACCCTTTGACATATGGAAGTGATGTGGTGGTTTCAGGTTTCGACTCATCAATCGGGTGTTCTATATTTTTATTATAATGGTAATGAACACGTTTTCTAATAATCTCTTGAAGAAGGTTCAATGGATAGTTGTTTTGAATTAGGATCTTTTTAACCAATCTTAAATTTTTTTCTCTGAATTTTATCTCAGATAATAGGACAGCCCTCTCTACCGACCCATACATCACTCCAATTTTGTAATTTAGAGGATGCTCCGAGTAAAAATTGAGATTCTAATTTATATTTTAGTTTTGTCCAAAAAAACGCTAATAGTAATTTATCAACTACCAACTCCCGTAGCGTCATTATCTACCAGGTAGAAAAATACTATTTTACAGGATAAATTGCATTAAACGATAGTTGAGGAACAATGAAGCCAGCTGAAGATATTTGGACATTAATTCGTATTTAAGACTGCAATTTGGAAGTCAACATTTTTAGAGTAAATTAGTTGTCAGTTATCAATTTTTGTTACATGGACACCCCAACAACATAAACTTCTCAGTGAGCCCTGCGTAAATTTTCTTCCGCAGTTTTTGCTAACTCAACATATATGAATGGGAAAATGTTTTACTTGGCATTAGTAAAGTTTTGCATGTTCACACTTCTAGTATCATTTGAGCGTCACGGTTCTCAAGAGCATTCTTCAGAGCATTCTTCAGATCTGATTACTTCGCGTTAGTAAATATTTTCAATTACCACGTTTGAGCGAAAGATAAGCAATTGAACTCCTGGGTGGTTTGCAGTACTTTCTTTGCTCTTAGACGAAGCGTTTAGTTCGCTTTTGTTTTTCGAATTCCCAATACCAGTATACTTCTATAGTTAGTATAGTATATTCAAACGAACGTGCTTCGTTTTTCATTTTTTTGAATATATCAGGGATTTAACCCGATCTGGTCCTAGTCCGGTGTATATAGTGTCAAATTAACTATTGGAAATTGGATACTTGTCAAAACTAAACTACCCGTATTGTTTATAAAAAATAAGTGTTTATAACAATTTGTTGTAAATAATTTCGTCAAAACTATTTCTATGGAACATATTCGTTTGATATATAGAATAAATTACAATAATATACGCAGGTTTTCGGCATAATTTTCCCCATACAATTCATAGTCGTAGTCAGATTTCGTCCGAAACTACTTTTGACAAAATTCTTTATATCAAATTATCGTAAACAATTATTTTTCTATATAAAACAACATGGAAATTATATTTTTGGCAAGTATCCTATTTCCAATAGTTAATTTGGAACTATCAGGGTCGTCCTAGGCATGGGTCTTAATAGGTTAAGACAACTCTTAATGGTTTTGCTTAATGATCTTATGGATACGAATGACATGGGGGTGGTTTCGTAAGTATTTAAAAAAATCGAATGATCAATCAACAAAGGTTTTTTACTCGAAATCCAAAGTGGTAAGCGCTAGAAACTAAATGTCATGGTGGTTTAATCATTGACCATGTATATGCAGGGTGTCTCAGAACTGGGTAATGATATTGCAGGAGGTGATTCTCCCTGATCTTTCGAACAAAAAAAAGTCTTAAAAGAGGCTCAGAATTTCGAGCTATTCAAGTTTAGAAAAAAATTTTCCGCGATATTTTGAAAAAAAAGTCCTGAGAATCAGATTTGAGTGACAGCTATCGATGTGTACAAAAAAAAAATTGGCGTTTTTTGGCAATAACTCGGCTTGCTTTGAAGTTATTTCAATGAGTGGAGGCTCATTTTGAAGCTTATTTTAAGCCCTACAATTCACCTATAAAAATATTTGACCTATGGTGAATATTTCTAAAGTTATGGCCTCAAAAATAGGAAAAAAGGCAAATTTTTGCGGTTTTTCGCGTCTAACTCATTTCACTAAATAGATAATGAAATATCGCCAAAGAAAAAGTTTTAGAGCTTGAAACTACGAAGAATTTACCCCCTTATTCATTAGGTTTCGATAAGAAATGAGTCCGCGGGAATACTCTTAATGTGGTAGAAATGGCGTAAAACGGGCGGCGTCAATGCCAATGAGTGAATTTAGTAAAATATGCTTCAAAATGAGCCCGCACTCATTGCAATAACTTTACAGCAAATCGAGATATTGCGAAAAAACGATTTTTTTTTTCTAAATTTTAATAGCTCGTCACTCAAATTCTAAGCCTCAGATCCAATTTTGGTACGGGACTTTTTTGTTCGAAATATCACGGAGAATCACCACCTGCAATGTGGTTATCTAGTTCTGGAACACCCTGTTTATATGGTCGAAGGTTTAGGTTACGGTAAGAAGAGAGGGAGGTTGCCTGACGGCAAAGCCTCCAGAACATATGAACACCACATGAGTACCTGCACTGTGTAGACACGTCAGCTGAACGTTTTCTTGAATTTTTATTATGCGCGCACGATCTCAGTTTAAGGATTTTCTGCACGGAGAGAAAAGTTCCGCAAATTTCATCTTATTTTCTTTTGTAAATTCACCCGTACCGAGTAAGATAAACGCAATATTTCAATACTGCAGTTATTACAGGATTTTTTCCCAATGAGTGCAGCGTCGGCGCAGTAATACCAACATTCCACGTGCAATGTGGTTTTCCCGCGACAACCGGGAAAAATTCTCTGAAAACCATATGTAATAAATATTTGTAAAAAACATTTTAATCTCGTGGAAGTTAGAACGATTTGTTCAACGATTCGAGGGTTGAGTGATATACCGAGTGGATATGTGTGCGTAGAATATACCTAGCCTCTCATATGTCACGAATTGCTGCTTTTGGATTTGAATTTACTTTATATATACTTACTTTATATTTTACAGTCAAAAGTATTAATTTTCCACGATTATCACTGGTGTTTTAGTTTACACCGTTTCTATATACTGTAAAATTACTTTAATAATTCCTAGCAATACATTTGCAATGCACGGAACCTAAAATTATAATACTAAACGGAAGTTTTTAAAGAATTCGCTAATTTTCTCTTTAATAAGTTCTGCAGATTCTGCTGAATAATCCTATATATTTTACCGTATTCATATAAGCCGAGTTCTGCTTTAAGCCATCCTGTATCCTTTATAGGCGACTCCTGTAATTTCTGCAGTATGTAGACTGCCGGAGATACTCCCGCAAAAATTACCGGAGTTCCTAGCAGAAAATACCTAACTTTTCTCTCCGTGTGGTGTTGTGGAGTTTAGGAAAGTAAACAAAATGCGCTCATCGTCATGAAGGTACCCGCGTTTTGCTTATAGAATGGCTCAACGTAATTGACAATACTGAATCAAATATCGGAACATGGTTTAGGGCAATGTTTAACGATTCTTAATATTTCCAACGTTTCCCGACATGAAAAAGATAAATACATCGATGAAACGATAACTGAAATGGACAAAAGCCAGATACTTTTTACAAAAAGTTATAGGCTGATTTTGTGCTATGTATGAACTGGCCGGGGATTCGAACACGCGACTTAAGACGCATATAGTTTACGAAGTTGCAGTAGTTTCTACATGATAGGTAATTTTTGCATTACCACTGAAATAATAAAAAAGATTTCGAACTACTAAAAAGTATTATTTGGGACGTAAAGGACGATATTGAAGCCCAAGTAGTAGGCAAGTCTTTGGAGGGATTAGAGTACCGTCCGTGGTGTAATGGATTTC
The DNA here is from genome assembly GCA_030407085.1 of Trichopria drosophilae. Lineage (NCBI taxonomy): Eukaryota > Metazoa > Arthropoda > Insecta > Hymenoptera > Diapriidae > Trichopria > Trichopria drosophilae. Next base: position 46,657,601 of record CM059583.1, read on the forward strand.
CGCCCGTGATGCACAAGACAATTTTTTGTCAGGCTTGCACAAAAACGACGCCTTTACATGCCGGCAAAGCGAGCGACATAAAATGTATTCTTCTCGTTTTTCACAATTTCGCACTCGCATTCTATTTCACCGGCATTATAAACGCGGAGTTTTTTATGTACAGGTTTGACAGAAAATATCATGTATATCACCTGCGAGAATGAAGAAATCGGAAACAAGTTCGCCGCTGCAGCCCTCCAGGGATAGGACTTCTGTTCCTCCCAGTCGCAACATCACCTCTCTATATTTCAATATATATAACGCCGCAATTCTTAACCTATTCCAGGTAAACACCGACGAAACAGCATCCACAGCCTTTGCAGATGACCTTATCATAACAGTCTCTAGAAGATACGCATCCGAAATCCAAGAAACACTCGGAAAACTAATAAACAAAATAAATACTTGTTATTTAACATGGAACATACAAATAAACCTCACAATATCCGAAATCATAGCTTTCAGAACCCCCTTACGCAACTTATCCACTGCAAAAAGTAAAACTTGGAACAATTTTCAGATAAAGCTTTACAATAATCACAGCAACGTCCACACTCTCATGCCTCACAAAAAACCATCAAATATCGAGGAATTCACCTCAATCACCTTCTCCGGCTAAATAAACACATTGAATATCAACTACAAAATGCCAAAACAGCATGCATAGCCAATTCAAACCTATTCCACTCCGACACCTAACCGAAAAAAAATCATACGCTACACCACCCTCATCAGACCCATAATCACATATTCCACACCCAGTTAGTTTCATATTAGTGCTTCCCAAATGGAAAAACTATGAATATTTGAATGATCATGCCTGAAAACGTTATTCAAACTGCAACAGTCCCCTGAAGCAATTTCATCAAACGCCCAAGCGATCAAGATCTCTACAAGATCAAAGAAAAAAAACACGACGAACAAGACTGATAGACAGACTCTAACTACGTCTCCAAAAATACCAAATACCCGAAACCTCAAGCAATGTAAATATGTATATTAATGTAAATACGAAATAGCTCTCATAAAACAAAGAAATGGTTTTTTTTTCCTAACAATTTTCCCGCAACAACATAAATCACAAATCTAGTCCGCAATCCTCCTACACTCACAACACCCGTCACACTACATAAATAACAACACACACCCGTCAAAACACGCCACGAGATACCCATTGGGCCAAAATGAACGTAAATATATCAATAGAAGGAGAGTTTCTTAGGGTTTATAAATCTATGTATATAAGTCACATATACAATAAATAAATAAACCTTACAATAAAAAAATTCTTTTCCTCTCCCTGTTCCTGCATGGCGTGCTTCTCCCTAATCCTTTCCTTAGCAGTTTTAATATAAAATATTCTATTTTATCACACGCGTTTAAAAAAATACCACCTGCGTAGGTTGCTAATAACGTGGAGCATGCGGGAATTGGATGAGTAGGCGATGAAAATCTCAAAAGGCCCGTGCCTATGCGCAGTTGCGTTACACCCTGTAATCCGTAACTTTCCGTCCGCTCCACTGGCACGACAAAGTACTGAGTGTGAAAAAATAGTATATTGTATATCTAGGGCGCAAAGGAAGAGATTGGAGACGGGCGCGCTGTACGGGACGAGAGGTAGGGACAGGAGTCCCGATACTGATGGCTGCATCGACAGGCTTGGCTCCGATGGCTTCATTCTCGCACCGAAAAACCCATATTCTAAGTTTTAATTATACCTTACTCTAAAATTTATATTCTTATAAGAATTAAGTGTACAATACTTTTAATGTAAGAAATCTTCTAAACAATTTAAGAAGTGTTTCTTAAAGTACGAGTATTCCGACGAAAATATTTTCTTAAAATAAGAATACTCATCATAAAACCATTCTAATTTTAAGAATACCAGCTACTGTTGCAAATTTTTTCAGAACGGATGCAAATATGCTGATATTAAGCATATTCTCTTATAATATATTTCTTATAAGAATATGCTGTTTAATAACAAAGAGAAGATCGCCTCATTTTAGTACATTTTCTTGAGAGATCGTCAAATCATCTGTAGGATTGATTTTGATAGCTCTGGCACCATAACACATCAATGTCAAGCTGCGCAAGTTTGAAAAAATGTTCTTTTTACGTTTAAGAATATATTCTTAACATAAAACTGCAATATTTTCTACAAATTGTACGCGATGTTTACTATTCGTACTTAAGAATATATTCTTAATTATAAGAGGGACTGCCTTTCAATTTAAGAATATATTCTGGGCGCCTATTTAAGAGTCGCGTATTCTCAAAATAAATGGTATATCTTTAAAATTAGTATATCAATTTTTCGGTGCACCCGTGATATACACGATATTTTTTGTCACACCTGTATATAATAAACTACGCCTTTATAATACCTGTGAGGTACAAGGCAGGTGCAAAATCGCGAAAAATGAGAAACGGGTGCGAAAATGTCAAAAGCGCCCGGCGAAGGGGCCCGAAAACTAGAAAGCGCACGGTCAAAGGGGCGCGAAATCATGAAAAGCGCCCGCCGGATCTTAGAAGGCACAAGCGATGAATATGTTTCATTTCGCAAGCATTACCGACTCGGAAAGTATGTATCTATAGTGTTGAAGAGTTTCTTTAATTACACGAATAATACAATTTTCGACTATGTTGCCGAAAAAAACTGTTTTGGCCATTTTTTTGAAAATTTATCGGCCACATTGTATCTGCCATTTTGAATTTTCAAAATATATCATCAAATTTATAATCAGCGACTTCAAAACCCCCTGGATGAATGAAGAAAGAAAATGATCTTTGTCATTCGCAGCGAAGGTGTTAAGATATCTACTTGGAAGGTCCAATCAATAACAACCTATTTTCTAGACCTTTGCGGCGTTTAATTTTTTTCAGTGCATAAAGAATTATTCAGTATCAAAGTAATGCATGAGCTATACATTGTATACAAAAAGTTCCTAGATTGTTCCCAAACAATTATTACAACAAAAATTAATAGTTTTTCTAAAGAAGGTCATACGAGCGTACAATTGAGTATCTAAGTGATGATAACCCAATGAAAGACTCTAGAAGACCCTTTCCAACTTAATCCTTGTATTATCAATACCATCACATCTATCAAACCTTCTTTCCCACGACGACATATAATATAATAAAAAGAGTGACCCCAAAACTATGTCCGTTTTTAGCTATCGAAATTCGGATTGATTGTAGTACCAAAAGTTAAGTTATGGTGAGATTGATTGGTATTGGTATTGGTAAGTTTTCATCAGGTTCGGGGTGAACCCCAGAATTCAGCACACTTAGCTGTTTGCCTTTGTAGGCTATTGCAGAATCTCAAAAGTTGGCCGAGATTCCGCTCCCTGACCTCCTACTTGCTAAAAAAATGGAGAATCCAGTTATCTCCTTCGAGCCTCCATTAGGGCAGGGCAGTCGCATAGGAAATGAATGTATGATTCCTCCTTGTTTTCATCACATCTAGTGCACATCGGTGAAGGTTTCCTTCCCATGGTGTGACTGTGCTTATATAAATTTCCATGTCCGGGTAGGATTTCAATAGAGATTCTTATTTCTGTTCTGTCCAATTCGATCAGTTTTTCAGCTCATCTGTCCGCCTGCAGCCCTCCTGCAAGGCTTTTGGTTGTGCTGCATTCTTTGTTTTTAATCCACTCTCTAACCTGTTGGGATTTCATTTGTCTCTCCAGCAGGTTGAGTCCTTCTTGAAATGGTAGTACCATCCTCCCAGTCAAGTCAGTTCCATTAACTATTCCCGACTTGGCAAGGGTGTCCGCCATTTCCTTTCCACCCCATATGGCCCGGTATCCAGGTCAGGCTGAGTTTATTTCTTGTAGTCAGGTCTTTGTATCTCTCACTAGAGCTGATTTGACAACTGGATTGTTTAACGCTCTCAATGCGGATCTGACCATATCCATATCGTTTTATTTGTCACTTCCTTCTCCATGAGGGTCTCGGCACACTTGAGGATAGCCGCTACCTGTCTTTGGAAATCAGTGTTTAATTTGTTGAGCTTGAGGGAAAAGTTCTCTCGCAGCTTCGGTCCGCAGTAACCTGTATGGTGAGATAAAAACAAGGCAAAAATGTCAAGTTGAGACGATAATTCCTTCTCGAGTAAATAGGGGGTCAAATATGTTAAATTATAGCGTTTGCTAGTATCACCTGTAAAATATAATTGTGTGGGTGTGTGTCTCAAAGACCACTACACACACTCTCACATTCACACACAATGAATAGAAAGAATCTGAAGTAAGTGTAAATACGACAGGACGTCCGAACCGTCGATTTACTATGACCGTCTATCGCATCCATATTACACATACATACACGATTACCCGGACACACTCACTCACGCAGGCACACATAAACACACATGCGCACACACCCAGACAATTTCACGATTTATTTTAAAAATATGGTATTCTCAAGACGGATCATCATTCAGAATACCCCTTACAGATGATACTAGAAAACGCTATAATTTAACATAAATGAGCCCCTAGTTACTCGATAAGGAAGTGTCGTCTCAAATTTCAATTTGTGTCTTGTTTTTATCTCACCATAACTTAACCCTTACTAGTACAACGTGGGTCAATATGACCCGAGCAGAAGTGACATGATGCTATTACTGTTCCTTAGGTACCTCCATATTTTTATACAAAGTTATATAACAAAATAATTATTAACAAAATATTATTATTCAGACTTGAACTTCGAGGTTGAAAGAAGCTTCATGAATTTTTTAAGATTTTTTAAAACACTTTAGTACCTTTTAAAAGCGATCGGGTCATATTGACCCATGTTGCACTGTTATTGGGGTCAGAAAAACGTTGTACCAGTAAAGGTTAACTTTTGGCACTACAATCAATCCGAATTTCGATTGCTAAAAAAACGGGCACTTTTTAGGGCCTTTTTGGGGTCACTCTTTGCCGTAACTTGATTTGTGCTGAAAAAATCGAAATTAGGATCCTCATTTACGACTTTTGACCCCTCAATGAATCTCGATGAAGTTTTCGGTCGAAAGTCTTAAAAAAACGTGAGACTATCCGCAATCGGACCGTAAGTATCACCGAAGTACGACAACTCTGAACACGATGAAATACGCCGGTACGTCGGGTACGTGTGCACGGACGTACACGAGCTAGACACGGGGGATGAGGACAAGAGAGGAGACGTCGTTCGTCGCCGTCCCCATCGCATAGTCGGAGTACGTCGGCTCGGGCCGGCACGAACGCGATAGTCATCCGCCAGCCAGCCGCGGAAGCGCCTCGCCCGGCGACGCTCGGCTCGTTTCGGGTTCGTTCGTCTCGAAATTTGAATCGCAGGAGGCGGCGTGCGATCCTCCACCCCCGCCGTCCCCAACCCACCCACGTCGAACCGTCGGGTTTCGACGCACGCGACAACAAAGAGTCAAAAAATTGTCACACTTCGATTCGCGGCTACGTTGCCGTCGACGGCGACGACGACGACGTCGTCGAAACGAGTTGGGAACAGTGACCTTCTTCGACCGTCGGCGCCGAGACGCACGCCGACGGCGAAGCCTCGCCGATTATCGAAATCGCCGTCGTTATCCTTTGTGTCACGTGCTGCGCTTTTTCTGCCGCCGTTGCCGCTTTCACAGGAGAGGCTTCGAGACGGAAGAAGTTTCGTCGCCGAGTGACGTAAGTGTTAAAAAAGATTATATATATAGTTCGAAGCAGCGGTAACGTCTAAATCTCGATATGTTTTTGGCGCGTTTCACGACGTTGTAACGCAGGTGGCTTTTGTGGCCAGCCAGTTGTAACGTTCCCGGCCGGCACTTTAAGTGACGTCTCTCTTCGTCCCCGAGAAATCGAAATCTATTGTCGCAAATGGAAAGATTCTATTTTAAGATTTAATCGCTTTTGCGATTAGTTTGCGTTTTCCTCAAAATACGCCGAGAAATGTGTCTTTTACCGGGTATTGGAGTCTTACATATAGGGACAAAAACATTTCTTTTTGTAATTGTGTGCGTAAAGTACTTTTGATGCCTGTTTTTCGTGCGTAAAGTTCACTTTTACGCACTCCCGAAAACAAAATTCGTAAAGTGAACGCTCGTGCGTAAAGTTGTACTTTACGCACTCAACCAGGCATCAAAACTTTACGCACTCTCTTTACGCACTCTATTTACGCATCCAATTACAAAAACTAGGATACCTAACATGGTTGTAAAGTATAACTGTTACGCATCGGTCAGGAATTTTACAGATCACTCGGCGCCTCGTATGTATAGTTCCCGCCCGGTGCGTAAAAGTACACTTGACACCCTTGTTAGGTAATATACTATTTACAGGTTAAAAGACAAAGATTTTTAAAACATCTCGTAGTCAGTATGAATATATCTTTTAATAGTTAAAAGACACATATTTTTACCAGTATAAACGCGGTAATTCTTGGATATAAGAAAAATGAATACCTGCTATAATGCAGTTTTTTTTTTTTTTTTTTTTATTTATTTATTTATTTTTTTTTTATATTATTTTACGTCGACTTTTGTGAACCCAAATGGGACTAAATCGCGACGGGACCTACCGTTTATGAAGGTGGAATCCGAACCACCCGAGCTTTGGCGTTAATAGACACTTATAAACAAATATAGAGGTGTCCCGATGACAGATTGCAGAGGCCGGGATCGAACCAGGGTTATAATGCAGTTAACGAACCAGTTTAGAAAAAATTTTATTGTATGTATCGGCTTCGTAGCTCATGAGGTAACGTACTGGACTACGAACTTCGTAGGTCGTGAGTTCGATTCCCGTCTGGTAACATTTTTTTCGATTTCGTTTTCAAGCAGTAGTTTGCCGTTGGTAAAACAAACACATTGTTTGTTTACGTTTCGAAAATATTGTTTGTCCGGCGGAAATCGACTCGTGACCGATACTGTACTTTAATATATAGTTGTCTGCATGCTTTACAAATGTAAGGTATGGCTTCCATCAACGAAAACGACCTGCAGATCTAGCAAAACTTGAGAATAATATTGTGTAAACATTTGTATAAAAGGGCAATTTCGCCCGTTAAAATAATAAAAGAAAACAAAAACAACCTGTTCCTAACCTATAAACACCTGATTCATGACATCAGTCAACATCTGATAACTTTTCATAATTGTTGTAAAACTATTAAAATTATTTCGGTAGATACAGCGTACATTCATTTTCAGAACTTAAATTTGGATCAAAATACCTACAATTTTTAATTTACACTTTATGTTTAACAAATTATGCTGGTAATGAAGGTGATTTTCGAAAATTCTGATGTGTCTGTATCAAAAGGAGACATTGTAACAGTGAATTTTTTTTTACATAAAAGTTTGTATTGATTCCCGAAACTTTCTATATTACATAATATTCTTTAATAGTACAACCTATATAAAACTAGTATTCTTTTAGACATAATAAAATATTCTTTTGAAACATTAGAATTTAATAGAATATCTTTTACTCGATAATAAAAGTAAATGCTAAAAGACGAAGATTCTTATGGATAACGTATGGGATTTCAGTAATTACAATATTTATTTTACGGGGTATAAGAAATCGTTTTGAAAGACACGGGACTGTAACTGATAAAATACACTTTTCTCAGTGTAGCTTCTCAAAATTTATGATAAAATAGCGCTGCTGGGATATAATAAAAAAATGTGTATGTAAAATATGCAATCGCGTGAACAGGATATTGATAATGAATTCCTCAAATTACATTAATGTTTGTATCATGAACATTATTCTGTATACGTGAACTCTTTGATATTGGTTGAATAAAAAAGTTTTTATACGATGAGAAAATTGGTGGAATTTTAGCAAAACATTTATGTAAGGATTCGTGAAAAGAGGATCGTTGAGGAAAGCCTTGCGGCGATCTCCATTTCCAAGACATTAATGGTTAAGAAAAAGGGAGCGTTGTTTTAAAGATGCATAGGTGGATACGTATAAAAGAATATAAATTACTTTTCCCGAGGCGTTTGTCTTCGATACTTCTAACTTACATAAGTTAGTAATGTCAATAACATAACAATAATTGATAATAAATTATTTTTAAGGAAGAAATAAAATAATTCACTCAGAAACATGGCTTTGTACATTTTAACATTTTTTTTTAAATGAAGATAATATATATCATCGGAAATCAATCAGTTTTAAACAAATTTTCGTTGTCAAACCGATCTATTTTTTTTCTATTTCAAAATGGACAAATACTGCATTTCCCAAATTTTTAGATTTCATTTTTCTTAAAATGTGAAGTGTTTATCATTGAATGAAAGAAACAAAATAAAAAACACAAAAACAGAAAAGAATCGGCGATAAATTAAAAAACAGAACGTTGAATATTGATCTAACAGAATATTGCCTATAGGTGAGCGGAACATGCATTAAACACCGTTACTACTGAAGTAGTAAGAACAGGACCAATATTCTTATATCATATTGAAGCCATCCAGTTAAGTAGTAACAGTCCGTATAAAAGATTTTAGTTCCATGTCTTATAGTTAGTAAGTAGTTAGAAAGCTTTGGAGAAACAAACTCAAAATAACATCATAGTGAACATTTCTTTTGAAAACTGTTTGGCGTTGTAACTCTAAGCTTTCTTAAAAAAAAAATAATAACATCGAAAAGTTCTTAGAAAATATAGAGGAGTATACTAGAATTTTTGTAGATTTTCTAAACTATGTCTATCGAAATTTTGTATCTGCCTTTTTTACATAATTTTGCAAATTAATGAACTATTTTGAAAACATTTAGTGTCCTCTTAGATGAATTCTAAGCATTTTTTCATTGGAATTTTCTCCAAAAGTTTATACTTCTCGAATAGAAAAATCCTAAACTATAATATTTAAAATTCATTTCTTCAAAAACTATCAACTTCTGCAAAATATTGCAAAAAACAAAAAATGTTTAAAATTCATAAAAAATGATACACAAAATTTTATATCAATTTTTTAAAATATTGAAATTAATTTTAGTAAAAAATGGTTGACATCATTTAAAAAATCTGAAATAATTTCTGTACATTCGCCGATGCTTGCTAAAAACTATTCATTCTAAGCATTTTTTAAGAAGCTTATAGTTTGGATTTACCAGACATTTTTTGGAAGAAATATCCATCGTAACGCCATTTTGAGGTCATTCAAAAGAAGTAGGATAAAGTAAAATTCTGACTACATTTTTTAATATTTTTTTTTTTAATTTGACGGCTTATTGGAATTCTAGAATTGATTTTAGCTTCGGAATCTTGAAAGTTTGAGCAACCTCGAAAATAGTACCATATGTTCCTTTGAAATTTTTAATTTTGATTTTGATACGAAATACTTGATTGAAACAGAAAATATCAGTTTAGGCCTTAATGAGTTAAATAGGAAAATGACGACATGGTTTTGGGTTTAAATACATAACTATTGTTAGGGACTTTTTGAGAAGGCAAAAATTAATAAAATATATATTGAGCTTCAAAATAGTGATCGATGCATTACACTATACTGTGCTACTGCGCATTCAACATTTTCCCGTGTACCATTTGTAGTAAAAATAGCTGCAAAAATTATCTCTATCTCGATCTAGTTACTTATTTTAATTAAACTATTTTCTCAGGACAATAGTATACGCGGACCTTCACAAAAATTATTGCATGTATAAACATGTGTCAACTACTCTCAGTTATTTTACAATAAACGATAACAACATTTAAAACGTAAAATATATATTTCATAAAACGTTATACAAAATAAATAATAAATAATATCTTCAAGAATTTTATACATAAAAGTACACAGCCTGCTATTGACTGCGAGTCAGTCTAATTTGTATTGATTTATACATTTTCCAGCGGCGACAGATATCTTACTCGTTTCTTTTATTCACCCTCCAGCATTTAAAACCCCTTTCGCCATATCAGTCGTTTTATTTTTGAACTCTGTACCTTCTCTTTGACTATTCCTATTTTAAAAATATAGTTCATTCGGTACTGATTCACACGAACTACATTTTTACACGTTTATCTTTTTTTTTGCATAATTTTCAATACAATTTACGATTGAATACTGTAAATCCTTGGATTTCCCATTACAAAACACATCAAAATTATACTTTGTCAATCTAACATATATTATTAACTTTTTCACTCGATATTGACTCGGTATATACAATTCTTAAAAAACTTAAATATTAATATCTTAGATTGAAAATTTAAACTCTATTTCAATTCACAGAACGCAGCTAGAAAGAGTTTTAAAATATAAGTTATATTAGTAAACTATCCTGTAAATTAAATTAATTATTTACTAAATTATTTATTAGTATGCACAAAAAATATTGTCTGGATATGAGGAATGCGTTTTTAAATTTGTCTAAAAATTATCGAAAATATCGCAATTTTATTCATTACAAAAATTTGAGCCTGGTGTTATTAAAATGCTAAAGTATGTTATTATAAAGAAGATAATTAATTTTCCAATAATCAAATACCAAACAAGTATAATATGTAATAAAGGTGTCATAATCTGTGTCTAATGGCGTCTTAATTTTAAAACAAGCAGAATATACTATTAATGTGGTGAACTTTATTCTATTTTAGGGTTTTTTTTTTATTTTAACAAATAAATAGTTGTCACATTCGTATTAGTAGATATTACAATAATGTTACGTAATCCCTTAAACCTAAAATTTAACACTTAAACAAAATTTTCAATCTCGAAACCAAAATGTTGGCTCAAAGGTAAAAGCTGATTTCTATTCTACATGAATCTCTGGACACTAACGTGGTTTTTGACGACTTTAATAAAAGTAATGTATGGATTCTCTTTAGAGAACTCGAATATCAAAATTTCATAGCTTCCGACTATAAAAGAGGGACACGTATTTCTCTGTTAGTTCTAAACTTACTTTTCATTATAACAAAAAATATTGTAGGCCATTTTGGATTCGTTAGTTGTAATTTTGAAAATTTAAGTCAGGTGCAAAATCGGCAAACTTAAAAACTCCTTCGTAAGTTTTTCTCAGCCTAAACCACTATTCGTTATTTGAAATTTTGAAAACGTAAGGTTAGCTCGAGTACGGCGACCCCAAAGCTGAATGTGAAATCAATTTTGCCTTGATTAAGCTCCAGTTTTCTTTTAGCATACATTCTTTCTACCGAAACATTTTTCAGTTTGTTTCATCCTATATAACAAGCAAACATAAAATTAACAAACAAAATTTAATATTAAAAAGTTTAAATATTCATGAAAGACATAATAAGATAAATTTGTACAAAGTGTCTAACTTTAAGTGCTTGAAAATGTAAAGGAAATTAAAAAACTTTGTTGACCAAGATTCTTCAATAAAGCTACAAAGCTAAATAGTTGTGCATTAACTTTGCATGAATAATTGTAGAGTGTATGTAAGTCGAATGTCAGACATGTCAATAAGATTAGAGATTATGTATTCGAAAAGTGCGTTTATTTGCTATTTCTTAGAATTTTACAGGATGCAGTAACTGTGGTTTGTACTCTTTTCGATTTACATCAGTTAGTTAGTGTTCAAAGTGGGCCTACGAAATCTACATAATAACTGATATTGCGTAGGTCCAATTCAATAATATTTATAAAAATAACGGGTTGTGCACTACGAACAGGTTTTACAATACTGTTAAAAAGACGAAAAAAGGAAATCTCAACGTTTCGGGCGACTAGAGACCATCATCAGGAAGAATTCCTCTTTTTTTCACCTTTTTAACTATACTTCAACAGCTTTTTGTAGGGCATGAGTCGTAATTTTTATTTATATTGTTCAGTACCTACAATTTTGTTATTTTAAATTATGATATTTATCCAAAAAATAGCAAATTATTTTATCGAAATTGTCCTATATTTATAAAAGAAACTATGTTTTAAAATATGACCAATTCGTGTTAAAGTAGTTAACATTGCACAGGACAAAAATAGAATATGATCAGCTAATGCCCCGATGGTAAAGTTTAGTAGAAGTTTTATAAAATTTTAATATAGCTAAATGTATAAAAATGATATAAAGAAATGCTTCTATAAATAAAATATGGAGTAGTTATGAAGTACACATATTTATATAGCGATTTTATAATATCCATATAAAAATTGTATAATGACAATATAAAATAGGGAACCATAAAATGAAAATTAAACCATTTTTTTCATAGAATTAACGTAGGTTAGGTTAGGTTAGGTTAGGTTAGGAATAAATATAATTTCCTCTGAGAAAATGTATTAAAATATTACTCAGCATGTTAAAATATAGACAAACAATGTATCTACGATCACTGATGCACAATTTAGGTCAACTCCTTTTTATGTACAACTTTTTACAAATTTGGTTCTTGGAACAAATCCGAGAGAAAAATGATTATTCCGTTGAAATTTGCTGAAATGTCTTTCGTTATATCAGATACATCGAATTTAATTCGCCACTAGTTACAACTCTGAATCAGGTTAATCACAGTGTGGTCCCACTCTGTTGCTACAAAAAATCCGAAACCACATTATTTTGCAGTACGACATTCATAAATCTGCGAATTAGAAAATAAATATCTTAACGTTTTTAAATTCTAATTTCCCCTGTGGTGTACTTCTTATGGAGGTTGAAAAACTGTCAAAACGCAAAAATCCGTTCTCTTTCGAATTTCTTCCAGGGATTTTCAAATTTGTAAAAAATTGTCCATATCGAGGAGTTGTGGTCCATCTTCATTGTGGATCAGCTGGCGTCTAATTTGATATTTTGTTCGTAGGGTCTTTTGATTTTATCGGCATCATGGTATGGTAGAAATCTCGGTGATGATAGAAGAAACGTTTCCGGATTTTGTTCATCTTTCATTTAGGTTTCCACTTAGTAGACTAGGAAAATAGTTCAAAAGGTATTCTCTAATTTCGGAAGGTTTCCAATATTTTATTTAGATACATTGTTTGCCTTTTTTAACATGCTTAGAAATATGTAACACATTTTCTTTACAACCATTTATTTATATAATTTTTGTACATTCTGTATATAGGAACTTTATTAAAATGTTATGATACTTCTATAAAACTTTTCCAGCTGGGTGATCATGATGTATGAATTTCAGACGATTATGAGGAATGATAAATAATTTAAAATTTTCGAAATCTTGTTTCTGGCACATATTGCTCCCTATTTTATACCAAAACACTTGTCAGTGTTATAACTACATCGACACTGCAACAGTAGTATATTATGCAACAAGGACGATTTTCGACGATTATGAAGTTTATCGCCCGAGCAAAGTGTGGACGATAATCACAATCGTCGGGGATTAATATGCCCATGTTACCTACGATATTTTTTAATACGACGGGCGTGGGGCTCCATAATTTGAACCCGAAGGTTTCGCTCTAGGGTTAAAAATGTTATTTATAATTATGTTCTGTAACAGCGGCATTTATTTCCTTTCCATGTGTTTCCTTACTATTCGAAATAATAGCTGAAGTTTTAATGAAAAATTATCAAAATGTATTGAAATCAATCATTTCTTGTCTTCGATGACAATGATCTGAATCATAGAAAGCAGAAAAGTTCGTAAATTTTAATAACGCTATATTTATCTGCATGTATTTAATGATTAAATGACTAATGAGATAGAGTTGATACGTGTGAACTATGCAGTCGGTACTTAATGTTATATAATTCAGCATATATATTTTTGAATCAACGGCTTGAACATTCTTATAAATGTAATGAGTAAGAAGATGTCAAAAGATGATTTTAAAAGAGCCACCATTCATTTAGGTAAGTCCGACTTTATTTAAATGACGGAAGTACTCGTCGGTGATGGATTACGGTAAAAAAAAGCACGTTTCCCAGTTATCACTGGCGACGTTTTGCCGATATCTTCTTAACGCGGAGGATTTCCACGTCATAAGTATAAAATATCTCAAAATGTTTCTCGCATTTTTGTAGACTTACATACACGTCTCATTAATTAATACGAACATTGTACAGGAATTTATGATAAATTCATAAGCGAGTGTAAATATTTTCACAGACCTACTTATTGTGAATGATTAGTGTGTAGGTAAGTGATGTCGTCAGAAATATTTATTTCTGATTTAGATCTTTAGTTAATATGCTGCAATAAATATAATAAAATGTGAGTTTGAACCACCGAATCATTCTGTAACTATTCCACTCTTGCGAGAAATTCATATTTTTATAACTTAATCAAAACTATAGTCTCTTTTAGCTGTTCACGCTTATTATAAATAATTTCATTATAATACCACTTACAATTTGGTTAAAAATCACATGTTTTTTAAACATTCTGTAAAAACAATCATACTAATTTAGACAATAGTATACGGTTTACATTCGCGTAATGTCGAGCCAAATGTTTAGTAACAACATTCTCCATACATTTTCTACTGAATATTTTAGAAAAAAATAATTTCATTTCCTGATTTAATCGTAGTATTGAATTAACTTATATATATATATATATATATATATATATATATATAATATAAGAAAAACTATTTTGGAATAAAGATCCGCAATACTAAATAATCTGGTCATTCACCATATAAACATGAATTTAAAAAATTTGGAACGACATTATTATCCCATAAATAATAAAAATAATAAAGATATTTAAAAATTTCCGCGTGGAAGTATCCTTTATTAAAAGAAGATTTAAAAGATTTTAAATCGTATTTTGATTTCATATTATTTGATTTTATATGCAAATTTTTGTATTTTGTTCATAAATTGTATGAGGTTTATTTTTAAGTTCAAAAACGAAGTTAGGAATTAATTTTTGATTAGAATTTTAGGAAAGAAGTTCTCCACGAATAAGATCTATATAAAAGCTTCCCAGAAGGAAGATCCATCAAAAGTGGGAAGATTGGATGGAATAATGGTGTTAGATCGATGTTATGATTGAGATTGGAAGGAAAATTTGAATATAACCTGGAAGATTGTAGCTGGATGTTTTCGGCAGGATCTCGAAATTCATTGGTACCCACTGAAGCCACACGGAAAAAAATAAATGGTTGAATTAACTAAAAAAATAGTAAATTCAGCCAAAAACGTTGGATGTATATGCCTCAGAACTTTTTTTAGTTGCTGTGACTATTTCCAGTTTGTTATTCTGTAGCCAACAGAAACAGTTGGAACAACTATTTTGATTGTGTAAATCCACAATTTCAATTATGTAACTGGTACCAGCTTTGTCCCATTTTAATTAATTAAAATAGTAATCACGACTATTTCAGATGATTGAAATAACTATAAAAGTAGTCAACATAAATATTTCAATTAGTTAAATGGTAACAGATTTATTCCCGTTTAATTAATCAAAATAGTAATCACGACGATTTCAAATGACTGGCCGTGACAACAGCGAGAATAACAGTATTTTAATAGTGCAAATAATATTTTACGAAATCACAAGAAAAGTCTTGGGTAAAATATGCGATCAAATTTTTCTAACTCAAAATTTGACGACGAATTTTGGATTTCTGTATGTGTATAATTCATAAATTTAAACTGATCTTCAAATTTGTAAGCATATTTTCCCAGTCCTCAGGTTTCTAACATTTCACGAACACTGATTTCCATTTAACACCATAATTTAATGCAATTTACTGTTAAACTCTCGAATGCCTGCTCCACATGAAGTGTGACTTTGTTTATTAACCACAAGGGCGCTTCGTATTTACAGATCGGTGTACATATAGTATTAAATTGTACGGCATATATTCTTCCAAATTCCGCATCCCATTTCGCGAAATCGAACGAAGGACGTATTCGCCTTTATATTACACAATACAGTTAGTCAACCCACTAAAAAAGTAGTTAATATTTAGGGAAATAGTTCGTTCAACAACGGAAATAACTGACCTTACTATTTTACCTTAATTTTTTTAGTTGGATTTTGTAACCATTTAAAAATAGTTGGACTGACTAGATGGCATTGCTAAAATAGCGAAAAATATTGTCAAATTTACCATGTTTTATAGTTAAAAATTTAACAAAGTAAAAATAGTTCGTTTAACCATAGTTCGTGTGTCATCCTTACAAACTAGTTCGTCGCGTTAGCTATTTTTCGATCAACTATTTTTCAGATAGTTAAATCAACTATTCTATTTTTTCCGTGCAGAACTAAGGTCATAGCGTTGACTGGATTTGTTGAAATACGAGGACGACCAACCATGTGAAGGTGGAACACGGGCATATGTCACAGAAACTTTTCTAAAAATCGATCACCATAATCCACATAATTTTTTCGCCGTTTTACACAGATCATCCTCCCAGATGAAAATTGGTCAAGAACAGTTTCTGTTGTGGCTTATTCACTTTGCGAGGTACTAAGAAACTGCCCCATATCAGCATACGTTCTTGAAACACGCTTATTAAAGCCATCATGCCAACCTTCGAGTGCGTTGTTAGTACGAGGATCACCATTCATAATTAATTCGTAGCAGTTCCCATCACTGATTTGATATCTTCCTCAAATATCCTCTACCACGCTTACGACCGATCCACGTATCTTTAAAATAATCAAGTACAGGACCAACAATACTGTCATTTTTGGGAAAATATGGCGACTTAATTAGCATAGAAAAATAATCGTAAAATGACACATTGACCAAAATGAAATAAACAACCATGATTGAAGATAGGGAATTCAAAAAACTTTTCTCAAAATCTACGATAAATAACCCCTGCTCGAATACATTTTCAGCTTACATTAGTTGTTTTAAAATTTTAGTATACAATTTTTCATAGAAGGTGTCAAAACATATACAAACTTTTCCAGTTATATCGGTGCGTTCCATTAGTCCAGGAATCGAATGCAATTTTTAAATATTCGAGACACCAATGAAATGTACCATCAGCCATCCAGATTAGACAACGTGCTCCTCATTGTTGTAAAGATTAAGTACCGGTGTGCATCGCCACCACTATCGTAAAATAAATTCTTCACTGTTCAATGTTTTCGAGAAATACTCCTGCATCAAAAGATCATCATGTAAAGCTGGAGTTTCAAACCTTGGACGCATATCTGCGCGAACAGTTTGAACTGCCCTTTTTTATGACAAATCCGACAGTTTGGCTGAAACACTAGCAACAGAATCACAACATGCTCTGGTGACTGTACTGCTCGTATTCTCATGACTCTTTTTTGCATTTCTTATTCAGTTTTGAAACAACTTTCTTCGCCTCGACCTTTGCCAAATTTGACGCTTGTGAAAGCGCTGTATTAGATATAGCAACACCTGTAACAATTGTATATGTATGGTTTTGTCAAAACTCTGTTTGCATAAAAAACATTTCATGAATAATTTGGTGATATTTTTGTCGTGTAATATTTTTGTTGTGTGATATTTTGACGCGTAATATTTTTTGTGATATTTTGACGAGTAATATAGAATACCGTAATATTTAGACGTGTCATCCAACCAAGCACTTATGGATGACAATCGAAGACCAGCAGGACCGAGCCCAGGCGCTGTTTTTGTAGAGAATTTTGTGATCTACATTTTTTGTTTGAATTATTTTTTTGTTAGATAAGCATTTTTAAAAATAAACGTAAAAAACTGAAAAAATACGTTTTTTTACAATTTTTTGAACATAGCGGCTTCAATACATCCGACCGCCAATTTTTGTTATCATGTTTGTAATCAGGAGACAAAAATAAGTCGAAATACAATGAATAAATTGTTATTTACGAGGATGTGCCTTTTCCGAAGGTTTACTGTTATTTAGTTAGATAGTTAAGCCTCTGTAGACTCATGTTTAAATGTCTCAGTAGCGCCACTGCGTTTATTATATGTGAATAGAGTCGACAAATCGATTACAATACGATCTACGTGCCCAAAGATGATATTGTAGATGTATTGCAGGAAAAACTGTTTTTTCTTTGCGAGTTACGTGTCGACAATCTACAATTGAAGTGCTCTCATTTCAAGATTATGTGAAGCACACCTTTCTGACAAGCCTCAAAATTTTTGTATTTCTTGTTAACTATCAAAATATTTTTATAGTTTTTAATCTAAAAACGCGGGGTGCTTTTAAAACTGTTAACTTTGGAAAAATGTTATTATACACTTTGGCGGTACAGTAACATCCTTTTGAAAAGTAGCACATAAATTTCTCAATAATGAAAAGTTGTATAATTAAATAGGATTAGTTGTAAAATTAATTAGGAAGTTAATTCAATTGGACTTAGTTCGATAACTATCATGTCATCCAAGAAAAACTTTTAAGTTTAGAAAATGTGTGTGTGTGTGTGTGTGTGTGTGAGCTATTGACATTTTTGTTAAGATGCAGAAAGTCGCATTCAATCAAAAAACGCATCACAAAACGCAAGTTTCTTACTTATATTAAACAGCCTAGCAGATCGACAAATCCGAAGAAGATTTATGAAAGTTCGTTTTTAATTAATAACTTACTAAACCATGCTAACACAAACATTTATTTTGGGAAAAGGTATGGAAACTCGAATGTTGACGCCAAGCATGAAAGTCAAATTGTTATAAATTCATGGTAACTATATTCTTAATTGTAATAGACTTTGTAATAAAATAATAATACAAATGGTTCTGTGAGTAATTCTTTTTCGCAGTTTCTAATTAACTGTAATGTAAAGTAAAAATATATTTATTTATGATTTTTTATATTTTTATACATTTCATAGACATTCAATGCTATCGACTAATATTTTCAAGAGCTCTACTAACAATTAAGCGATTGTTCGAGAGGATTTATTCCAATCCGATGAGGAATTTGTTTCAGAGTCGCGTATTTTTGGAGTAATTTTACGCTACTCCCCTAGAGAAGTAATAAATCTCTCAAAAGTGTTCGGATGTTACTGAAATATTATTGCCCTATAAATCATAGCAGGCTTGAATCGTTTTAAAATCTATGCAATTTGTTGTTGTAACATGCACTCACCTTCAATGATATCACAATTTGTTGATGAAATTGCAGTGCATTATTCCAATGTAAAAATGAAGACGTAGAATTCGTAATTTAAAATTAACAGAAATTTATTTTTTCTATAGCATAATTGGTCATTTAATGAAATATTAATGTTACCATAACAATGGCTAATGGATCACGCCTGAATTCGTTAATAGACATAATATTGTATTTAGTTAGGCATTTTATTAAAATGACACATCGCCTGTAAAAATGGGAAAGGTGCTCTCATTTTTCAAAAAATAAATAGATTCCGTTCACTATTTGTAAAATAAAATATTATTTTCCTGATGCATTTTCTGACACAAAATTTGAATATAAAAAGATTAATCACTTTATCTTTGTTATTTTCATAACTGTACTTCATGGTATTGAACTAAACTAAAACGATTGTTAATAAACAATGGATGTACTATCTGCAGTACCTGATGCTTTAGATTTGCTTTGATTACAATCTATTTTAACCCTTTCGTTTTGTATATTATTTGAAGAAGGAAAACCACAGGTAATCGGATACTTAAAAGTTACCTTTCCCACATAAATGGCCGACAAAACGAAGAATTCTGTAATTGAATACGATACAACTTTCTTATCTGAGATCACTCGATATATTCATGTTTCGATTAATGTTTGCAATTGATTTAAGCTATACTAGCCAACATTTCACGAGAAAAATTAAAAAATACTTAAAGCTATATAAATAAATAATCGTTTTCGCTCGTAATTTGATATATGAAAATATTAGAATAAATGTTAATTGGTACAAACGAGCAAATGAAATACTAATAAATTTTGAAAAAGATCGTATTTGGTCTACATTTCAGCACGGGTTCGTGTTAGTGGAGTAACCTACACCAATTTTAATAAATGCTCGACTTTCTGTTTCGGTGTAAATTGTGATAAACTATTTATCATTTTTTAATGCATATTGTTTCTTACTTTTCGATCGACGATAAATAGTTTATCTTAATTTATTAATTATTATCGACCGTAACAAGTCGAGTTGCACTTATTAAAATTGGTGATAGTTATTCCACTAACACCAAAATGTGTTGAAATGTAAACCAAATACGATCTTTTTCAAAATTTATTAGTATTTAATTCGCTTTGTACCAAGAAACATTTATTCTAATATTTGACACCCCATAAAGTATGAAATCAGGTAAGAATGGATTTCTGTTCTTAAAATATATCAGGTTCTCAATTCAGCAGGAATGGAGAGATGTCAACTACAATATGCGTTAATGTAAATAATCTGCTTAGTTCCTACTGGAAATCCGATTTGCTAGTGAAATTGATGTTACACTGCGTTATTAGTTTATTGTTTGCAATTTCAGTGAATCAATGAATGTACGATGACCTCTATATCTATCGAACCGTACTCAATCCTCAAAAAATTTATACCGAATGTAACTGCAGCGTTCTCCAACTATGCAAGAGAAGCTTTTAAGTATCATGCTTGTCGAGTATATAAATGATGATATTGTTCTCTCAAAATTAAACTTGTAGTTTAACAAAAGAACATTAATTAATATGTTCAAATCGATCGAGATATTATACAAAATTTTGGCTTGAAGAATGTCTGGAATAAGTTTATTAAACGTCCAAACTCTTCAGATATGAAAAGTGACATACAGACCTTTAGTCGTTATCTTAATAACGAGGAATTTTCTTAGAACATGGAACAAGACCCAGGATGAAGTAACAATTATTTTTACATATTTTTTTGTTATTCTATATTATATAATGTAGCTTTCATAAAATTAAACGATATTTTCTATAATTGCGTCCGTAATTAAGATACTTATGAAAGGTACTATATAGATTAGGTTTTATGAAAAGTAAATGGAACAATGAATGCAGCTGTTACGTT
This sequence comes from Trichopria drosophilae, assembly GCA_030407085.1. Taxonomy (NCBI): domain Eukaryota; kingdom Metazoa; phylum Arthropoda; class Insecta; order Hymenoptera; family Diapriidae; genus Trichopria; species Trichopria drosophilae. The sequence goes on from CM059583.1 coordinate 46,678,475, forward strand.
TGTCTTTGCTGTTCTCAATTAAAAATTGTTTCTCCGAATATGATTAGCTTGCCTAACTCCATAAGTGATCCACTTCCATATAACAGTAAATGCAGGATTTCCATTGGATGAAATAATATAAATCACAATTATTGATATTTTCCTTGAAACTCTTTTATATAAGATACTAATACAAAAAAACTAACAGTTAATTGTTCCTCTTCACGTAAACAAATTCTATACTGATGGTTTCAATATCACTTAGTCCATTATTATTATACCAGTATTAAATTACTATTTACGAAATTAATCCCTCGCTAATGTACTCCGCTATTTGACGTGGTCGCCTTTAAATATTGTATTTGCCTTCATCCTTTAACCTATACGAATAAATTAATTTATTAACATCACTTTATATATAATATTAAATTCGGCATCGCACAGCGTAATATAACAATGTTGATGCGAATACATAAAACAAGATTCACCGAGTATCAGAAGTTAAAGGGTTGTATCGAAGTCAAGAGTCGAGGGAGGATGGAATAGGGAATTTTTATGACCTTGCTGTTGACAAAAAGCCAAGAAAAGTTATGGCCTGTTGGTTACCTCTGGTCGAAAGTATATTTATTTGTGTACAGTGTAGCGACTTATCAGTTGTTGAGATGTTCTCGATATGTGTGTTTCATAAATGCTACCGCAAAATCCTTCGAGTATCGAAGGGTGTATCTCCCAAGCTGTAATATATCTCCTGGTATTTAAATGAGAGTGCTTTATATTCTACCACCGATGCTTCATCAGACGTCTATACGTACATGATTTATTTTGTATACTATATAAAAAAAATTATTTTTTATTTAAGGATTGAAAAAGAAGGAACACAAATAATTAAATAATTAATTCTTACCTTCTTTAGAATTTAGTACATGATAGTAAATCTTACTCATTTTATTCGTTGTATCTTAGTTTTACTTTCCAAAACACGCGTAAGAATATTTCTGTTCAACTTTATGGCAAAGAAATAATCTTCCTATTTTTTGAAATTAGAAAATCTAACTAAAATGTCTGATGTGCATATCCTTGTGGAATAGTAATTTAATATTAGGAACGAAATAATCTCCATACTAGATACATTTGACTAGATAAATTTGTTATACAACATTTTATTAAATTTCGGATAAACAAAATTCTTAATGAATAGAACCCATGTGGGAAAAATAGAACATGAAAAATTAAACCGATATGGAATTGAAATAGTTCCTGGCCAGTGATTTTTGGTAAAAACTTATTAACTTTTCAAGTCTACTGTCTTTTCTTCAGACAGAAACTGGCATATTACACTTTAATGAAAAAAAGACCATACAAAAACTGACCAGTTATTACTTTCGTTTCTTGAATTTGCCCGACTTGGTTTAAAGCCTCAGTTCGTTATATATAATTAAAATAAATAATACCTGCTGTACATAAACTTGTGTGGCTGACATATTTAAATAAATTTTATGATGGATGCAAAACAAACAAAAAGTATTTAGAAAATGAAAATTCGATGCGTATATCTTAATATACTTTTCCTGTACTCCCTCAATTTCTCTCCTTTTGATATTTTATAGCACACCTTTATTAATCCCATTGTTTCGGATGCAATTCTTTGTGCTCATTTTTACCAATTTTTATGAAATTCTGTGTAGTGAACTTTGATTATTAATAAATATGTATGGGATTTAACTTCTGCACAAAATTGCAGTTCTTTACATTGAAAAAATGGTTCCAACATAAATAGAAGGATATACTGGAAAGAAAACAATATGCGGGTTAAACTGTTTTCCTATTGGGTTATGTCCTAATCCGATTAGAATTTACCCGGTTTGACCCGAATAGAAACAGGGCTCTGACTGGATTGTGGCCGAATGAATTCGGTGATCCAATCGGGTTAAGTTCATTGAAATCTGATTAACTATCTCGCTCAGATCAAAAATAGAAATATGATAATTCGGCTTGATTCCGGACACTATACTCGGCCAGTACTCTGCACGAATAGTTCGCTTTGTTACCGGTAGGAGTATGCATATATGTATGCTGCGATATGACATGTCATCCTCCGCAAATAGTATAAATAATGAAGTTGGACTGATCAAATCTTTACATCAGTGCAGAAGTTCAGAAAATATTTTTAGTAGACAAAACTCAAAATTAAGTATCTATACATTATGTTACAAACTATAACCCAGTTAATGGATTCGTGTTAAACTAGTGTAATCCAACTGATAAACGGCCAGGATATCTAGATTATGACCTTATTTTGAAAGCGTTACATGACCCATGGGTATCCTATTAGATATCCTGTTTGGAGCCAGAATTCAAGCATGGTAACCGTCTGAGCTCTGGTCGTAACCCCCCCCCCCCCAATATTTGCATAGCAAGTTTGTAATCGGACCAAAAAATGAGTACGACTAAACTACATTGGTTCTGACCAAAACTCGAATCGTAAATGATGACGAAATGATATTAAGCATATACTTTTGCTTGGCATTGGCAAATATGTGCACGGAGAGAAATGGATAGTAAGAAATTTATTTTAAAAAAAAATGTTATCTGTTACCATCATTATGTTACTAGTTACCATCTGTATCGTCATTTTTACAATCAAGATGGTACCCCATAACCATCAGATAGTAGCTCCTATAATCAAGATTCCAGTCCGTATACGTAGCATCAAACATAGTAACCGATACCATCATTATGTTATCCGGTACTATATTTGTGTCTCCGTGTGAGATATTAAATTCTATTATTGCCTTGCAATAGAAGTTGAATTAGAGGTAGGTTATCTGATCGACTTTTGGTCGCTGTAAACTAACCCGCTGTTCAATTTAACCAATTACGTCAGGAATTTAAGACATCTGCCAAATGTTTACAAATTAGAGGTTGGGATATGTGAAAAATCTGACGCGAATTTGTTTTCAGATACCAAAAATCTATAACATCCACTTATTTAATTAATTACTATGAAAATGTTACAATCTATTGTCCAAAGTTGCAATATTATATAGTTTAGATGTGTATATTTACATAATTGGCGTCAAAAATGAAATCAAAGGAGTGAATTCTTTGTAAGCATGTATTATTGATAAATGTAATATCCGCTAAATTGCAACATTTCTCCGTTATCACTTTAATAACCGTATTTGGTATTGATTTTTTTATTTTTGACTGTATGCAATTGGATATTACTTTCATTACGATGAATTTACAGTTTTCATCACTCAATACACGGAAACACTTATGATTGAATATGCGTTTCACATTCCGTTTGTGAGCTTATAATGTATATGAACAGGAGAAAATTTCCTGATCAAAAACTTGCAAAGAACGTAAATGTTTCAAAAAAGTGCACTTACAATTTTTCATAGTATTTAATGAATGATATAAATTTACGTTACTTAGACTTCAAATTAAAAAATTACTATTAATTACTTTTTTATTCATTTCTTTCCGAATATTAAAATCATCTATTCTATTTTTTGTTAGTTTTATATTAATAAAAATTATATCTTCATAAAGATATTATAGATATAATAATCGGGAATTTTAGTACCTACAAATTGGAATTAAGACCTACTTTCTCACCTACTGTAAGCAGACCTTTGTTCATTTCCTTTCTGTCGAGAACGAATAACGAACAAAAAATGAATAGAGAAACTGGAAAACCGTTATCCTGTCTACAGAACGTTAAATTAACTTCTGCTTCTTCTATTCTGTTTAAGGCTTAAAAATAGGTGAGATATTTAAACTCTATTTCGAAGAAATTTAAAATTAAATGTTATATATTCGTTTTAATAATGGAAATCCTAACTCATTCAAAAGTAGTGGATAATTACTTAATCATGTAGGGAAGAGACTTCTCTTTTTAAAAGAGTTGAGATATTAAAACGATCATTTTTATAATTTAAAAATACATTTTCATTATATTCTTTTAATTTATTGTCAGTTTTAGGGATGGATGTTTATTTACTTGCAAACTTGCTATAATTTCATTGAGATATAGTATATATGCATTTAGGAATCGCTATGTGGGTGGATAGATATACGACTTCTTCAAAGCGTAAAATGTTCACTGTGTGTCGACTTAGACACATATGTACATACTTGTTTCCAAATATACGCCAGTACTTCAAAGTCGGGTTTGACAACTCTTGCTTGACATATTGTTAAATTTGTATGCAAGGTTCTAGTTAGTTATTTGAAACCATAGTTCTAAAGTTCAATTATTTTATACAAAATTTTAATAAAAAGGGATGAGTATATGATGGTAAATTAGTTCAAAAGACGCAATAATTTTTCGGTATTAGGATTAAAAAATCAAACTTTACATATATTTAATGCAAATAGTTTTATTTATTTAAAATTCAGTATTACGAGAAATATAATTAAATTGTCTTTCGTTTCATCTTGTTTTCTCAGAGTAGAAATGTTATAAATGTAAATAGTATAAGCGTCTTCCGAATCAGCTTACTTAGTTACGTAATTAAGATTAATTTGTTAGTACTTCAAGCTCGCCGACGTAATTCATATCTGTTAATGCAATTTGTATATTTAATAAAGCAGCTTGGCAAACAAACAATATTTTCATGGCAGGAGAATTGGATAATTCATAATTTCCATGCGTAAAATGTTTCTCGAAATCTATGATTAAAAAATAACAGAACTAATTCTCGAAAAATGTGCATCTCGTTAATATTTTATTAACATCATACTCTAAATATATTGCAATATTCAATATTTCCATTACCTACGCCACAAACAGGGCATGCCAATCAGGAACAAGTAGAAGATTAACACGGTAACCCTACGCAGAGTGTCACTAGATCATTCAATATACGTATACATATATATTGAGTTAAGTGTGCCATAACAAGGTTACGCTTAGTAGCGATCTAATAGAACAGTTTAAAACTTTTTAAACGTGATTTAATGAGGGTTACATGTGATGGCACTTGCAATATAACGATGAATCAAAACTTTGCCGGCGTAGAAAGTTGCGCATATTGTTACTGGTACTTTTTGATTCCTTATGAAAATTGTTATTATACATGTTATAATATTTAAGTAGTTAATAAAAATTATGTATATCAAACATTTATATACGAAAATCTCTACAAATTTTGAGTTTAAAGTTGAAAATTAAACTTGATATTTAACATATTTTATATGAAATTTTGAGATATAAAATTCTATTAATTTGTGCTCTATTAATATCTTGCATTGAGAAATTTCTAACAGCAATATAATAGTTCAACTATGTATCTTAATTTTCCCTCTGACGAACATTGTATGTACGAGATTATAACAGAGAGTTCCAGTTTGTATTACTATAGCCTTTCTTTTCGAGTTATGTCTAACATTTGCCCATCCACCCCACACTTTTTTACATTGGGGATGTGTGTTTATAGCTCAAAATACGCCTGATTAATGTGGCTTGCCCCCTCCCCCCCTCCCAAGCACAAAACAATGGTGGGCCTCTATAATTTACAAGAATTGCGATATGTTATCAGGTGTAATACCCCAACCCTTTGAAAATTATAGATTTTTCCCGATTATTTCACTAAGTAATGAGGACACGCTGCGTGCTTAAGATATTTTCAAAATTTTTATTGCGGTAGTTCATTTATGCAGACAAACTTGAGGGAAATAAACAATTAATCGGAAAGATATGTTTCATATCGCGATTTTGGCGGAATCGACGTGCGACATTTGCGAACTAGCATCAACTTCATATTGTGAATGGATCCACGTTTTCAACTAGCATTTTTTAAATTTTCTGTCAGGAATGGAAAATAGTTAATATAGTAGAGAAATATCACCTGGTAATGCTCGTGCTGGCAGGGAAATAATCCGAGAAACAATCGATATGAAGCTTTCGCAAGCCGCTAATACTGCCAATTGGCCAAAACAGCGATAAGAAAAATAATCAAACAAATTTTCCTTACTTGAAACAACAGATTAATGAAGTACTAGGATTCCAATTATAACCGAGATATATTTATCTAAAAGCAGTTCAAATTTAAAATGTAATTAGTAGAGTGATACTTAGTGAAGTTAAAAAATAATATTTGCTAATAAATTAAACATTTGCTTAAAAGTTTATTAACTTGAAAACACGTAAAAATTAGCATAAATTTAACAGTATAGTGAAATAAAAGAAAGTCGATCTTCTTACTTACTCTCCAGGCAACGCCAACGGTACACTGCAAAAAATGTTTTAAATATTTTCATAAATTACGAAATTTTATGAAAAAAGTGGGAAGCAAGTTTCATAAATGTTAGGAAAAATTGTTTCATGAAATTTCGTAAACACTTTTCATTTTGATTAAATTTAAGAAATTACTATTAAATTTTTATTAAATTTAAGACATTTTTATTTAATTTACAATGCGGTAGAAAACTGACCCTCTCTGGCTTAATCGTTCTAATAACCCATATCACCTAAATACCTTTTCGTCGACAAAAGTTTTCATACTTTTCCTTCGATTCTCATTTTGTGAAGTAGTGTTCCCGTAACTAATTTCTATTTACCCTTTATATATTAACATTGAATATAAGAGGAGAACATATGTATTTTTATGAATTACATTTTTAGGATGCAAGTTTATGAGAAAAATAACTAGAAACATCCATCCATCCGATTCATTACGATATTTACGTTTTCTATTATAAATTTCCCTATTAAATAAGAATCTATATAGTTTAGTAAAGGTTGTAACATAAGGGAATAAAGGAAGTAGATTAATTTGTGGGGTTTCCATTTGACAGCTAACTTCAGTCTAAGTTCAAGTTTACATTGTAAACAAATGACTGAATTTCACCACGTTCAGCGTTAGTAAAAAAAGAGCCCACGTTGTAAGTGGACATTTTTCGTGTCAGCTTCGAATTTTGCGTACAGCTATATTTGAATTTAACTTTTGTCTTTACGAAATGTCAACTGGCAACTGTAAATTTACAATCAAAAGTGAAAGTTATATGTTATGGTAATATCGCCGCGTACGATAGGTGAACATTTCGAAAACTGTGTAAATTTACAACCAAATATTTTAAATTTCAGGTTATGTCCCTTGTGGTTACTTTTTTTCGAGCAATTTTGTCGATCATATACATGATTAGTAGGGCCAGATCTACTTTCGATTGCCTTCGAGCCCATTGTGCATTGCATGGAAAAAAAATACAGTTGAGTTCACTCTTGTCGATAGCGAAAAAAGTATCAAAATAAAGTTTTAGATCTAAAATCTTTCGCGGATATAGCGGATAAGATCATTTGCGAATTACCAGAAAAACAAATTTTCAATGTGTTTTGTAATATTTTCTTTTACAAAATGGTAACTTTGTATTACAAAACATATTTTACCGAATATTTGGATTTATACAATATCAAGCTTTTTTTCAAGAAAGAAAATAAGTTTGCTGAGGTATTGCTGACAAATTTTTAGTTGCCACAAAACTTACATGAAACATAAGGTTAGCAAAGATCAAATAATTGTGCAATTAATATTCTGCAGTATTTTTGTAGCGTCTTTCTTGAAAGTGTTTCAATTTGTTAATACTTATTTTAAATCGTTGTTATTAGAAAGCATTTTGAAACTTTTCTACACTTTGCATAACAAGTATTTGCAATACAAGTTTACATTGTATCGACTTTCCTCTTTTATGAATAAACTACAAGTTTTATCGCGAAGGGCTTCATTCTCGTTTCCCATAAAACAGTTTTTTGTATATACTTTCTAATATGCTTGGATATTGAACTATATAATAATATCGAATTTTTACGACTTATTATAATTAAAGATTAAATTTCTTTAGAGATAGTTATTATATAATGTTCGAATTTGAATAACCGAATACTACCGAATAGTACCGAAATTATCTGTAGTCCATTGAAACGTTACTATTAGATGTAATAATAATCGTAATTGTACATTTACATGAAAGGTAAAATAACCACAATATGCGTAATAGTTCATGTATTAATATTTCACATACATACCAAATTTTGAAATGTACCATAAATTCATATAGCCTTTAACTTTTAATTTTTTTAATTTATACTGTACTATGTGGTAAAATACCATTATAAATATTTAATATATAAATAAAATATGATCAAATTTCTTGGAAGTAAAGGACACTAAAAAAATGTTAGCTTTTTTACTGAACTCTCACGATAATTCACTAAACTTTACTTGGCAATAAATTGTTCATAATACCACGAATATCTGGTCTACTTTGACTATTTCATAAAGTATTATGGAATAAGTCAGCAATTTTCTGTCAGTTTACTTAAAACTTTCAATCTTTTTGAAACTATTTTTTCCGAAAAGACGCATTGATGTTTGTTTGATTGTTCATTTTTCTGAAATTTTGTTTAAACCTTGAAAATTTGCATATCTGATAAAAGAAAATAGACTGATTATTAAAAAATAATTATCAACGATTAAGAAAGGTCTACAAGCTGTTGAAAAATGTTTAATTCATTTTCACTTGGATAAACAACGACCAGTTTACGTATACCAATAACAATATCCGAAAGAAATAAAATGAGCCTTATGAGAATACTCTTGTTTACAAAAATTCCCAATAAGAACTGCAACAAATTCCGCGGTAGTGTTCTGCAAGGTTGATGTGTTTAATTGATTGAATTGTCAATAACTTCTTATAAATATCTATATTACAAGAACAAACAATGTAAAATCAATTACTCTGATTTGCACTATGCACACTTCGAATAAAACATTTCCGCATTCTTATTTATCCGTAAATGTAAGTAGTACTATTCGTTTTTTATTTCATAAAATTACCGCAAGATTGGCGCATTCGTTTTTCCTATTCGATCATTTTATTTTTACTCGCACGAGACGAGCTCCCGTGGAATTTTTGCGCTTATCTTAACCGGTGTGATGAATACGTCTGTTAGTTCAGTCTTAGGAAGGAAACATTATGCAGAATGCTGTTCATTACACTTCACGTGAATATTACGCAACGAGTGCTTCTGGAATTGTAAATAGAGTTATAGGACATACAATGTGCATTTCGCGATAAATCAAGATTACCAGTTTTAGTTTGTAATAATGAAACTCAACTAAAAATTATGTAAAATATGGTGTTTTATTTAACGGTTAATAGGTAAATTAACGGTTAGATTTACAAAGTAATAATATACACATGACAAATTAGTTTAATATTAAAAGTTCTATTTCTTAATGAAAGAAAGAATTCGATAAAAAATTTCCTCTCTATATTCAAAATTACTCTTGTATAGCGAAAGTTATCAGTGCCATTAATTTTTCGGGAAAAATTATTCTACACTTTTTGTTAATTACTGAAAAGAGTTATAGAGTTATTTATTTCTGTGGTTTCTTTCCTATTTTATATATATTTAAAGTTTATGTTCACTAATTATTTGTGGTAATAAAGTCCTGTCCTGTCATCCTCGATTTTATTAGTTCCGAGATTTGCATTAGAGAATATTTATAGTAGAGTATTATTAGCATTAAAAAATGTCTCATTAATGTCAATTAACATATTTAAATGATTTTACGCGTAAAATTAAAAATTTATTAAGAGCTTGATCAAGGTTTTCACAAATTTATGTTATTCCTAAGTTCTCTTACATAATTCTGATACTTCAGTGGACGTAGACTGAACACATCATGGCTATTCAATTTTGGATGGTCAGAAATAGAACGGATAATTACGTCCACACATAGTTTTTATTACAGATATTGACTGTGTCTTTAATATTTTACACATGCGATATGAGGTATTATAAATTTATTTCTAATATTTTTATTTATCATTTACTTATCAGCTGAGACTTCCAAAACGTTTTTTCTCATCCATTATTTAAGCGGAATTTTCTGTAGCTATAAAGAATGTGTTCATCAAATTCTATTTTCTTTAAAAATAAGGAATAACCATGCGTTATTATTTATTATAACATATCGCGGTTAAGATCGCTGGATCTAGTATTTTAGTAGTAAGACATGATCAAAACATCCCTTATTGTCAACGTTAATATGTATATGGATGAAATTAACATACAATGTATAAATAGTAACAACATTTTTTGGTTCATCATGTGACCAAATTATATATTATTTTAGCTTTTTAAATGTTTGAAACAGCACCGGCGATAATAAACATTAAGATTTGGTACGTACTAACACATGCCGTTACCAAGAATAAGGGTGAAATATAGGGGGACACTTGGGATAAGTGACTAACCGCAATAAGTAGATAGTTTGGGCGATCGTATAAGTAGTAAGATGTTAACAAATAATAATAATCGAATCAGATTCTGTTTTTAGAGCACCAAATAACTTTAATGTAGATGTTCCTACTATTTTCTTCAGATATTAATATCCTCCAGCGAAGTAGTAACGGTTGCTGTAAAAGATGTTCACTTCATAATTATGGGTGAAAGCTTATTGTATATGGTCAAAAAATGAATTTAATCTGCATCTATTATAGAGGCATCGAGAAAAAACGAACTTAAGTCACTGGATATTTTTATTGGTTTCTGATCATTCTGGGTAGAATAACTCAATCGTTGGTAAATAATTATTTATCTATAAATACAATCAAACAGCAAAACCAACAATCTGAAAACAAAGTTTATATGTTTTTATATTTACTGAAAGCAGCTTTGATTCCTATGCATAATTCTATTTACAACAGACAATGTTATCATAAAAAGCGAATCAAATCAGTTATAAAACGGATGTCGAGTTACTTCCTTATTGCAGGAAAATACAACACGATGTAGTGTTTTCGGAAAAAAATAAAACAATGGCACCGTACGTTTATTTACTTTATTTTTTCCCAAATGAATATGCTGTAAACAATTACTAAATAAACTACACTGAGGGAAAGGATTGTTTACTATAAAGAAGGCTTCTTAATAGTTAAGAAATCGCATATTTAAATATGGCGAATCGAATAATTTTTTAAGCATCAAATAATTATTCATTTCATATAAAGCTAACATTTCTTTAGTGAAAACAATGCATTTTCTATCTTAAGAAATATGTATTAAATGCAACCAAACATTTCTTAATAGTTAAGAAACCATTTGTATACTATATGTTTGTAGCTATAAAGTAATGATTTCTTAATAGTTTCAAAATATAATGGTGGGAGTCGCAACGCATCGAAACATAACCTCAAATGACAACACGGGTGTTTTGTTTGCTTTTTTAAGAACGATTGAGTGTCATTGCAATTCGGTAGTTGTTATTGTGAAAATAAATAAATTAAAGATATTATTTATACGTCGTCGTAAATACGTGTGTTTTATAAACAAATACATCGTGTAAGACACATGTCTCATGTCTTATTTGCGGATTTGCGCAGCTACCGAGTTCAAAGTATATATTTCTTAACTATTAACAAATGATCAATTCTGAAGTAAGAAATAAAATGCTAATATTAAATGAATCGCCTTTAATATTAATATACTATTTTTACATTAAAAAAACGCTTTCAACTTTTCAATTGAATGATATTTCTTTACGACAAACAATCCTTTTTCTCAGTATACTTTCGAGCGCGATTATCGTAAAGAATAGCTATTGCAGCTTAGACGTTAAGCAATGCTTCATATAGAAACTGTTGCTGCAACTACACTCTAAGTTGCTTGAAAAGAACATTCATTTTATACTCTCCAAATTTTTATAAAAATTGAGCATCCCTTTGATAAAGAATAAATACGTCCGAATTGGTACTTTTACTTAAAGAGTTATCAGTCCAACAAATTTACATAACACGTAGTGGATATTTGGACATTTTTGATAAAGGATTAATTTTTCATTCCGAATATGATAAAACACGCTGGAAGGAGTAGAAAAAGTAATATTTGACAATAGTGGTGATTAAAACAGACGCAATCACGAGAAATAAAACAGTGTCCGTTTTTGTCAACCCCAACCACACTACTCTATTTTGGCAATAGTACATTACGGAACAAGTGCCTATAATAGGTTATTTTATAACACGGGAATTTTAAATAGAGGATCATTTACTTTAGATCACTATTGCGTATACTATTTTTCCTAACTCCGTACGCAAAAAATCGATTTTTCGTACGGAAATAAGTGTGCAAAAGTATGCGAAAGTACTATTTTTCCTCACTCATTTGCTTGTGGAAAATCGAATTTTGCGCACGGAGTTAGGAAATAATAGTTTTCGATACAAGTGGGGAAAAGTGTTTCCGAACGAATATGAGGGTTATGGCACGAACCGAAGGCGAGACAAAATTTCCTTATAACAAAATTATCTTGGAATTTGTCAAAGAATACACTAAAATTATTTCAAATTTTTTAAACGACTTTTTGAAATATTTCATTTCTCTGAAAATAAAAAATGATATCAATATATTCTGAAAAAAATTTAGGTTCGTAGAAAATTTTGTCTACAGTTTATAGTTTTTATGAAAAAAATTTCTTAACTGTTAAAAAAAAAATTACTCACTGCCATCGCCATTTTGTGATCAGGATGTCATTTTTTTAATATTTTAAAAATATATCATAATACTACAACTATTTTCTTCAGCTTTAGTGAAGAAATTTTGTGACCGCAAATACTCTTTCGACCAGAAAGAATGTTTTATTCAAAAGTATAACAGATTTTTTGCGTTTTTTTTTGCATTTAAATCGCTATATTTAATTTTCTGATTACGATAACTCAATTTTGATAACGCCATGGAAAAGAGCAACCTTGGAAATAGTACGGTGCATACCTTTTAATTTTGTTGATGTTCGATTTTCATACAAAATACTTAATTGAAATTAAAGTGCAAAAAGTGTCCTTCCCGGCGTTAATGGGTTAATTTTGTAATTCAGAAATATTTATGCAGCAACTTTAAACTATGCTATAAAAGAAATGTAATTAAATACAAGGTGAAAAGTTTTATGAAATTTCATGAAAATTAACGAAGCATGCGTTATTTTTTCTACAGCTGTATAACTATAATATATTTTCCTTATATTAGTATAGTTATTGAGAACTAATGTAAATGTACTAAAAGCTTTGAGATACGTTTGAAATTCGTATTAAACTAACGACATACTCCATGTTTATTTTCAAACAGAAGTTTTTATTTTTCCCGTTTTGATGTTTCACATACCTGTTCGCTGCTGATATTTTTATGTGAACCTTTAATTAAAAATAGTCTTCTGTGACAATCTATATGAGTTTCACTTCTGAAAAAGCCGCAGAAGCGTAAAAGCAAATAATAATATATACCCGTATGTTTTTATCGAGGAACTCTTTCCTGCTCTCGGTATGTGAACGACACCTATTTTACGTTTACATATCGAATTATATGAAATGCGTTAGATTCGTCGGGTGCAAATAAATATGTAAAATACAAATATTTCCTCTACCAGTACATTCACTAAAGCAAATAATGTATCTGCACGCTCCTGCTTACAGCGCAATATACAGTCAGAATACCTGTCGTGTAAGCGGTTTCTTTTTTATTTGAACAAATTCACAACTCGGGGACTTTTTTTAGTGCAGTGATTTTATTCCGAACTCGATAAATTTACTGATGTTTCTATCGAGTAGAACAGCTTTTCTACTTTTTCTTTGCTTCAATTCTTCCTTTGTTTTACGAAGCATTCTTATTTTTTCTGTTGCTTTCTTCCTCCGAATCAATTCCCATTTTCATGTTCGGGGTTGATAGCTTTAATACGGATCACAAAAATCGCCGACTCTCTGCAGTTTCGGGAAAACCCGCAATCGGCTTTAGAAGGAAGAATTTTTTATGTGTTTAGGGATGCTAAGAAAATGTATATCTATGTAGCAACTTTTCGTGCTGGCGTCAAGTCGTAAAGAATTTCATTGAAAACAGGACTGGCAAAGATGAAATCGATTTTATTCCCGTGTAAATTTACAGAGCAGTGGGCGATAATGATGTTGATCAAAGCATTTGTTATTCACAAGAGTAAAAGCGTTTGCCGATGTCTGTGTAGTCAAAACAATTTTATGCGCCAATGGTGCTACCAAAGGTATTCAATAGAACGGAGCTTAGACTTCCTTAACATCAATTGAATTTGTAAATTCACTGACTAGTGTTCTAAGACCATTTTTGTTTTTCATTGTAGCTGCAGCTTTCAAACGGCGAAATAAATTCTTTTTGTTTGTAAAATGCATATTATTTTATTAAATAGCTATGAATATTCCCTTGTTCTAAGAAATTAATAGAACATTTATGATTATCGTATCACTACATTGTAGTTGATTAACTAAGAATTCAATCAAACCTATGTAGATTCCCGGGTAACAAAAACTGATCTAAATTTCATGAAATTTAGCCGAAAGCGAATGAATAAAAAAAAATTTAATTCCGATTTTCCCTAGTGATTTCAGATTTCTAATTGCTGATTATTTTCTTCGCCAAATATGGAAGTTCGTAATGATCGAGGACTATTGCATTTCGGTGGTTCTTTTTTATTTTTAACGAAAGGTTCCATTCTCCGTATGTCTTTATTTATGGCTGTCTTCGTCGGATTTATTAGAATTTCAACCAAGGTTGCAGAATCGTTTTGCTGACTTTTGCACCAGAAGATTGTGATTTTGCTCTTTCGAATTTTCATATATCCGGCTTGAAAATGTTAAATGTCAGTTACAATTATGAAACTAATTTGGTTCAAAATGGACCAAAAAATGGTACTTTTCACATCTAAATGGTTAAATTATGCAACTCGGTTAGTTCCACATTTTAACCTATTTTAAACCGAATCATGCACAATTGGATGCTTTGGTTTGAAATAATTATCTAAGTTGAATTCGATCGGAATTCGATAAGAAAGTAATCCTATTTTAATTGATACACGGTAAGATTTGAAGCCATGAAGTACCATTGCCTTTGCCTGTATATAAAAACAGATAAAAACGGAACAAATATGTATGCGACGGAGACCTCATTTGTGTGCAATTTTGATCTAATTGTCAAAAAAAATTTAATTTTCATTCGCTTTCTGCCAAATTTAGATCAATTTTCTCTACTTAGATTGGATCAATGAAAAACTAGTTGGTCTTTTCATAAGGATAAGATAAAGCGAGTCCGTTGCTTTTAAAGATTATTTCTACACAGTTATGATAAACAATTGATTATGAAAAAAATATACATGGTAAAATATTTAGACCGTATGACAAAAGTTAGTGAACTATTTTAATTTTCCAACAAAATATTAACATCCTTCCGGATTCTTTCAAAGTATCGGAAAAAACATGTGCTATAGCGTTTGCAGCATAAAAATAAACCTTTCAACTAGTTCATTTATTTTACTTTAGGTATTATATTTTTAAAATATTATACTTTTATATAAATTATAATTTTAAAATTACTTTTATCTTACGAATTTTAGTTGTAGTAAAAGAAATCGATTATAAATTTACTTCTGCAGTTTATATTTACGGTTCAAATACAATAAACGCCTTCTGAGTATGTCTGGTATTTTTTATTTAATTCCGCCAACCTTCCTTACTGAAAATCATTTTTTAGGTCTGAATTTAAAATAATTGATGGGTTGTTAACTTTATTATATTTTTAAAGTACATCTTCAAGACTTTAAATTATCGATTTTACTCTGATCGCTTAATTTTTTGATGAAGGGTAAAAAATGTATGGTAATGCTTAATAATCGTATAGTACGATACTTTTAAAGATGGTGGAAAATGATAAAGCTGATTTTATAATATCAGAATATACCGAAACGAAAAGATGTTAATAACTGCAGTAAATGTATCCAATAGGTCTTATAAATATTTTAAAAAATTATGATAAATGATATGTAGATAAATTTAACAAAGTTGCATTCAATAACATTCGAGTACAAACATTTTAAACTCGTAATGTGACTCTCCCAAATATAAAATGGCGATCTTTTATCGTTCTATTACTTCCTCAGTTCATTATCTGAACATAGAAACCTTGAAAAAATTAAACGGAAAATGCAGTCGGTGGTATTCACATACTAATATGTGGATTTCACATGCCATGGTGCAGCTTCGGGAGTTTTATCACAAAAGTTATATCTAAATATTACTGGGTGATAAAACTCAAGAAAAGGCACCATGGACTGTGAAACTCATAAACTACTTTTCTCCACGTGACAAGTAGATAAAGGTAGACATTTGGACATCTTTAAATAGATTTGTAATATATACTTTGTAGGACCTCTAAGAATTTCTAGTTTAGTTCTATTTTAGTTCTAATTGGCGAACAAAACGAGTCGAAAACGAGATTTTGTCGCAAAATCACCATCACACTATTCGGAGACGAAGTCTCGCTATTTCTACGAGAAAAAAAAATTATAACTTTTTGAAAAAAAATGTTTAGAGGTCTAACGTAATGTATGTCAACTAACAAAGCAGAACTCTCAAGTAAAAGTAAGTGCACCAAGTGAACGCTTCAATTCTGATTTTAAAATATGTTTAATAAATGATTTCGTTGCCAGCTAAGAATAAAGGTTTATCACATATTATTTGAGAGAATGCAGAATTTTTGTCTGATAGTTTACTTTGGTTAAGAAATATTTTATGTTTCAGTGACGATTAAAATGTACAACTTTAATATGAATTAATATTTTCCCATTCTTATAGATTGATAAAAAATAATCACATTTTACTACTTGAATTAAGAAGTAACAGTTCTGGTGATGCGAGTTCAATTGAATGAACTATAGAGAGCAAGAACTCTCCCAGCGGTATTATCCTGCTGCACTAGAATTGCCAGTGAAACCACTTTGTAAGAGTATTACGTTACAATGAGGGAGATTTCCACTAATGGGTTTTATTTCTCTTTTGAAATCAAAAACCAAAAAATACACATACAGTTATATACTTGATAGTAACAAATGTTCGCAGTTATATACTTTAACTAAAAATATATTCACCATTGATTTTATTAAGTAAACAATTTTTGTTCCATTTTAAGAAAAAGTAATTTACTGATAAAATCTAAGTACTTAATTATTCATATTACTGCCGATCCCTACGTAAATTAAAAAGACGTCATGTATTATAAAGGACATATGAATCATAATATAAATTTATCTTATCAACGAAATATGACCTTACAGACGCTCTGTGAATAGTTTCCGCCTGTAGGGCTCAATTATATGGTAAGTTACTTCAACATAAAGTGAATTTCGGTTAAATCTACTTTCAAAGGGATTTTACTTCTTTTATAACGATTATTGCTCTTCACTTCTACAAGTCCCTAAATCGAGCCGTGGTTTAGAATGTAAATGGGCCAATTTTAATGTCGAATTTTAATAATTTATTCGTTTCAGTCTTTTTGTTATTTACATATTTAAAAATTTTCATAAGTACAACACACTTATTTTTTTATCGAATATTTTAGAAAGTTAAGACGGGAAAAAATACCATATTGTTATATTTAAAGAGTTAAAAAGCATCGAAAAAATCATGATTGCATATACTGCAACATTGGTTGCTGATGTAATTTTGTTGAAGATATAAACTGACAATTACACATAGTAACATTCAGAAAAATTAATCTAGAATTAATCATCCCATTGGCTAGATTAAGTAGTTTTATTACTTTTAACAGTTAATTATATTCTCAACGGATTTAATTTGTTATATCCATTTTATAGAAATTTGGTTCCTATAAATAAAAGAACATTATACTTGTTTTAGTTGCTATTGTGATGCAGCTTGGTCCTTGTCAAAATGATTGAATCCAAAAGCCTAATTGATCTGATCTATTCTTCAGTGTCGCTTCGAAGTTACAAAAATATATGAAAAATATAATACAAAATAAGATACACTAATCATTAAAATTATATACAAATTTTCTGAAATTCTTATAAATAAAAATGTATGTTTCTCTTTTTCAAGGCAAATATATAAGTTTGAATTATTTATACATTTGATACACACTTCTTAAGCATTTTTCGCACGCGACCGCAATATCAGTAGCTTTAAGATCGAAGTTCTCTGTAGTATCATAAGAAAAATAGAAGTGTACATTTACTTGAAGGTGATCCCAAGAGAACAGGATTCCCTCAAGTCCCTTCGATCGTGCGGAATCTTCTCACTTACGATATTTTGCTTTCCAGATCATTCCCTGTACTATACAATTGATTAACACTGTAATTTTATTTAAAATTCATCCTTTTAAGCTCCGAATTATAAATGTACATATTGATGAATTTAACAATTCTGCCGGCGTATTTCGTTGCCGTATGAAATCCAATAATGCGGATATCACTCTTTTAATTGCCATTGTTCTCTTTTGTGTCATTTTTACTGAATACTTCAAAATTGATTGGATTATACGTATATTATGAATTTCGTAAAAAGAACAAATTATATCATGGAGATTACAAAAAATTACAATACTGTATTATTCATTTTAGTTTAATTTAGTTCTAGCTCAATTTTTATTAAATTAAATTGAGGAGGTATTTATTAAAATATATTAGTTTTGATAAAATGTCATTTTTTGTAATTGTGAAATTTTATGATATGCGACAGACATCACTTTTATAGAAAGATAAATAATTACTGAATGATAGATTGTCAGAAATATATTTAAATTTACTGCTTTATTTATATTGTTTATGAATATGGGCATTGTTCTAGAACTTTTAAACTTTGAGGTTGAAGAAAATTGCATTTTTTTTTAGGCACATTCATGAAATTAATATTATTGGCTTTAGAATTGATCAAATGACAGGAAAAACCTTGCGTGACTCATTTATACACAATGTATTTTTTTTTAATGTAACATATGTTACGTTACTCGTAAAATTAGTTTTTAGTTTTGTAACGTTTAATATACATAAAAAATTCAGTTCTTTTGCTTGTGGCCTAATTTTTAGAAGCTTGTATATAAAATTAAACGTCTAGTTAATAGTTCAAATTTAAAATAATGGATTAAATATGGCGGACTATTTTTACAAAATTTCTTTGATTTTTATAAAATTTGATATGTTAGAGTTTTTGAGGCCACTGATTACAAATCCAAAGTCGGTTTTCATTATAATTTGAAATCCAAATACATGATTTAACATTAAGGATACCAAAAAATTAAAACGATTTGTAAAGAATAATCATTTTATTATTGTCAAAAATTTTTTTTTTTGTTGTATTAAAAAAATTTATTAATAACACAGGAGAAAAGATCACAATGATTCCAAAGTACTTAGAAGCTAAATTGTAGATGTGCCATTAAATAACTTGATTTTTCAAAGTGAGCTTCGCTTGGAAATTTAAAGTTTGACGTTGTCGCATTTTTTATGTATAGGTGGCACACATTCGGGCAAAGGCTCAAATTGCTTCTTATCATATAGGTAATGTACCCCTGTTGTGTGGTTTCTTAAAAACCAATGTGAAAAAAATGATCTAAGGTTGATTGCTAAATTGTCAACTATAAAAAAAAGTTATCTCGCAAGTTTGAAGGTATATAATTTTATTCCTCAGTGAGGCACATCATTAAGTTAAGGATTTTTCATTTGTTTACATCCCCAAATACTTCCACAAAAAACCACCGACCATAAAAAAAAGGTGCAAAAAGTTTCAGTGTTAAAACTGAAAAAATGTAGTGAGTGTCGCGCACCAAAAACAGGCAAATTCACTACTTTTATTTACTCTCATTGTTTCCTACATATCTGTAATTAGTAATAAACACTTATTACATGCAAATCGAACAAAAATTTGTTGATCTGTAGTGTTACAAAGTTATATTTAAAATTTTTATGGTATCATAATGAGCGACAACGTAAAGTATAAAAGTTCTAGAACAATGCCCATATATGTTTTATTTATCTCGAATTGTGTAAATATGTAATAATATGTCGATATTTTATAAAATATTAGTGATAATATATTACTGCAATATTATGCGTACAGAGGCAAATTTCATTTCGTGTGCAAATTTATAATGCGTACAATCTTTATAAAGGACTGTGTACGTGGTTTAATATTCGAATAACTAACCGAGAACATGTTCTGCCCAAACGCATGAAAAAGTAATTTGTAGACATCCTATTACCATATACTCTAACGCTATAATTTTTTGCTCGTTCTTCATGCAGCTGAAAATTACGACCATTATTTTTAATTTTGCGTGTTTATTTGCATAAAAAAGTCCAACAATAAGGTTATTGCGTTATAACGTTAGAAGAATTTGTCAGTATTAAAAATGCGTATTCCTAAATTTGTAGTTTGTATAAATCTTTCTGAACTGACAAATATTTGCACTTTGATAGATGTTTCAGAGAAACTCATTTTTTATGCATATGATGGAAAATTCTAACAAAAATAAAAAATGGTTGTTTAATTCTATTAGTTAATCGAATATGGTAATGAAAGAGCATATTTCATTGACCCGTATCTTTCGTACCAAGCAATTGTTATACGCGTAATCGAGTGTATCAATCACATTAACCCAGGAAGATCCCAGGGGTGGTTGCTTGGATTTAAGCTTGCGCAGAAGAACCTACGTCATACCTGTCTGAGAAGCACCAGATGAGTGTTATTGTTTCAAGAAACGCGTGACAAAGATCAATGAACATTTTTTATTTTATTCCCAAAAAATAAACGCTTAGGTATACTGGTTCATCGCAGACTCGAAGTTACTGACTTTGAAAGTAGCAATATGCAAATGAACATAGTCGTGTTTAATAATAGGAAATTCGTTTAAAAAAAATGAGATGATTAACGTATTAAATGAGGTTTCGAGTTGATTATGCATTGCTTGAATTAGTAGATTTGGTAGAATTTCTTTTGAAAAAAGGAAGAATGTTTTATTGTTAAAATATTTAAAAACAACATTTCTTTCTCAGAATTGCTGATCAATTTGGTACGTCCACGTACATTGAAATTTTTAGCCCCCAATGAAATAAATTATTAGTTAATTTTGCTGAGAAAGTTAAGTAACAGTGGCTAATGATTTTGTACATAATTCTCTAGAATCGTTCGTTTCAAAGTTTGAACACAGGTTAGCAAAATATATCGACGTGATCAATCAACAAATCAAATTCGCGTGAAAAATGTTTAATTTAAACATATGTACCTTATTTTTTATTACTATACTGACCACGGACAGTTTATTCCATATTAGTCCTCGGGAAAAAATGGATTATATATAATTATATATAAATTTAGATACAATTATATATAACAATATATAATTATATATGTTTATATACGATTATATATAATTATATATGAATTTTGGCCGTATATAATTATATACAATCGTATATAAACATATATAATTATATATTAGCATATATAATTGTATATAATTTACGCCTTTATATATAATTATATACGGCCAAAATCCATATATAATTATATATAATTATATATAATTGGATCTAATTGTATCAAAAATTGTATATAATTGTATATAATTATATATAATCCATTTTTTCCCGGGTTATATCATGCGAGTTTTGGACGCTTTTTGCTGTCGTCGATACTGAGTAGGTTAAAATTAGAATACTACAGAATTATAGTAGATTTATCATAAATAAGAGATTCTGATGGCTTTGCTCAACCACCATAACCATTATGATTAATTTTTTCGACGATGGTGTACATTCAATTAATATTTATACGTATACATTATGATCTGACTTGATATCGAAATAGTAGTTTTTGATACAAGCACGTAAACGTTTTTTTTACGATTGTGATGATTGTAAAAATAAGTAAAAAAATGAACTTTCTTTTTAGTAAAACGAAAATCACAGAATATTAAGAAATGATCGATATTTACGTTTTTTTATATAAGAAATCACTTTATACAACGAAAATAAGGCCATCAATTTTTGTTTACACTCAGAAATGTCTAAAGATAGTTTTAGGACCTTTGAATTACATCTTGTATTCTATATTTTCAAAAAAAGTTTTTAAAAAAATTATTGATTTTACAAATCAAATTTTGTATTTCAATTCCAGCAATGAAGAGGTAAATCTTAAAATTAAAAAAAAAATTGAATATGAAACGCTGCAGAATTGACCCTGAATTCGTGTCCGACAAGTTGTGATCGTTTTCACTTAATACTTAAAACTCAATATTAATATTATGCATAGATTATCGTATTTTAGAGATTACTCTAATATACTTCCAAGTTTTTAATTTTGTTTGTTCGGCCCTTTCGTAACGATTTTTTTTTCATTCCAGAAAACTTAGAAAACGTAGTTGTGGGAATATTTCGAAATGGGAAATGTTCGGTTTTTAGATAGCGTTCCATCTTAAAACTCGGCATTCTTTGTGACAGCACCGCCTGTTGTAGAACGATTTACACTATCAAAAATAAATTTTTGAATAAAGTTATTAAAGACCGTTTAAGTTACTTTGCAACCGTACGTGTGACAATTTTTTCAGACTTGCGCCATAGTCTTGCATTTCTAATATCAACGAAACAATACCCGAGAAAATACTGATGCATTTATGAAAAATAAACAGACTAACGCATAATGTTCTTTTATACCAATAAATCGCAGAAATAGTAACATACGAATCGCGAAACATTTAGAGTGTTTACTGTTTCGTTATGGCCGGTGAGTAGAGCAGACACGTCTTTCTTTTCTCCGTACTTACCTCTGTAATTTGTGCCTAAATCCGTTTTTTTGGGAGCCGTACTTTCAGTGACACTCTGCCGGAAGGACCCGGAGTCGAGCATCTGAGTGCTGTTTTTACTCCGAGTTTTTGTTCCGGTGAAAAAGAGAGTTTTTGAGAAACTGTCAACCGTTCAAAGGGCTGTATATCAACACTTCGTCTTACGAGCAGCGACGTTATTTCTCAAACTTGGTATATTCGCCCAATAAACGGAGCAGTACATTCGAAATTGCACCTATCGTTGGCACTTTCTAAATTTGGTTAATTGGACATAGAAACTTGTTCGCCGAATTAAAATCATATCTCACGGATGTTGTGAAAGCTAAGCATTCAGAAGAAAAGCATTTAGGAGGCTCCGTGCATCTACTGAAAATCTGCTGTAATCGGGAATTAATAATTGCATACTTTTCTTGCTGTCAACAGAAGAGATACACACATAGGCGCTTATCGGTGAGTTTGTTCCATGCATGCTTGCTCCCTACCACACTCTCGGGAACCTTAGCGTGCGTGTAACGTAGAGTCTATGACGTAGGCAGTACACAACTCACCGACATAACAATCTCGCGCTACAAATTTGAGAGCTGTCAATGGGAAAGTAATTGACATTTCAGAATTCAGTTTTCGAGCAGAATCGACGGAACGTCTGAAATTTATTTTTTATATGAAGTACTATGAGATGTAGTGAATTGATGGCATTTTTATTTGAAACTTGTTAGTTTCGCACGTGTCAAGGAGAGTTTTACAAGTTCGGCAATTTCTTGTCATTTTGGCACACCAGACGTCACCACCTACTGGTTAAAGTGTACGCACATGTCCGAAGAAATTACACCTCAGCCCCTGCTTAATCAGGCGGATACACAACCAAAACACTTAATCGGTAGGAAGGAGGGGCAGTGCTCCCCGCTGAATCGTCCAACTCCCACCAGCGGCCGTCCTACTACCGCGAGCAAGTGGATCGACCTGCATACAAGCACTACAGGCACGCTCGACAATTTTGTACTTAAGAAAAGAAAGGGTACATTTTCGGCTGGCACAGAAGAGCAGGTACTTCCTCCGTCTCTCAGAGAGCGAAGAACGTCTTCGTATACACAACCCTTAAGTTCATCTGCCAATATGATCTCAGGAGAGGCTTTGGCTCAGTTGCGGGCAGATATTCAAACCTCTATTTCGGAGTCGACTCGTACACTGTCTCAAGAAATTTGCAGCTGTAAATCCGACATTTCGGCAGTCAATAATACTCTGCTCGAAATGAAAAATGAACTTTCGGGGAGGCTTGTTACCCTTGAGAAAAAGGTACAATTTCATGAATCCTCTCTAAAAAGGCTGGCAGATAAAGTTGAACTGCGAGACAAGATACTGAAGAGGAAAAACATTCTTATCTCCGGAATTGAACCTGGTCTGCGCCCGGCAAAAGAAGTGGCTGCTAATTTTTTATCGACCAAGTTCTCATGCCAAGATGTGGTGGCTAGTGCAAAGTTCATCCGTAGCAACCCGTCTACCATCCTGGTGGAGTTAATTTCAGAGGAGGTCAAGTTCTCGATTTTTTCCGCAAAAAAATCAGTCCTGCAAAATACGAAAATCTTCATTTCGAACGATTTAACAGACAGGGAACGCGTAATAGCTTACAAGGCACGAGTGGCACATCGTACGGCCACTTTAAAAAATCAATCGTTTAAAAGAAAAGCCAATAGCATTGCCGTTAATAATGTGTGGTTTAGTTGGTCCGACGAAGATCAAGACTTTACTATTCCTTGCCAAGCAACAGGCCGATTACAATCTACACCTGCTACGGAATCGAACTCTGGTGTTCAATTTAGAAATACGGCATTTTCTCAACGTCGTTCGCCAAGCAGTACTTCGCCTATGGATGGTTCATCTAGTTTTCAGAGTCAGCCTTTTTAGATGGTTCCCGTCTTCGTCCTCAATCAATACTATCAGTACGTTCCATACCGACAAGTCACGCAAAGTTTTTTAATTCACCGCACTCGTCTTCTTCTACCGACATATTGAAAATCGCGTTTTGGAATGCTCGTGGAATTTACAATATTGCGAATAACTCTTTTTATTCATCTTTCGGTATTTTTAATCTGTCTGAAACTTGGTGTGAAACAGAAGATCGAGTAAAAGATATAAATAATGGCACTTCAAAGCTTTTTTCTCCGGCCTCCCGCGCGTTTAAGTTTGGCCGCTGTAGTGGAGGTCTCCTCTCTTTACTTAAAAACAATTTAGAGTATGTTACGCTGGAAATTGCTCCTAGCTGGATTTTTTATTTAATTAAAACTCAACCGGTCAATTTAATAATAGGATCTGTTTATTTTTCTCCAAAATCCGACTTAATTAAGGACCTCCAAATTCCACAGACTAACATAGACACTTTGAAAGCCCAGTACCTCGGCTGTGTGTTTCTTCTCGGTGGAGATTTTAACTCAAGAGTTGGATCATTAGATAATTACTTAGACTTTCCAGAAATATTTGAAAATTCGACTGTTAACGAGATAAGAAAATCACACGATAAACAGCATAACAGACGAGGTAATTTTTTGCTCGATTTTATGCGTACAAACAATTTTATTTTGTTAAACGGCCGTACGCCCAGCGACAGCCTCGCACATTTTACGTTTCTTGGTAATAACGGATATAGTGTAGTAGATCTTGTGTGGATCTCCGCGTCCCACCTCGCCTTCGTGCATGATTTGAATACCGGAAATGATCTTTACGGCTCGGATCATCTGCCGGTGTGCGTGTGTCTATACTTGCGTACAGATAATTGTATCCCTAGAGAGTCTTCTACTCTCCACGGGACGTTATCGAGAGCTAAATTTTTACGGTCGAATGACGGGAATGTACATTTTGTCAATGCGCTTAGAACATTAAGTACAAATGTGAATGGTAAAGACTCGTACTCAATTGAATCTAACTATAATTTCTTAATTAATGCTCTGCGTGACACTGCAACACAAGCAAAAATTTTAGTTTTACCAAGAATAATTAACACATTCTTTAAGCCACGTTACAATAAAGCTTGGTTCGATAAAGACTGTGTCGCGGCTAAGAAAAATTATAATCGTACATTGAGATCGATGAGAAAGAACTCATATAGTTCAGGCTCGGTTCAATTATTTAAGACGGTGAAAAAGAATTATTTAGAACTAATGACAGACAAAAAACGATCTCATGCCCTGTCAATCACGAACAAATTTGCAGCGGTGCATGATTCCGGGGAATTTTGGAATGCGGTTCGTTCCTTCCGCATAAAACCGAGTGTTGGATCGATGGTCTCGATAGAGTCCTGGGAGGCTTATTTGGCAACGATTTTTCCGCAAGTAGGAGATTCCTGCGTATCCCTCCTTGGAGATGTTAATCCCTCGTTAGATTCGCCTTTTACGCTTATAGAGTTATCTAATAGCATAAACAGACTGAAGGTCGGGAAAGCCATAGGACCGGACGGGCTGCCGGCTGAAATTTTTAAGTTGCTCGATAGTCCCTGGCAATCTCTTCTACTTGACTTTTTTAATTCAATTTTTTTGCGGGAAACTTTTCCAAAGGATTGGGCCCGTGCCTCCCTATTCTTTTTGTATAAAAAAGGTTCTCGCGAGGAACCTGCTAATTACCGAATGATTGCGATTTCTAATGCTCTTTCAAAAATTTTTTCGCAGATTCTTTGTACACGCCTGACTGAATGGGCTTCTAAAGCATCTATCTTGCCAGAGGAACAAACGGGGTTTCGAAGTGAGAGGGGTACGGAGGATAATATTTTTGCTTTGTTTGCTACCATACAGATCATGCTCCGCCGTGAAAAGTCGAAATTATACAGTTTATTCGTGGACTTCAAACGCGCATTCGACTCTGTACCTCACGCACTGCTATGGAAGAAACTGCTTAGGCTTGGCGTAAGTGCGAAATTTGTAAGAGTATTAAGTGCCATGTATCATACCGCTTCCGTTTTTACTCAAACCGATAACGCTCTCTCTTCTGATTTTAAAGTTACCATAGGAGTACTACAGGGCGAAATTCTGAGTCCGCTGCTCTTTATTTTGTACCTCTCGGATATCACTATTTTTTTTAGGGAGAGAGGCGCCCGTGGCGTAGATGTAGCGACATCGTACGATCTATTGTTGTTACTATATGCGGATGATCTTACGATTTTCGCGTTCTCATCCAACGACCTGCGCAGAAAGCTGACGCTTCTTGCCGAGTACTGTACCTTGAACGATCTCACCGTAAATACCGATAAAACTAAGATCATATGCTTTAGAAGAGCGGGTCAACTCGACTCTTATTCCAAAGACTTTCGTTACAATGATTGTCCGGTTGAGGTCGTAAATGGGTATCGTTACCTGGGAGTCGTGTTCTCCTCTTCTGGGTTAGGGCTGAAGCCATGCGAGGACGCTGTCTCTAGGACGGGCGCTGCGTCGTCCTCAGTCTTACCAATCGTTACCGCCGCTAAAATCGGTACTTGGTACGCTTATTTTAAAATTTATAGTGCTATGATAACCTCGGTCCTACTTTATGCAGCGCCATTTTGGGCTTTAAGATATCTGGGTAAACTGGAAGGTGTGCAGTGTCTATTTTTTAAGAGGTTATTTAACCTAGCCAGAAGCACCCCCTCATATCTGATTAGACTCGAGTTGGGGCTCCTTCCTATTGCGGTGGAGATCCTGAACCGAGCTATTAAATGGGTGGTAAAAGTCCTTAGAATGCCTACCTCCAGGATACCCAGAATTTTATTGATGCGTTTACACGAACTAGTAAATAATTCGTTGTCTCCACCTGCCGCGAATTGGTTAGGGCAGCTGAGAACTATTTTGGACATTGCAGGAGTATCTGATCTTTGGGAAAGATTCGAAGCGGACCACTGGGAGCGTTTAAGACCTTCCATTGTCGAAAAATACGCGGATTTATGCCGAAGAAATGATCTGGCCTCGTATTTCGACTCCGATTCGTCGCAGCTACCTCTATTACGTCTG
This sequence comes from Trichopria drosophilae, assembly GCA_030407085.1. NCBI lineage: Eukaryota > Metazoa > Arthropoda > Insecta > Hymenoptera > Diapriidae > Trichopria > Trichopria drosophilae. The sequence goes on from CM059583.1 coordinate 46,706,075, forward strand.
CATAAAGACTCTGCTTTCACCCAGTACCCAAGGCGTTTACCTCTGGAATGCCTGAAATTAAAAATGCAGCTCCGTCTAGCTACGAAATATACGCGCTCATTATCAATCTCCGGTTGTCGCTACAACTACGACCCGACGTCTGTTTGCACTTTATGCAACTTAGGATTAGTCGAGGATATCATACACATTTTTTGTCAGTGCCCAGTATCGTATTGCCTATGTGAGGATTTTTTCCCAACAACACATTCTCCGGAAAATGCGTTAATGGAACTAATCTGCGGCAATGACGTGCAGTCCGCGATGCGCTTATTTAGATTTACAAAAGCCTGTATCGTTCGTCGTAATTTTTTGAAGGGACTATGAAGGAGTTTATGAGTGTTTGCTTTGTACGTCAGCAGCTATAGTCAACTTTTATAATTTATTCGGCATATGTACCGACTTTTATGTTTTGTTTCTCCTTATGTACCGGTTTTTAATAGAATTGTAAGTTTTGTGTATTATATTCTACTCTGTAATTTTAAATTGTGTATCTGTTTTACGGAACTCTTTCTCGATGGGACTTTGTTCCCTTTTCAAGAGAAATAATAAATCTATCTATCTATCTATCTACTGTTTCATTATGAAACCAATCAATAATCTCATAAAAGTATTCATTTTTAGAGAATGACACCGTTAACAGATAATTTATAAAAATTTTCATCTAATCCAAAATTTGCACGGAAAACTAAATATGTGCTTGGAAAATGAGGAATTTTGATCACATATGCTTATTTTGTTTACTTTTACTTATGTTAGTTTTTAATTGATTTTCTTGTGTATTCCATGAGTCATAGTTCGGTTATTCACCGCAGATACTCATTCATGTTATGCGTTGCTTGGTTAGAGCGTTATGACGAAAATTCTTATCCTTAATATACTTGGGGTTAATCTTTTGGGAGTAGTTCGTTTACCTCGATACTCAAGTGTACACGGGTGAAAGATGGGTAGTAAACTGAGCCTTACTTCCATAGTAACTATTCTAGGGATCGAAATAATTTAATGAAACGTACACTAAATGAGTACGCATTACATCTCTGTATCCATAAAAGAAGTTGTCAAGCAGATCTGAAATATAGATTGTTACGTTGATGTTACTTTCATTATTTCTCTGTGACATTGATACCATAAAAGCGCTATACATATACATTTATATCTGCCCTGTCTGATATTTTTCTACCAGTAAAAAATTACAAGCAACGTCAAAATGGATCGATTTGGGAACAATACATTAGAATATATCACCAAGATAATAGACAGTAATTTAGTAGTTTCTCAGCAATGTCTATCAATGTGAAATGTAAGATAATGTTTCATGGAAACCAGGAACACCCGTTTTTATTAGCAAAATCGCGATAAAAAAAATAATTCTCCAAACCACCTTCGACCTTTGCAAACATTCGCAATATTTCCCTCAACTCCATTGGGATATGGGTATAATAGAACTCATTAGTTTTATATCATTTTTATCTATAGAATGAGGAAATAATATGAAAATCCTTAAAGGTTATTGCCTTTACATGCATGTAGAGGATGAGTTTAAATGAAAAGAGCAACTGCCAATCCTCAAACAGTATCTAGACTGAAAGCGGATGATGACCTCAGATTTGACTTTGGATTTCCAGAGATATTTGAGGCCCAATTTTATTTTTTTAAATAGAAATTAATACTTTTGACATGAGTAATGCAAACAGTTAATGAAAAATTTTCATACTGTATTTTAGATCACGATTTTCCAAAATTTCCCTATGTCAAAAACCCTAAAATAAGCTTATAAATTTAACATGCATCATTCGGTTGCCTATTCAAAAAGATTTGGGGATTGAGCTTCATGATTTTTTGAGTATTGTTGATGTTTTTATATATTATGACGAAAAATTATGTTCGGTTCTTGGGCAAAAACGATCACCGATAACATCGGGATTCCATAATTGAGGGTTCCATATATATTTTTTTAACCTTTATATTACTCATTATTTTTATAATTCCTTTAAATTTGATAGCGGAATAATTTAACCCTTATTGACCCAATTTGTCCGTTTTTGCCCTTCAACTTCAAAGCAAGGACAATTTTGTCATTGATGCTTAATAAAATCTGAACATTTGTAGGCGGATATTTTAAAGTGTGCTCTTTCAGAATTTGGCACGAAAATTTTGAAAAAACCACCCCTTCCTACCCTATTTTTCAATTTTAAAAACGGAAACGTGATTTGTAAGGTAATTTTTTTTTTAAATCGTATTTTTGATGCGAAAAAGGTCTTGGCGATAGCTGAAATCATCAAAACTCCGGCTCAAAAGGTAAAAGTAATAAAGTTACATACTCAACAAATTCATTTTTCATCACAAAAGGGTTGTGCGACCACATCTGAAATGAATGAAAATTAGGATGAATACCGTGCGACTTTCGGTCTTCATTCCTAAAACTATTAATAATGGGTAGACATTATTCTATAACTTTGTCATAAGCATTGTCTTTGGTATGTGAGCGTATAAAAGCTGCTATTATTTTTTTTACAGAACTGAATTTATTTGCAATTTTTATATAAATATATATATATAAATTGTATTTTTTAAAAACTGCCGATTTTTACCCCTATTATATGGGGTGGTAACACAATTTAACCTTGGCTAAGAAAATAAAAGATATTTTCTACTATCTGTAACCTGTTTTCAAAAGCCGAAACCAAAATGTTATTTTAGGTGTGATCGCAGAACCTCTCTAGGATGAAAAATTAATATTTTGTCTGTATAACTTTATTATTTTTACATTTTGAGCCTAATTTTTCGTGGTTTCAGCTATCGCGAAGACCTCTTTTTCATCAAAAATATGATATAAAAAATAATGTTATTTTTTTTAAATTGAAAAATAGGGTAGGAGGGGGTGCTTTTTCGCAATTTTCGTACCGGATTCTGAAAGAGCATACTCGAAAATAACCGCCTACAAATGTTCAGATTTTTGATAGCATAAATAATAAAGTTGTCCATGCTTAAAATTGACGAACAAAAACGGACAAATTTGGTCAATAAGGGTTAACAGGTGTTATCAATCGAGCTAATGATCAAATAATTATATCACCGCAAATAATAATAAAACTCTACTCCTTTAAATCAGTACGATGATTTATTACTAAATATTCTGCGCTCAAAAATAGCTAGTTTTAAGTAGATCAATATGTTATTACCATCCCTGGTAACTCGCTATATACAATGAGCATTTTTTTAAAATTTTTATTAATAAAAATGTGCATTTGCTTAGGGTACAAAGTACTATATGTTCTGAAATGTTTGTAAATGAAAATTTGTAGTATTCTATTTAAATATTCATATAATTTTAAGTATAAATAAAGGTATGTTTTTTAGAAATTGCAGGTTGATTTAAAGAGAGAAAGAGACAGAGAGACAGAGAGAGAGAGAGAGAGAGAGAGAGAGAGAGAGAGAGAGAGAGAGAGAGAGAGAGAGAGAGAGAGAGAGAGAGAGTTCTATACTTTTACTCTTCCGATCTTAGAGAGCGACGCAATTTTATTCAATATTATGTAAAATAATACCCTTTCCCTGTATTATAAATTATTTTATTGTGAATAATTTTGCGCTTCAAATCTAAGTAAGCACTGATCTTGTTTGGATGTAAAAACATATGTGTATTTACATTAATTACCACGCGGTTTATGTGCTCATTAAAATAATGGATAATATTATTGTCATTTTAATGTATATCTGGTAATTTACGTAATAAAATAAATGTCATTATAAGCTATAAAAAGGCCATATAAAAATGATTCATTTTTCTTTAATGTCATCATATTTTTTTACTTTTTTTGCAACAATGTATTTATTTAGTTCGTACTGCGACAGTTATAGTCGACAGGGAAAACGAATATTAAAAAGTCAAATACATCACGCGCCGGAAAAGTATGAAAACCGCGAATAATATAGAAATACAGAATTATACAGTGGAGAAATATAGTTTATTAAAATGTCATTTATTAACTCTCTTTGTTATTGGTTCATTAAATCTAACCGTATATCTGACTATCATTCATTTTCATTTATTTTACTAAATGACCGTTTAATAAATACACCAATCATAATCTATTTTCTAGTTTAATAATGATTTATAAAAAGGTATTATTTTCATTTTAGGAAACGCTGGACTGATGAATTGCAATCAAAGTATGTATACATTAAAGTTGATATTCATAAGTACATTTTATATGTATCATATTATTTTAATGTTCATGTATAATTCGTTAAAATGGGTGATCAACATTTAGCATTTATTACAATAATTACATTATAAGGTGATGAGTTTTATATGTGTGCACAGAAAATCAGAGGTATTTTTAAATTGAAACTGATTGTATTTGCAAGTAGAATAATACATACAATTAGTTCTATACGCTTATTTAAACCATAAAACGGCGTTCACTGAGTTCTCAGTATTATTGTTTTTATTTTCCATTCATCTCAAATAAAAAATTCGATCGATATTTTTCAATACGGGTAGACCGTGTTCGGTAAACTGGATATTTTAGAGCTTCTGACAAAAGTGTATACGCGCTGTCTGGGCGTTTATTTCGTTCTCAATATTTCAACGGAAACCTGACAATCACTATGCTACTCTGATAGGATTTGTTTCAATAAACTCCAAATTCATAACTGAAAATACCCGTTTAAAATAGAAAATATTGCTGCCAAACACTCAACATTTCTCGATTTTTATTCATATGACAAGTGATGATATTTTTCTGAAGTAACATAAATTTTAATTCCTCGATTTGAATTCAGTTAGTGACAATATTTGTGTGGATTTCGATATAAAAAGCACCTTTTCTGAAATACATACAATGTATTGTACAAATACGATTTTACCGAAGTACATGATAAACGATTTTGGAAAATTTACCGAAAAAAGGTAGAGCAAATATTTTGTTGTACTTTTGTTTCTGATATAAGTCCACACGAAAAAAGAATAGTTAAAATATCCAGAAAAATAATTAAATAGGCCCTTATTATTTTTTCTGGTTAAAATAGTCAGAAATATGGTTGGTTAAACCAGAACCATTGTTAGTTTAACTAGAGCTATTGTTAAAACAATTACTTTTTAAATTAAACTATCCAAAATTCTGAAATACCAGTAAAAAATAGTACTGTCATATTTGCCAGAACATTTGTTTGAGTGCACTTTATAGGTATAAAAGCCACGATTACGAGCTGCAGGAAATGAATGATTATTTATTATTTTAAACGTGCTGTGGAATGCAATATCCCTGATTTTATAAAAGCTTCGTAATCCTTCAATCAGAAAAAAAGGTTCCAAAACAAATAACGATCCATCCATATACATTAAAACAAATATTTACGGTGAAAATAGATTTTTATTCAAAATGTAGAATTTGCATTCGAAGCTTTATTTTTCATAGTTCAATTGCCACGGATAAAAATAGATAGATTTTTTAAAAATCGTGTTTACGTTTTGCAGTTCATACTCTGATAGAACGGTATAGGTACGATGATGAGAAATGTAGTCAGTTTTCCTCCCAACTCAGAAAAATATAAGTCTGTCTCATCGAATATTTATTACGACTCTTCTTATAGAGTATACTTAAATCCTGGTGAAAAATATAAGCAGATTAACTGGCCATTACCCAGAATATAGATAGTTTTGCTGCCCAATATTTGTTCATAAATTCTAGCGAAAAACTGGGCAGTTACCTCAGTAACTAACTTCCTCGACGTTCGTGACGTCACGTTAGATATCTCTATACCTATACATATTCGCTACATTTTAGTGCAAAAAACGGTGCAACATTTTAGAAACGGTGCAGATCCCGAATTCGCTATAATTATAGGGGAATCATATTTTCAGAAACATTGTTTGCAATTGTAGAAATGTGGATAAAACTTGCTTGATGCGGTTATCAGATTATATTTCCCTAGAAATTGGGTTTTTGTAGCAAACTATGTGCGTTAATTTGTATGTAAAATGTCCTATTGAATTTGCGTATGTTGTTGTCTGGACAAATTTATTTGTCTAGGGAAAGAAAACATAGGTTAAGGACAAAACAAACTCTCAGATGCAATTAAGCTATTTGTTAAATAAATTTGGGCATTTTTCAATCACCTCAACTTTTGTAGCTTAAGGTGGATTTTCCTCTTCCAATTAAATATAATTATAACCACACAATTGTGCGATATAAATACATAGAATGGTCATGTATTAATTATTAACTTTCTTTGACTTATAACATTTACAGATATTCTCGCCACTTCTAAATAGGAGATGAGTTATTGGCAATTTTCTACCCGGTGCTATATACCTTAATTTAAATACAGTTTGCGATTACTAGAAAATAGCCAACTATCTGGCATTACATTCAAAAGTTTTTGGGCATCAATAATGGCTAGTTCATGGTTACATCAGCGTTACATTACCGCAAGAAAACTGGCCAGAATTCAATGAAAATGTTGGCCATAATCTGGAAAAGTTGTCAATTTTTCCACTAGGGAATATTTTCCTTTAAAAACAATTTAATCCTGCGAGAATATAATTAATAAAATGAATATATGCTAAATGCAATATGTTTTCGCAAAATCGGTGGCTGTGAGGGTACTAGAGACATAGTAAGCCTTAGCAACTTGGGTAGCTATATAATATAGACTAGTAATTTCTGTCGTAGCATTTCTGAGCAACAAGTTTCAGCTATTTTTCATGAAAATAAAAATGTATGCTTCAAAGGGTTAAGAAGGCTTCTAAATAGTCAAGAAATCTTAGGTTTGAATCTTACGAAATTAATCAGTTCTTATATACAAAAAAACTATTCATAACATATAAAATCAATCTATATGTTAGTTCACAAACCATTTTTATAGGAAGCATTTATTATGCTAAATTTATGATATCTGCGGTTTGCGTATGATGTTACTTTATGAAACATTTCAGCGGAGTACCTATAACGTGCTCGATTAACAGTAATAAAATATAAAGAATAAATGTTTTGAAAATAATGAATTAGAATATTGTATGAGTGTCACTTTTTCTCTCCTGGGGTATATTAACTGAAACGGAGAATGATAATCTTATAAATTCAAGATTACTTAAAATTATCAAATATTTATGATGTAAGTAAAGCATCATTTAAATAATGAGCAACAGAAATCAACTTTCCTCGAGGGATGCTTTACGTAAGTAATTGTAGTGTACACTCCAATGATAACCATTTTAAAGGAATTTTATGTAATATTTATATATTGTTAATTTTTTTTATTGTATTTTATTTTCCACTTGTAACAACAAATATGTACCTATATCATGTGCAATATTTTGAAAAGTGTTGGATATAGTACATAACAGTTCGGTTTGTATCGTTTAACAAAATCGAAGGGAAATCTAAAGTTACATGAAGTTCACATGATACATGATAATAAATGTAAATTCAAATTTGGCGGCTTATGACCCAAAGTTCAGATATTAATTCAATGAAAAATATAGACAACGATTTTCTCAGTGTACCATGCAGAATATTCAAATATATTCAATGTTATGAAATATAAAACGTTTTGGATGGAATGGTGTATAAGCTTGCTTTTCATTACGTTATTTGGCAGTTTTCCTAAAAACGTATTGAGGTTAATCTGTAAAATTGATATCCAATATCATACTCCTACTGATTATATGTGAATACTTTTCCTCTGCTAATATGGACGTATACCTGAATTTATTGAACTGATTTATAAGATGAAAAATGGAAATAATCAAGTTATTAAACAAAAAGTTTTTGTTAATATTTTGTAGATCAGTTCCTAATTGTAATGTTCTCTATAAGATTAAGAACGAAGTGAGCGATTATAATTTTTTAAATGTCTCAGATGTAACACGAATAATGTAATAGTCGTGAATTCATCAATTTTGAACTTCTTTACACTTTCATTGATCCAGAATAATTAAAAATACAAAAACTGTACCATGATTTGACTATATTTGCTTTTGCAGTCTTTAAATGATTTGAATGAATATAATTTAGTGCACTGAAAGTATTGGCACTTCAGCAGTATGAATTGTAAATTAAATTTCAACCTGACACAAATTTGGGATTAACTGCCTAAATACAGTAATACAAATTGACGCTCGTACCTAAAAAATTCGTTATTTTTTTCTTTTGTTTTCTCTGCAACAGAATGCTTTTTCTGTATAAAAAGAAAATACTTTTATAATTTACATTAAAGATATAAGGTACCTAACAATCAAATTGATAAAAATACATTTTTTGTTACAGCGTGGGCAAAATGCTATTTTTCACACCATTGGCATTTTTCATTCGCATGTTCACATTTGTAACAAAAAATACATTTCGGCACATGTGCAAAAATTTTTTGGACGAACGTGCTTGCGGCACTTGTCTTCGGCTCGTGCCACAACCCTCACATTCGTTCTAAAAGACTTTTTCCCACTTGTATCGAAAACTTCTATTATGTCTTTTCGGTGCGTAAAGTCAACTCGTGCGTAAAGTAAACTTTACGCACTCGATTATACTTTACGCATCCATGCGCATTTCGATGGAAAAGCTGTACGTAATAGTATATTTCGATACAAGTGAGTAAAACCATTTTCGCATATATGTCGAACGATATTTTTCGACGTGAGCGTATGGAAAATGCGTCCAAAAATATCAAAATTGTGGAAAATCGCATTTTCCGCACGCGATGTCGAAAACAATATTTCGGCACACGTGCGTATGTGTAAAGTTCTTTACGCATACGGACTTGTATCGAAAAGTCCTATTTTCGCCGAGTTTGTCGTTTTACAGTACATAATGTGACTCATCACTACTTGGTGAGATGTTTGGGTATGGATCAGGAAGTTTCAGAAAGAATAAATCTTTATAACTGTTTAGAGCTAGTCCGACTTAAAAAAAAGTAATACTAGTTATTTTCAGTGAAGATAAAAATGAATTTGACTTCTGTCAGAATATAATCGAAGGTGATAACCTTAGTTCAAAAGCAGAAGTGAAATTGCGACTTTTGAGCAAATTATCAGTATTATTATAGAGTCTGATCAATGCCATCAAATCGGATGGCATATCAGTGAAACACACGAGTACATCAATAAGAGAACACTTTCTCCTATAAGCATGTACAGTTTTTACAGATTTATAAGTAATATATGAGTCTCTGCCAACGAAAAGGAATTTTGAGTTGTTGACTTAGTGAACAGTAATTCCTATTGTGTTTAGCTGCATGATTTTACCAAAGTAAAGATACACGGAAAGGGCGAAACAGGACTCACTCCTGTCTAGGACTGGCTACTGCGTAGCCGGCACGCAAACATTTTTAATTTCAACTCGTTGTAGCATAGTCGATTTTGAAGGTTTGGAAACGAATAAAAAAATAAATTAATCATTAGAACTTTGCGCATCTAATGAAGAAAGAATAAACGATATGTATTCAAACGCTTCGTTTATCGAGCGAATTTCGAGAACCCCAAAACCTCAAAAAACCTGACATTATGCTGACGGAGTCAATAATAATAAGAATAAGTAATAATGATGATATAATGAAGCTTATTGATGTACCCTACGTAACCTATACGTGATGTGCGTTAGCTACAGTTGTATCTAGATCATATGTCTATTTGATGAATGGAAATTAATGTGAGCAAATGAAGGACTAACAGCGATAATGCAAAAAGTAAAATGCCCTTTCATGAATTGTGCCGACTGTGTGGCCGGATTTTATATAAGCAGACTACTATAGTGCTAAATTTGAGGTGAATGTTAAATTCAAAAGGAAACTAAATACCTTCATTGTGAGTCATCATACGTATGGGTGTGGTTGCAGGGCTAAACCGCAGGAGATTTATTTTTTCGGCTTTAGCATTTTATTTCAGATTCATATTATATCCGACCACGACAGAGAAAGGCTTAGAAGCAAATGGGGGTGGGTCATAATATGCCGCCCCTTACAATATTACATGACAATAGGTGTGCAGACAATAGGAAGGTCGGTGTACAATAAGAAGACGTATAGCACTACGCACGAGGATGGACCACCTTCGTGCTTCAATATGAATAATTGCCAATGTCGGCAGCACATTCATCGAATAGTTAGCTTTCTCTCTTATTGTATAATCCTTTAAAGTAATTAGCTGTTCTTTACTCATTGACATTCCTTTCAGTAATCATATAAAAATGACGACCAGTTCGTCTTCGTGAATAATTTAAACGTCTACAATATTAGATGTGTCCGTCGCCCTTCAATTGAATTCTATCGTCTATCTTTATTGAACGGCGTTCAGCCAGTGTACAGATATTACGCATAATCGACTCACACGTAAAGGCGGCTATTAGACTCTTGGATTTAGTAATATTTTATAAGATGCTGGTAACTAAATGGAGTCCATTTATTCATTTAACAATTTGCCTAGGGAATGTACTTCGGTAGGTTCCTCCTCATATATATATATAGATTTTTTCCGTGTATCATATCTCTCCTTCGATTTCCTATTTAGGATGATGCAAAGTATCATTTAATAGGTAATTTCATAGTCAATATTTACATGGTTGTTACTTATATTCTGATATTATATGCAAATGGCCAGCTATGGCCAATTTAATAGTACATTACGATGCGAGTGCGCAAAGTAGGTATTTCCCACACGTGTATAATCGTATACTATTTTTCCTATTAAGTGCACAAAGTTCGACACCTACATACAACATTTAAAGTGGTGGTGCAAGGGCGGTGGAGAAGGGGGGTTCGGGGGGGGGGGGGAGCCCTCCCGACCCAAAACACTATTTGTAAATGCTTTTGTAATAAATAGACTAAATTTAGAAATATATATATATATATATATATATATATATATATTATCGTTATTACTGTTAATTGTTGTTAATATTAATTGTTACAATGCAATTAATAATTTGAACAAATTTTAATGAATTGAAATTATCATTCGTATTCGCGTTTACGATATTTTCAAGTACACATTACTATTTTTGCTAGAATTAACCTACGATTATCGTTTTCCGTACTGAAGAACAGCAATTGAAAAGTAAAACAAATGAAAGTTTTGACAGGTCTACTCTGCATGTCTTTATACCTATAGAGTTACATTACCGAACGCAAAACTTCTTTACCGCACGCAAAAATTCTTTACCGAACGCTCAATTATAAGATCAGTAAAGTATCGAGAAGTGGCACTTTGCACACGCAAGTATGTGCGCAACATCGAACTTTGCGCACTATAATAGGAAAAAAACTTAAAAAACACGGGGCGAAGCGGCGATATCGGGATGAAGTGGCGAATCCTAATTTTTGGAGGTCTCTGAGATGACTACCATAAAATGAAGTGCAAGTTATAATCTTTCAAGTTATTATTGTTTGTTTTAATAAAAATAAAATTTCCACATTAGTGGAATGAACGTCTTCAGATATATCAAAGTTTCCAACAATAGTGAAAAAAGAAATTGCATCTTCGGAAGCTTTGAATACACGAATTATATCAGGATCACCTATTTTAACTTTATCTTTAGTTACTCGATGCATTCATAAAAAATAAATTCTAAATTAAAAAATGATCACCGAAAAAAGACATCCGGGAAAAAATTTCGCCGCTTCGTCCCAAAGTATCATTTGGACTTCAGGTACGATATCCCATTATAAACACATAAAAAGGAACCATTTATGTTTTATAAATAAATCCAAAAAATATAATTTTAGAATAAACATATAAATAGTGTTTATTAAACTCCCAAAATGAAAATATTGATCAATCTGAGAACGAAGTACACGAACATGACCTACAAATTTTGTTTAAAAATTATATTTCTCGCTCCCAAAGTTAGGTAAGGGAACGAAATATGAAATATTATGCCTTGAAATGTGTAAAATGGTGTAAAGAAAGAAGCCACATATGATAATTTACAACCACTATGGTCATAATGGAAATATATGAGATTCGTCACTTCGCCCCATATATAAAAAGAAAAGGATAAGTTTTTTTTGGAGTAAGGCGAAGACCATCACAATTCATCATACTTGTTAATAGAGATCTAAAATCGTACAGTGCGCACATAAACGTACAGTTTATGTAAAGCTGCAATGCTGACCCCCTTATTCAATAATTTTGATACAAAAACTTGAATCAGAGGTAGTGGCTGTTCCAAATTGTTGGTTGCTGAAAATACATTTGTTATCATAAATATCCATAAATCAATCACGTCAGACTTTTAAGATATCTTGACCTCAAATTTCCAAAAAAATATTCTTAATATTTCAGATCAGTTATCGTAAAAACCTGATGGGGTGGGTCAAATTGGACTACCGATTCGTTTTTTGCAACAAAAAATCGATAAAACCTACTACCTCTGAGTTAAGTTCTCCCACAGGATTTATTTTGCGGTAGTGTATAATCTTCCATTCAAATTTACGTTCACCGGTAGATACAAATTCCAAATTAATGGTCAAATGTTTCATTAGCAATTAACAGTGAATGCAAACACTTTGTTTACGAGAGTTTATATTATACATTTGTTGTTATTTTCGAATATACAAAATTGCTTAATTATAATAGACTAACGATTCATGTGCATCTTTTAGCAGCAAAATAAAATTTAATTAAACATATTGTTCATTTCTATGTATTATCGTGGGGCATAATATTGAAAAATTTCATAATTCCATATTATTTGACTACATGATCTGAAATTACCCAAGGAACGTGTATTCGCAACAAAACAAAAGATCTTTAAGGAAGTTCACCAGGTTAAAGAATTAACATTGAGAATTTAACGAAAAAATTATAGTAGGTTAAACAATGAAAGAAATTAATGCCTGCAAAGTTTCAAGCCCCTAGGTACCTTCAGAGCAGAGAAATTAATAAAAATGTTCACGATTCTTTAACATTGAGTTTTATGGGAACATGTATATATTCATGAAATTCGTATTGAATTAACATTGAGTTTTTCGTAAAATTTATACTACTGATAAAAAAAATTGTGAGATTTTATTTGCAAAAAGAAAAACGTCTCTTCCTACCTTTGGAGACGAGAAATAAAATAAACAAATAGCTAAAAGGGCCATTTTTGGTTATGTTGACGGACGGCAACGTCTTAGGAAGCATACCACCGAAGTCATATTGGCGTCCGTTCCATATTTGACTCGATAGGTACCTGGTGAACCTCCTTAAGAGATGGTCGATTCGTGCAATCTTGGCGGATGGAATCAGCTCACTCAACTATGAAAAATTATGGTACCAATAAAAGAATAGATCAAGGTTTCGCCTTATGTAGACCAATTCCAAGAAGATGTTACCATTTAAGATCAATATGCATTGATTTAGTAGACTATGAAATATACTGGGATGGTATCAGGTCTAACTAATATTTATGAATATACTATACAAAATTTTCATTTGCAAGACAGTTAATAAGAACTGTACTGTTTTGGTTGGTTGGGTGGTGTTGAATTTTGAAGGAACTCTGCTTTTAACATCCTGCAACAAGTTTCCTTCATAAAACACTGCAAATGAATTTTTTTACAAAAAATTTTTTTGTTCTATACTGATGTTATTTAATTTATGAACCCTATATTACTCTTACCTGATTTTATTTTTTCTGATGAGGGCAACAAACCAGTGCCGAAAACGTTAAAACGTTGTTTGTGATTTTATATTCGTTTTTTTTTCGTCCTTTTTTTCCTTTTTTCGTTTTGTAAACGAATTGTACTGTGACCGTCCTTTAACGCTATTTTGTCTCAATTAATTTATTATAAACGGTCGAGAAATATTTAATAATTTATTAATATTTATGAATGTTGACATTTCTAATTTCAACATTTTAATTGTACATTTGCAAACTCAACATTCAATTAACTCAAAATTTGACAAACTCAATATTATATATGTCTTTTATAAACAGTTCTTTTTTCCTCTTTGATTTATTACAAAATGTTTCGGCATGCTCATATTACTAACGCGATTTGCGTTTCACACTTCACGACTAAAACTAATTTCAATTAAATTAATGTGTCAGATCGAAAAACACAACCTTAGTAATTAGAGCTGGTACCCTTAATAAAAAATATTACTATTATTGAATAGCATGTGATAAAAATCAAAATTACCCTTACTTACATTCAGGTATTATGAAAATATTCACATTGTAAATTAATCTTTAATAATTTTATTTCTTAAAAGATATTGATATAAGCCACGACACGTTCTATTATTTATTGGTAAATAATTTATCATTTGAATCCGTGATGTTATGTTTTTATTGAAAAGTGTTACAACAATTCATTTAATTTTGTAATATAAATGTTATAAATAACTATAGTAAATATTATTCCTATGTTTTTGTATTTAATTTAGGTTAACTGACAAATGTCAAGCTTGTATGTTGAGTTCGTTTTGTGTTAATTTGATAAGTAATCAATGGAATGTTATGCAACAAAATTTTAGGACACGGAGACAAATTTTCTTAAAATTTTGACCATTCTATATCTTGCGACAGTCTTGCAAAATGGATAAAACCGCCATTTATGATGCTAACAATGAGTAAATTTTTTGTAATTTTTACTGTCTGAATTGGGGATCTGAATTGGAAAAATTGAAAGATCTTGTAGTTATTTTTATCAGAGTTTTCTTGTTACTTATTTCTACAAGTCAGTCTTAAAATTATCATCTGAAATTATAAAATTACCAAGAGAATTGTTCCCCGTAGAAACTACATCCAGTCAGCAAAGTTGGTGCATCATTTCCGGAGGTCCTCATGATAGTCGGCCCGCATTATCACTCAGAGAGATGCATTTTTATTGTATCCTGCCTGCTTCAGAAACAAAGGTTTGTTCGTTATCTTCGGAACGGCCAGAAGTGCATGTCATGTGTCGAATAGTTAAATATTACTGCGGAAGTTAACGCGAATTAGCTTGAATACAACAACAATCTTCCATTAATGCTCAAGGTAGTATTAGATGTGCGATTGACGATGGAATGTCTCTTATAAATTGTTGCTCATATATTTTTACGAATTATAAATATTTATATTTATTTTCCTGATAGAAATCTTGAATTGCATTGATAACTTATCGTTGAGTTTTTTATTATCTAACATGATGTTCTCATACCCGAATGAGTTTGACACTCACACATATGACATTTCTCTTATGCTTACAATAAGACAAGAAAGGTTTAATATTAATAGTATGTTTTAAATAGGGGTACACTAACTATTAAAAGAGATAATATAAACGATAAAATTTTGTATTTCAGCGCCTAAAAATCATCTTGGGTCGGTATATGCCTTTTTCTTAATGTGTCCATATTGCAAATGGTACAGTTTATATGCCCGTATTCATAAAATGCTGTAATATATGTGATATAATATTTATACTGGTATAAAAGATGCAGTGTTTGATATTCCGAATTAGTGCTTCGAATAGTTTTGAACGTTTTAGACATTATGCATCTTTTTGACATATGGTTCAAAGTGTGTACCGATACTTGAGCTTCAATCAAGTGTAAATAAAATTTGCGCGCACTTCGTGTTTTTCTTCAAATATCATTTTTTTGGTCTTGCGGTTGTCTTACGGTAATTTTAAGCCTGATGCGAAAATAATTTCAGGATTTTTTAATAAAGTCAATTTTCGTAAATAAAACATGAATATTTTAACTTCTTTAATTGTAATTTAATTCTTTACGTCTGGGTTATGTTTGTTATTAATAAAAATAATTAGGCATGTTCAATAGATGTAAAAAATCAATAATCATAATGTTAAACTAATTTTTATTGTCAAGTTTTTTGTCTGTAGACATATGTTTAATGGAAACTTCGTTTGGTGTCCTGTTTTCCCGATACAAATTTCAATTTTTGTTGCCCGGATACCACGAATCAACAAATGGGAAATATAAGATTAGTAAAAATGTCGAAAGCTAAAATCCACGCTGAAAATCGTTATAAAAGTGGTACAATTTACAGTATTTTCTTCATGTTCCTGTGTTCTTTGAAAAAAAACGAAAGGGGTTAAAATTGTTCATTGACTCGTCATGGAATTGTTACATCTACTAACGATATGTCGATATGGCAGAAATACAAGGTGACTACGGATCATTCGAATTATTCAGAGAGGTTGTTTCGTGCTATTTGCGAATATAACAATTTACATTCATTTTAATGCAATTCATTGTTTTAATATAAGGTTTATTGTTTTAACCCTCTTGCGCCCTAATTATCCCGGACTAAAACGGAGAAAAGTATTCAAAATGGCAGAACCAATATGGCGGGTCAATTTTGTAAAAGTATCCCGATTTATCTGAAAATCATTACTCAAGGGTTTTCGGCGTCGCTGATTCCAAATCTAATATCAGATTATCGAAATTAAAAATGATCGTTCTCCTTCTTGAGGATTTCATGATCAGTGACCAGATTTGTAAAATCCTTCGACATTTCTTCTTGCTTTTCCATATATGCGTCACTTTTTTTCATTAATTTATTAATAGTTACTTTCGAAGAAGAACATC
Source organism: Trichopria drosophilae (assembly GCA_030407085.1). Classification (NCBI taxonomy): domain Eukaryota; kingdom Metazoa; phylum Arthropoda; class Insecta; order Hymenoptera; family Diapriidae; genus Trichopria; species Trichopria drosophilae. The sequence continues at coordinate 46,722,627 of CM059583.1, forward strand.
GTTTTGAATTGCTTCTAGCATTTCGGGGATTTTAGTTTCGTCTCCCATTCTACAGTACACTGTTCCACTTTGAATGTGCTTAATAATTTTAATAAAGTATATATTATTTAAACACTGTATAAACTCTCGAGCGCGATTGAAGACATAGGGAGCACAGTGTAAACATATGTATAGTTCCTGCAAAGGCTCAAAAGGAGTACAGCAATCATATTGTATTATTCTTATGAATAAGATGTATAATTTAAGTTTACAGAATGTTTTCGTATTAACATTATCATAAGACAACCTAGAAATTATATTTGAAGAAAAACCCGAAGTGCTTACAATTTTTATGATCGAAGCTCTAACACAACGACTATGACAGATAATTTGATATAGTTATTCTCAATAGTCATCTTTGAAGTGGCTAAAGGTCTCGAAATAAGACATATGGAAGACGCTTTTCGCAGTTTCTATTGTTCATATTATTTATATTTTGTAATATTGTAAACATATGAAAGAATAATAAAGTATCTATTTTCTTGTACAATACTTCTCTACCAGTTATCAAAGAACATTTCCGTTTTGGCATTATGGACCCCGAGTCCGGCATATGAGTCTCTAATCAGTTCCTGGTCTTCTGTCGGTACGTCGTATGAGTACAAAGTGGCAGAAATTACTGGCGCCCTCAATAGTGCATCGCTCATCGACATGTTTAGAACCTATATAGATATACAAGAGTATGCAGCTCGACCGTACATTGTGCGGGAGACGACTACATTTTTATAAAGGTCAAACATATTTACGAATCTGAACTTCACCTTTCAAACGCTGAAGTATGAGATTCGCAATACCAAATAATGAAACTTGAATATGTAAGTTATGATTGACTCATACCTCAATATAAAATAAACTCGTTTATTTGATCTTGAAGTAATGTAAATATTAATAAATAAAATTACTCATATTACGTAATATCGATTTAACAGTTTATTTAACGCATGATTTTTATTTCAAAGCATGGAAAAGGAAATAAATCTGTTAGGATATTTAGCACCTTGTCCCTGATACATTTTATAAGATAAAGAGATTTTATCAGTGTTATATTTGAGATTATATTTGAGATAAAACGTGAAAAGTGTGATTAAAAATAATAAAATTTATTAGAAAAATATCCTGAATATCCTTAGAAAATATTAAACTTAATCAAAGTTGTGTCCTTTCAAATTAGAAAACTGCATAGGAAGAAAATTGTATAATGAACAATATGAACATTGTTTTTGTCAGTATTTGACCCTATTTGAATCAAGCTATAAAATTGAGTATAACTTATGTTTATAACAAATGCTTGTCAGTATTTTATACCAAATTCCTTATAATATATTATATATAATATATATATGTGTGTGTGTGTGTGTGTGTGTGTGTGTGTGTGTGTGTGTGTGTGTGTGTGTGTGTTTTTTGAGTCTTTTTTTTTTAGAGAAAAATAATACATTACAAATCGTGTATTTATTGCATATATTAGTATATTGTGTAACACGCTAGATAATTGAAAAAAATAGGTCAAAATGATCTCATAATGTGTTCTACAACAGGTCAGGTGCGTTAAATTATGAGGTTATTTTGAACTTCATATAATTTTGAGATCATTACGGCCTCAAGCTCCGAAAAATCTCATAATTTTACGCATCTGACCTCTTATAGAACACATCACAAGATCATTCTGAACTATTTTTTATTCTGCTGTCTGGGATGAAACTAAAACTCTCATTCCTCTGCACTCTTGTTGCAAATCGTACCGGAAAGACGATACTTGGTTCAAAATAGTTTTAAAAAGCGTTTTGGCACTATGATTGTATTTTTTAACCCTTTAACACCCACGTATGCACACGGATTACAGCGTTGTTTTTTTGAGTAAGAATTTTTAAAAATTGAGACCGCCGTATCCCGGCTTTTGAGACCGACCTTGTAATATTACCTACTTCCTTGAAAATAACAGTCGAAGTGTTTGTGATATGTTTAATTTAGTCAGTTCTTCCTATAATATGCGTACATTGAAATCAGAAATTAAAGAAATCTAGATGCTTTTATTTGGGGTGAATTCCAAATCTTCCTCCAACTTGACTTTGAAAATAAAGAATAGGGGCGTATTGAAGTTGGATATCGAAAACTAGAAGAATTATACACTGCAGGCTGATCTTGAATTTCGCATAAAACACGAAAATTAAATGCAAATATCAAATAATTTCCTGCTGTGCTATGTGGCATATATTCTTACTCAATTTCTAGGTGAAAGATTTTCATACCATAATGTTGACGTGGTTCAGATTTGAAACAATGTTCTAGGCATATAAACTTTTTCGTGGATGCTGATCGTAACCATTATGAGCTAACGAGATAATTAGTAATAAAGAAAGTCAAGGAAACTTCAAATAAATCCTATAAGAATGTAAACGTCTGTAAAATAAAAATGCTAACACCAAAAGAAAGGTGTCGTTATGAGATAACCAGAAGTATAATCTTGAAAACTAAGAGTCTGAGGGTTGTACGATTCAAAGTTGGGGAATAATTGACTATACTAATCCCCAAAAATATTACTAATATCATGTCGGTTTAGAAAAGTAACTAGTATAGTCACATTGACTATAGGCAGATTGCTTCATTTTTTAATACATATGCACCTATTAACAACCATAAATTAATCAAACTGCAGTTGACAGCAATATCCAGTGTAACATTCCGATCAATCTACAAGTTAGTTGTTCGGAATAAAGATTGTACGATTTTGTTCAGCAAATCTAATGAAACAATTTATAAATTTAAATATTTATTATTAAAAATAACCATATAAATTATCGGTTTTATCTTAAAATCGGAATTAATTCCGTAAAATATTTCGTTTAATCGAGTATACATCATTAATCCAGTTAAACAGAATCGAAATAAGTTTCTATCGTCAGCTTAAGTCTGACTGCAGTTGTTTAATCAGCAGTTGTTCTAACAATTGCAAGAAGGTCACGTTCCGATAGTGCGTCATCTCTCTGACACTTGTTCAATGAGACTATAGTGATTGATGCAAAATAAAATTAATGGTAAATTTGACGAGGAATCCTACGAAAAATATATACATACTTCTTTATAGAATAAATCAATAAAGTATTCGTACAAAAATTGAAACTTTTATAGGCTGCCGTACGCGATACTAGTATATTTTTCAGACATTTTGTCCATATGGTTGAACAGGAAAACGAATGATTGATTGCATACATAAAGTAGGGGCAGCACTTCTTTTGTAAAAAAATGTGAAAATCTATATAATATTCTTACGTATTTGGTGTTGGCGTTTACATTTTTAAATTTTGAAGCAACAAAAATTCCTTATTAATAAGATTTATTTAAAAACTGACTTAAATAATTCTCGTTTTGTCGAAGTACATACGTATATCGTATATTAGTCGGTGGTTACTAACTAAACCATAACTAAACATTAACATATAATAGACCCATATAAAGTAATAGATGATTATCAACACTGCATATTTTTTGACCAATTAAGATTTTTTCCATTCTCATCAAAGTTAAGAATCATTTTCACATTTCACTCAAATTCTATATCTTCATAAAATACAATGCCATATTATCCATATTATTTTTATCCAAGTTCTTAAAAAATTAGCTTTAAAAAAAGTATACATAACTTTCTTGTATTTTTTAAGGTAATCTTTAATTAAATTGAAATATTTTTCTTTTAGACCAAGGCTATTTATCCTGCAAATTTTGCAAAGAATATAGCACCGAACGTTTAAAGGCCAGTAAATCGTTCACCAGAAAACTCTTAAAACTTGGTGAGTTGAGAGTTTCATTCAAATATAGTTTCAGTGCATGTATAGCTCACGTATCTTGGAATGAATAAAGTGGCGTAGATGTGCATAAGTTCATATTTCTTATCATTCGCTGCTGTTACTATTGTTAATTACAATATCATTTAATTATAATCGGTTTCTAAAGTTTTATCTGAGCTGAAATAGAAGTAGTATCTCACCACATCAGTTGATATCTTCAGCCCATTAATCACTCATAAAACTGTCCTATTCCAATTTAATAATCTAGAAACACTTTATATTGCTGATTGCTCCGAATTCAACAGTATTTAGAGAATTAGCAGCGTAACTATACAAATATTAAACTACCCACTTTTTTAAAGCTTAAATTTAATAATATCATATTTTTATATGGTTTAATACTGTTATGCACGCTTAGCATGATCGATACTTTATATGTAATTTAATTAAATTAAAATGAAAGGTAAGTGCCGTAACACTAAAAAGTAGTCAGTTACTACTTAAAATTTATGTGACAAATAAAATTCAATATAATATTAATTCTCATAAATGTGAGCTTGTTCAAATAAAATAGGGGAATTGCGAATCATTTTTACGAAGTTATTTAAAATATTATTTAACTCTCTGAAACTTCAGGACAATTTTGTTACTTATTCTTGAAATACGAGTATTAATTTGGAGAAAACCGTATTCATATAGCACATTTAAGGCCTTTCAAAAAGTTTGTAAAAGAATATGCAAATAAAATACGTGCTTGACAGACTTCTAAAAGTTGAAAAGTTTTCCGTGGAGGTTCATATCCATGCACATAAAGGGAACCCTGTTTCCTCAACTGAACAAAGTCCTATACAACGTAAAGTCCAAAACTTGCTAAATCTCAGCCCTAAATTCTCTTCCTCGTAATTTGAAACTCTTTCCCCTTCGTTTGAATAAATCCGCGACACTCGGAAGTTCCAAGGCCACGAGTACAGTGATGTTAAAGACATGCTTTATTCAAGGCATTCGACATTCATAGGATGAATCTGTTTAAAATATTGTACTGAAGGAAGTTATTTCCGCTCATGGAATTGGAAGGAATTATGTGGATTACCAGGAATGAACATGAAGATAAAACGGTATAAAGAGGTTTATGATTTTTGTTTCTAATGATATTTAAATGTCTTTCTTGTTAAAATGTGGTCGTTATCTATAAAATAGAGAAGTATTATTTTTATGACAAATAAGATGGAATAATAATTTTGCATCGACGAGTTGTATTATGTGAGATATTGATTGAGACCATGTAATAGAACAATCACAATTCTAAAGTAAAAGGGTGACGGAGATATTACGCCATAATACATAAATAAAATATTTTTGTTTACATTTCTATGTGAATAAGAATTTTAATAGAAAATATATTTACATTTATTCAATTATGCGAGGTGTCATATATGCACTGACAGGATCATATTATTTGCAGGTTTCATCAAAGTTAGTGGAATTTCCGACACTACAATAACTGTTATTTCTGTGGAAGTAGTAACCAATCAGAAACTATTTTTCTCGTAATAGGCTAACTGGATTTTCATTCCGAATGATTTCCTCAATCACAGTTCAGTACGGTTGTCTCCCCAGACCACCGGCTCACGTAGCAATTGTGTAGATTTTCCTGTACTGCTTCGTGGTGTTCTTTTGCATCAATTTTTCAAGTCTTTTTAGGATGCTCGTTTATTCGAAAAAAACTTTGATAGCTGGTTTTTATTGTTCTGCTAGTGATAATTTGTAATAATATATTAAGTTTATGCACCTTTAGAGATAATTTGTACTTTCTTAACCCTTTGAAGCATACATTTTTCTCTTTGCGGAAAACAGCCGAAACTGGTTACTCAGGTGGTTTTAGGGTCGCTGAATACGAATCCGGACTCAGATTTTAAAAATTCAAGATGGCGGATCCAATATGGCTATATAATCTACCATTTCAAATTGGCATAATTGTATCAAAATTTAAGCAACATTCTTGGCTCATCCGGCAAAACATATTGCTTCAGATGCAAGAATAGGAATCGACTATTTTGTAATTTTACGAATATCTGCTAAATATCGTGCTATGACACAACTGATTATTTCATTTCCTTTTTTATTTTATCATTTCGAATTGTTGCAATTTGCAATATGGGGATTCAGTGACTACACTCTATCGCCTATGATAAAGGAATCAATAATCTTCACTAAATCCCAGTGAGTTGAACTTATTCAGTTGGACGGAATATAGAATTCAAGCTGCTGCAGTAATTCCACAAACTCTGCCTCTTCCACTTTCCCATGAAACTAAATTATATATCTAACGTCAACATATCTTTATTTGATTGTAAACGAGGATTGCTTTCTTGATACCATGTGATTAATATGTTACACTGGTTTTCCTAATATATTTCCGTTGTAAAACATTTGAACAAATAAGTGAGAAGCAAATTCTGATTAGGGCACTTTATTGATGCTTGATATCGGCTTGGATTTTCTAGGTATATGTGTATTCTTTGATGTATCGTATGTAAATATAAAAAAAAATCATTTAACCTTGACTTTAATAGTCTGAATAGTTAGCAGAATTAATTTTCTTTTCCGAACCTAATGAGTACGTAGGTTGGGAAGCTCCTATGGCGCTGCACAATTTATATTATACTTCACGTATAAGAATATTCTGCAAGTGTCATATTTAGGTGGCAAAACTAGGCTTTACCTATTCGATTCATGCTTACTATTTACGTTTATCTACTAGTTATACGCGATTTATAGGAAGCACTTGAAAATCTTGAATTTTCAATATATAACCGAAGTACATCGCATGCGGTTTTAATTGTCAAAGTTTGGACACCCAACACCGCGTTTGCTATTGAAATTATTCAATGGAACAATAATTAGGAGGAATGTGATTCTTTGGACCTGTTTCATTGTATTCGTGTTGAAAATTATCTATAACTTTTATTTATTTTAAATGTTTCCATTTTTTCCTATCTCTGGACATTATGTTTATCCCTATGAGGATCCACAAAATATGAACCGCCACATATTTTCATATTAATATCGTAATATACAAATAAAGTCTGGATATTTGTCGGTCAATGTGCGTAAATAATAAAAATTAAAAAAGAACTAGTGTTGGCGTGGTGCCTCGCTCGCTTCGCTCGCTCAGAAACTTCGACACGGTGGAGAGTCGGCTATTCCTTAAGACTCGTTTCTTTACTAACAGCTTTCAATTATATTATAAAATTATATTGATATTTGGGGGTCCAATCATATTTAGGTACAAGTGGCTTCGATAGATATGTTACAACAATATAGTGTTTGTTATATGTATGAAAATTGAAAATGAGCATTTTCAAAACTTCGACCCCGACAACAGGCCAGCCGAAGTATTAATAAATAAAAGTTGCAAAATATTTACTTCAAGTACTTGTATTGTAATAGACTATTCGATGCATATTACTTGTTTACAGTGTTTTACTAATTACTGTCTGTATCATTATGATGTTATATATAGAATATATATAGATATAATTCGTCAAAGATATCTTAAAAGTGTCGAAAAGATCTCTGACGGATATCTTTTAGATACTGTAAGACATCTTTTAGATATATCGAAATAGTTATTTTCGTATCAAGGGCGTAAAAGAACTTATGCGCCCGTACGTAATAACCGCGCCCGAGGGGCTGGCGAAGACTACCCCCGGGAGGTAGAGGGTCGAAACGTCGAAATTTGATGAAAAACTATAGGGTAGTTTTTTTGCCGAGGTGACCAAAATCAATACTTTTTCAGACAAGAGTTATAAGCATTTTAAACCAGTTTTTATGGCATTATCCATGACTTTAGGAAGAAAATGCATACAACCTTTTTTGTAGAGAATTTTATGCTCTATCTTTTTCGTTTGAAATATTTTTTAATAAAATTTGTATTTTTCAAAATAAATGCAAAAAACTACGAAGATACTTAATTGGGGCTAATTTTTTTAGTAATGGACGGATGGATCTAGGCCAAAATCTAATCAGATCTAAGTTATGCCAAGACGCGTATTTTAAAAAAAAATTTATGTCAATACGCTTATCCGTTCGCGAGTTATCGCGAGACAAAAAAACGGGACGTACGGACGTACGGACGTACAGACGTACGTACGTACAAGATCACGGACACAAATTTTTTTATTGTTGATTTGGGTTCCTTAGGGTCTGAAACGTCGACATTTTATGAAAAACTATAAGGTAATTTTTTTGCCCGAAATGACCAAATTCAATACTTCGTCCAGACTTAGTCTGGGTCGAAGTAAATGAAAAGGCAAATTTACTCGATTTGCCTTTTTATTAATTTTTAAATTTTTATTTAAATTTTATATCACAAATATGAAGACTTTACCTATGTAAGCAAAAACCGTCGATAACAATATGTATAAGTAATATCGTATACATGATATTTTTTAATTTTTCAGTCATAATAATCTGTGTTCTGAGGAATATTTGTACCGCTGTAATGTAACACAAAAAATTTTATAATAGGCGTATTAAGTACTTAGTAACATATGCGGAGCTTTTAATATAAATATATCGCTACATATTGCAATCTGCGTGTATAATTTCTTTTTTTACCGATAATAGTTTTATTACCTTAGTTGACAGTAATATATCTGACCAATTCAAAATTTATTCTTTTAATCGAGCAGAAACTAGTTTACACGAAAATTTATTTTAGTCTACAATGATTCTAGATTCATGTCATCGATAATAAAACATAGATTTTTAAAATTGGATTATGTGACTATAACTAAATTTGTTCGTCAATTTGGTTTTAATGCAGAAAATACATTATCGTATTTAGTGCTATCCACAATATAAGCAGTGTAAAAGGGTTTAATCTGCTTTGGAGAATCGCACGTTCGATTTAAAAACACCGACATGTAATTGGCCAATTGCGGTAGAAGGTGATAGAGCAGTGGACCGCGGTAGAGATTAATTGGTCGATCTATTGAAGCGGAAACTGATTGACTATATATGTAGGGATATATACCGAAACACCCTTCATGTAACTATAGGAAACTCTCTTTGATATTATTGGGTAGGTACCTTTATAGAACGTTGTTCACCGCGATCATTTTTGAACACTTATATTTATTATCTGCCATATAAGATATAATTTAAAAAAAGTTGTTTTAAATGTAAAAAAACTGTAATTCGTACACAGAGAGAAAAAAAGGGTTTAATGGAACCACGAAAAATAGTATAATCGATTTTAACCTCTGTAAGTAGTAGAATAAACTAAATGTAAGGTTAGAGTTGATATTTGAGGTTATGTACGAACGATTTAACAATCGGAAAATGGTAAATGGAACAATTTTATTATACCGTTTACCATGGAAATAGTTAATGCAACAACTTTTTGGATTTACGTGTTTTACTATTACAAAAAGGTTCCGTTAACTATTTCTTTTCTCTCTGTGATGGAATTTATAATGAAAAATCTATAAGTTGTACACTTGATATTTTAGGACAAATTATAAGTTTTATTCCTCGAAATAACTGCAGTATACATGTAACAAACTGGATTTAAAATTGGTAAATAGTACATTTTTTCGACTGTTCGTATTACTAATTACGTAGAAAAAAGTTGTGGGAAATTCTGACATACCGTAAAAAGTCGTAATCTCTGTTAGAATATGTTTCTTCACTAAACCCTCAAAGCTGTTACAAATTGTTGACAAATTAATTTTGAATGGTAATGTGTGTAAGATTAAGTGCAAGTGTGAGTCGTTATTTTTATTCACAAATATAGTGCAATTGATAAAGTAGAACAACTCCGTTGTTATTAATTGTGTATCCCGAATTTTTTAATTCGGCGATATATTTTGATTAAGCTAGATTCGGAGGCTAAAAATACGAGGATAGATGTGTGAATTAACTTACCACTTTTCAGCATTCCGCCCAAAAATTTCGTGCCAAAAAATACATAAAAAAACCATTGTTTCAAGTGGGGGTATATAAAAGTCTGCGGCAACATAGGTAGCTCCTAGACTATATATAACTCCAATAATTTTTTGGTGAGTGCTCAGTAAACTTACTTCCATTGTTACAGACACATCACTGTAAGTATGATGGAGCGTGATTTGAGTTTCTGGGAATTTTATATCTAGATACCTAGTACTGATTATATATATATTTTGTCTAAGTACGGTACTTCGGCGTGGGTTTTTCTGCAGTTTTCCCCACGCCATTGCACACACGAATGTGGGTACCTAGGTAAAGACGGCTGCAGACGCACAGGTCTATTCGCAAGCGTGCCTTCGGTGGGTTATTCATTTTCAGAAATATGACGTTTTTGGTTTAGCGGGTTTATGCTGTTGGTCTGTTGCATAGATGTTTCATTTCGCTGCGATGTTTTCACATGATGAAGGAACCTGTTGTCCATGGTGGAGATAGTGATGATTGAGAAGTCCGTGTTAGTCCTTGCACTCGCCTTGGATGGATTTGCCTGGAGGGTCGTGAGGACAGGGCAGATGAATAAGCGCTGTCATACTGGGCCTGTTTCTCGCTTTCGGGTGAAAGAGAAATCCAAGGGTCGTGAGAGAAGGCTAACCCGGCCCGTCGAAGTTGGCCGATGACTCCTAGTGAAGATGGTAGTGAAGTCTCCGATTGTGATCGGGGCGCCTTGAAGTCGGCGCTTACGATAAGGAGTCATTCGGGGCTTGACGGTATTGAATTGTTATAACTACGATGGGAACTCGTGTCGCGAGTCCGGAGAAATCCGTCAATCTTGAGTTGTTCGAAATTTCAGTTTGAATTTGAAATTCGATTATGGCGCCAAGGACCTAGACGTGGAAGTACTACCCGTTGACAGATGCAGAAAAGTGACAGATCGTTGTGTAGCAACGATGCATGTTCGTTTTTGTTTGGTTTCGATGTTGCCTCCTCAGTGGCTTCGGAAAAATCCAGAATCGTTTAGGAAGTCGATGTGATCGGAGGTCCGCGATCGAATCGGAACGTATACGAGGCTCGCTTGCGAATCGGCCATTGGAACTCGTGAAATAAAAGTCCGATATTCATATATAAAACGGAGTTCTTTATTTACCCGAAAACTTCCGGTCGATTATTTACATCCATTATATATAAAAAGCATTGAAAGAACTTTAAGAAAAGCTGAAATTATAAAACTGTGTTTAAATGAAGAAAGTTGAAAAGCAATATCGACATTAAATATTAAAGATAGTAAAAGTAAATCTTTATGTACTCCATTAAATTTGTCCGTAAGTATTCTTCCCTTTGAACTTTACATTGACATGTATCATTTCTAATTTTTTTTTACGAGCATCTTACACATCTATAATTGGAGCATATACGTATCAAATAAATGTATTTTCATGCTCGCAATGATTAAAAATAATTAAATATTTTATGTACGCCCTACACGAGCAAATCACGATATGTTCGTGATGCATACTTTTATTTTTCTAGCTAATTTTTTCTCATAGCAGAAACTCATCTGCTCGATCAGAAATAATAGAATGAAAATTTCAACCTTTACAACCTTTCTATAGTTATCATCATACAAGAAATTGTGAATTTTTCTAGCAAAATTTGAATTATTTCTGATCAACCAAACAAATTACTGTCATCAAATATCTGGAAGTATTTATCGCTAAAACATCGTGATTTGCTGGTCGTAGACTTATATCACATATTTAATTACTAAAGTAAATAAGTTTTAACAGAGTAAAATATAATTCTATTTTTTGAAATTATTTATTAAACAAAATTAAGCAAAATTTACAAGAAGTATTTTGAAACCTTTCAAAAAAGTGTATAATCAGTTCTGTATAGTTCAGTCGTTATCAAAACTTGTTGATTCACTCGTACAAAGTTTCAATCTTTACTACTTATATTTCATACAAGATTATTTTTGTTTGAAAAGTACAGAAGTCTTATATTTCTTCTGTAAACTCTAGAGGGAATTATACTGTAAACGCGAACCAACGCCAGCTTCGGAAATTATCAGGTTAATATTAAATTTACCTTTATCGAACTTATTGATAAGCTCTCAAATTACTGAATAACTTATTGATGACCTGACCTAACCTACGGGTATTTGAAGATCCAAATGATGTATAGTAATTAACCGTATATGTTCCACAAATATTTGGAACTAGCAATATGATATGTAGATATTGAATTATAATTCACTAATGCAGCAGGTATGCTATGATACAAGGTAACTACACTTTATAGTTATTGTTTGTATTATTTAATTCAAATAAATATGTACAATATACTATTGCGCAAATACGCATGCGCGTATTTGACTCTCGCGTGGTACAGCTTGTATTTCGGCTACCGCCGGGCAATTGGCAAAATACAATTTTATAAACCACACGTACCTCAAATTTATTTTAAACAAGAAGTGAAATCCAGCAATAAGCAAGTCGTATTCTGACGAAACATAATGGTCCTTCGAGCCGGATTTTTTTATTTTGTGGATTTATTACAATTTTTGGAAGATTTTTGACGTTTTCGGATGACTCTGCTCCGAAGAAGCAAAGTATAATTAATTCGAACACGTGGCCATCATTCAACCGTTTCCTGTTGGATCATTATTTGGATTATACGGATTGATGCCAAATTTGTAAGTGTTCGCAATTCAATTTTAAACGGGTGGTTGAAAGAAAAAATCACAATAGTGTATTACATTGCCAGAAGCCAAATTATTATTGTTTGAAAGAAAAAAAAAATAAAGGTCAAGCTATTATTTTCGGCAGTTGGCCGTTCATATTATACTTAAAACGAATTAAAAGATTTATTTTGAAGAAAATTTGGAAAAATTTAGACGATAACTTCCAAGATATTTTTAAAAGCAAGAATATTTAATATGCATCTCTATAGTTTGAATGTTTCTACAAAATATGTATTGGATTGCAAATATTGAAATATTACCGTCAACTTCAAACTAGAATATATTGACGTAAACAAGTTCCGTAACAACGATCAAAGAAGCTCACGGATTTCTACATAGAAAAGATTTAATAACAATAGTGGGTTTCCATTTGAATTCCTTTCCATTAATTTTGCTTCTATTTGTTTACCATAGCCGTTATTTATTTTGAAAATTAATTGTTCATTTATTGTATTGAACTTATATGTATACGTGTTTTATTGATTGAAATCTAATGCTTCCTATTGACGAAAATATGGATTTACAAACGCTTAAGAATAAAAGACGTTCTTTAAAATCAAAATTGATTATTTTTAATAAATATTGTGATCATATTATTAGTCAACATCCTGACGAAAATTCTAAATTGGATAATGCAATTTGTGATGAAATTAATTTAAGATTAGAACGATTAAAAGAAACATTAACTCAGTATGATACATTGCAAGAATCCATAGATGCACTAACAGATGATGTAGATGACACCCTTAATCATAGAGAAGTTTTTGAAAGTGATTATTTTACAGCGGTGGGTAAAGCCAAAAAATTATTATCCCGAGGCTTGACAGTGGCACAGAGTTTAAATGTTTCTAGTAATAACACTGCCACAGATTCGGTAAATTTTCAATTTCAGGGTGATATTCGCGAGAATTCTCAAGTAAAATTACCGATTATTCAACTTCCTAAATTTAATGGCGATTTGTCAAACTGGTTAGAGTTTCGAGATACTTTTGAATCTCTGATTCATTCGAACAGTACTGTATCGGATATTCAAAAGTTCCATTATTTAAAGGCAGCATTGGAGGGTACAGCAGGATTGGTAGTGAAATCAATTGAATTTTCGGCATTAAATTACCAAGTAGCCTGGAACGCGTTATGCACTCGTTTTAATTCAAAGAATTTATTGATTCATAATCATCTGAAGGCAATTTTTGACATGAAGGCTATTGTGCGTGAATCTTCTCGAGACATTCAGAAAATCCTTGATACTGTAGTGAAACATTTACATGCACTGGATATCTTAGGGGAAGAGACCAAAGGCTGGGATCCTATTTTAATTTTTATTATAACTAGAAAATTAGATGTTAACACATTGCGGACTTGGGAACAAGAGAAGTCTAAGTCCGATGTAATAAGATTTAAAAATTTTAAGGACTTTCTTTCATCCAGATCGGAATTTTTGCAATCTATTGAAAGTAAGAATCACGAAGATTCAAATAAGTTAAAGCATTTTACTGTTGATGGAAACAGACGAATTAAAACGAAGGCTTATTTAAGTACTGATAAGGTCAGTGTGGATAAACCCAAGCCGTATTTGAAGTGCCCTGTATGTGATGGAGGACATTTTATTCAAAATTGTTCGTATTTTTTAAGTTTAAATACTCGCAATAGAATAGAAAAGATTAAGGAGCTAAAACATTGTTTAAATTGTTTAAGAAAGGGACACTTTGTGGGTGATTGTAAATATGGATCATGTTCAAAGTGTCACGGAAAACATAATACGCTCCTTCACTTTGATAATTCTGAAACTGCTTCGCCGGCAGTTGCATTGTGCAGTAGTAATTTGAATTTGAAAGATACTTTACTGGCAACAGCTTTCGTTTTGATTCGGGGAAAAGGAACACTATCGAAAAATGTGCGACTTCTCTTAGATTCCGGCTATCAATCTAATTTCATTTCAAACAGATTGTGCCAAGCTTTGAAATTAGATAAAATCCCTGTTAACGCGAACGTTGAAATGTTGAATCAATCGGGATGGCACATAGGACATAAATGTTATGTGGATGTTTCCGCCCATCTTAAATGATTTACTATGTCTTTAATGTTTTTGGTAGTAGATGAAATAACAGAATCGCTCCCACAATCTCAAATTAATCTAGATGATTTACAGATCCCAACTAATTTAAAGCTTGCCGATCCGTCATTCCACTTGCCTGGAAAGGTAGACATTTTATTAGGTGCCGAGTGGTTTTGGAGGCTATTATGTGCAGGTCAAGTTGCTTTAAACGATTCGGGCTTATTAATGCAGAAAACTAAACTTGGTTGGGTCGTAGGAGGTTGTATGTCTCTCGCTCCAGTAAAAAACGTAAAATGTAATTTTATATCAAAAAATAATTTATCAGATGGTATTCAAAAATTTTGGGAGCTCGAAGAATTTTCCATTACGAAACATCTTTCTGAAGAAGAGAAAAAATGTGAGTCAATATATCTCAAAACCTTTAGGAGAGACTTGGATGGTAGATTTATAGTAACAATCCCGATCAAAGGGAGCTTAGAGCAGTTAGGAGAATCGAGACACGCAGCGGAAAGGCGTCTCATTTCTTTAGAAAGACGTTTCAAGCGATTCCCAAAATTGAAAACTTCATATAATGATTTTTTATTTGAATATGAAAATCTTGGCCATATGACGAAGGCCTCTAATGAAGAATCTGGATTTGCATATTACCTCCCCCACCACTGTGTAATGAAGGGAAACAGCGTGACAACAAAGATTCGTGTAGTGTTTGACGGCTCTATGGCAACATCAAGTGGCCTTAGTATAAACGATATTCAATTAGTCGGTCCTGTTATTCAGGATAGTTTATTTAATATTGTAATTCGATTTTGGAAACATGCTTATATAATTTCTGCTGACATAGAAAAAATGTACAGGCAGGTATTAATTGCCCCAGAGCAGCGAGCACTACAACGAATTTTGTGGCGTTCGGACCCAAAGGAGCCTATACAAAGCTACAATTTAAATACCGTAACTTACGGGACGGCTGCAGCCTCATTTTTAGCTGTACGTTCACTATTTCAGTTAGGATTTGAATGTGAGTCGGAAATGCCTACTATTGCTAAAGTAATTTTGAAGGATTTTTATGTGGATGACCTCCTGACTGGCGCAGATTCGATCGATGAAGCCAAGTTGATAGCGAAATCTGTTTCAGAAGTTTTAGCGCGCGGTTGCTTTCCTTTACGTAAATGGTCATCAAATGAACCGTCAATTATTTCGGACTTCATTGGTTCACCAACCCACGAGTCCTGCAAATCATGGATGAATAATGATCAATCTGTAAAAACGTTGGGTCTCAAATGGAATATCCCAAAGGATACTTTATGCTACGATGTAAAATATTATTCAACACCTAGTCGCGTAACGAAAAGATTAATTCTCTCGGAAATTTCCCAAATATTTGATCCGCTTGGACTGCTTGGTCCTGTTTTAATTCTTGCAAAGGTTTTGTTGCAGAAATTATGGCAGGAAAAATTATCATGGGACGAATCTCTTCCGTTAGATTTGCATTCTCAATGGATAAATTTTTGAGATAAATTAATATATCTTGATAAGCTACAAATTCCACGGTATGCTTTCCATTTGAGGTCCATAGAAGTTCAATTGCATGGGTTTGCGGATGCTTCAAAGGAGGCATACGTAGCATGTATTTATGTGAGAACAGTGGATGAATCAGGCGTCATAAGTGTTAATCTGCTCTTTTCCAAAACCAGAGTAGCTCCGTTAAAATTGCAAACAATACCTCGATTAGAGCTTTGTGCTGCATTATTGTTAGCAGATTTAATGGTAGTTGTTCATAATGGATTAGAGACGAAAATAAATGATATTACATGTTGGTCTGATTCTTCCATTGTTCTATCTTGGCTCAGATTGCAACCTAGCGCATTGCCAGTTTTTGTCGCTAACAGAGTTTCGCGCATTCAGGAGACAGCTATAATAAAGCAATGGCGTTACGTACCCACGAAATTAAATCCAGCTGATGTTTTATCTAGAGGTGCTTGCCCAAGCAAACTTTTGAATGATAAAATGTGGTGGAAGGGACCAAATTTTTTATTTTACGATAGCTGCAATTGGCCTAAAAATTTGGTAAGCCCTACTACTACAGAAGAGGTTAAGATAAGGTGCTTCAATTCAGTTTCAGAAATTCGGGAAAATTATGTTAGTAATTATTTATTAGATCATTTTTCGAGTGTGACTAAAATGTGTCGAATTCTTGCACATATCTTTCGTTTTACAAAAAAATTGCAGGGCAAAGAGGTCTGCGAAGGATTTATTAAAAGGACGGAAATAAACAATGCATTAAAAAATGTGGTAAAATGGACTCAAAGTGAAAGTTTTCCGAAAGAGATAAGAGGTTTAGAAGCAGGAGACAGTATCATTAAGGGAAAGTTAGCCGCATTAGCTCCATTTCTTGACGAGGAAAAATTAATTCGCGTGGGTGGTAGATTAGCAAACTCGTCTTATAATATTGATAAAAAATTTCCTTTAGTTTTGGATTCACATCATAAATTGACAAGGTTGATTATGGAAGCGGAGCATTTGGATCTTATGCATGCTGGACCCCAACATCTGTTAGCATCAATACGTGATCGTTTCTGGCCTCTTCGCGGTAGAAATTTATAGCGAAGTATTGTAAAAGGGTGCGTAACATGCTTTCGACTGGCTCCTGAGTTTGCAAAATTCAGGATGGGTAATTTACCAAATACTCGAGTTTCTCCTGCTCCACCCTTCTTTACAACTGGCGTTGATTATGCTGGCCCCTTTTTTATCAAACACAGTAAGGGCAGAGGAAGCCGTCTAACCAAATGTTATATTTCTCTTTTTGTATGCTTTGTAACTAAGGCAATACATCTCGAAATAGTTACTGATATGACAAAGGAAGCATTTATCGCAGCGTTGCGAAGATTCGTTAGTAGACGCGGAAAACCTCGCGATATTTACTCTGATAACGGCAAGACCTTCATAGGGGCAAATAATGAATTAAATGATTTAGGGAATTTTTTACTCAATGAAAATGAATATATTAGGGCGTCTATGGATTCTATTGGAATAAACTGGCACTTTATACCTGCATATTCTCCTCACTGCGGAGGATTATGGGAAGCAGGTGTTAAGTCAATAAAACATCATATATATCGGGTTATGAAAAATGCTAATTTATTATATGAGGAATTTCACACGCTCATAATACAAGTAGAAGCAATGGTAAATTCTCGGCCCTTAACCCCATTATCATGTGATCCAAGTGACTTGACATCCCTAACCCCTGCCCACTTTCTCATTGGAAGAAAATTGACTTCTGTTGCCGATCCGAACCTATCTCATATTAAAGAAGGAAGATTGTCACATTGGCAGCGAATACAGCGTTTACAACAGCATATATGGGGACGTTGAAACAAGGAATACATCAGCGAACTTCAGACTATCACTAAGTGGAAAAAAACGTATCCTAAGTTGCAAATTGGTACCATAGTACTATTAAAGGAAGATAATCTACCATCTCTATGTTGGAAGCTAGCAAAGGTCATAGAAGTCCACCCAGGATCTGATGGTATTATCAGAGTAGCATCGGTTCAGACATCAACAGGAGTTTTTCGTCGAACGGTGGCAAAAATGTGTCCACTTCCCTCAAATGATACTATAGATTAGATTAAATTTGAAGAATAGTGTTTTTTATTAATTGTTATGTATTATAATGTAATTTTTTCTAACTTTGAACTAAGTTCTGTGCTGATTGGGAGGTTTTCTCCCAATGTGGTGGGGTATGTTTGCATTATTTAATTCAAATAAATATGTACAATATACTATTGCGCAAATACGCATGCGCGTATTTGACTCTCGCGTGGTACAGCTTGTATTTCGGCTACCGCCGGGCAATTGGCAAAATACACTTTTATAAACCACACGTACCTCAAATTTATTTTAAACAAGAAGTGAAATCCAGCAATAAGCAAGTCGTATTCTGACGAAACAGTTATTGAATATAATTTTTTATCTTCTTTCTCTCTATTACCTATTTTTGTTGTTAATTTCATTACTAGTTCAGATTATAAATGTTTCGACAAGGCCTAAACGTTTGAGAATCCGAGCGATTATGACGGAAGGTGTTTGAAAAATTTAGAAATTTCCAAACTATGGCATTATAACATCTAATGCAATTGGTACCTAGGTTAAAGCCGTTTTTATTTTAATTTTTAAATGCATCTATGTTAAATCTATATTAAGGTAACTACATGCTTGATAACGTGAGAGAAATGCATTTAAAATTTCACATATAAATTCCTTCACATAAAAAGAAATCATTTTCTTCGTATTAGTAGTGTAGATATCTAAAGTTAATAAAAACAAATTTCCTGGACTGGGTTTTACACAAAAAATAAATTATCAAATTTAAAAAAATGTTTCCGAATTATTTAATTCTTAATTCACTCTTGCATATCATCTTATAGAATGTTTATTTTACGCGACGTGACCGCCCTATATAAGAACTAGAACTGATTGGTTTGTAACTAAAATTTTTGCATTTCATCTTTTCTATGTTTACAGTTAACAATTAAGAAATTGTGTTTGTTTTTGTATATTGGTTGAATTATATCATAAGACAATTCTTATTTTTATATTATTGTTGCCTTAAAGGTCAGTTTCTTATTTCTTTTCGGCTATCTTCAAATTATCCGAGATACATATTCTGATTTTTATTAAAAATATTTCCCTACCAAGCCTTAGTCGTACGATTTCTATTTTTAAATTCTTATAAAATTTGATACTTACCAACGCGTGCGATCTATTAGAATGATGGACCTCGTTCGGCAGAGCAAAAAACTTCAATATCGCATTATTCGATATGTAAATTTGTTTCTGCATGTAAAAGATGTCAAATTTAGATTAAGGAGGTCCGTATGTTATGAATGGAGTCAAGTGCTTTTTTCGCTCCGTTTTGATTAGTGCAGTGACATTCAGATACGTCAAATAATGGATAATAATCTGTACGAAAATTAACTATTGACAACGATTTCAAGTAATTTCTCTTGCTTAGCACATCCAATCGATCTAATTCCTTCTGTCGAATATTTGTTATATATCTAGAGTAAATCGGTTTGTTAATTCTGTGCAAATCTGGCGTATAAAGACGTGAAAATGCCATTTTACATAAGGCACCATGTTAATAGGCACAAAATGTTTTTCATAATTTCTCAACTCTGAAGTACTTAAATGACTCAAAATTTTCAAGGAATTCATTTTATATCTATATACATTAACGTTTAGTAATTATTTTATCAAAATATGTTTATTAATTCTGAACCATACCAACCTCCTTACAGAAAATCTCCACATCAATTTGGACAGCTCGAAAAATCATTATTTTCTAGGAAAAATTAGTGACATAATGACATATGTAATAATATAAATAAGGTTCCAAAGAAAACAAAAAATGTACAATAATTGGAAAATGTTCAATTACCTATAGAATAGCTTATCAAACAGATTTTCCTTGTAAGCAATAGGATGTCGAAAAAATTAGATTTTGAAAGTGCCGACACGGTGCGATGTTTTCCAGATTAATATAGGTTTCGTTTTCGTTTTCTTCTGCAGACTTTTTGCAGATAGTCTCCAGAGTCCCGTGCCACCCACGTCAACCGGTGCGGCTGGTCGAGGTGGCTTCAGCGCAATTCCGCATAGAACAATGACGAAGGGAAGAGTATTCGTGTTCCCACGACGACGACACGAACACTAAAACCAGGTATACTCTCAAACCCAACTTTGCTCTTCTCTCCACCGATATCCATTACGAACTGTAACGTCGACAAAAGCCTCGCAAATACCTGTGGGACTTGTATCTTAGTGGAGCAAATCCTAAAAGCAAAGGGATACTGTAATATTATATATGTGTGCTCTACGCTTTTCTGTGCTACTTTTTCGACGTAAGTGTCAGCAACTTTCAAGAAAAGTAGTCATCTACTATTTTTTTGATTAATTGGGCTCAATATGCCAGATTCTAATAGCTGGTCGATCAATTATAGCTAAACCGAACCAGATTAGTGTCAAAATTTGTTGCTTCTTTGTTGCTTAAAGGTTGCTCTGATCCCGAATTTGTTGTCATTACAAAAACAAGCAGGTTTAGTTAGAATTTGTATAACAGCGGAAATTTTCTTACTTGTTGCTAAAAGCTTACCGTACCAATATATGTTCTTAATAATTGCACAAAAAAAAAAGTCTTAAACTTGTTACATCTCAAATTAAGCACTGTAAAAGGCTTAATTTAAGTCTAAAATTCAGCTAATTTTCTTAAATTAAGTCAATATTTGCGCACAAAACTTTGTTTTTAGTTTTGGAAAATTACTTTTAGTCAATATGCAAGTTCGAAATAAGAATTCTCTAAGAACACTCCGGGCGCGAAGCTCGATTTCGCGCCCTAGGGCGAAACCTTCAGGCTCGGATTATCGAGCCTCACGACCGTCACTTTAAAAAATATCGTTTCAGTTGTTTCAGTGTCGACGTGGTTATACCCCTCCCCCCCTACTACCGCTTTTTTTATCTAAAAACGTCGACATTTGATGAAATACTATAGAGTAATTCTTTTGCCGAGGTGACCAAATTCAATATTTCGTCAGACAATAGTCATACTGCATTTTAAAACAGTTTTTGTGTTATTATCGTTGACTCTAGAAAGAAAATGCATCCAATCTTTTTTTTAGAGAATTTAATGCTCTATTTTTTTTTTTGTTTCAAACATTTTTCAATCAAATTTGTATTTTTATAAAATAAATGCAAAACCTTCGAAAAACGTAATTGGGGAAAATGTTTTTTAGTAATGGACGGATGGATCTGAGCCAAAATCTAATCAGATCTAAGTTACGCTAACACATGTATTTTAAATAAAATTTAAGTCGATGCGCTTATCGGTACCTGAGATATCGCGAGACAAAAAAACGGGACGTACGTACGTACGGACGTACAACATTACGGACACGAATTCTTTTATAGCTCTTTTGGGTTCCTCAGGGTCTGAAACGTTGACATTTGATGAAAATCTGTAGGGTAATTTTTTGCCGAAAACTGTCCAAATTTAATACTTTGCCCAGACCTACGGTCGAAGTAATTTTGGGATAACATTTGTAATCAAAGACATCGAAAACAATAAGAATAAGTTTTAGTAGGGTGTGCCTCTGAAAGGGTTAAGTTGGAATCTGGAATTTTTAGAGGTTCCTTATACTAAGGAACACATGAAATTCCAAACCAAAATCTACAGTTTTTAATTTTGATACATTTGCAACATTAATTATGTTTCTGAAATTACAAATTAATGTTTGAGGTAAGTTCTTGTTATAACACAAAAAATGCAAATAAAATAGTTAACCAATGGAGTACATTTTGCAATGATGATAGAAGTACTGTACTTTCGTCACATAAAACAACCTCATAATATGCGCTATGCATCGAACTCAAAATGTAAAGCTCAGTTTAAGAAACACTGTAGGAAAGCAGAATGTACAAACTTAATATCAAATATATTTACGTTACTATTTAAATTGCCATAATAAGCCATCAAGAAATCCAAGAATGTTTTCAATGCACCATAAATGTTGTAAAACTTAATATAAATGAATATCAGTTATGTATTAATATTAATTGCTTTCTAAAGCTGTAATCTTTTGATGATCAACAACCTTTAAATTTTGTTCCCTACATCTCACAGGTTTTGATATCTCAAGTTTTGAGATTTGAGTCTGTATCGACACTAAGAATTTTAGTTGCCTATAAAATGCTGGTAATTTTTCTAACGAAGATGTTCTCAATTTATAAATTTTTACCATTACGAAATATAAAGAAAATTAAATTTATACAAATGTCTAATATCGGACATAGCATAAGCCATCTTTGAAAACATAAGGATGCAATGTTTAATGCAACCCACGTTACTTTTGACACAAAAGATGGGAACAAATTGATCGATTGCTTAAGTTTAAATCGAGCGTGTCTGAAAAATAAATTTTTACAGAATCCAGGACGAAAGGGAAAATGAGCGTATCGTCTACGTCTTAAATGTTGATTATAGTGATTTAGTTTTCGCAATTATAAATGGCCCATTGCAGTCTTAATGCAATTTATCATGAAACTAAAATGTCCTTGATTTTTTTTCTTTGAATATTAGTCAGAGTTCCTTTTTCCGGAGCATATGTTCAAAGACAGCATTACAGTGCACTTGTGCGTCTATTCCTGAAGGTATTGCAGTTTTAATTTCATAGATTAGGTACAGATCTTTTTACACAATAACTTAACATACATATCTGACATTCACATCGAATAATTTTTTTTTTTTGATAAACAGATTTCCAGATATTTTCGCTAATCCTTTGTAAGCATTTACTTCGCAAATCCATACCCGAATTTTCTGCAATTAAAATATTCCTTTTTTTCAATAGGGTTTAACTTCTTTTCTTACACTTGCAAAGCTTATTGCTGAATTTTGATTTTATCATTGGTTTAGCTTTCGTTGCAGTTGTAGATTTCAAATTATTCTGATTCTCGGACGTGCGCATTTTTCGCAAGTTTCACATTATCATTTAACTTAATTTCTCTCCATTTTAAAATTCCGTATGCTGTTCGCGTCTTTCACGCGTCTTTTATGAATTCTCTGCATTAGACATTTTTACTGGACGGTTTTTATTCTACTTTACCTCGGATTTTCCATTACGTTATTTTAACATTTATCTTTTAATGTAGTAATCATATATAGGTTCATATGTACGTATTAACGCCCCTTCACGCACAGTTAGTTTGATAACTTTTATATGTACCATTTATGCAGACCGTATTTTCTGCTGGACACCCCCAAGTATTTATGTAGTTTGTGCACTGAGAGAAATTATTTACAAATAGCTAATGTAAGCTAATTTCAAGGCTATTACATTAACTGTAAAGTCTAAAACGACGGGTAACTTTGAGATGAAAATACCAGCACTTTCCTGCATGTTAGCAATGTTATTGTATATTTACACGTATATTTTAACATTCAATGAGCGTTCATTAACTGTTAATAAATCTTACATTAAATTCTGTCGTTTGAAATTGCCTCGAAAAATTCGCAGAAAATCGAATTACAACGCGTGTGTATGTTTGTTTATCTTCGTTTCAGTGAAACTGAAAGCCTGTAAAAAGGATTTAAATTCTCACCGTCTAAAACCAAATACATGATATTTACTAGACACAAAAAGGAACCAAAATGTCCGGACATTTTTATTGGAGAACAAAAAATTACAAGAGTCAACGAACACAAGTTACTGGGCCTAACGTTTGACAGAAAACTAAATTGGAAAGCACATATAAAGAATCTAAAAGAAGATGTGAAAAAAAGAATCAATGTACTTCAAATAATAGCCCACAAAGAATGGGGAGCCTGCGCATCAATAATAAAATCTGCATACATAGCACTTAACTAGTTAGATCTAAGTTAGACTACGGTTCAATTGTATACAACTTCGCCAGAAAAAATACGCTCAGTGCACTTAATCCAATACATAATACAGGAATTAGATTGGCAACCGGAGCCTTCTGTACAAGTCCGATAGAAAACGTTCTCGCTGAAGGAGATGAACCTCCACTAGAATTGCGACGCCAGTTGTTAAGTTTAAACTTTGCTGTTGTAGCAGGAGCAGGCAGAAACCAAGTTCCTCACACCAACGTTTACCCGGCCAAAATACTGGACGAGAACACAAATTATCCACATTTGCCAAAACCCTGTTATCAACTGATAACATGTTATAGGGACGATTTGGGGGGTGAATTTCCGACCGAAATAGTGAAGAAACAAGAAGAAGCGCCACCGTGGGAAGCGACATTAAAAGAAACAATGGGACAATATCTAACAGAAACAAAACTCAAAATTAAAATGATAATGGATCGTAAATGGAGGTTCAAACGTAGCCAAATTTATGGTAGATGAACTCATCCGATCCCCAAAAAAACATACGTAGCAAAGGATGGAAAAAACTAAGTAGAAGCCAGCAAACAACCCTAGCTCGACTGAAGATTGGACACATCAACTTCACTCACCAACATCTACTCCAGAAAACGGAACCCCCAATATGTGGAATGTGCAACAAAATAGTATCTGTCAAACATATGATTATTGAATGTCCCAAATATCAAGATGAGAGGAAGACATTTGAAGTTAGCGAAACGCTAGAAGCAGCCATTGGAAGCCCAATTGAAAGCATGAAAACTTTAAAATATTTGAAAAAACTGGACTTAATCAAAGTTTTATAAGTCATTTGAACTTAGCTACTTATCTCAAGTATTGTTAACGCTGTAAAGTAACCTTATCGCTAATGACCATGATGTCGATGCGACATTAAATAAAGACATTAAAAAAAAAAGCCTGTAAATATACTAAATCTTATGCACTGAAACCAACATTAATATTTAAAATTTTTATATTAACTATCAACATAACAAATTTAACCGAATCTCATATTACGGTAACTTCAGGATAAAATACCTTATCTTAAAATCAAAATCTAAATTCTGTTAGCTTTACTATGAAGCTATTACATTAACTGTAAACAAACATTTCTCTCAGTGTGGGTGGGATCAGCTGATAGTTTGGAGGATCCGGAGTATTGTCACTCTTCCTTCCTTCCTTCTACTCTTGGAAAGTGTAACTCTCAGGCTCACAGTTACCTCGATCCTTATTTCTGATCCTAACGACAACATCCTCTATTTACCTTTCAATCTATTTATTTTAGCTGAAAGCCATTATATGGAAGTACCAAATTTTATTTAAAAATGTATTCTATTAAGAATTACGTAGGATAATTTGTGTTAAAAAAAGATTTAAAATGTTAGTATCATGAGAATAAATAAGCTTTATTAAGTTATTCCTTAGTGGGTGAATGATTTCCGAAAGTTCAAGGGTTTTGCGATATCGTTGCCACGAATGAATACACTGTTTTATATAAGAAAATTACTGCATTATGTGGTAGCACAATAGATAAATTATTTTTAGAACCTTTTTCGCTGATGTCGTAACATTACACGGTATATACATATATAATGCGAAATTGTTTTTATCATTACATGTTCCGTTATTCAATATTATTCCCTTGTTCCCGTCTAATATCAGTTTCTTATAAACACGGCCACCCGGGTTTTACTATCTTAGCTTAGAGTTTTCAGTGTCGCGGCCGAACAAAGGATATAACATGTGCCTGCAAATGGGCGTGCGGTAGTTTACATGAAGAAAAATATATGACTGTATTAGAGAAATGTACGCTTGAATTGCCTGAATCAGTCATATATCAAATGAAATGTTATATTATGTAATAAATATTATAATATGTTATAATCTGTAGACAAGGACATTTCTCTGTTTGATACAGCCATAGTAGTAGTAGTAGTTGCAGTAGATT
Organism: Trichopria drosophilae; assembly: GCA_030407085.1. NCBI lineage: Eukaryota > Metazoa > Arthropoda > Insecta > Hymenoptera > Diapriidae > Trichopria > Trichopria drosophilae. The sequence goes on from CM059583.1 coordinate 46,748,580, forward strand.
AGCTCATAGTTTTTATATCAATAAACAAAATAACTGATTGCGTGGTAGAAATCTGTTTACATATAATTCTGAGCTCGTAATCGGATAAAAATCATTGTGAGACACAGACGCATTCATCTTACATAATCCAATATAAAATTATTACATGAATAAACTAAAAATAGTAACCGATAAGACGTAACGATTCTCTTGCGTACAAGAAGCCACTTGTACACTTTATTTTTATGAATTAATGAGGATAAATGGGAAATCATTCAAACAACCCTGTCCCAACATGTCGATCTCAGACGACAGCTTCTGGCGTTACTGAAGCGACAAATTTTGTTCGTGTTACGTAATGGAGAACCGTTATTAATTACTGTACTGAATGTACAATACTTTCTTTTTGTATTAACCAACTTTTTTTAAATTCTTAACCATAAATGTCTGTGACAGTGAAATGGGGTATAGTAGACCTTATAGGGAATAAAAACCTGAGGAGAATGGTATGGTTGCTTTTTTTCTCATACACACCCAAAAACTCATTTTATACTTAAAATGCTTTTTTTTTTAATGTTTTTTTTAAAAGTAATTCACATCTTTATTCATTTTTTCTCGATTTGGAAATTTCTTCTTTATTAGAAAGCAGGAAGGTTATATTTTTCCAACGTTATTTTCATCAACGTTATTTGCAGATTTTACAATATTATTTGGTTTAGAATATAATTTTTGATACACTTTACGGACTACAAGGAATCCGTAAAGTGTGATTTTACGGACTGATCTCTGCACTTTACGGACTAAAAACAGTCGTTAAAGTGCCTACTTTTGCGAACAGTGTATCAAAAAATACTGTTCGATCCTGGGCCGTAAAATTTTAAGACCTCGGTTTGGAGATAGTGCGAGCCTCGGACCGGCTTCGCCAGTCCTCGGACGCACAATCTCCACTCGGTCCGTAAAATTGAACTTTAGGGCCTAAGACCGAAAAGTACTATTTCGTCACTATACCTAGAAAGTATATACAGGGTGTACGAAAAGTCCCGGGACGGTTGAATAACTTTCGAAAGAATAAAAATTTCAAAAATCGCCGAAATACGTGATTCGATTTTTCAAACAAGCAATCTTTTGAGAGGGGGTTTCGGCCCCCCAACCTCAAGGGGGGCGGGGGGCACGAGAGGGGCCAAAAATCTTAAATGGCAACATGGTTTGAGTGGGGGCTCATTTGAAAGGTATTTTCGAGACGAATTCAGATCACTGGTCATAGAGGGCGCTGCGATCATTTTTCGGAGAGATACAAGTAAAAGAGCTTTTCAATGTAACGTTCAGAAACGGGTTGACACCCGTTTAAGAATATTGTTTTACACGATTTTAAGTTTTTTAAGTTTTTTAAGAATATTGAATTACACGATTCGGCGACTTCGAAATTTTCATTTTTTCAAACGTTAGTACGTCTAAGATCTGAAAAAGTCAAAAATCTCTGCGAAAAATGATCGCAGCGCCCTCTATGACCAGTGATCTGATTTCATCTCGAAAATACCTTTCAAATGAGCCCCCACTCAAACCATGTTGCCATTTAAGATTTTTGGCCCCCCTCGTGCCCCCCGCCCCCTTGAGGTTGGGGGCCGAAACCCCCCCTCAAAAGATAGCTTGTTTGAAAAATCGAATCACGTGTTTCGGCGATTTTTGAAATTTTTATTCTTTCGAAAGTTATTCAACCGTCCCGGGACTTTTCGTACACCCTGTATAATTCCGATTAAAATGACCTATTGATTTACTTGAATTTGTTAAAATCTGACCGTGATGACTGGATTTTCCAATTTTTGTAATTTTAACCAAATTTTTGAAATTTTACGAAATTTTGACATGAATATCTGACTAATTTAACAACATTGAATTTGGGTAATGTGGTAGTGGATGATATAATCAATATTTCATTGCATTAGTAAATCTTGTTGTCACTACTGCAAATCCAATATTCATAACCCCCTCATATTTTATAAAAAATAGTTAAGGTGTATGTGTGATAAACCAGTGTGATAGATCAGTGTGGACATATTAGATTCTACTGTCACAATGCAATGACGTTTTTTTTGCATGTAAATACTCAAATCTGATAAAAATTTAATTGACATTCTTAGTCATTAACGTCAAGCAAACTGGCTTTTATCATATCCAGAAATCATATAGTAGAGGCATACAAATATATGCCTTTCCAGAAACGCAGGAAAACTTTTTATTCTATCTTACGCCGAAAGGAAGTTGGAAAGAAAAAGTTTGCCCTCGCTTCTTGGCGGAAAGAAACGGACATAGATTGGAGTAGGACTCACCTCTTATATCTATAAGCACAATACCATGGACATAGAGGGTGAAGAGTAAAGTTTTCTACCAAATAAGTGGAACTAAAAATGCTGAGACAACAACGTAAATGCTCTTTCTTTCAGCGAACGGAAAGTAATATAAGTATACTGAGAAAATTTTATCATCTCAGGTTGTAATTTGCAGACAAACTTTCCGTGTATGAAAATTTACCATTATTTTATAACAAAAAAGATATTAGAAAAATGCTACGTAACTGTATTTGCGGTATAAATGGTAAACAGGAAACAACCCCGTTTTCCTGGTTTTATCATAGTGCAAATTTTCATTAATGAAAACCGCCATCTCATTCGCTAAGTAATTGGTTTTTGTATATATTTGTATTTCACAGATATGACTGCATAGAAAATATAAGTTGATATTATGATGAATATATATTGTGATAATAAATCGTGTCTTGTACTTAAGATGGTATTCTCAAATCGACTCTATAGTCTTCACATTTAATTAATGTCTTCCTTACGTATAATCCCACTGGTAAGTGTATGAATAGGACTCTGGTGAGCTCCGACTCGAGCACACCTCGCTGAACAAGAATTATAGAGAACCACTTATATCCAACAATATGCAAATTTATTAAGCAAAGGAATACGGTACAATAATTTATCATTGTTGCATGTGGTACTAACTGAGGTATTACCTTTCTTTCGAACAATCTTGATCTTTTCTTTTTCCATCAGAAATTTTCTTTATGTGGAAATTCCCATGGTGTAGGTGTACGAGTAATCTCAGTGTAATTCGAATGTATTTCACGCTTGGAATAATACGAACTTTCTAATATCATTCAAGACAATATCGATCAAGTTAAGTTTTAAACTCAATTTACGACTACAATACATGTTTCGAGAATTAACAAGTTTCTCTTTGTATAAGTTGTTAAGGAGATATGTCTTAGTCCATCACAAGACAGAGTGTTAAAATTCAACTTAAATATCGCAATATCGAGTTCAAAGCGTTTTTATATTGTTAGTTTAAGCTGTAAACTCTTCGGGTATTGCAGGAAGAATAATATCTGAGCGAAAAGCACGATTTAATAATTCAAAATAACTTGTTTGACAGTCCATGTATAAATGACAAACATCATGGTGAAATGCACGTGTACCTGAAGTTTTTCCCATTTTACCAAGCAAAGGATCAACAAATTATTGAAACCATATTATATATCTCCAAAGAATCAGCAATAAAATACTACCTATACGAAATTTCAACATCCCCAAAATAAGTTTAAATTTAATCACCTCTTACTGTATGAAATAATGCAAGGTTCCTGACATACCGATGGGTAGATCAGCTATATGAAAGCCGATCTGACTATAATTATGCCTGATATAGACATATGTAGGTATGCCTGGAACCTTGTGTTATTTCTTTCAGTGTTGCAATATACACCATACTGACATAACTTACCCTATCTTTATCGGCACTACAAACATGCGATGGATGTTATATTTCTTTTTGTATCAAGGGCGTCAAATTTTCGTTTTACGCCCGTAGTGCAAACAATAATTTTCGATTCAGGGAAAGTAAAACGACTATTCATTCTATCAAACAAATTTACAGACGGATCACTGCGATGCGCAGCACTCAATAGCGAGTTTTTTCAATCAGTAATGTTGATGTTTATAATGAAAAATTCGTGTAATAACAAAATCGTGTATTTACAGTTGTCATTTTCTATCGTCTCCCACCATTATCATAATGTATTGAAATGTAGAAAATTATAAGAAATCGTATTTATCGGCTTCTTTTTTGATAAATTGTCCATTTTCAGATTGTTTTTATTTTACGCCCGAGGGCGTAAGATCGGTATTTCACACTCTCAAAAGAAGGCGTACAATGATAATTTTGCGCTGCCTGAATCGAAAAATTTCATTTCTAAATAAATTACTGAAATTGAAAATATTCATGAATTAATTTTCTATTCCGGATTCGCACGATTTCGAGTCGTAATATTCCCTGAAATATGAAATATCGATTCACCGCTAACTTCAATAGTGAAGCGCATTTGTTGTGTTTTTCATAACTGTAGTTAAAGAATGTAATTGTTTGTAGTACAGATAACAGCTGGCAGCAAACCGCCTTTATACCGTTTGAAATAGATTCTGATTATCTGCTTTCCTAATTATAACGTCTACGTTATCATTTATTAATAACAGTAAATATAAAATTTTTTCGAAAAGCTTAACGAAGAAGTATCGACAATAATTGGTGGTCACTGGAACCACAGGAAAATTGGTGGTCACAGGTGGTCTAAGGAACCACTTTAAACTTGTTAGGCTAGTTTTTCAGAAAAGTGTCAAAAGTATAGCTTAGATATCAACCATTTTTTTTTCAAATACAAAAATGTTTTTGTTTACATACTGCAAAGTCAAGGTACAGTTTTTAATGTTGAAATTTGCTTCAGCCTGTGGTAATCATCAAGAAAAAATCTATTAATACTGCATTGTCTATATATTTTTTATACTTTGTTTCCAAATTCTCCATGGCACATCCAATATGCCAAAATAAAAATGTTTAAATTTTCAGATTTTATTTCAAGAAAATAAAGACAATTCTCGTATATCAATTAAAGTTTGTGATTACGCCACATTCAATTCCAAAATCAGATTAGTAATAATTAGCGTTCCAAAAAATTAGAAAGTAACAAATATCAGAAAAATGCATACATTAAGAACAACGTTTGCTTCTAAATGTTAAAACGTCGATTGCAATTCACATTAGAAAATAAAGTGCATTTTTCGGTTTTAGGTTAGCAGTAACAGTCTTAACCTATACCGAGTGGTGTGTATTTTGAACAAAAATTACTAGTCGTAGTACAGGCGTTTACTTGACATGTTAAAAATCGGTGAAAAAATCAGTTTCATATTTTCTTGAGATATATCGGATTTGGCAGATTTTGTTAGACACAAACAATTGCTATTAAATGTTTTAAAAACAATATCCGCTTTAAAAAAACGATGAAAAGAAGCAGTTTTATTACATAAGTATTATTTCTTTAAAAAATTGCAGTTTTTTAGATATTCTTTGTTTAAATTTTAATATGACAACGTTTAAAAAATATAAATATAATAAGAACTTGCACGAAAAAAAAACAAATTTTGTAGTTGAAGTATATCATTTAATGAAGATGTTTTAGATATTTGAAATATCTACAACTTTTGTATATATCATTTTTCCCATAACCTCAAAATTTGCAAAATATCGAAACAAAATTTTGTAAAAAAAATAAATTTTTGTAAATGAAATTTACACGATACTTAACTTCGTCACAAGTAGACTGTAATTTTTATTTACAAAAATATTTGTTCGTATTTTTTATAGGCTTTTTACCGAAAAAACGCCCTTATCTTCAATCGAAAAATCGAATGTTTAATATTCGATTATGTGAAAAATGCTGTAGGCGAAGATCTTCTTAACGTTTAAAACTTCTCCATATAACATATTTGTTTTATTTTGGTTTGTTGTTATTATATTTTTCTACTTTATATTCGATATTATTTCATTGTGGAAGAATAATTCTCATTGCATTTTCATCGATTGAAAATTTAAGCAACACGAGAAATTTGTATTGTTACTCTTTTTTGACTATGTCTCGTTATAAATTTAAATATATTTGTTACACAATTTCGCGAATTGATGGTAAAAAATAAATAATATATTTTTACTTTACATTATATACATGTTTATCACAAATTAATTAATTCTAAATTTAAGTTATCAGTCGTTCTGATTAATATTTTTTCAGCGTCATACTCAGTAACCTAGAAACAAGGTCTAAAAAATAATATATTACTAAATATTAATATAATAGCAGGGTTCCCTTCGGAGTCCAAGTCAGAATAATAAAAAATATACAATTTCTCTTAGTGTAGGTGAGCACGCCCTCTCAATGTTTTCAGTAAACATGCGTGACAGGGATTTGAACAGGATAATCGCAAAACGCCGTTTTATAAACTAGATATCTAAAATAATTGTTATAAAAACTCATACGTATTCATACGTATTATTTTTTTCATGCATATTACATACTTCTCACTAGTCTCGGCTTAATATTGTTTTTATTTGCATAAACGATTTTGGAATTGTCTGCAATGTAATCGGGTCACTATCCCTATAATACAATTGTGTTACTGCTCGTCATGATCCGGCACGTGACTCGGCATTCTGTAAACGGGCATTGCTGGGATCAGCGTTTGGATAATAGAATATTGAATACAATTTTACAATACGTATAGCGAAGCTGTGGTATCATCACATCGGTAGCTATAGTAAATTTTGATTCAAAATAAAATAATATCGTAACTAACGTTATGTGATGATATGTTCTGATTCATCTGCAAATTATAAATAGAGATAAAGCCCTTTATCTAAAGATTAAATACATTTTCAAGTAAAATATTTAATAATTCTACATTACCCTGGTAGAAATTATAAACATCTTTGATGGATTAAAACTAACTTTTAGGAAAATATTTTGGTTAAAAAATGTATAAAATGAAAGTGTACAAAATATCCAACAATTGTCTAATATTAAGCAAAACATACCTTAACTGAAAAATTCTCGCATTTCTGTCCAATTCTTAGGCATGAAAGATATACAATATATGTATATGCACAACATTTTTATTTATTAAATGTACGTTGAAACTATTCTAAGTTATGTCCATTTCGTACCAACTAAATGTTGGACATGAAGCTTTGACTTGAATTGCACAAATTTTTTTTTTCGAATAATTCTACAGGAAAATTATTTTAAATAAAGATATAGTGACTTCTAACATACGTGGCAAGATAGACACCCAGTAATTGAAAAGATATTATATAAGCTGTCCTGTTGTTTTAAGGTTATTTTCTCATAGCATTTCTGATATAGTCCGTTAAAAGAATTTAAACATATATTTTTAACATTTCTAATAAGAATATTTTTCACTACAAATTTTATAAAACAACTTCTTTGTTACGTTGCAGTAATATGCACTTCATGGAAAATGTTCCTAAACAGGATTATAATTTATGTATATTATTATACTACATTCGTAGTATTTTTCAAAAATATGTCATGTTTGCAGGAAGCATTGGCCAAAAACATTTTTAAATTATTAGTGAATTTTTTTGATAGTAAAAAATCATGTCAATCTTGTTTACGATGCTGTGGACGCGCGTGTTAAGTTCACGGATGTGGAACTAGTGGGCCCGGGTTCGATTTCCGCTCGGGGTTAGATTTTTTATTATTTTTCTGTGTGTAATATTTTAATGCCTTTGAAATCTAATAATAGATCAAAATTGTCAAACAAAACTGTCTAATAATTAATTGAACAAATCTCACATTTAAGCCAAAAATTATCTAAGAAAATACTTTAGAAATGTCTATTATCTTAGGCATTATACAAGAATGTTGGATAATAAATGTCTAACATCTGGTTGCAATTTCTATCAGGGTGGAATTGTAATAAATTATCAAGACCTATAGTGAACAATATAAAGTAATATGAATACTTAACCTGAAAGGTAACAAATGGGGATTAAGATTAATGACTTATATGTAGTATATAATTATTCGAATTTTCGATTCTCTATCTCAAATATTTAGAAAGTGCAGATAACTAAAAATACTCTGCATAAATTATGCTATGTAATTATGGTATAAGTACACGTACTTGATACATCATTTTTAAACATAACTGTTGCTCAATACTTACCTCAGTAACTGAATTAAATTCTCCATTGACATTGAAAGATAGGCATGTAGTATATGTTACAATCATAATTATCAATTATACTACTATACCTTTATCGTGTCTTAAAATTAAATTCGTATGTCTTATTCCTATTCGTATGTATGTCAACAGCCCGAAACGTAATATTTTAAACAAGATAGACAAAGAGACCGGAAGAGAGTACTTTGAGCTTTGAGGAAATCGTGTTATTATGACATTGCGAAACCGTCAAACCCTATTACTTTTTCAACCCTAATTTATGCAATTTTAATCAAGCCCAAATTGGTTCTCGAAGCGGTGAATTGAAGACGTCTGGGATGGAAATAAGCGGTTTCTCCCTTTTCCCTTGTTTACATCGCGAACGCAAATGCAGTCCTGTAGACAAGTTTAAACCTTGGATCAATAGAAGACAGGCGGGAATATATTTATAGTGTAGTGAGAAAAAAGATGGAAGAGTCTGTCACCAGACATAGTAGGAACGTGCTTTTCGTTGCATTTACTGACGGCTTCCTCAAGGACTTTGAATCAATTTCGAAGCTGAAAACTGGAATCCTTTCGAAAGCCAGAGGTAAATGGATGCAGCTTTAGTATAATACGTATATTCTGTTATTATGAGGTGACAGTTAGGTTTACTGGTTTTGAGGGATAACCGAGTACGGCCCTATAGAATACTGTGTAATTTCGAAATGGATTTTCAAGTCCAGACATACGCATAATACAGTTAAATAAGGAGAAATTAATAATGCATTCATACATTTAAATTATTGTCTATTTGCCTTTTTACTACAGGGTTAACAATTGAATAAGAGAGTATATTTTGATAAAAGAAAACGTATTTATTTACGTCATCTCTAATGTTGGTGAGATACATCACAATGGCTAAGTGTCATTGTGCTTCAATGATGCTTCAGCTGTTTCTGTTTGTGTAATTTGCTTTGTTCGGTTTTGGACTGAAAAATGTATGACATTTCAAATAATATTAATGGAATTTCTACTAATAATAATGGTAAGATATTGACTACACCTGAAGTATTATATTAGTAGTTCTAAAAAATAAAGAATGAACTATTACATGACTCATAGATATAAAATATATTTTAAATAATTATTATTGAAAAATAATTCTATTGGAAAATTTAATATCTTATAAAGTTTTTCGAGAATTTACGACATATTAACTGTGGAACTCTTGTTAGTATAAGTTCGAAAAAGTTTTAATGCTTTAACAGTCCCAGAGTGTATTGAAGTAAGGAGTAGGATTTATAAATACGTAACAGATTTTCATGCTTCCGGATTCCCAATATTTATTTTAAACTTTTTAATGGGAGAAAACATAATTTTCGTTTTTTTTGTAATAAATTAATATTTTTCATAAATATCTTTGTATAATGCGCTATTCTAAATTTATATTTTTTTAAGGTATAAGATATTTACGACACAACATGCGATAGGAAGTTTTTATTTTGACGCAGTTCCACCACATTGTGGTCGGAAATAAATCTTGCAAAAGCCTCAAAAGTGAATGGAAAGAAAGCATTCGAGTGTTTTGTACTTCGACCGATAAGAAAGGTAAGGAAGTTTGCGGTTTTACGGCTTCGCCAAGTGACACGCAAACAATGAAAATTATAACAAGTAAATGGTAGAATATTGATTTTTGAAAAATCGGTTCAATTGAAATATTGTATTCATTATCAATATTCAAGAATTCGTCTCTTTATAACTACTATTTATTCCATTATCTTTATTTTTACTCTATTTTTTTTCTAACGTTTGTTAGCATGAATTTATTTTAATATTAAATTTGTAATTTAGGAATAACTAATTGGTAAAGTCATGTAGAGCCATATGCACGTTACATAAAACTACGAAATCCATGTTTATGATATTTAAATACTAAAAAAAGCATAAATCGTATATATTCTTTCCTGTCTACTTTAAGAATTTTTTCGTAAGGGTCTAAATATTTCACAACTTTGAAAAGGTATCTTAATTTCTCACGATTTCAATAATATTTATGAATATTTTTGCTACCCCAGTAACTCCTAATTTAAAAGAATACTAAACCGAAAAAAATATGATATATATTATTGTATAGAACTATATCCAATTTGAATTGAACATGCTGCTGTTTTTACATCAAAATATCTATTATCGTCCATATTATATAAAAAATGTATTTCATGTGAATTGCAGATTTATTCTTAACATCTTAGTCAAAACAGTAATAAGGCAATTGTTACGAGTGTATGCATGAATATCAAAATGACTTCTTGTATTGAAGTAGCACGTCTCTAAATATAATAATAATTTAAATAAATATTATATAATAACAAGAATGATAATAACTAAATTAGTGTTATTCCATAATACTACGAGAAAAATAATTGATTGGACTTGTTAAAATTAAGTAAGAATTATCCAATCTCATGGATGTATTAAGTAAATTAATGATTTTAAACGTTTAGATCATAGAACAATAATCAAAATTAAATTAAATTTTAATAAGTTCCTATCTTTAAAAGAATATGTTAAAAAAATGCCACCTCCATACATTTAATTCGGATAACCTTTATCAATGAAATATTGTACATCTCACCAATTCTCTGAAAAGATAATTTTATTTATATTTCTACCAGCAATACGCACTCTACATCAGGCATCTTGGAGAATATTAGAGGTATAAAATGCTTCGTGCACATCATCTGAAATCCACAACCGGTTTCAAATTTCATGCCTCAATTTTCTTCATGCAGAAGACGAAATCGGATTTTTCACAATGATTCTACGAATGCTGCATGGCTATGAATATTTGTAGTTTTATTTGAAAATAGTGTCTTGTTGCTTTCATTCTTGGCACGTTCTGCATTTTGCATTCTATTTTCCTTTTAAGAGCACGTCTGAATTCACAATCTTATATAGAAATATAAATAAGTTCTATATCTGTGCACATTCTTAAATTATGTTCTTTACAATAATATTAATAAGCTAGTTTCATCAATATTTTTGCATGTTTTTTAATAAAAAAGTAGATCTTGTGATCTTCAGAAATACTGGTACAAGTGGCTCAAAGTGGATAAAATATTAATTGTATATTTAATTTGGAACGATAATTTTAAAAAGAAATCACGACAGATAAGCATAAAAAAACAACATTAATCGCAGGACAAAAAGAAACATTTCCCTTTAGTTTGATTCTAAATTAAAAAATTATCATCTTTTTTGATTTTATTCATCTATTATTATTTTCGCACTTTACTGGATATTTTTGCGATAATTTGTCAGAACTTTACAACACCTGCTGAAAAATTACATAAGTGATTGAAAGGTCATCCAAAGATTGACTCGGGGTTTAGTTAAACAATACAAAATGGCACAGTAATATTAAAAGTGACAAAACGATGCTCATAGCCCGAGGACTTTTATTCTGCACAAATTCGAACTATGTCATGAGTCTTATTGCATTAAAATGTCGTCAATTAATTTTAATGGAGAATTTACATTATTATCCTTCTTCACGATCTTTTAGCAAAAAAGTCCTATTGTGCGAAACATTTCTTGTTAGATGACAATTGAAGTCCATCATTTTGTCAGAAAGTTTTTTCTGAACAAATCATTAATTAACCGTATTCTTCAAAATTCATATACAAGAATTATATTACGTACATGCCTTTACAATCACTGAGTAATATTTAAATGAATGCATTACGAATAATTGTTATTACTACAATCAGTGCATACAAACGATCAATTTAAGATCTGCTGCACATTGTACAATTGGAAAAGGATTTAAATATTCACTCGTTAATATCCGGCATTATTCATAATCAGTTTCTTATGCGTATTAAGTAAATATTTAAATACTGCTCTCGAGGTATGATTCAACAATTATCGAATTTCATGATTAAACGTTGACCTCCTTCCCTTTAAGGAAACCTCAATTCCTATCTGACTATACAGAGACCATTGAAGCAGACATCGCGAAGACCTCTTCTTTTTTCTCGTCACAAACTCATTACGCTTAATTAAGTAGACTTAATCGATCCATGTGCAAATTATACGGATGTACGTTCGCAGCTGACAAGCAGATACATTCTAATGTAAAATTACAGTGAATCGATTTTTATAAGCTCTTGGTTAGATGCTATTCAAGAGGCACGTACATCAACGTCATTCACTATGAATTATAGGGTACAAATTATTCACTAATTGCATCAATTATCTGTCCACTGCACCGAACTACGGTATCCAAATGTAACACTTGAGGACATCTGTATTGTACTTCATAGAATGTCAGCTCTACTCCGAGTTGCACGGAAGCAATAGTCTCATTATGCATTACCGAAATATTCTCAAGTTGAGAATTTTGAATGAGCATTACTGACACCCATAAAAGATTGTAAAATGTTTCTTAAAATAAATGAATATACAAAACGATACCTAAATGCAAGCAATTTTTCAAAGGTTCTGTAATATTTCAGTTCAGTAATCTTTTGTGGGTCAATTTTGGGTAAATTTTCGGGAAGACTTGGCCAACCTCTAACAAAACGTGTTTTTTTTTCATGTTTTTTAATTATCTAAAAAACTACGCGTCATAAAAAAGTTTTTCATAATCTCAATAGTCAGACCATAAAAAAAAGGATAAACATGACATGGCTCCTCATGGAGCCTGTACTACATGATCATGCCCACTAAGAGTTTTTTTTTTCTTAGTGTTATGTTAATTATTTCGCTTTATTAGTACCCTCTACACGGAAAGAAATGTACAGAGGGTACAGCCAGAAATATGGTTATTTCAGCCATAATATGGCAAATCCAGCTATATTTTTGCCAGAAGTAACCATATTTCTGGCTGTATCCTCTGAACATTTTTTTCCGTGTATCGGCTATTGCAAGTATCTAAATTGGGGTTAATACGGGCCTCTGAAGAAAAGCCAGGTTAGTTTTTAGCGTCAGGAATATATTTATTTTTAGGAATCAACTATTCTTTTCATTAGATCATCAATGCACACATTTCCTAAGAAACTATATACGTCACTTATTTATTACAGTGATTTTTATCCTATTCACTGTTAGCATTTTCTATTTATGAAATGAATTATGTATTATAATCACTTGAAAACATGAGCCGCAATTAACGTTATTCCTTATAATGTCTGCATTTCGGTTATTTACTTTATTAATTTGTTAAAACTATGTTGAAAATGTTATATCCATTGAGTATTTTAAATACAGTATAAGTAATCATTTTTTGCCAAACTGACAGCAATACACTTTCCTATGATTTTGTATCAAAGATATATATTTTTGGGTTTCAGATTGGCCTCTGAGAATTTATATATGAAACTAACCCATTTCCCAACAAATTGTTATCAGTTTTGAAAATACGTCTGATTTTTCCTTTTAATATTCAGCTTGTTTCTGTCATGGTCGTAACCAGCCACCAGTAAGTTATGTTAAATACATACATCTAAATGTGGACTGATACAATAAGTATTCACTTTTTAGCAGTTAAAAATATTCAATGTAATTTGGACAATTTTTTGTACAAGTGGGCTTAATTTATATGATTTGAAATTGATTATGCTGATGGTATAAATTCCGATTTTTTTTTTACAAAATGAAAAATCAATTTTCCATTCCAAAAGTTTTAGCAGAAACTTCTTTTAAGACTTAAAAGAAACACCCACTGAAATTTGTAGATACTGAATCATAACGGTCAAAATCAAAGTTTGTTTTAAATTTTTTTTGTTTAGAACAACAAAATATAAAAAATATATATCTAGATACGGTTAAATAAACAATGAGAGATATCGGATTATAGCTGTTCCAGTTTTAATCCGTTTTAAACAATATTTGGCAGAGCCTTACAATATATTATTTCAGTAATTTTCGTCATGGAAAATTCATTGCCGCTATAAAATATAATGTATATTATGCATTGAGGAAATAAACCGAAGAATAAATAATCAAAAAGTAATGTCCTGCAATACTATAAAATTCATTCGTAAATCATATATAATCTCTAAGATTTTCGTTCCAAAAATGACTATATGACTATTTTATTCCTCTTCAAATATATTTTACTAATATTATGCTCATCGAGGTATTAAAAAAGTACGATAACCCATATATCGCATAAAACTTTGCATTGCGAATAGCTTCTTAAAATATTTTATTACGCAATATTTTATTTGAAAAACTTGGCGTTAGCGGAATGGCCCATTTATAATTTCGTGCTTCTATGCTTTTGATACATTACTATTTACATCTCAAAATAAGAGGAATATAAAAATATGTTGGAAATTTAATTCTAGGAGGTACTTTGACGACAAACGGCATATGTAACTCCCGTAATTTGGATTTCTATTTTTAAATAACTTTTTATCCTAATAAATGTTTAGTAGCATCTGAAGTAGTTGTCAGTAAATATTTTAATACTGCGATATTTCCTTCCATTTTTCGCGAGTTTTTGAAAAAAATTTATTTATAAATATAATAGACAATCTATCATTTCATTCAAATTTAATTCAGTGGGTTATACAAACATTTTTAAAATATTCTTGAAATATATTACAATGAAAAATATTTCTTCATTGCAGTTTATTGAATTCAGTACGAATTCCGTAAAGATTTGATTTAATTTTTATTCAAATAACATTTATTAATTTATACAGGTACTTAATTTTGTTTTACTAGTGTTGGTTTTAAAGATAGCACGTTTGATGCTATGTACCAATATTAACTAGATCTTTCTCAGGACTTATTTAAAGCTGTTTAACTTTCTTAAATACATTTCAGAGGATTTAGTACGTTATGCACGCTTATCAGAGTTAAATACACACCGATCTTAATTATTACAGTTAAATATATTAACAAATCCAAATAAATAATACATATGTAAAATAGAACTACTATATAATTTCAGGTCATACTTTAATTTATCGAAAAACGCCAATGGCTCAGTTTTATAATTTTTTCTTCTATCCGTAGATCGTTATTGTTATAAATAATCTTAGACTCGTTTTCGTTGAAACTCTCATTGATGGTAGTGGATAATTTGTTTTACCTTTAAATCTGGAGGGATTTGGATTGCAAAAGTTTTCAACCGCGAAAGTCTCGTGGGAATCTGTGCTGAATCGATCACTCGTTCAGGAAGCATACGCGCATCCTTTCGTCAGAATAAAATCTTCTTTAAAGGAATAAAATATTCAGTTTTCAAACTTATAACGATATACTAACGGTGGACTGCGACAAAATACGGTAGGGAAATTCTCTTACTTTGGGATATCAGCAAATCGAGTGCAAGAAAGATAAAATTATTGTAAAATTCGAATTACGAATAACAAATATTAAAAAAAAAATGAGTCCAGTTTTTGGACAGTTTTTGTCCAGTTTCGTTATTTCCCGTATTAAGGGGAATCACCACTTTAATTTTGACCAGTTTATATTAAAATTATCAGAGAAAGATTATATTCTTTTTTCTTATCTATTATTTTTTACCTAAAAATGTACAAGATGGCCAAAAATTAAAAATTAAAATTTTTTATGTGTTTAGAATTTTTCATTCTTCATCAGTTATATATTTTTTCAAATCCATGCGGGAGGTTGTTCGAAATAATAAAATATGCATACAAACAAATCAGCGTTGAAAAATATTAAAAATTGTAAAAGAAGATACAGTTTTAATATTCAAATTTTATAGTTTTAGACAAAATAGAGTTTGCATCGTTTGAAAAGTATTTTTATTAATAAATATTAAATTTTAACACATAATATTAGACTTCTGAATGGCCTTCTTATAATATTCTGACAGGGTTCCTATTGAACTTTTCTTTAGTTGCCCATGAACATTTATCTGAAAATTTTTATGTGACCTTATCAATGCAAAACTCTTATCCTCAAACTCTTTTTAGTCTAAAAACTATAAAATTTGAATATTAAAAATGTATCTTATCTTAAAATTTTTAATATTTTTCAAAGCTGATTTTTTTCTGTGCATATTTTGTAATTTCAAACTACCTCCCACATACATTTTAAAAAATATATAACTGGTGAAGAAAGAAAAATTTCAAACTGCTAACAAATTTTCAATTTTTGGCCAGCTTATGTATTTTTAGGTCCAAAATGATGAAGAAAAAAATATATAAACTTCTGTGATCATTTTAATATAAAGGGGTAAAAACAAAGGTGGTGATTTCCCTTAAAGGGATAGGCAGTGTAACACAAAACTGGACAAATTTCTTACAAGGATGAAATTAAAATGTGTTAGGTTTTAATCACCCGGAATGATCAGGTACTTTATGATTGTTTTTTCTTCCGATTCACGTAAACATTTCTCGGAAAAAAAAATACAAATTCAAATGATAAAGTGAGAAATTAGTCAGCACATTTCATGTTGATATAAATTCAATTTTGAATACAATTTTATGTTTATACGCCAAAAGAATTATTCATTATGCCTTTTTTAAATTTGCTAAAGAAATTGTTAATTCAAAATCAGCATAAAAATAATTTTATAATTCTTTTTTTTTTTGGTTCAGCAGTAAAAACCCCAATTATTTTAATTTCATGGCCGGGGAATAAAGTTCCGAAAATCAAAAACCCGAAAGTCTAAAATTTCGATATTGCGTGAGTCCAAGGTATTTTAATTTGCTTTCTTTTTGCCAAATTTTCAAAAACAAAGCGGAGAAAATCACGCTGGAGCCATGCTATATCAAAATTTTGACCTTTCGTTGTTTTGTTTTTCGGAACTTTAATCCCCGGCCAATTTCATGTTATATATGTTATTAATAATTCAAATTGGGTTAAAAAGTCAATTAAAAAGTTACAAAATTCCGAATTACAAAGTTCCGAATGACAAAGTTCCGAATGACAAAGTTCCGAATGACAAAGTTCCGAATGACGAAGTTCCGAATTAATGTAGGCGCCCTGAATCCGATTTTTTTTTGGTAGAATGCCTGAAAGTGGTGCAGTTGATTTGTTATTAAATTTCATGGAACCGTTTTTTATTAATAACATGTTGAATATGGCAAAAATGGAATTTTTTTGAAGTTCGGCAATTTTTATCTCCGAAAATATGCATTTTTTGAGAAATTCGCAAGAGACATTTCCTGTAACAAAATGACCCAAAAAATCTAACCAAATTCTTTCGAACCAAAAAATTTAAATTTTTAAATTGTTAACAAAATTTGTTAATAACAATCAACTGCACCACTTTCATGCATTCTACCCAAAACATTCGGATTCAGGAGCCCAAAATACGTAAGAATCAACTTCATTTAGGGATATATAAAAGGCCACATCACCATCCGTGGCGCCTATACATTAATTCGGAACTTGGTCATTCGGAACTTTGTCATTCGGAACTTTGTAATTCGGAACTTTGTACCTTACGGATAATTTAGGTTCGGAATTTTAAACCTTCGGAAAATCTACTTTCGGATGATTGGCATTCGGCATTATTAAAATTCGGAAAATATTACCTACGAGTGCATGTAATTCCCACCCTATTTTGGGACAAACTTGCAGAATAAAAATATTTACTATCCATACAGTAAAAATCACAATATTTATCAGAAACACTGGAAATTTTCTCCATTCTGCAAGTCTATCTGAAAATTACGATCTGAATGGCAAAATTTCAAAAAAAAATGTTCTCAGTGTAGTTTGAAAGCAGAAAGTAGTACTAAAAAACGAGCTTTAATCGTATTCTATTCTTTCCGATTTCTTTTTTTTTCTTAGATTCATTTTATTTATTCAAAGTAGAGAAATAAAGGAACAAAAAGCTATTTTGAACACAGTACTTAATTTATTCAAATCGTTTCCTGAATTGGAAATAAAAATCTCCCTGTCTTATCATTAAGAAAGCCTGCATATCATAATTATTAATAAATCAAATTATTGTTACCATCGTAGATACCCGAATTAATTGAATAGGATTATCGAAAAAAATATAAAAATCGACTAAAACATGCATTAATCTATAGAAACCGGCCTACTTTTCGCGTTAGGTTATCAGTTTTTAAATAATTTAAATTTGTCAAGTATTGCTATATCGATTATTGGGTTTTGAATATTTCTGATTGAAAATTAATGAATATTTTAATACTATTAATTGAAATATTTGAAAGGTAGATAATATAAAAATTGAGATTATGTATTAAATTAAAGCAAAATTCATTCCTTGAAAATGTTAAAGAACAATTCCATCTCTTCAGAAAAACTGCGTTCAGGCTGCTTAAAGAAATGTCAATTTCGAGTTAGTTCCGCTGAATGTATCCGCATCAAGTCCTGATCAGGCTACAATAATATTGTATCCTGTAACATACTGATGTTACCGAATAACATACTGATGGCACTGGATACACTGTTATGCAGTAACATCTGTTCTTTCACTTTCAATAATGGCACCTGTTTACTTGCTTACCATATCGATACCAGACATCAATATACAGGGTGGACCTCGGCTGGCGGGTCATAGGCATCCCATGTTAAAGAAGTAACTAGATCATCAATCGATTAATCCCGGGGTAATTAGGGTTTGCTACAGGATTTTAATTTCTCACAATGCATAACAAAACAGAATTAAGAATTGTAGCAAAGCCGATAAGTTCTAAATACCGCGTGATTAGTCGGCTGATCTAGTTACTTCTTTAACATGGAATGCCTATGACCCGCAAGCCGAGGTCCACCCTGTATATTACAATATATTTATTTCCACAATCTACTAAATATTTTTAAGATTTTGAATAGGGCAAATCAAAGGGTCTAATCAGGACCGGATAAGGAGATAAAACAAAAAATGTGATATTTCTTGTATTATAGTTTAATCCAGTAAACATACAAATCTATTTTGTATTTTTCTTGGTCGCAAAATCATCAATGCGTAGATTCTGTTCCGTAGGAGATAAATGTGTTAAAATGCCATTTAGCTATTTGTGGTCATCAAGCACGTTTATCGATATTTATATACATTCAAGTGACATGTAGATCAGCAACCTAAAAACCAAAATCGAAGAACTTCATGTTTTATGTTTGTCAGTGTCATCGATAAGTAGACGTCAGCAGTCAAAAGTATGACGTCGTCGCTTGGTCGTAATAAAATGGTCACTGGATCAATTCGATTTGATTTCATGGTCTTTCTCAGCATCGTCAAATTCATTGCATTAAATGACCTACTGCGCGCATACACTACATTGATGTTAACTGACCCTGGTTATTATAAACTGCTTCTTTTTGAACCAGAATGACAATTGAAAACCTATAACGATCAATTTCTTTTCATATTTCCTTCAGAAGCCTTGATCGATTATTTATTCTTTTCGAGAATCAGTCTTGGAACTATTTTTAACGTTAAATATCCAAATCAGCTGTTAAATTTTGTAAAGTTCAATATGCATTACTTACATAGAAGTTATTACTCCGTACTGCAGGAATCATTATTATAACATTATACCTATAAGGGGAAAAATGTTCATCTGGACCAGTCTTTGAACTATTCATAGAATAACAAAATAATATGCCAGTAGTTGTTTGTGAGAAATATATCTAGTCTGAAAGGGGCAGAAATAGTATATAGAAAAAATATATTGAACCGGAGTTGCAATTAATTTCTAAACATCGGACGGATAAAGTGGATGGCAATTCAATTAAAAATTGATAATAATAAAATTTTTAAACGTTTCGACTCGGATGAGGGCTCATACTCAAGGCAAAACGAGTTAGTTAATTTAAATTTCGTTATTTTAAATTTAAGTGTTCTCCCCTTAGTTCTCCCCTTTTGGATTTTATATTAAACGGGCTTAATATATATGACAATTTGTATCTACAATTTTTTATATTAATTTATAACGACAAATTGGAATAAATTTAATAACGATTAAAATGATAACAAATCAGGAACGGATTGCATGATGTTGAATCCTTATTCAGTTGGAAGACTTTGGGCAATCTCACGTAGGATATGTTCTGTATATATGGATTTACTGGTTATACTGCAAAAGATATTTTTAAGAAACATAGATCGTATTATAGCAGTTAGGAAAATCAAGGATGACCGATCATCCAGGTTTACAGAGAGTCAACACTTATGTAATGTATCGACACGGATTATTTATTTCGCGGCGTATCGCAAACAACAATTGATACAAGTTTAATACTAATGTATTGAGTCTATCCGTCACAATCTGAATATGCGACCGATCGCGATCAGATGTCTGCAGGCGACTGACTCGTCGCTCGAATTTACCGTCGATCGTTTGTATTTATTTATTTACTTACGCATACATTAAAGTAATTAGTACATACTTCTCAAAAGCCTACAGTATTTACTTTTTTGATTGATAACCTAATTTTGTAAACACTTTTAAAAATATAATAAAACAATGTCACGTTATTAAATTTTTTGTATAGTTCTTTAAAGATATCGACTGCAATATGAAGATATTTTATTAATCTAACCAACGATACGTGTATATTAATATATTTCTTGGTACACAACAACATTTGTTAAAAATATATTGCACCCCTTTTTCTATTTAAAATCTTTTATTGAAAATGTAGAAGGTTATGCTATAACTGAGTAAAATGAAACTGATATCAATTTTCGCATAAAATCTAATCAAATTTTTAAGGACCAAATTAAATATATAGTATGGGATTATTCAGGACAAAAGTTCAAAAAAATTAACTTCCAAATAAAATTGTAATTTACATTCAAGAATTTGTCATTCTTTTTCTAATTCAATGAAATTGAATACGAAAAAAACACCCTCCTGAAATGAAATTCGGACTTTTTTTATGTTGGGTACAATATGCACATGTAAACATTCTTTAAGTTTTATATGGTTCTAAATTCCTTCAATTTTGGTCTAAAATATTCGGAAATTTCGAACTAACTGTATAATATTTGAATCTGGTACATTTTTTATCGAACGTAAATAAGATATTGGTTACTATATACTTTTAATAAGATATATCAACTTTCTTTTCTGTAAGTGCTATCAAAGCACAAAAAAAATTCAATACATTTCTAACTGATCGTTGTTGAAAATGGATCAAGAATGCATAAAAAAAAGTAAATATGGACATCGATTTCTCAGTGATATTTTATTTGTTGCAAAGTTACAATCTATTACAAATTGTGTAACGCATGTAGAATGCATATTTATCGAACTTTGCACACTACAAATTAAACGACACCCCTTTTTATAATTAGCAAATGAGCAGGTACATTATATGTTCCTTCGCCAACTTAGTGACACGACAATGTTATTAAGAGAACCCCATGTACTTAAACTTTACTAACATATTGCATTTGCATTAGTAATTATATATGTAATTGTGAATTTATCCAATAAATTCTATTATTTATGGTAAAAATAAGTGAAGGAGATAGAGCTGTTTGATTTTTTCTCATTGTATACGCAAATTCATTACATATCGAAAAGTTCATCAGAAGTTAATTAATAATCAATCTGCATACTTGGACTTCCGTGCATTTACTTTAGGTTACAAAGTGCCGACTGATAACGTCAAAGATTCGTGAAATGATGATTAATTAATAGTATGCATGACGCAGATATTCAAGTAGCTTCCATAAAGGCGCGCCCCGTATTCAACAATGTCGCACTTCGACATTTTTTTAAAACAAAATCGATTCCATATCTTGGCGTGGCATGCATCGTAATAAAAATTTAAATTTTATTTTACGGTTCGATCATGTACTTTGATATAACTTTTTTACAATAATCATTTTAAAATATAATAATTTACAATATAAAGAATAAATACTAAAAACATATTTTTTGTCCTCAGTCTGTAAAATGAAATTTTGCGTCCCATATAGGGACCGAAAAATACTAAATGTAAGGCCTAGGTCAGAAATGTAACAATGTTAAAAACTTGCTGTTTGCGACTTATCGAATTTAACGTTTAAATATTTGGAAGAAAACTGTTTATAATCATGAGTAAAAATGGATACACAATTTAGTATAATTATATAAAATTGATAAACACATCAGCAATTAAATTGTCTATATTAAAATAAAAGTGCTTTTTTTGTTTCTTTAAAATCAGAATAATTGTTATTATAGAGGAAGCACTTCCCGCCTACCCCGTTCTCAGTTCCCTCCCAATGACATCACTTTGTTACTGTTTCTCATCTATTGTATATATAATAGCATTGTATATAAATATATATGTGTATTTATCTTTAAAAAAATGTAAGTTAATTTCAATTTTGCGACTGAGGACCAAAAAGTTGTATATATGTTACCTTGGACGCAAAGGTATCATTTTCGCTCATATGACGAATGTTACATTTTGCGCCCTTGGTCCATAATGTACTATTATTTTACTCTAATTTGTAGTTAAAAAATTCATTCACATCGAGAAATTATCCGATATTGATACGTATACATTTCAGAAATCTTTATATTAAACACTTAAAATTATACTTAATTAATCTTTTCATATCGTTGAATATCGAGTTCTCACACGATAATACTTCTAACCGATATTAATAAAGAAGTATTTCGATAAAAATGTCTCAAACGCAATAAATAGATGAATTTATTCTTGCGGTTGTAATCTGCAGTACGTACATAGTCTGCAGACGTCATAGTTAATTTTACAAACTATTACAATAAATAAATTTGTTTTACACTGTCATATAACTTCTATTTCTTTGTTGTAATTTATGAGACCTTTGGTAATCTTCCATATTCCATTTGCAGCAGAGTCGACGCCATTACAATTTACCCGAAGTTATACATAAATCTACATTAATATTCAGGAAATGTAGTTTGTTACACAAATCAGTGACACGAAAAGACCAAAAGAAAACGAAAAAATATTCATCAAATGGAACACTGGACTATTTGTATATATGGAAATTCTCATGCATATATATGTCGCAGTTCATTTGGAGCACTATGTCGAAATTGAATTATCTAATATCTATTTACAATGAAATAATGGAAGTTAATAAATGTAAAGGAACATTTTATGTCAATCTACGTTTTAATAATTAAAAAGTTGTTTTAAATCATTCAACGTTTTCTATATTCGTACTTTTGAAACATCTACCTGACAAAACTTTTATACTGCAGTTGGTGAATATTGGATATTTCAGAAATCGATGTTCGCAATAGGGTTTTTTGCTCAAACGATTCTCCTTTTAATAAATTCAAAATTACTTTCGTTCATTTAATCCATAAAACAAGTTTGAAAGCATGACACAATTTCTAAATTTGTAATACAGAAAAGAACTAATTGTTAAATTTGTTACTATTTATACCGCAGAAATGGAGGTAATTATTATCGAATAAATAGAAATGAAAGAACATTCTAACCGTTAATCTAGCTTAAATACTACATTAATAATTGGTTGCTCTTGCTTGTTTCTTGCTTTCTTCAGTTAATGGGACCTTTTTATATAACATTATCAAGCTCGCTGGTTCCCATAACATCAGAGATCGTACACAATATTTCGTTTTACGTTAAGTAATTTACATTATTCGACAATATATTTCTTTCATAAAGTTGAATTTTTTATTTTCTAATTTTGAATTCTCTTATGAATAGTTATTTTTATTATGGTTGTTATTATTTTCTTAGTATAATTTCATTATATCTCGGTGTTATTAATATTATTTTATACCGAATGACAACAATCTATTTATTCTGAAGTGACTTAATTCTAGTGAAATGTAGTACATGCACGCGGAAAGAAATTACTTGAATGTCACTGCTAATTCAAACTTACTGTCTAAAGATAATGTGAGTGCTAACAATTTAACATGCATACCTGAAAATTAGCACTCGTAGCGAACACGTTTTCTGTCAGTCCGTCACAGTCATAGCTTCGCTGTGGCTGCGAAAAATTATCAGCCATAGCTAACTTTTTTCAGTGTAAATCATATGAAATTAAAAATAATTAAATTTCATCTGTTAATAAAGTGTTAGGAGCTATTGTCTATAAAAATAAATCATTTTCGTTGTAAAATCGATTAATCTATACATATTTATATTGCTGAGATTATAAAGTTAATTTATTACTAAATTGCAAATATATAGTGTAATGAGATATTAAAAAATAAAAATATCTCAGATAATATAAGATGTATGTAAAACGATACTTTAAATATCTGTATTATTTGCATATATATGGTTTTTATACAGTGTCATTTAGTTACGTTGATTGTAAAAATTAACATTTTGAAATTTAACGCTTAACACCGCAATGTGAACAAAATTTTTCAACCAATCTCGTATTGTAGTTCCGAATCTGAATCTGTAATTAATAACTTACTGCATTTGTAAACTTATTTAGTTAACTTAACAAACAGTTTAGACGATAGTCAAATATTGTAGAATTAACCTGTAAAATCGATCAAGCATTAAACAAAATATGTAAAAAGTGTAAAATATGTCAGTATATCCGTTAGTTCTTATTACAGTATTTGCAGAATAAATTTGTATCATCCCCAAATTTTTAAACACCAGATAAACACCAATTGCTACAACAAAATCTTAAAGAAACATGATCAAAGTTTTTAAGAGAATCCGTTTCATTAACTTTGAGGAGTTCTTATACGTGTGGAAATGAATAAAAATAATATGAATACATTTACAATACCGGCCAAAAGTTCGTAAACGCTCTGAATGTTCAAACTTGTCAAATAGGTACTGCGTTTTAACTCGAAACCCGTTGGCGATATTAAACTCAAAGGATATTATTTAAAGTACATGGATAAAGCTTTCAATTGGTATTTTCACTTTTATTTAAGACATTATTATTTCTTAGCTATCAAGTTTTCAAAATGTTGAATTTTGCAACTTTTTTCTTCCGACTTTTAACGCTGACAAAAAGTGTAACAAAATTTTATAGCAATTGCCAATTTTTTCATGAATACTACATTTTAAGACCTTTAAAATAGATTCTGTAAAAAGGTGCAACGATTTTTCGTTTCAGAGTAATGATTTTTTGAAAATTTTAAATTTTACATGTTGAGTCGGAATTTTTCAAAAAAAGGCCAAAAGTTCGGGAACGTGGAATTTCTTCATGTTTCGGGAATCGCAATGTTATGGCTCTTCGCAATATAAAAAATTTATCAAAAAAATGCACTTTCTCAATATTAACTGCAAGTCCAAAGTCCAAAATATAACAAAATGAAATCATCTAATCTGAAATGAACATTAATCTGTCATATATTGCAGAAAATAACATTTATTTGGATTTAATTAACATTGGATACATATTTTTTTTCAAAATCCGTGTAAGTAAGAAATCAAACAACGGAATTCAAATAACAAAATTAATGTCATAAACACTTTATAATTAAATATTAAATTTTTTATACGCCCAAATGACCCACTTCACAACTGCTTTGTAGATTCTTGGCCTTTCTATCGACAAAAACTCAATAAAAGTCTACGAAACTTGCAAAACAAACCACAAAATGAGGATAACAAAATTATTAGTTATAAACACTAAATAACTAAATTTTAAACTTTTGATTCAGCAAAGTGACCTGCTTTTACTTTCAACACTATATTTTGGACTTTGTTCACGAACTTTTGGCCTTTTTTCGAAGAATTCTGACTCCACGAGTAATATTTAAAATTTCCAAAAAATCAAAACTCTGATACGAAGAATTGTTGCAAAATGTAGTATTCATGAAAAACTTGACAATTGCTATAAAATTTTGTTTCACTTTTTGCCAGCGTTAAAGTCGGAAGAAAAAAGTCGCAAAATTCAACGTTTTGAAAACTTGACAGCTAAGAAATAATAATGTCTAAACTAAAAGCGAAAGCGCCAATTGAAAGCTTTATCCGTGTACTTAAAAAGATATCCTTTGAGTTTTTTTAATATCGTCAAAGGGTTTCTATATACAACGCAATATTTGACAAGTTTGAAAATTCAGAGCGTTCATGAACTTTTGGCCGGTACTGTATATATACAATCTTATGTGTTAATTTACAAATTGTTGTATTCTTGTTACAAAAATACGTATACTTTTATGAATTTATAGAGCGAGATATAGTACTCATAAAATGCACATATTTGCTATATTTAAAATAAAAGTACATTATGATTAAAGGATTACTATATTTACAAATACTACCAATGTAAACGCATTATAAATAATTTCATTTAAATGTAAACACCTTCATTTTGGGGGTACTTTCTGTACTTTCAATAATACAGAATTTTATTTATTAAGATGCAAGTATATAATCGCATTGCAAAAAAGGGCATATTAGCCATTCTCGTAAATCATTAATTTATAGGTTTCAAATATTCAAAAGCATCACTTGTTCAACATATTTTCGAAATTTTCATTTGTAAATTTATATGTTAATATCACTATACGCGGCCATGTGTTTTGTTTGTAATCAATGCTGACGGGTTTTAAATTATTTTCGATCATCGAATAAAGATTATATTTGCATATTGAATAACTATACTTATATTTCAAAATGTTCAACAGTTACTGATTGTGAAACTGGATTATACAGAAATTAAATTTGAAATGACGAGTATGCGGGAAATATGTTTCTATTTAAATAAAAATAATAATTTAGAAGTTTATTGATGATCATAAATCTGAAGTGACAATTAAAATATTAAAGTTTGCGAAAATAATGGGATAGATAGAAACGCAAACAGAGCTTCAACGTAAATGACAATTGTCATTTATGAGTTCTTTTGAAAATAGAAAGTTGCTGGGTTAAGACGTCATTGATATTGGCCAGTCTCTAAGAACCTCTAAAAAGTAATTCGGCGTTAGTAAATTTATCTTACCTTTATTTGTTTAATTAAGGATTATCAGTAATTGATCATTATTTTTAAACCAACTACGATGTTATTTCCAAACTTTAAACTGCAAAGCGCTCACTTATTCTAAGCCGAGTTTTAATAAAAATGAATAATTTTAATTTACAATAAAAAAAATGTGTTACTAAACCCAACACTCCAATAATAAAAATGATTCACAGTCGAATTATCTACATTTTATAGGATTTAATAATGACGAAACTATGATTGAATATTAAAATTTCCGAATTATCAGTCCATCTAGAAGATATTACTGCTATATCAAACCAGTGATTGTAAACGAACATCTGCCATGCATTTGGATAGCTTGTGCTGGTAGAACGCAAGCTATCTAATTGCAGTGTACGAAGGCAGTTCTCTGTTTACGTAATGGACCGTGCCACGGATAAGCCATTTCTTAAATCAATTCATGGAGTGGAATCCATTACAACCAACGATGCTGCCTTTAAGATTCCATTTGTCCTTTATAACGTTTGTTTGTAAATAGCTATTTTCTCTGCTTTTAAAAAGTTATCAAATCTTTCAAGAGATTATTCATACGGCAGAAATAATGTTACGAAAGATAGTATGCGAGTGGGACCTGTTGTGCAGCAGCTCCGGTACTGGAGCATCTGCATTTCATGAGTTTTTTATTTATCTATTATTATGAAACTGTTATTAGTATCTAGTCTCATTATAAGCTTGTTTTCTAATAAATACCGAACCGACAATAACATAGATTTTTCGAAGGCAATGAGTTTATGTACTGAGCATAGTTTTCCAAAATTTTTGTTATAAATCAACCGATTATGTATATCATCAAAAGAGGCTGAGTGCGGACTATTCGTAAAAACTTAGTTTTAAAACTATATTTTATCATTGTTATTGTTGTTATTATTATACTTCTTTATTGTCAAAATGGAGAGGTTTATAGCACGATTTCGACTTCGTCAAAAGACGAGCAAAACCACGGCAAATGCTGCTTTACAGACTGACATATATTTTATTATTTAAAAGGATTTATGGCGAAACAATTGACGCGAACAAATGTCTCAAGTCATTTGCAAAATGATATCATACCCTGTGATGCAGAACTAAAGAAATAATTCTTTTAACGCTGTTATCATCAAATATTGCCTTTATTGTTGCAAGAGTAATGCAGACTTAGATGGCAAAAGTAATGATAATTACTGAATTATTTAACAAAATATTAATGCCAATATTCTAACTGTTTTTGAAATTCTGCACAAATTGGAACAATGTTCTAATTCGCCAAATTTTCTCTTGTATGCGGAATTATTATTCATGCAAGAGCAAACAGCTATGTATACACTGGTTGTCCTACAACTCACAGGTCGTATTACAGGGGGTGAATCTTGACAACATTCTGAGCAAAAAAGTTTACTACTAAAATTCGAT
Source organism: Trichopria drosophilae (assembly GCA_030407085.1). Classification (NCBI taxonomy): domain Eukaryota; kingdom Metazoa; phylum Arthropoda; class Insecta; order Hymenoptera; family Diapriidae; genus Trichopria; species Trichopria drosophilae. Next base: position 46,776,891 of record CM059583.1, read on the forward strand.
CTGACGAATAGAATAGCGAGCCTTTAAATTTGAGGGCAAAAAATCACTATTTCTGCAATAACTCGGATAATTCTAAAGTTAGTTCAACGAACAAAGGCTCATTTATAACGCCCATTTATGCGATTTTTCGAATCTGACTCGTTTGCTTAAATTGCTTCGCGAAAATTACATATACATAAGTTGCAGAGCTTGAAAAATTACAGAATTTGACCCCTTATGATTTTCGATGAAAATTGAGCACCCAGGGAGCACTTTACTGTCACAGAAATGCAGAAAAATGGATTCCAGACTGACGCCTCACGATATAAGAAGAGTTCCCCTGAGCTTAATTTTCATCTAATTTTCATCGAATGTACAAAGGATCAAAGTCTTTGTTTTTTCAAACTCTGCAGTTTCTTTTGGGGTGGTTTTTGCGTAACCATTGAGCAAAATGATTTAGACATGAAAAACGCAATTGATGATGACGATTGATGCAATCACGACCAATTGCGTTGCAGGAAGAACCCACCAAATTTAAATTTATTCATTGTATCATATAATCCTGCAAAAAAATCATATTTATAGAAAAATTGTTAGAATTTAAGTTAAAATACAAGAAGTTAATCAGAAATAAACCCACTGCAAAAATAGATGTTTCGATCGGTTTCGAAAATAGAAACTTAAGTGTTTCATATCTATCCGGACATCAGCTATGTTTATATATACATTCAGGGTGCATGATTTCGCGTTGTGTTTCTCTAAAAATCGGCAACGCTATTTCTCTTTGAATGCAACACGCATTTCTTGTTTCTACTACTACTCTCAAGCATATATGTTTTGAGACGATTGAAAGATATTAATTTCAAATACAAGGACATTTCTTACACGTAAACTTATGAAATGTTTGAAATGTATTAATTTATAATATGTTTACGCAGTAGATTTCATTTCAATGCCTTTATGAGTATTGCTCGACCGTCTGTGCTTAGGAAATAAATGTTTATTATAATACATTTACGTTTTCGTAATTTCTCCGCATGCATTACTTATATATGTATCCTATTTTTTAAGTCTTTACGCGTCCACACGGAATAAAATATCTAGTTTATGGAACATGAGTGTACGTCATGCAGCTGTTCTACCTCTTCCTCGTGTTATGAGCGGATGGTTTCGAGGTAATCCAGCGAAACTTCGTACTTTTTCGGCATAATTCGGTGTCATTTGGACATGGGTTATCGTGAAACTAAAGTGTTATACAAAATTATAATAAAAAACCTAAATATTTCTTTTCGTGCATAATAATTATTTTCCTGCATAGCGGAGTACAATAAACTATTATGATGGACACTTGCAGTGTGATTGGAAAAAAAATCGGAATCCCTTTATTGATAACATACACCACATTGCCTTGTACAGTAGAGTCCCGGTATAATTGCATCTCGCTATATTTACGTCCCAGCATATTTACCCGGTTCCGTCTTGTTATGTTTACCTTTCGCCGCTGTCTTTTTTCCCCATTTGGCGGGCTGGAGCCTGAGGAAGGGCTTGCAATGACGTCGAAGACGATGAACCGAGGGGGTAAATATACCGGGACTGTAATCATTTTTAGAGTTGTAAGAAACTTTTCTGTTCAAGCTTCACATGTACTCATCTTAAAATGAAGATCTGCTAATGCCAATTTGGCATTCACATTGTAAACCTCGATTTGAAATTATCTGAAATTTAAGTGGTAAAATATATAGCGCTCACTGCATGTAACTTTAAGTTAATATAACTATTATGCAATTTAACAACCAAGCCTGAGTTCTGAGATCGATGATTCATTTAATTTACTGAGCTAACGCATGGTATGAAAAAGTTTAGATCCAAGTAAGTCTTATAGATTTTTTTATGCTTTTTGATTGGTGAATTTGATTTTTAACATCAGTAAAATCTTCCGGCGCAAAGTATTGAGCCCTACGCCTGTCATATCAAAAAATATCCTATGCAACACTGGCGAAATATCGATCTCCGACGACAATGATTGTAGTCCTCGCTTCGCTCATGCGGCAAACTTCGCTCTCGTCATGATCGCTAGTTACACTCTTGTTACATATATACTCTTGAATTATTTCGAAATTCGCAAAATTTTACCATTATTTTATAGATTTGAAACAGATATGCTATTGTCTTAAAAAAAAATTACATTACACTAAGTTAGTAATTCCAAATGAAAACTAATTCTTATCAATAAGTCGAATTTCAAAATATTAAATAATGAGAATTGCGGGCAGGAATTTCATTTTTTCAAATATGCTTTATTGTTTTTTTAAAAAACGTATGATATTCTGATATTTTCGACCATTAGATAAACTGACACTTTATAATACATATCATGTATCAAAATTTTGACAGTAGTGGCTACTATTTCACTATGCTCTACTTCCAGTAATTGGAGGTATACAGTAGACACATGTTACAAATCGAAGGACGAATTATGTCAGGATTACAGTGGCCGACCAAAGTGGATAATGGAGCGGAACTTTTAGATTACATGGATTTTCGAACTTTACCTTAAAATTCCAATCCGATTAAACTATCGACTAACTGCAGGGGAATATTGGGCCCGTGTCGCGTGATTTGCATGCCATGCCTGTAATTTGGAGTTCGGAGTTCGAGCATTTGCGCGAAACGTCGCAAAGATGTTTATGAGCAAACTTGTTGCACTCTCAAGGATACAGTTTACACCTCGTAAACACAATTAGTACACGGGGACTGAGCGTGTACATGATATGATACTTTCATACGTTTTTAAAATGAAACTAGTTGACGTTTCAAATGACTACCGATTTTATGCAGCTTTTACGCCACTTTTACCAATATGTAATACGAGAAGTCTGTTATTTTAGTTTTTTAATTAATTATTAAATGTAGATATTTTAAGTAAATTATTATTAGTCAAAGTTGTGTGTAACCAAAATAACTTAAAATAAATGACGAAATGATGGCTAAAGTTCTACATCAGATCAATGATTATTATCGTACGATTTGTTAACGAAAATATCTATTTAGTTCGATCCGTGAATTATGTCTTCCATACTATACATAACAGTAATAGTTCATTAATAGATTCGGATAACTAAATGAGAAATTGTAGTTCGGAAGCATGTTTCTATTAGCTGAAATACTAGTTTCTCTGAATATAGGATGTTTGTGTACTTACACCTACGACTTCCGGTCTGCACATCGTAACCTCCCTTTAGTTCCCATACTTTCCTTCTACAAAAGTAGATCCAACCGGCGACGAAGAATTTACTACCAAACTTTTATACGGAAATGTTTTGCGTATTGTCAAGTAAAAAGTATCCAGTAAAGGTGTGCATAACTAACTGCAAATTAATGCAGATTATTATTCTCCGTCAACGATATATACCAGAGTTTGATAATTTATCGAATTAGATGAATTGGTATAATTACAGATTTTTCTAATTAGATCAATAAATGATCAGTTTATATGGTTAAAGTATTCCTTAATATTTTTACAGTTTTTAGGGTTCTTAGAAGAGAGGCTATATGTCTACAAGGTATCTATCTCAGAAATGAATGTCTTTAAATTCAAATAATATCGATCAGAAAATTTTTGCAAGCGATTAATACATTCTTGAATGACTTCATTTTGGCAAGTCTGACAAACTATTTCTCTACGAAAATGTCCTAAAGTGCTACGTTTGCAAGCATACATCCTCAGTATAAGACCATTTGTTTAATAATTATTAATAAAATCGACTGGTGACAATATCCGCTAAAATTTTTGCTTCATTTTCTTAGCCCTAGAGCGTAGGCATGACCTTTTTAATATCTACAACTTCTCCCTACATTACTTCTCGATTGGAGGTCAACTTTCGCCGGAAATAAAAAGAACTAAAAAATGTATGTTTTTTTGATACTTTTTCGCGATTTTTTAAAAAACGGCCCGATAAAATATTTCAATCTCATCTTATTAGATTCATATGATTGCAAATTATCTATTCTAGCTAGAGAGTTCCTTATGCATGACAGTCGCAATTAAAAGTGATTTGAACCGTTGCCTGTATAGACTTATTTCTCTCAAGCATTAGAAGTCTAGTGTTTGATTCTGCGTTCCTTTTAAATAGAAGATTGAAAATATATAACATTAAATTTTGAGCGAAATATCTTAGAAGGTTTACGGAAAATTGACTAAAATACGAGCATGGGCACATATCTCCGGTCTCCTCTAATTACTACTTATACTTTCTACGCCTAAATGTGGTTGTCACGTGTCATGTGTCACTTTTCGCTTTATTTCTTTTATTGATCATGATTCTTGATATTTTCATTTTTTATTTTGCTCATACACACCCTGTCTTGTCAATCATTTTTCGCTTACTCCTGTTCCTCAGAAGTAATCACGCGACTCTTTACAATTCCCATGAAATCCATTCAGTTTTTCGTACTGGATGGACTCATCTTATTAGAAGATTTATTATTTGATAAACTGATGTTATTATCTGGAACACTAGCACTTGTTTCAAGTGTTATAATCATAAACAATTCATTTCATTTCCTTACATGTATATCGAATTCTCGGTTACACTAGAACGCAGAAATTAGCTCATTTCTTAATGATATCCAAACGTTTATTTCCTAATTTCACACTTATCATTCTTACACCTTTCATTGTTTTACACCTTTATTATAGCTAATGCATGTAGGTATTCTCAGTATTTGAACATTACCATCTTTCGGTGATATTGATAATATGAAATTAAATTTTTACCTCCTCCCCCATTTTTAGTGTTTTCGGGGTAAACTATCGTAATTGATATTGTTGTAAACAGAATTTATGTCTAAAATTGAAGGAACTTGGCTTTTTTTTATACACAAATCGGGGTATTGCAGTATTGCCTTCACAAAAATCAGATGCGGCTACATGAGACAGGGCCTTGGTAGGATTATGAATGTTAAACTTCATGAAAGGCGACAATATCTAAGATCGTGATATTTTTAATGCGTACAAAAATACAGTCTATTAAAAGAAATATTGCCTCTGATTAGACGCTGATAGATATTGATGTCTAGAAGAAAAGTGCCTTCTGATTTAATTCTTACGAATGTCGCACTGATGTAAATACCTGGAAAAACATCATGTTCGAAATAATGTCTGGAAAAATATTGCCCCTCTGTATAAATGTTCGAACGAATATTGCATTTTGTTAGAAGCATAAAAGAACGTTACCTTTTAATATGCTTCTCGCAAACATCGTACTTAGGTAGGCCATTAAAAGAGCATAGCATTTGATAGAATGCCTGGAAGAACATTACATTGAATTCATTTGTTGATATTGACCATTTGGGATGATTTTAAACCTTGTTCCAATAGGTTCAAACGTAACGTCGAGCTATATAAAAAAAGACTCATTCTTTTGTCTCAGTCAGTTATGCCTTGATATTAATCGTCTACGAGAAAATATTTCGATCGATTTCAACATTGTCACCAATGTCGTACGTGTTCATAAGAATACATTTGTTTTGAAGGACGGTATATCAATTCTGTCCGTATTAATGCAATATAATATGTATCCTGCTACAGAAAGAAATGCCAATCACCCAGAAGAAAACCCCAAACAAATTTTATACCATACATTTTTTCAAACAATCCATTCGTCAAATGTTATGTTGATAGGTTCTCTTATTGTTTTTATCATCGTGGATATAAGAAACAATTATTGATTAGTATAAAGTTCAAATAGAATAGCTTAACTGTTTATTTCATTATATATAACCACCGATTAAGGTATCATTAATCTTCTGAATAGGCAAAAATTGTGGCAGTTCGGCAAATATTTATTTATATATGAACTTGCAAATTATTTATAACTGTGTAGCTTGATTCCCTTTCTTAATATATAGTAGCATTCTGGTATGATACACAAGTAATAGGATCTATCGACTACAATTATCATACGAAGACACCTAACATTGCTGGCCACTAGATGAAGAAGACAATTAATAGAAATTCTATAAAGATGGAATTATGAACACTTCTAGAAGATGCTATTATTATTGAAAAATTTTGTTTATAACAATCATGCTAACAAATCCTTGACAATAACATGGTACAAAGTAAAGTCCGATCATTGTTGAAATAGCTTCAAAAAAATCACTAGAAGAATATCATCTAAAACTAAGAGCTTTATTTAAAAATTCTGGTTGACTGATAACAGAGGACCACAAAAAACATTTGTTTCGAGATTACTTGAATCAGAAATAGTGGATCTTATCGATTTTTGGCCGCTGAAAACAAATCCGTTATTCGATTTGACCCGCGACGTCAGATATTTCACATATCCTAACATAAAATTGCCAAAAAGGATACACTGAGCTATTTTTCGGAACAGATATCTTGAAATCCATATTGGGTCAATGTGGGTAACGAATTCGTAGTCAGCGGCCAAACATCTTTAGGATCCACTACTTCTGATTCAAGTTATCCCGCAAAAAAAAATTGTGTTCCTGTGTAACACAAGACCGCAAAATTTGTTTTTTTTTTACACAACTTTAATCAGAAGTAGAGGATCTTATAGATTTTTGGACGCTGAAAACGAATTCTTTGTCCAAGTTAACTCATCGTTTCAGATTTTTCACATATCCTATCCTTGCATTGCCAAAAAGTATATTTTTTATTTTTTTTTCGAATCAGATATCTTAAAATCCTAACGTGATGGGTCAAATCGATTAACGTATTCGTTCTCAGCGGCCAAAAATCTATAAGATCCACTATTTCCGATTCCAGTCATCTCAATACAAATTTTTTTTTCTGGTCCTGAGTAATACGACATGTGTTCTTAATTGTTTAACATTGACATTTTCAAATCACTCTTAAATCATCAAGTTAATTGTTTTCTGAAAAAGATATGAATTTATATGAAAATAACAGCTACATTTTTAATGAAATATGTGTAAGATTAGTAATTACTAATTGGTGAGATTTGTTATTATATATACAAAGATAGTATTTGTCCATATGTACTAAATGATTAAGTGCAACCATAAGTTTCTTGGCAGTACGAGGGTCGAGGGCTTCCGCATATATGATTTATCGAGTCAGAAATTGTCATGAGCACCGGCCTCTATGCGCGATATGGGTTTCACGCGACCCGAACTTAATCAGCGTAGACGGCGTAAATTACATTGATTTTGACCTCACCCATTAAGACACGCCAAGAGATGTTAATCTGATAACATAAAAAGGTGGTAGGCGATGTCGTCGAGGATTAGGATGAATTTAAGCAAAGACTACACTGATGCACCAATTGTAATGTTTAAATGCTATACTCAACGCTGGTTATTATAACAAATAAAATATATCTTATTTGGACTACAGTAGTTTATTTAATTTTGGTACATACAATTTGACATTAAATTATACAAATTATTTATTTTTACACAGAAAATTATCTGTGTGAGTTTAATTTTTAATCAGATATCTCTATAAAATTATGGTATTTTATATTTTCCATTGCAATTGTTAGTTACCTTTTAAATTACCGGTATTATAGCGGAGAACATTATATGGATGTAACAAAGAGACATATGTTTAATTTACCTAGAAATATGTCTAAATTTGGTATATTTTTATTTAATACAGTTAAAAGTTTGTCTTATGGTTACTTTTCCATGTACGAAGACACTTTTTTATTAATAACAGAATACCGTTAAAAGAATATTTTCTATGAAAAGAATCGATTAAAATGATAGATTCTAATGTGATGTAAGAGGTAAAATGATTTGTATGTTGTGTATAATTTATATTACAAATAGTAATATATTTAAAGTACCTAGTGTATATGTAGTTAAAAGTATTGAATTGCAGTCACAAGTGCCAGGGATGTACGTACATAATCGGTCTTTGGCTCGCTATATTGATCGTAATGCCACATGATTAAGTAGTAACTGCACTTACATACGATGTTTGGTACCGATCCACATCTTACTACTCAAGTAGTAGTAGCCCCAAATATCTATTTTATTGTAATTACAGTACCTTTTCGGAAGCCAAATAATAAATATTGAATTTTTTCAAATTTATATTCAGCCATTCCAGCTTCAATAAAGAATAAAGCATTAATCCTTGATCTCCACCGAAGAAAGGAAACAACGGATGGCTACGTTGTAGAGGCTAATTTAAATAATTATTTTGAATTACCTATAATTGTAAGTAAATAGCTCCGCTTCAACTCATTAATGCCTTAAATTACATTTTTTTACTTCAATTTCAATCAAGCATTTCGTCTCAAAACCAAAATTTAAAAAGATAGAAAAGTATATATAAGTATATATAGTAAGTAGCAAAGATAGTAAGATTGAATACTACTATTCCCGAGGTCCAATATGGTATCAAAATTTTGAAAAATTATCAAAAAGTTTAGAAATATATGGTCTTCTGTATTTTTTCGAGCTATCAGAATATTGGGCTTCTATTAAGTCACAACTTGGATAAAATATTTCAATTTTAAGAAAAATTGTTCTTATATACTCTGCTTCAATAGATCGACACAAAAATGACAATAAGCATACGTGATTTCCGCCCCCGAGATGGAACCTCCGAAATCGATAAATTCGGTTAGAGTGTAATGAGAGCTGACATCCAATACCAAATTCGAATGTTTTATAATGTGAGAAAGTTTAAAAAATCGTTGTTGAAGTCGCGGATAATACGTAGAAAATTGCAGTAATCTTAGTAGTAACAGTCTGTTTATATTGCCAACGAAAGATTGCGGACTGTTACCACTTAGAATACTGCAATTTTCTACGTATTATGCAGTATTCTAAAGTTATTCTAAAAATGCAGTATTCTAAGTGGTAACAGTCCGCAGTCTTTTGTTGGCAATATAAACTAACAAAAATTTGGTATATTGTTTAACGAATTTTATGCAATTTTTTCCAGTATCCATATTCCTCGACAAATATATTTCCCAGAACATTTAATTCTTAGATTTTTTTTAAGGAAGCTCATAGTTTTGTAGTAGAGTTGCAGCCTGAAAAGAGGATGCCCACGAGCATAAATTTTTTCGCCCCGGAGATAATGGAACCCCGAAACTATTAAATTCGGTTAGAGTAGAGTAGAGCTAACATCTAACACCAAATTTGAGTGTTTTATCATGTGAGAAAGTTTAAGAAATCGTTGTTGAAGTCGCGGATAATACGCAGAAAATTGCAGTATTCTAAGTGGTAACAGTCCGCAGTCTTTTGTTGGCAATATAAACAGACTGTTACTACTTAGATTACTGCAATTTTCTACGTATTATCCGCGACTTCAACAACGATTTCTTAAACTTCCTCACATGATAAAACACTCAAATTTGGTGTTAGATGTTAGCTCTTACTATACTCTAACCAAATTTAACAGTTTCGGAGTTCCATTATCTCCGGGGCGGAAAACATTTATGCTCGTGGGCATCCTCTTTTCAAGCTGCAACTCTACTACAAAACTATGAACTTCCTTAAAAAAATTCTAAGAATTAAATGTTCTGGGAAACATATTTGTCGAGGAATATGAATACTGGAAAAAATTGCATAAAATTCATTAAAGAACATATCAAATTTTTGTTAAAATTTATCGTTTAAAATTTCAATTTTTGTTGAACTTTATTTAAAGCTTTTTGGGCTGGTATTGAATATAACTTATTCTGCATTGAAAAAATAGATAGTTGGAGCTACTACTTGACTGCATAAATGCTGTTCCGATATCTTATATAGATGCCGTTGTGATGCTACTTAATTGTATGGCATTTCTATTTACATAGTAAGAACATCCAGGAAAGTTGTTTGGTCCGCCTTTTACTACTTAACTTGTAGAGTCCGCTTTTTATTTTCATCCGAGTTTATAGTTTTCTTTATACTGCAGTGAAATTAGCCTTGGGTAATGCAAAGGATGCAGAACGAAAAACTGAATCGTGACATTTTATTAATAAAAGTAGACTTTCTATAACGCGATATTACTGACATAAGAAAATTATTAGGAACTTGCTATAGGGTAGCAACAAGTACAATCTACAGCAAATATGATGTATACAAGTATTCGTGAAGATGTGCAACATATGTTTCTATTATTGTTTTACTTGTTTATCTTAAACAAAGAACGAAGTGAAAAAAGTGTTTTTTTTCATAAGCTATGATATATGTACTTTACAAATATTTTTCCTGCTTTCCATATTTTTTATGACAATCTCTTATACAATTTCGAATCATTATTATCATTTTGAATCATGAATCTTTACTATTTCAGAATAGTTATTTAACTGTTAGTATGCCTAGTCCTCATTTCACACTATGATTCATAGTAAAAAATGGTAATTTCAAATACTTTTATTTCTAAGTGTATTTTAAAATATATATTCTAAAACATACATGCTTAAACGCCACTTTAATTTCGTAATACAGGAAAATCTAATTTTGATACGAATTCTGAATGAGATAAAACTAGGAAGGAAGTTATTTTTTAATTATGCCGTGTAGTTATTAGAACGTTTGAAGGCTATTATGAAAAAATGAATGAACGACATTTTTTTATCAAAATGCAAAATTAATGCAGAAAGTTTGCATTTTTAACCTTCGATATGAAAAAAAGTATTGTTATGACGAACCTTGAAAAGTTTTCACATATTTTCCTACAACCCATTTTTTTCAGGATGTATTGGGCAGAATCCATGGTGAAATATTGGAGGATTAGTATACCTATGTAAAATATTTTGACCGCAAGGCGAGCCGGAACGAAGCAGGACATTATTATGTAGGGATGCGTAGGGTTTCTCTCTCGATTCATACGCATGTGCATATGTTGTTTCCTGTACTTGCTAGCTTGATACTAATTAAGATTGCAAGACATACAATATAATTTTGTAATCATAACAATGTTTTAATTAAACTTGTAACGAGCCGTTTAACTCGACCGCGCGGAAGAGAAAGAGCAGCGGAGAGAAAGAGGCCCATTACAATTTATATCGACGCGAGTAATCAAGAAAATACAAAGGACGAGATGCGCGCTTTTTCCGGCCGGTCGGCCATTTTGGATCCCAAGCCCACGTGGGATCCGAGCGCGCATCAAGGGACGTGCGCGCGCAATGATATGGCGGTGGCGCTGGTGCGCCTCTACATGCGCAGAAGAGGGCAACAAACGGGCCGAGTTCCTAGCTCGGAGCGCATGTGTCGCCGCAATGGGGCGTAGGCACTCCAAATTCAAATGAGGGGCGGGCTGTCAAACTCAAATTAAGCAAATTAGATTCAAATGTTTGACAGTTCCCGTCCCGATTCTCAGGAAAAATGGAACTCGGCGACACGAATGGGCATAGGGATACTTACCGAGGTATTATAAGACCTGGTAAGTATCCCTCAAACTCTCTGCTTCCTGGACTCTTACACCGGACTTCGATTGGACCTACATCCTGGTGACGACTCGCTGCCTCCTCAACTACGGAGGTTCTGGCTGCTCCGGAAAAATAACGGGGCCCACACAACTTCAACAGCCAGCAACAAAATAAACAATTATAATGGAGGCGGCGAGGATACATTTTTGACGAGAGCAAGGCACCAAGATCTGACGACGGCACTCCGTTCGTCCCACGAAAGACAAGGCTGCTGGTCCTCTCCCTCGTGGTCGCGAGGGAGTGCGACACCGAACTCGGTTCACCAGGTGACAGCAGCCGAAGATTCAAATCACGAGACGGACGGAGGACCCAAACAAGGGGAATGACGCCGAAGAAAGAAGACTAAAACGTAAGCCTCTTTCTCTTCTGTTCCGTGTAAAAGTAATAATAGGAATATGTCCGTTTAATGTACTATATTATATAACCAAATGTTAATTTATTATATATATTAACTTATTTATGTGTATCAATGTATATGTATGTGTGTGCAAGTGTCATTTGTATGTATGTCCGCGTCTTAAATTATTTCCGCGTAACTTATTTCGTTGACAAATGACAGTTTTTATTATACATGACTCCATATCACGTACCGACGACTCGATGACCAATTTTATTGTAATGACTCTTATTTTATTTATATTCGCGTTCGAACGAGAGTGTTGGTATGTATGTGTGTGATTGTTTTAATGACGAGTTCAAGTATTGTAAAATTCAAAGTTTTAATATATTTTAATTGAATGACTAAAGATAATTATGACGTTTTATTTCAGCACCTCACGATTCCAATCTATAATATTTATTAATAATGCTAATGATTGACTATAATTTGACATATTTTAAATTTTATGTTTGGACGAGTCGAAGAGTTGTATCTAATTGACTCCGATTCGTTTTAAACTATGATAGGATTTCTATAGTTTATAGTAAACCAGATGTTACCCAAAACAACGTAATTAAGTATTAATTTAGTAAATAAATTTCCTACGTAAAACTTGTTGATGGTACGAACTGGCAATGCACCAAATAATATAATCAATGCATTAAAGAATATACTCATTACTATATTTATAGTACCCGTAAGAAAAAAAAGTTAACCAACTTTTCTTTACAATCTATTTCTCTCCATGTCTTAACCCACCGATTTACGAATAGCCTTCATATATAAGAAATGACTTGAGTGTAAATTAGAAGTCAAACACAAAGAGATTTGCCCAATACAAGTAATAAATAGATGCGACTGCTTCAAAAAAACCTAAAATTGTATCATTTATTGTAATATAAATAGTATTAGGGAAACAATTTTACTACGGCATATGTACAATTGTTTATTGTATGCGAATTGACTACGAAAGCCAACCGATAGCTCCGAATTTCAATGGTATCACGTACACTCTTCAACAAGCGTGGATAGAGGGTAGATTTACATGGCTATTTACTCATACTCGGTTTTGTGTTTGGGCATATGTCGCTCAGTTAGTTTTCACCAAAAACTATACTTTTCTGTGATTCTTTGTTTGTTAACTAATAAACATTCACTATTCGCTGTTAATATTGCAAATATTCCGACGAACTTAACAGATCAACTTTAACAGCTGTTTTAGACATGCACATGCCTTATTTACTCGGAAAGTTGACTAATTTATATTTTTTGGTAAATAATGAGGTTTTCGTAAGTAAAGTTTCATCCAAATTAGTGCATACGATGGTATTCAAGAATATTGTTAAATTCTTGTGGAATATGTATCAGGGTAACGTGTAGTCGCAGGAAAACGCGGCTTTATGAATGCACATAAACCGTTCTATGCTCGCAGACAGTGTACAAATTCCTTCGTTCCCCTCACTGCAAAAAATTTATACAGTAGGCAAATAGCAGGAAATAATCCAGAAAAATAATTTTGACATTAAAAAAAGTTATTTCAGTTTTTATCTGGCTTTTACAGATTACTACTTTGTACATGATAAACCTTATACGGAGAATATTGTATAATTACAATAACAGGAATGTGCCTGGTTTGCCTAGAAATATACCTGATTTGGTCCTATTTCCGTTTGTCTAATTCATCAGTACATTTTTTTCCCGTGAATGTGGGTTGCCTGTGACCAATTAAAATTATCACAAATGCGGTTGACTGACGAGAACGATTTATAATATCCATTATCTTTACTTTCCATTCTCCTATTACTATTATGCACTAGGCACAAGCTTGAAATGCTGTTTGTGTTGAAATTTTGTTATCCTCGTCATTTTCAAAATGTGTCTAGACGGCACATAAATAATTGCAGCATTAAATTATATTGGTTTACTCTCGCTTGTCGCAACTGATACTTTATTGGTGTCATTAAAGACTTAAAATTGAAAAATAGGCAATATTACTACTTGTCACGAAGTCAAGTTAATACTTGACTGAACGCTTCGACTATAATCGTGCAAGCTAAGGGCCTCGATCCATAGTGAAATTTAGATGAAATCGTTTTTTGTCACTACTAATGAACTCTACAACAAATGCTGTTTGTGGAAGCTGTCAAGATTAAAATTGATTGGGTTCATTTTTAAATGATATATTTATGGCGTCTAATCTATTACAATCTTATTATATTTTTTTATTTTTTGGGTTTTAAAGTATCTATATTTACATGGTTTCTGATCTCTTTATTTCTTTATGTATTCATATAGTCAGCTCAAAAAGTGTCCTGGTTCACGCATGACAACTGTACGCAGAAAATAGATGTTAACCCTTATTATATTTACAATAAAGATATAGTCAATATTAGATGGTTCTCATTACTATCTGTGATACTCTAATTTGCTATCTTGATGTTAAAACAAATTAATAACATGGAATAGTAAAAAGTAATAATAAATATAATTATATTTACCGTTAATATCAGGATGTTGATTGCCCCCTTCGTAACATCTCATCGTGTTCAAATTCTATTCAAGACAATCAAGCGACTTAATACTTCTTTGATAGTAATTGAACATTATAATTATAACCCAGTTTCAAATATATTTCTGTGTGCAAAATAAGTGTACTGTGTAGAAACTGTCTAAAGATTGGAGTAATTTTCTAGTGTTGAAGATATCAGATGTTAAGAAGTTTATAAATAGTTCGATACACTAAGGAACTCTATAAATTAGTTAATTTTTACAAATATAAGGAAACCGCACGATTTTGTAACATATAAAGTGTGAAGCATCAGGTCAGTGTAGATAAGATACCTGTGTTGACAGCATGTTAGTATATTCTGTAGATAATACTTCTTCAACTCTCGCAACAACATGCGACGTATCCAGAAAACGCCTCTTTTTAAAACTGCAGCATATATAACACCCCACTAATACCATAGTCGAATTTTTTATAAAATTTAAAAAGTTTATTGATTATACTATCCAAATAAATGCAAATCCAGTCTGAATATTGCGCAGAGAGTTATTACCTCGAATGTTATGTAAAAGGAGTTTTATTTTTTGTCCTAAGCACAGATAAAACTAACAGTAAATCTAAACGTCCAATTGTTACTTTAAAAAATTATTATTTCATCAACATTATTTATTGTAAACAATATTGCGTTTTAATCAGTCAAAAATCATATGAGTCAATTGTGCAAGAAGATTGTATGAAACATGTTTGTACGTCGAGGTCTTACCTTTAATATTTCTCCGCTCATCAATCATATTCAATAACATTGGAAAGAAGTTGCCGTGCAGCAGATATAAATTGTGTTTTGATTACCTTGCATCGATATAGAATTACTTGATACCCTACAAAGATTTTCCCGGCCGTAGCGACGAAAAATGCTAATTTTGTTATAATATTGCATAGCACAATAAGCACGGGAAATGTATTAAAATGTATTAAATGATAATATTTTTTTTCGAAATAGAAATGTAGGGTAATGTTCAATTAAAAAAACTGTGATGTGCAAAAATCTATTAATGGTACCTAGACAAAAAATTAATATGTTCCGCACATAATGTGTATTTTTAATCTGTGAATGGACATCGATTACAAATGACCGATAACAGAAAATAACTAATTTGTAGCTGTATTCTGGAAAAATTATTAGCTTACGCTGCCTAGTTCTATTGCTATAATTTTAGCGTTTTCAGCAATATCATATTTTCATTTCAGGCATTATCTGTTTAATTTGCATACCAGCCTGTAACGTCATTATTATTGTAATAGGAAGAGATTGCCCACGGTAGCCAAAAAAGACATTTAAGGCTTTATAACATGGATAGAGTAAAAGAACATTTAAGTTAGGTATGATTTTTTCTAACTTCCCTAGTTCGGAGTAAATTAATTGTTCTGTTGAATAATTACTTATATGATCTTTTGGTTTATGTATATTTTGCACAAGTTGCAAGGTTGGGAAATTTGAATTCTGTAGGCCGTGTGACATACAGGCTACTAAAAGGACTATTTTCGACCTATAAACGTGCTGATATCTAAAATATTATTTTAACAGATTGCGTATAATATTGGGCAGCAGAGCGGCAAATTATTTGATGCCTAGAGCGACGGATAGCCCTAATGCGTCCCTGTGTAATATGCAAATGGAGTTTCAAGGTTCCCTTTTAGCTTTGCATAAGTATAATACTAATATACTGATAATACTTTGTAAAACGAATAAGATGGAATTTTTGTCATTTTTTTATTTCAGTATTTATAATACTTTCAGACACGATTTCTTCCTGTTGTTCACAAAGTATAACATCGTTTTTGTTGATTAAATTCTAACTGAATAGATTTCGGTTTATACCGTAAACATTATGGTTGAAATGATATGGGCTTGCTGGACAGTATTTTTATATTTAATTTTTGTGTATATCCACTGAATTCATACAGGAAAGGCTGTGTTACATTGTCGCGTCATAGATTTCTTAATTTGAATAATTCTAGGTTAACTATATCAATATGCTTTTATGACAAATATATTGTTTGCAATATAATTTTATTTATACACGACATTTATTTACAAAAAACAACAAATCTATATCAATATCAAAGAACCAATTTAATGAAAATTTAATGAAGATAAAAAGAAAAACTATGTACGTAGTAAAACCAAAATTCCAGTAGAAGACATTCAATATAATATAATTTCTTTATGATTCAACATATTTTCTATATGTAACGGCCGTTATTGTAAACAAATATTTGGTACTCCGATGGGTTCAACGATTTCACCTATATTTCAAAATATAGTTATGGATGATTTAGAATATGGTTGGCTAAAAAACGGTCGTTTAAACCAATTTATTGTTATAGATATGCGATCCTAAAAATAAAATTTCTGAAATGATAAATGTTTTTAACAGTTTTCACATGAGAATACAATTTACTTTCCATTCTTAAACTTATTATTCATTAAACATATGGAAACTAAGAGATTCGTATTTGATTGGTTTAGAAAATCGATTTATTCAAGCAGTATTTTAAATTTTAATTCCTACCACCGAAAATCACAAAAAATTGCAGTTCTGGATAATTTGGCAGACAGAGCCCTTAAATACAGCCATACCCAGTTTCATAACAAAAATTTGCAATTGATAAAAAAAGGTTTATTAGATAACTATTATCCGAATCAGTTTATGAACAAATATATCATGAAAAGACTGTACAGCTATGACAATACAAATAACAATAACAACACAACCCGACAGCCTATTAAGTTCCATATATAGAAGGCATTCGCATTCATAAATAATAAATTAAACATCATAATTAAAGGCAATGATTTTGCGAGTAATTTGGACAACAGCACTACACTACTACAACTAAGCATTTTTATGTTTTTAAGTGTATGCAGGATGTGAGCCGAATTTTATATGTTTTAATTATTATATTATCAACCTGCAAATCTTTCAGAATTTTATAAATTTCATGAAAATACTTTTTTTTTAATGCAGTATTGTACAGGGTGGGCAACTAACCAGTTTATTGAACTAACTTTTCTCCCAGAGTATGCAAAAACTTTTAAACCATATATGAATGCGGTAGGCATTTACTTTTTATTATGCAAAATACTTTTTGTTCTCGACTGGATAAATGTATTTTCACAAATAGCTCCTTTAGCTACTCAATTTAGTTAATGAAAAAAAAATTTATTTTATCTCTTGGGAAAATGTATATTATTCGCAGAAAGTATTTCAAATTGCAATTCCTCTTGATTTTCCTAACTCCCTTAATGTTAGATTTCAAATTTCTAAATGTTAACGTATCGGTACATTCCACATCGATAGCGTGTTCTATTCAGTGATACTCGGTAAATATATGTAATATTTTCAATTTTAACATTTCTCGTTTCCAGGTTTGAAAAGTCTAAACTAACAATTTTAGGTATTTAACTGAATTGTAATGTATTTTTGGCATTTCAAATACAAAAATGTTGATGGGTCAGTGATAATTTTCAGGGTAATTTTGATATCTTATTCACTAAAATGTAGGGTAAATTCACTGAATTCCTTCGTCATATTTTCTGCCAAACCAGAATCCGTTTTGCAATCGCCGTCACAATTTTAGAAAGAGATATTTAAAATGTATTTCAATTTTATCAGTCGTCCTGAGAAAAATAATTATATTCTTACAATTTAAGAATTTTAGAACAAAAATAACTTATTTATACATACACTTCTGTAAAATTTTAGTCTGTAAAGAAACATAACATAATTCATTCCACTTCACTTATTTCACTATTATCATCTATAATTTACAAAATTAAATATGACAGTTCTGTTGTAAATAATATACTAATGTGTTAAATAAATATAATTTAATATGCAACCAACAGTAATAAATTATAATTGGCATTAAGTTGACCTTGAACGATTGATATAAAGTCATTACCGTTAGTAAATAAAACATAATTTTAAAGATAATTAAAATCAATTTAAGGCTATTTAATAGTACATTTCGATACATGTGCGTAAAATAGGATTTTACGCACCGTTTTTAACATGGGATTAGATAGGCCGGTGCGTAAAATCGAATTCTTACGCACGCGTGTCGAACCGTATTTTTTGACATACTATGCGGAAAATTTGTGCGGCGTTTTTTGTGTGTCAAATACGAGGTTGCACACGAGTGATGACCGCGGCGCACGACTGCCCGACTGTTGATAAAAATCAAATTTTACGCATACGTATGTCAAAAAATGTAATTATTAAATAGCTTCATTTAATTATATTTATTGCAAATTTTAATGTAATGATTAAAACTATACTTACGAACCTGCTATAAAATCGTCCATGATATGTACATTATTAGTCAAGGAAACGAACGAAAAAAGGGGGGTAACTCGAAACAAATTGCACAATATGACCGATTTTTATTTGATAATTACTTAAGAAATAAGTTAAAAAAAACACATCCAAAATCGCCTAAAACCGGATTAGGGGAAAGTTGTTTTTTTATTAAAATATAGGCTTAATTTTATAAAAAGATGATTATAACTTCTCAACTACGCATTGGAGGATAAAACACGTGAAACAAAAGCTGTAGGAAATGAAAAAATCTCTAAAAAAGGTAGGAACGATATTTTCTCTAGCTGTTGAAATTTTTGTATTAATGACTTAAGAAGTTGCAACTAATTACAGTGTTGTTCAAAACGGGCTTCATTGTTTTATTTATGATAAGATATATTCAATTTGCGGGGTATTTTGGACGTTGAAAATGCTAATCTTCACAAAATACTCATTTCAGGTAGCATTTCTAGGAAAATTGAGATTATGTCCAACAAATAACAACATATTAATAGTATTTTTTTCTTTGGTCGGCATTAGTGAGATATCAGCGATGTACGTTTCTAGAATGAGCTACGTGGAGGTTGCTTGACTATCCACTTCTTATTTTTTTTTGTTTTTATTTTCTGTTTTTATTATTATTTTATTATAGAAATTTTAAAGAAACTTAATTCGCTAAATTACTTCAACTTCAAATCAATATCTATTTGCTCGTTCTAAAAGCCACCATCCCCTATTTATAATAAATACAATTATTCTATACGAGTGAAATGCATCACTCAATGTCCAAATTAAATGCGAATTCATCGTGAAAATTGCAAATGTGCATAATTGATTTATATTTATTTCAAATATTCATTTATCAATGCTATAAAACCCTATGTTCGACCGAAATACGTAATTTAGATGTAAAATTCTAACTTTCATAAAATCTTTTCTAACGGTATTACGTATTTATGGGAATGTATAATTTGCCTTATCATAATTTATTCATTTTATTTATTAATATACGGACTGAGTATTCTGCTATAAACAAAGTTTACAATACATCTATCAAATAATATAAAAATTATTAATAATCTTATAATTTCTTAATAATATCAACTTTATATAAGAAAAACTTATCTTTTGTAAATTTACAAAAACATATGTTGTTTGAGGCGGTTCTATTGTGCTCAGAGGTCGGAATTTTCACTAAAAACCGTAAATAAAAAATTATTGAATCGAGTTTTCAAAATTCAGACTCTGTAAGTGCAATTTCATTTATTATATATGGTATCCTAGAAAATACCAAAGAAATTAATTGAGAACTGACCGAGAATTTTCGGAAATAAGTGATTTTTATTTATTTCCGCAAAATTCTTGGTCAGTTCTCAATTAATGTCTTTGGTAATTTCTAGAAAATCGTCTATAGTAATTAGAATTGCCTTTACAACGCCCGAATTTTGAAAAATTTATTCAATCCTCTTTAATTTACGTTATTTAGTGAAAATATCTACCTTACCAGTTTACAACCCCCTTAAGCAGAATATATTAATGTCTTAGTAATTGTGAAAAATAACCGTACATTACAATGCAATTTAATTCTAAATGTGACTAAATTAAAAGCGGGATGTAATGCATTCAAATGTAGTAGAATAATAACATAGATTGACGATTGCCTTTCATTTGAATTGTAGAATCTTAATATTTAATCCATTCATATCGTTAGAAAATCCAAAACGGATTCTACATTGTACATTTTAATGCATTTCCGGGTTCTGGGTTTGTTAATCATTTTTTTGCAAGTAAATCGTTCATTTTCGAATAAAATTTAAAAACCACAAATTAAAATTAATGTATTTCATATAATAATAATTTCACTTTGAATTATATTATTATTCTATAAACATTAGTAGGTCGATAGCAGGCGAAAATGATTTTACCGACTTCCAGTAATACATGTGCGCTGCACCTAGCAACTTCTCGTGGTTTCCGTAAGGTAGCGTCACTAGGCTCATGTTTAAATTCAATGAAGTTCGCCGATAAAGAAACACATTTTTACTCCTTCGGACACTGCACTGCAAATAAAACGAAAAAACGTCGTGTATTCTTAAATCACTTTAAAACTAGCCTGCGAAACGACATGAAGAGTGACAATTTCCGTTCCATTTAATTTCTCCGTTCGCCGAAAAAATACGATTCGCCTAAAAAAACTTCTCTGATGTATATTTTAGGATATTTTACCGACAATTCAGCGGTGAACTCATACTAAAGTTATGGGATTAAAAAACACTTTCATGACATTCCTGCTGAAAAATCGTTAAGATGTTCACTAAAGGGATATAACAAACATATATCTTTTGCTTAAGAATGCTATAAACATTATTTTTACTCAAAAAGATATATGTTGACTGCAGTCGCTTTTGTAATGATATTATACTCTTTTGAAGAGAGGTGGATGGCATTTGTATGAGTTCAATGTTATTAATAAGTTGTTACAGCTATTATGTAAGTTTTGTGTATCTTTGATTTTGTTTATTAGATTTTTGTGTAGAAATATGAGGACCATTTCAGATATCCAAACATACCAAAAAGTATACGAAAAATCTGTGTAATATATAGTATGAAATAAGTCGGTTTCTTTCCCGTTTTTTCAGTTAGGTATGCGAGTGTACGTAAAAGCACATAACCTCAAAGAAACGATTACTTTGGATTATCGACTGATTTGAACTCAAATCTCTAAAACAGAACATTTCTTTGAGAATTATGAAATATAGAAGACGATATAATCAATTCTTCGATTAAATTGACAGAATTTAAAACTATTCTAAGCCGCAACAAATCAATTTTTGGAATATGTTAAATACGATATCGTATTTACAGGTCGTATAAAATAGTATGAATTCGAATAAGAATCTCGGATAAGCAATACGCGACTAGAAAGAAACAGAATGCAAAATATCGATTCATATACTTTCTAGTTTATTAGGATTCTAGGTTTAGTTATTTCGGAGTCGATTAGCGATGTAGTTTAATTATTGTTTAATATATTATTTTTCATCAATTGTAAATTCTTATTGAAAAATGGCATATTACTAAATTTAAGTGTTCGAAATAACTGCTAATTTTATAGATTTCAGATGATGAGATTTGCAATATAAAAACTTCCAAAGTAGCCTCTCTGCATTCCATTCGAACTTCTTTACGCTATTTTTGTTAGTAATTATATCATTCATTATTACGTGTTTAATTTTTACGCGCAAAGAAACCGGCAGTCAAAAAACCATCAGTCAAAAAACCGACAGTAAAAAATCCGACATTCCAAAAACCAACAGACAAACATCCGACACGGCAAAAAGCGTATAGTAGAAAAACCGAATGTCATATTGCCGATAATTAACAAACCGACACAATCAAGAAACCGATATTAAAAAAACCGACAGGCAAAAAGCTGACACATCAAAAAACCGACTGTTGAAAAACTGAAATGTCATGATACCGACATTTCGAAGAACCGACTGCCAAAAATTAACTACAAGCTTGTTGATGTGTCTATTTTTTTATGTCTCGGCTTTTTGGCAGTCGTTTCTTCGAAGTGTCGGTTATGTGACTGTCGGTATTATCACAATTCACTTTCTCTAATGTGAGCTGTTTGATTTGCCGGTTTTTCGACCCACACCCTTATAAAGCCGACAGTCAAAAAACCGACAGTCAAAAAGCCGACACATGGTCAGGAGGACAGTCATTTTTTTAACTGTAGTTTTTTTGACTGTTGGCTTTTTGATTGTCGGTTTTTTGACTGTCGGTTTTTTGACTGTCGGTTTTTGGGTCCGTCGCCTTTTTGATTAGTCGGTTTTTCGACCCGCACCCGTAGAAGCTATGTGAAATTTCACCATTTTTTACATTCTTTATACAGTTACTGACAGCCTCAGCAGCATTCGCTGTTATAATTTTGTAAATCTATGTACTATCCCACACTTTTTATTCTATTATATTCTTTGCCAAGTTTTGTATTAGATTTATCATACAATGAGCAACCAAATTTACATCGTCGCGCTTTAACATTTTGAAACTTAACGAAAAGACACGTAAAGAATAAAACTTTTTTATTATTCATTTAGGCGGTCAACTTTTATCCAGTTTATTGATCGTACGTGTTTTTAATTATGATCTTTTCGTTTGTCATAAGAAATAAATGGCTCTAGAAATGTTGCAAACCCTCAGAAGTTTTTTTATCACTGAAAAGCGACCATAATTACATTCATTTAGATAATTGATATCTTGTATAAAACTGAAAATGAAGTTAATACATTGCAGAAACCACGAAAGAGTCATTTCCAAGTTTAGAAAGCGATTTTCCAAAGTTCGGAGCTACGTTAATTTATGAGGCGCTAATTTAAGAAGCGTTCTACTCCCGATCGCCATTAGCATTGAAGTTTTTAAACCGAATATCATTCAATTGAATTATTTTCAAAAAAGGAACATCTCCTTGATGAATCTTAAAATTAATTTCTAATCAATGTTGCGCATGTCGGAAAATTAGTAACAATTCAACTGATGTGCTGTACATTTAAGCTTAATTTGTGATATTTGCCTTATATATAAAATCTCATCTATATTTTATATACATAT
Source organism: Trichopria drosophilae (assembly GCA_030407085.1). Taxonomy (NCBI): domain Eukaryota; kingdom Metazoa; phylum Arthropoda; class Insecta; order Hymenoptera; family Diapriidae; genus Trichopria; species Trichopria drosophilae. The sequence continues at coordinate 46,800,156 of CM059583.1, forward strand.
TTGTATTAACCTATGTTTCAAGAAATAAATTCGAATGGGAGTTGATAAAATATAAATTTTGTCGTATTGCGAAATTTGTTTTATATAAATAACTTCAGAAACTCGGATAGAATTTTAGACCGGGCTGCAGACGGGAATCCAGCTGAGAATTTCGATCAGTTTTGTCACGCTTCCTAAACTGGGACCCAACCGGGGTTCCTGTCTAGATTTTAACCGGGGTAGCTTGATCCAATCCCGGCTAAAATTCGGCCATACTTAAGTCTAATTAAAAATTAATTTCAGTGATTATACTGGAAGGCAATAACAAAACTTTTTATATACTAATTTGTAAAAGGAATAAAGGTGAGAAGACAAATAGTAATTTTCGATACAAGGGCGTAAATGTTTTTTCTACGAATGTGAGGTTTACGGGCCGAGCTGAAAGCTAGGTTCGTATTCACATTGGTGCCAAAAACAATTTCGTATATGCGTAAAATGTGTAAAATAGCATTTTACGCACACTGTAACATAATAGTAGTTTTCGATACAAGTGCATATGCGTAAAGAACTTTACACATACACACGTGTGCCGAAATATTGTTTACGTACGGCTTTTCCGTGCGTAAAGTATAATCGAGTGCGTAAAGCTTATTTTACGCACGAGTTTACTTTACGCACCGAAAAGACGTACATAAAAAACTTTAAGGTACATTCGGGAATCTGGATGGGTGTAATCCATTACCTTCTCGGATTTAAAAAAAAATGAAGAATAAAATCGTTTATTTTTTATTTTTTGTTTCAGGTAAATCGCAATTATTTGTTATTAGAAAAACATAAATATTTTTTATATTTAATTTCGTAAAATATTTTACAGGAATTGCTTATGTGCAACCAACTTTACAGCACGGCAGTAGTTTGCAGAAACGCAGTCAGAGCCTGCGCGAGAGCCTTCCTTCCGTTCGTGGGTCTAAAAAGTACATTGGTTCAAACTGCATTGAATATATTTATTAATTTATTTATTAAGTTGAATTTAAAAAATAGGCCGCCGACATGGGGTTAGACTTTTGTAGTTCCACATCGGTGGTTCCAAGCTGGCATCTCATAACAAATTTGTAACAAAATCTTTTCATTTTTATTACGAGTAAACTTGTTGTATATTGCACTAATTGAGGGGCTGCGTGGAAGAACGAACTAACTAGATGTAGGTTCAATTCAAGGGGGGTACGAGTTTATGTAATTTTTCTGAAATCTGAATATTCGAGTTAGGCCGTTCTCCCACAGAGCCCCCCAATTCGTAAGAATACCAGAGTTGACATGGCATTTTGAATTGGGCGTGATTGTATATATTATGGACAAATAAGGTGTCATTTAATGTAGACCCTCTTCAGAAAAAAAAATATCTTAATAAATCAATCTGTTATATTATAAATAATTTTATATAATACACTTTTTTACTTGAAAAATTAAAAATTAAAATAAAGTTTGACATCAAAATATACCAACCATGAAAAAATGCTACTATGAATAATGCAACTATGAATAATTTTTCAAAAGTTTTCTATTCTATTTATTCATTTCTTTTGCGAAAATTTCAAAAGTTTTTAAATCAAAATTATGTCCTATTATGTAAATTCTATTTTACGAAGTCCCGTTTACCTGTATGAACCATTTTACATTGACTACATTTAATAAAAAAAAAAGTACACAACTTTGATGTAACTCATCTAATCCATCTTTACATTGTTTTATGCTACCGATGTTTGTATTACGTGGTTCGTAAACAATTATAACGGTTTGATCTCTCATAGTTTTGATATTTTTTTTTCAGAAATCCCTTTGATATATATGGAATACTAGTTTTACTCTCTAAATTTCTTGGAGTGAGATTTCACTCTTTTGTTAGTAAAAACTGAGCAACTCTCGTGAAAGAGTGAATATTCAACTTTTTAAGAGTAAAATTTCAATCTAACAAGAGTGAAAATTCATTCTTTCCCGAGAGTTGCTCGGTTTTCTCTAATTAATGAGTGAATTCTTACCGCAAGAAATTTAGAGAGTAATATATTTGATCTTATCTTTTTTATTATCTAAAAAATTTAATGTATGTACTCTCTTAAACAGTCACTAATAATGTTTTCCGGACAAATATTAATTATTAAAATGTTTTTAACTATTTTAATATGTCTTTATCCAAATTTTACAATAATTTTATAGCTCATTAATTAGCCTAAAAACAATTCCAATTTTATATTAGAGATGATGGTGACAAAAAAAAATTCAAATGTATACGCAAAAAAGTTTCCTTATGGTAACAATTCGTCAGAATGTAATTATTTTTCCCTGTAATAATTGATATGTCCAAAATATGTATTGTTTTACATTTTTCAATTTCAATCATAAATTCAGTTCCATTATCGACACCTCTTGCAATATTGTACTGTATTTCTTTTTATTTGTTATAATTAAAAAAATTGTTTCTACTTCATTTTCATTTTTTCTTTTTCTTTTTTTGATATAAAAAATTCTTTATATACAAAAGATTATATTATTCTGGATGGATTTATTAAGATATTTTCTTTTTTAAGAGGGTCGAGAATAAATGATGGAAACTTATGAATATTGTTATTGTTGTCACCTACTAGTTGTTATATTTTGCCAAGATCTTGAACTACACATACTTATTTTAAATAAATAGGGATTAAAAAGAGGAAGACAACTTTTTTTGGAGATACGTCGTCACATCTTATATTGCATATATTGCTAAAATTAACAAGCAAAAATGTAAAGTATGGCTATGGACATACAAAGACCTAAAAACTGAACAATAGCGCGAAAACTGATGGACCCTTGTCGTAAATATTTGAATTCAAACAGTAAACAGTTACTTTGGTTGTACATTCTGTTGTGAGTTTTGTTGAACAAATATGTAAAAGATTGCATCTTGAATATAATGGCGGTCCATATCAGGCCAAGGTAACGCAAACGCCCGTACCAGTTACCCGACATTGTGAGGTCAGAGGGCAATACCCATTTCACTCTCCGAAACTTCTGAACAATATGCGAAAGGTTTAATCTCGATTGTCAGTTGTTTTGAAGATAAGCTCAGACGAACTGACGCATAAACATGCAGGTCGAATCTGGGAATTGCCTGCTTTCGAAGTAGTTTAAATTTGGACTGAGGACTCTATTACCACACATTGTTCCTGGAACAGAACCTTTTTAAATTTAACTGTAGATTTGAAAAAGGTAGACAACTTTGAAATAGAAATCATTAATTCAAAACAAAACTTATGAATGCAAAACGCTTCACTCTGCAATGAGTAACATTATATATATCATTGTCCATAGAAACATGACAAAATAAATTGTCATTATATTATGTAGAAAGAATTTTATTTTAATTAAGAACACTTAAACAAATTTTGATATCCAGGTAATGTGGTCCTGACTGTGGTTCTGATTTGGATAGATAGATAGGGGAGAGAGAGAGGGAGAGGGAAAGGGGAGTGGTTACTTTAAAATGTAACCACTTAATTTTCTGTTTCTTTAGATATTTTCAATTCTTTGACTCTATTGGAGTGAGAAAATAAGTCCTTTTCTAAAGTAGGTTAGATTCAATTCGCCGATGGAGTGTACATATTTACTCCAAAGAACTGAAAATGTAGTCGAATGCAACCAAGCTCATTTTGTACTCCTATGAAGTTAAAATCGACTACAACCTTTTTCAGAAATCTGTTGCAGGTCGAGTGTTTAATACTAATTTTTAAAAACTTCAACGTTTCTGCAGTGTTATTACTGATATTTGCAAACTGAAATTTACTATAGCTATGTGTTTTGTTCTTCAGGTTTTGAGAAATCTTCCAATGTTTTTCTTGTATAAATTACATTAACCTTAGTTGTAAAATATCTTAGTTCATTGTCTTTTCATGTATTACTTATTACACGAAAACGAATACTTAGTCTAGTAAAGGTTTAGCATAATCCGACGTCACAATATATAATTTGAACATTATAAAGGTAGAAACGTAATCCAACTCAGACTACCAAATTCTTTAATTCAGTGGCTTGAAATTCTACTCTAATGTTACTTCCCTGGTAGAAATTTGAGTGTCAAGTGTGCACAATACACATGGTGTACGAGATCTGTTCATTGCTATGCACACCTGTGCATTCCCGTATATACCTGCTGCGGAGTTTCATTCCGCTTTAATTTTCAGAAAATGCATGAGAGGCTGCATGGAAAAACGGCCTAAGATGAAAAAGTTGCTTTCGAGAAAATTTAAAAAAAAATTGTTAACTGTTTACAGGATTTACTAACAGTGCTTGTAATCAATACGAAAATCAAGGAAGAATGTCTACAACATTACACGAATACATTTTTCGCATATATGTATAATAAAATAAATTTTATCGCAATTGAAAAATGTGGAGTTAGGCCGTTATTCTGAAAATCATTTTCGTTTTTCTGAAGATTCAGCAAAATTAGATATTTTTATAAGTATTTAGAGAATATATGTAGTATCATACATGCAGATGAATAATAGCATCTGTTGACAAATGTATTGAGGATTTACGAAATATGTAGAAATACAAGAGCTCAAAATAGAATTTGTGGTTTCTACTCGCATGACAACATTGTTAATATTAATATTTCTTGTAATAATACACGAAAAGAACGAATTGGTTGGGATAACCAATAAATTTGTTGCCTGAGTGGGCTGAGACATAGACAAGAAATTGGTTAGGAAGACTACTTCCAGTTGGTTGAGCCAACTATTTAATGGGTTGGGAATATTATAATAATATTATAATCAGCCGCACGATAATATTATGGCGTACAGGCAAAAGTCATCTGATTTCGTTTACAATCAGGCCTACAAAGTAATTCGTTAGACAACCAGCTGATTACGCGCCTATTTTTTTGTATTTCTCCTAACTTTAGATGGTAGACGAAACCATGTACAATCCATTACGTAGCTTCTATCAGCCAATTTGTAGTTGGTTCTCCTAACCAATCTGTTTTCTTTCGTGTAATAATAATAATAATAAAATTATTTCGATTTTCTTAAAAACAGCCTAACTAAGCCGACTTAGATCGTTTTTTCATAAACAGCAGTTTTTTGTTGCCTTAAAAAGCTCTTCATAACTTCATTATGAATGCATTCCCAAGTAACACTCTTTGCAGCGGTAGCTAAGCAACAGCAGTCGCAACGTTTTTGCAGCTAAAGTAAATGTTAAAATACAGCAATGCATCCTGCTGCGCTTATAACTCTCTGCGGCAGCAAAATTTGCAGTCAGAATATAGCATATGCTCTGAAAGCGCTGCAAACTTGGCAGCTGCAATCCAGCATGCGCTTTCCGAGTGCTACAATCTGCCTGAGGCAGCTAATTTGGCAGTTACAATGCAGCAAGCGCTTGCGAGGTGCTGCAATCTGCCTGCGGACGACAATTTGTCAGCTAACGAATCAGCGATGGCCAAGGTAGAGACATCGATGTCTCGATACACAACCAGAAGGTGGCGCTGTTAATTGAATATTTACCCACAAGCGGTAGAACTGTATGTAGTTTCATATATATATATATATATATATATATATATATATATATATACATATATATATATATATATATATATATTAGGGTGTCTCATGGGTAACGCGATTTTAATGGCCAGCTCCCGAGATGTTGTTTTCTACTCCAAAAACACCCTCCACCAAGCTGGGCGATGTAGATCCATTCTAAGGGGTTCCGCATTTGAGATTTCGATTTCCCATATGAAATACATAGGAAATAACGATTTGCAATGTTTGAACACTACTGGCATGTACATTTGTTTGCCTTTGATACCCTAAGTATCATATCCGAAGTATTTTTCTATTCTAAAAACGATGGCCTTTCCAGAATTTTCCTATCATGTCGCATTTTCGAGAAAAGTGACGTTAAATGTGTCAAAATTTGCGATTTTATCCCGATTTAACTCTGTAACGCCCGAATTATTTCCCCCAATTCAATTTTTACTACACTTGGTATGTAAGGATTTTCAGTGTCGCTGATTACGATTCTGAAGTCATATCTCAAAAATTCAAAATGGCGGATCCAATATGGTGGACGGAATAATTAAAAATCAATCAAATTTGCTTGAAACTCGTTACTCAGGGGGTTTTCGCGGTCGCTGATTACGAATCTGAAGTCAGATTTCAAAAATTCAAACTTACGAATCCAATATGGCAGGCGAAAAAATTAAAAATCAATCAGATGTGCTTGAAACTCGTTATTTGGGCGTTTTCGGGTTCGCTGATTACGAATCTGAAGTCAGATTTCAAATATTTCCGAAGTATTTTGTCGTGCTGAAACGATAGCTCTTCCAGAATTTTCATATCATGTAGCATGTTCGAAAAAAGTGAGGTTAAATGTAAAAAGACTATTGACTATTGACCCATTTAACATCACTTTTCTAGGGAATGCCCCTTAATAGGAAAATTCTGCTAGCACCGTCATTTTTAATTTCGAAAAATACTTCGAAAATTATACTTCACTTGTCAAAGGGAAAATAAGTGTCAATATTAAATGTTTGAAAAGTAGTAACTCCACAATAAATTACTATTTTATTACCCTGACTCTTGTTAACATTTTCTCAAATAACTTTTCAATATTTATAAATAACAATGCTGTAATGTTTATAATAATTTTGTTTTATTAAAACAACCGAACAGGCATATTTAAATTAATGTATGGTAATAAATTTAATTTCCAACTCATTTTTTAATTTTTTTCGAATTTTTGATGATCCCATTCTTATTTGGGTTTGGATGACTTTTCCTATGATTTCGAACGATTTGAAGCACGAACTGCTTTTGCTCCTCATCCTGCGTTAGTGATTCGTTGTATTTTGTAATGAGGGCAATGCCTCTCTCTGCGACATCATTAGTTACTGTCAAATGCTTGAGTATACTGACACCCCGTTGGTAGTCATTGTCAGATGCCCATTCATCGGGGTCTTTTTCCAAAAATCCAGTTGGTATTTGAAATATTTCAAAAAGAAGACCTGATTCGATCGTGACGAAATCACTTAAATCCTTTTTCGAGAACGAATCATAATCTTTGGGCTTTACAGTCACTCTCTTCAAATTTTCTGTTCGGCTCTCTCGAGACTTCATTGCCTCAACCATTTTTATTTTCACCTCTCTGGAAACAGACTCATCAAAATAACCCAAGGCTATTAATTCTTCCGATACATACCATAAATGACCAATAGCTTTCGAAAGTGCTGCATTAGCGATCTTCGGGTTGATCTCCGAATACCTCAATAAGGTCTGAACAAGTGTCAAATCGGAAAGCGGAGCTTTAATAGCACATGGGGCAGTGAACCAATATTTGACGTAATAAAGGGCGATAAAAATACATATTTCACGTAATCCATCAACTTCTGATTTCGTCAATTTAAACTGGGCTTTGAATATAAAAATTTTCAAACTGTAAATGGCTTTCGCCATCCATCGCGCGTGGTGAAGAGCTCCAGGAGCTTTAAAACTTATTCCGCGAGATGGTACCGCGCCCAGAAATATATAAGTGAGATCTAATAACTCTCTGTAATCATCGCGGGGTTGATACACCTACAAACGAATAATAAAATTATTTGTATAGTGAAAATAAAATAATAAAACATGGTAAGCGACATGAGAGAGAGAGAGAGAGAGAGAGAGAGAGAGAGAGAGAGAGAGAGAGAGAGAGAGAGAGAGAGAGAGAGAGAGAGAGAGAACAAGTTAATAAGGTACACTGCAAAAAAGTCTTGAAATTGTTACATTTTAAAAGGTCTTCAATTTAGCCCGTGTATGAGCAATAGGGTGCCCCTTATGTTGGTCATTTTCGAAAATTTTCGGGCTCACCCCACAAAATCCATTTTATGAAAAAAAATTTTCCAAAACAAAATTCGCTTAATTGGACTACATTAACACGTGCCACCCAAGGGTTGAAATTTAACATTATTTTTAAATTTGAAACATATTAAGTGATATTTTTAAATGTGAAAAAGAAAACTTTTATCATCTTCTAAATTACATTTTGAAACATATTAGGTGTTTTTCAATTATTTCCTTTACATAAATAATGGATATTATTTGAAATCCGGTGAATCGATTTCATTCTTTTTTGCATAAGAAATAAATTCTTTTGCATAAGAAATAAATTCTTCCCACGCTTTTCATTTCTTTTTTTATTTTAAAAACTGTTGAGTCGTTGACTTTTAAAAAAATTCTAATCGTATAGCGCTCCATTTAACTCTTAACCGGCATACGTCAGTTTTCTTTGGCCCCTAAAAATAACGGTACACCATAAATAATGGGGCAATGTCTGGGGTATTTTTTGTAACCGTGTGCCGGTTAAGTGTTAAATACGTGTAAAGTCACCGAAATGAATTTTTTGACCATCTTTGAACTATTCACTATAAAAATTTTAACGAAAACTCCCGAAAAATATTTTTGACGATATCAACCTTAATTGGGATAAAGCAAAAAAAAACAAAAAAACTGATTTATTACTATTTTTTAACAATGTAAGTAGGGTTTGTCGAGGGAATTGCAGTCGGAAAAAGAAACTCTAAACAGGATCACAACACATGACGTAAGTTCCAACTGAATTTATAACTATTCCATTGAACAGAACCGCGTACGAATAAGTTAGTGCGTCATAAATAGTCCAAGTGCGCATGAACTAACATGAAATCACGAAAGGGGAGGGTTGGGTTTTCAGATCCTTTTCAAAGAGTTAAAACTTAAAAAAATATACCTCGAATTGTTCTTCGATGAATTCCAGAATTTCATATTTTCGGTCTCCTATAACTTGAACAATCTTTTCATCCTCTAGCCCAATTTGAAATTTTGAAACGTCAATGTTAGTCCAAGAGCTTTGAAATTTCGAGAAAATGGTTACATTTGGGCCTACAGTTATGGGCCAACTAACTTCAAAAACCTTTCTCAAAATTAATTCAGAAATATGGTGTCGACATGCCAAATGTAATAATCTTCGCTGTAATTGTCTCTCAATCAACGAACAAGCCCCATTTTCAGGACCTGCAAAATAAAATATCAGGATGATTGGTTTTCGGTCGTAAAATGCACCGAATGATTCAAAATTATCGAACATTTTCCAAAAGTTTTTTTTGCGTTGGAACGAAGGGTGCAAGCTTGGGAGATTAACAATCAAGATTTTGAATCCGCCAAAGGCTGGAAAAAAATTTCTTACGGACAATTGATTTATCGGTAAACAGAAAAACTTCAGGAGAACTATTGACAAATTCGTTAGATACTCGGCTGGATTATTTTACTTCGACCCAGACCGAAGGTTAGAACGAAGTATTGAATTTGGTCAGTCCGAAAAAAATTACTCTATAGTTTTTCATCAAATGGCGACGTTTTAGGTCCTATAGATCACAAAAATGTAATAAAAAATTTGTATCTAACGCTTTTTTGTATACACGATAACTCGCGTCCAGGTAGGCGTACCGGGATAAATTTTTTTAAAAATGTGCCGCTTGGCCTAACTTAGAACTGATTAGATTTTGGAACAGATACACCCACCCGCTTATAAAAAATTCATATATCTATAAAACAATATTTTCTTTATTTTAAACCACCCCCAAATTTGGCCAACTTTTGTTTTATATTTAATTATCCAGCACTCTAGTTTCCATTTCAATTTCAATCAATACAGCTGCGGCAGTATATGACGTTTTCGCAGATTATTTCGCGAGTTATATTAATTTCGAAATTAATTTATTTCAACAATATATTTTCATTTCGGTTGCTATGAGACCAACTGAAAATAACCAATAATTTAATGGAAATAATTCTACCACCTTTCATTGAATTTCAAATGGGAAAGACAATCAATTATATTTTGAGTAAAGCCAATTGTGTCACCTGTGTTGACAGAAGTTGTATCAAAACATAAGCCTTTCACGCGATCCGTTACTTTCCAAGCATCCATGGCTTGCAGAACAGCATTTGCAGTTTTGACCCCGCTGCCAGATGTTATTTTTGGAATACCCAGTAATTGTTCAGTGTTCAGTCCTGTTAATACAATTGCTACCCGCTCTACTTTTGTAACTCCTATAAGGTCCTTCAACATTTTGCCATCGAAACCAATGACTAAATAATCCGGAAGTTCTACATTTTCTCTAAACTCTTGAATCATCTTTCTTCGCATTTTTATACGATTTCTGTGGATAGATGCCCTGCTGATATTGTAATTAGTGGGGTTCAGTCTCACACTTTTCAAAAAAGCGGCGAATAAGAAACTAGCATTACGGCTGGTAGTGTTAGTTCGATCGAGAGCTGCAGCTACCTCGGGGGTCATTACGTCAATTATTGCATCGTGAGGACTGCACACAGTTTCATCTTCATAGTTCTGATCCTCAATCTCGTTAGCACCAGAAGTAACCGGTGATGCTGATATTTGGCTCGAGACTAGAAAAAGTCAAAATCTCATTAAATTGACAGCAAATCAATGTCCAAAAAAATTCAGATAAAAGCGGTAGAGTGAAATATATCCATTTACACAATTGCTTATTCATTGTTGTAGAAAATGCAAGCAATAATTACCGTCATCATTATCATCATTTATCGATTGATCATTGGACATTGAATGTAGACCTGTTAAACAAAAATTTCTCTAACTTATTTAATTCGTGCTATTAATTAGAAAAATTAATTGGAAAAACAAGAAATTTGCCATTTACCTGAATCATCTGTAATATCAGCGGCAGTTCGACTTTCTCCAGAAGAGTTGAAAGCTCCATCAAGATCTGGAAATAGAAAATAATTATTATAAAAATAAACGCATTTCGGAAAATCCATCGTAGTTTTAACTTTGCTCAATTTTTCTTTTTTTTCAAGTGTACATCATCTTAATTTAAAATTAATCAACCTATGGTTTAGAACCATGTTTCAATGGTTTAGAACCATTTTCAATGGTTTAGAACCACGAATCACTAAGCGTCAAGAGATTTTCGTTTACGGTACAAGAGGTTGAGGACAGCAACATTAGAATAAGAAAGAACCGGGTATTGTAGTTTTAAGTGAACCGGGAAACTTGGAAAAACCGGGAATTTAAGACCACCGGAGAAAAATCGGGGAATAACCGGGAAACCGGTCGGTAAACGGGGAAAATTGATAATTAAGGTTATTTTTTATTCTATTGTTCTTCGCATTTAAACTGAAGTCGAATCTTTATTTATCTTCTGAGAATTTTGTCGGCTCGCTACCGTCGAGCCCCATTCTTGATATCCTATACCTCTGTATATGAACGCTTAGTTCAAAATTAATTCTATACATTATTGAACTAGAATATAAATAAATGTTTTTCTAAAGTAAAATTAATGTATCATTGTTAACCCATTAAAGCCTGAAAGGACACTTTTTTTCCCTTCAGTTTCAATAAAGTATTTCGTATTAAAATCGAAGTTAAAAAAAATTGAAAGTAGTAGACATTTCCTAGTATTTTTCGAGGTCGCTCTTTCCGATTCCGAAGTCAAAAGTGAGTTTCAGACATCAAAAATTCCAATATCGCGCCAGAATTGTAAAAAATTGCAAAAAATTTGGAAATATTTCTTCGAGCTTTTAGAATATTGGGATTCTATAGAAACTATGCACAAAGGTGGATAAAATGTATGAATTTGAAGAAAAAATTTTCCTTTCATACCCAATTCATTGGAACGACCTCAAATTGGTGTCCTCAATGAAAATGTCTTTGAAAAATTCCTGGACGCTCTAACTAAAAAAGCGTGAGCTTTTTTTAAAAAATGCTAAGAATGAAAAGTCCTTAGAAATCATCGAGGAATATACTGGGATTTTTTCTGACTTTTTAAATGATAAGTAATTGTTGCTGTTTTAAAAAAACAACGAGAAAAATTCTTGACCGCTTATTTTATAATTAATAATTCTTGGTATAACGGTCCTTTTACGTAAAAATGAAAATAAAAAAAGGAGTATTTGGAGTATCACCGCCCAGAACTTTTGATTTCAACTGAACTGCTTATAGATATATAAAAATTAATTTCACTACTAGATTCTGTTTCCCTCTAGCGGAAATGCGAGTGGGACGAAACGTGAAAAGTTTTTACAATAGACATTTGCTACTCGTATTTACGCTAGAGGGAAACAGAATCTAGTAGTGAAATTAATTTTTATATATCTATAAGCAGTTCAGTTGAAATCAAAAGTTCTGGGCGGTGATACTCCAAATACAGGTTAGTGTATTTATTTTACTTTATATGGCTTTATATTGAAAGCTTATTATTCAATTTTATTAGATTCCTTTTTTTATTTTCATTTTTACGTAAAAGGACCGTTATACCACGCATTATTAATTTTTAAATGATATTCTGAGAAATTATTCATTTCAATTTTTAGAAAACTTTAAAAATATTTACGAAAAATTCTGAAAAAATTAGGGACATTCTCTTACAAATTCTAAGCATTTTTTGTTGTTTTCTATTTTTCAAACAATTGATAGTTATCGAGAAAAAAATCCTAAATTATAATATTTGAAATTCTTTTCCTTGAAAACTATCAACTTTTGGAAAAAAATTGCAAAGAACAAAGAAATGCTTACAATTCATAAAAAAAATATACCAAATTTTTTTAAGAGTTTTTCGTAAATATTTAAAAAGCTTTTTAAGAATTTAAATAAAAAATTTCTTAAAATATCATTTAAAAAATCTGAAAAAACTGCAGTATATTTTTCGATAATTTGTACGAACTTTCGCTCATTAGCATTTTTTCAAAAAATCTTGTAGTTTTTGAGTTAGAGGCTCCAGAAATGTTTCACAAAAATTGTAATTGATAACGCCATTTTAATGTCGTTACAATGTAGTGTGGGATAAAAGTAAAATTTTTTCTTGAAATTCATTTCTTTTATCTACACTTGTGCACAGTTCCAATAGCATCCTAACATTCTAATAGCTCGAATGATTTAACAGCAATAAGATTCAGGAAGAAATTTAAAAAAAAATATTTTGTAATTGTCATGATTGCTTGCTGTATTTGAGTTCAAAATGGTGCCTTATGTATTACATGATAATGGTTCCTATATAAGAAAGATAGTTTACAGTACATATGAAAAAGAAAAAAAAAATATGTGGATTTGTGCCAAAGCAATGTGTAAATTTTTCGATTCATTGACGCATTTGAAAATAAGCTTTATAATGCTGGCGTGCGAGCTGTACGATTAACGCACAGTATTAAAAATTGATTTAATTTTTGGTTTTAGGGTTTACCGAAACTTGCAGATATAATTTTGTGTACAAACTTCATGGCGCATACGTAAAAGCATTTACTGATCATAAATTGATGTTTCGTAAAATTTAGTCACGTGTTTTTCTTTGCTTCCAATTTTTCAAGGATGTATGGCACATAATCGGCCCTTGCAATTGAGCTACATTATTATAAGAACTATATATGTTCCAATTAAATTTTTAACAATTTTTCAAACGGCGCAATTATGAATTGAATAAGAGCGAATCTAAAATTCGGAAGTCACAAAAATAATATTGTACTTTTCTACGTTTTTGTTTAGTTATTCTATAAGAATAATGCTACTAAACGCCAATACCTATGTACGTAGTTGCTAAGGAACAAAATACGAAGAGAAAACATATTTTTGTCACACGTGCACAAAACTGCCACTTTTACATGCAGGTAGTGCGAACAGAAAGTTACCGTTTACAGAAGAAGGCGCAACTGCGCACGGGGGTTTTGCAAGTTTTACCGCCCGCTACCGAGTGCCCTAGGCCCGCTAAGGTGTCATTTTTGTATACAGGCGTGACAAAAAATATCGTGTGTATCGCGGGTGGAAATGCATTACACGCTCGGGCGATGCTTGAATCTCTCGTCTGAGTATGGCTCGACCAATGATGGCTCGACCACTGCGACTCGAGCTGCAATATCGCCCGCACCGTAATGCTTGATACTATTTTTCTTATATGAAAAGCAACTTATACTCATAACTACACCACAGTTTCCAAAAAGTTAAAAATACGGTTGATTTTCCATATGCTTTAGACATCCAGATTTCATAAAAACTGTATTGAAGGGTGAATAATTCGAAGAATAATTTTAAATTTTTAACATACCGAGATGATGAGCACTGTCACTATTCGATTCGCCACTGTCCTCAGAAATATGTGATGTATTATTTATAATTTCACTGCTGCAGCTATTTGGAATAAATCCTCGACGACTTTTGCTACGCTGACCGTCCAATAATTGCTGTTGAATCCGATTTAGAAATATTTTCGGCGCCAGGTGAGCGATATCAAACAAACTATCCAATTTCTCTTTAAATTTTTGTTCTCTATTCTGTTGTGTAAATGACGCTTTGCGACTTCGGCTTTTTTGTATACTTTTCCACTCTCCTTGTAATTTTATAATTTTATTAACTATATCTCGTAAACGACAGGTTTCAATTGCAGCTTGTTTCCAAAAAATTATAACTTCCTTTGCCACTATCAGTGCTTTATTGCGTATTGTGTTATTAGTTAATTGATGATGATAAAAAAAAAGCTGCATAACTTGCCGATTTGTAGGTAATTTGCGACCACTAATTTTCTCTATCACATAAAATAATTGTTTACATATTAGAAAATTACTTGGGAGGTGAACATTGGAATGTAGGTAATTAAATATCAGTTTATTACAGAATTACTAATACCTTTCACATACTTAACAATATGGTATCTCGAATGATGGTCTTGAAGTTTTTAGCGTTCGATCGGGCAATAATTTTTTTTCCTAACACTATGCAGGAAGTTCTCGTTTACCGTACGAAAAACTGTACGGAAAACGATCGATTACCATTGAATTCAAAACTGTGCCGTAATATCCATTACCGCACGGGTAATCTGTACGGTTATGGATATTACCACACGGTTTTGCTGAAAACTCGACCTCCCGCAAGTGTCTGAAAAAATAGTATATGATACATGTGCGGAATAGTGATAACTGCACATGTATCATAATCTACTATTTTATTATTAATTCATTATTTTACTATGTGGGTGATTTTCTGCTAACGGGTCAAATTGATATAATCGTTCAATAACATCGCAATGTGAGGTTCAAAAATAAAAAAAAATTTTTTTCATATACTTTCAGAATGTAGTTTCAAAGTCTATTGACTTTTTAATCGCTATTTTCAACATAGCTCTCGTAGGTGGCTTTAAAGGGCAAAATGAAATAATCTCCCCTGGCTGTAATCGTATGTTAATTTTTTTTCTTACCGTTATAGAGGTACAAGATGAATGAATTTTACATTTGTAAATGACGTAAAGATATCTTTTGAATATCTTTTGATATCCCTAAATACATTCCCGGATATAAAATTCTAAATACTTTTCCTGGATATAAAATTCTAGAACTTATATGCTATCGGTGATTTCGTTAAATATCCTCTATAAGATGAATGTTTAGAAAATTCGCATGTGGGGCGTAATACTTTCCGCCCTCAGGCGATCGCATAGTCAAAATAACTATTTCGTAGGGTGGGCGTAAAGTGCTACTTTACGCCTGGTTGCGATCCACGTGCCCTAGGGACGGCGAAGCCGGTCCGAGGGTGCTGTTCATCGCCCACGGGGGTAAATTTTTACACCGTTTGTCCACTTTGTGCCTAGTGGGCATAAAGTTCAAATTTACGCCCGCAAAAGTGGGCGTAAAGGCGTACTTTATGCCCACTGTGACGAAAAATTAATTAGCGTTTTATGGCTTCATTACTACCACAATTACGAATTTACTGCCCTTTAATTTCAGAAAAGAATGCACGGTTTCGCTAGCTCAATATTAAGCTGTAGTAAGCACAACGAATCCCTGCGTTTATTCGATAAATGCCTGGGCATGAATGTAGTTTAACCCTTTCACGGTGTACCACAAGTTCGTTAAAGTCATCATAACTTTGAAAGTAATATATAATTATCGAAATTTCTAGCTCAAGGAAAATGTCTTCCACAACGAAAAAAATTAAATGACAATGAATAAATGAAAATAATTAAATAATGCACAAACAAATAAACAAAAAATAAAATAAATCAATAAAATACTACCAGGATACACCATACATTATTTTTTACAATGAAAACAAAAATGAGAGATTACAAATGATATGATAATATAGATAATATTATTTTGGTCCATCTGATTGTGAATTTGGTGTACAAATTTCAAAATTCAAAATGTCGGATAAAATAAGGCGGGCAGAATATGACGAATGAAAAATTTAAAAATCTATCAGATTTGGTTGGCACTCATTACTCGGGATTGCTGATTACGAATATTTAGTCCGATTTTTGAAATTTAAAATATCTGATCTCATATTTTAATTTTGTAATCAGCGACCCCAAAAACCGCCGAATAATGAGTAATGAGTTTCAAGCACAACATGTGATTGATTTTTAATTTTTTTTGGCCGCCATATTGGATTCACCATTTTGAATTTTTGAAATCTGACGTCAGATTTGTAATCAGGGACTACGAAAACCCTGCGAGTAACGAGTTTCAAGCAAATTTGATTGATTTTTAATTTTTTGTCCACCATATTGGATCCGCCATTTTGAATTTTTGAGATATGACTTCAGAATCGTAATCAGCGACACCGAAAACCCTTACTACCAAGTGTAGTAAAAATTGAATTGATGGCAATAATTCGAGCGTTACAGAGTTAAATCAGGATAAAATCGCAAATTTTGACACATTTAACGTCACTTTTCTCGAAAATGTGACATGATAGGAAAATTCTGGAAAGGCCATCGTTTTTAGAATAGAAAAATACTTCGGATATGATACTTAGGGTATCAAAGGCAAACAAATGTACATGCCAGTAGTGTTCAAACATTGCAAATCGTTATTTCCTATGTATTTCATATGGGAAATCGAAATCTCAAATGCGGAACCCCTTAGAATGGATCTACATCACCCAGCTTGGTGGAGGGTGTTTTTGGAGTAGAAAACAACATCTCGGGAGCTGGCCATTAAAATCGCGTTACCCATGAGACACCCTAATATATATATGAGACGATCCACGTCAACCGGATCAGTGCTACGGACAAAATTTGAAGTAACCAAAAAAATCGACTAAGGGCTCATTTTAAAGCTTAAGGCATCTACTTTCGAATGCCGAAGGCGCCTTTGCAGAATTCAATATGGCAGCTCCAATATGGCGCCAGAAAACTGCGAATTTCGGTGAAAAAAATTTAAAAACGTATCTAAAATAAAAAATTACTCCATATTTATAGTGCTATATATGTTTTTCGATGTATTTTGACGCCCTAAACACGAATCGGGCGTTAGAATTTAGCTATTACCTCTTATTTTTTTTCTAACCTCAAAAAACTGGAAAAAGGGAGTAAAAATGTGGGTAAATTTACGAAAAAAAAGCAGAAACCTAAATTTTTCGTATCCTTCTCTTCTTTTATAAGAGGATAGAACGGTTGAATCCAAATCAACCGCCGGAATCAAGGTAACACGTCCCAGCCGTTTCTAACCTCAAAAAAATCAATCACCAATCAATATTTTCAATCTAATTCTAGGCTAAAGGTTCTGAGAAATCGAACAAAATATGTTTAATAGTTTTCGATGTCGCTGATTACGAATTCGGTATCATATCTTTGAATTTCAAAATGGCGGCTCAAATATGGCGGATGATTAATCGAAAAATTCAATTTTCGGAAATGTAAAAAATACTGTCGCATTTTTCTCGAAATTCTGAATAAAAGTACCTTTCGTGATTTTCTTCTAAAATCTATCGCTTCCAAGGAAAAAAATACCGAAGTTTATCCTTAAATTAGAATTCATATGGTTCTAAGGGTTTTCGGAGCCGCTGATTATACAGTCCTGAAAATTTTCTACATTTTTAAACTTAATCTTAATGCCTTCCTATGTATTTGGTACTAAAAAGCCGAAGAGAAAAAAATCCGTGAGCCCGTCACTCAAACGTGATCTCTAACACGGAAAAGTTATTTTGCACGAACTTCATATTTGTTTCGTTTCTCGCAAGCAAAATGTGCCGAGCGAAACTATGAGTAGAGCGGCCTCGGCTAGCTGGATCTATTCGTTTTAACAGGCTGTTCATTTCCAGTAACGACTTCTTTACGATAGTTTTTTTTTCTAAGATCTTGGGTGTTCTCATAATATCGATTTATATTTAATAACGGTCCTTTTCCTCAGTATGGGAAACAATAGCGACGATGGAGACAAAACACAAAAGTTGCATTCAAAAAGGTGTGTTAACCCATTAAATGTAGACAGTCATAATGGCATAAATTTAAGGAATATCTCTCAAAATGTATTGAAAGCTTTTCCAAATCTACATCCGAAATCAAAAATATGCCAAAATTGTAGGAAACTATTTTACGAATTACAAAAAAACGACTCTCGGTATAGTAATGTTACTGATTCTGATAATTTGGAAAATGTTACGGAAAACAATTCTCTTGATAGTAGCGTTACTGATTCTGAAGCCCAACACGAACCTGCCGCGAAGAAGGTTTGCAAATCTAGAACAGAAGCTTTAGAAGAACTTTTACATGGATTAAAGACTAAATTCAATAGTTTATCGCAAAATGATCCTATGCGAAAGTCTATACTTACAATCGCACCAGACTGTTGGAGTGTCCGTGAAATCGCAGAAGAATTTGGTTGTTCTTATAGAATCGCACTTCAATCTAAGGATTTAAAACAATCAGGTGGTGTATTAGCTACTCCTCCCGTTAAAAAAGGTAAAAGTTTAGACGAAAACATAGTCTCTCAAGTAATTGAATTTTATGAATCTGAAGATAATAGTCGGATAATGCCTAATAAAAAAGATTGTATTTCCGTAAAAATTGATGGTCAAAAAGTTCTTCAACAAAAGCATTTGCTTCTTTATGACATTAAAATTTTATACAGAATGTTTAAGGAAAAGTACCCACAGCATACTATTGGTGTATCTAAATTTTCTGAACTGCGCCCTAAATGGTGTGTTGTTGCTGGGAGTTCAGGAACACATAGCGTATGTGTTTGCACGATACATCAAAATGTTAAAACAATGATTGATGCTGTAAACTTAAAGATGCTAACCGAAGATTCTGAACGTCAATTAAACGATTATAAAGATTGCATAAATTTCATTTTATGTACAAAGAGTACTGTTGACTGTTTTTTGTTGAATTGTCCAAAATGTCTTAAAATGGAAGAATTTTCGGATCTTGTTTTACGATTATTGGAAAAAAACAACAGAGAGCAGGTAATATTCAGTACGTGGCAATCCACAGATCGATGCAGACTCGTGCAACAATGTCTTTCCGCCGAAGATTTTGTTGAAGAATTGTGCAATCGTTTTAAAAACCTTATCCCTCATCACTTCATAGCAACAGCTCAGTCTGAATTTTTTTCAAATAAGAAAGAAAATTTACGTGATGATGAAGTGTTGGTATACTGTGATTTCGCTGAAAATTTTGCTTACGTTGTACAGGATGCAGCACAGGCTTTTCATTACAACAACGACCAGTGTACTGTATTTCCTGTCGTAATTTATTATCGATCTAAAAATGAAATAAAACATTACAGCATTATATTACTCTCCGATAGCACAAAACATGACGCAGCAGCAGTTTATTTGATGCAAGAAAAAGTAACACCAGTTATAAAAACATTATGTCCAAAAGTTAAAAAAGTATTTTACTCATCCGATGGTGCTAAACAACATTTTAAGAACAAAACTCAAATGAACTTTTTGATGCATCATAAACTCGATTTTAATATTGATGCTGAATGGCACTGCAGCGGTACTGCGCATGGTAAATGTGCTTGTGATGGTCTTGGAGCATGTTTCAAATGTGCAGCGACTCGTTTCAGCTTACAAGCATCTCCGAATGACGCCATTTTAAATTCACTGTCACTCTTCACTTGGGCAAAGTCAAGATTCAAAAACATACAGTTTTTTCACTACAACAAAGAAGATCATAAAAAAATAACACAAAAACTCAATAAACGATTCCCTGACCCACCTTCAGTGCCGAAAATTCAAACGTGTCATGCATTTATCCCTAATGCCGGCAACAAGCTTGAAATTAAAAAGTACTCAAAAGCAAAAAATGGACATTTTATGCAATATTAATAACTTACTTTACATCTTGCCTTAATTGGCCGGATCACCCTTCGATCTTGCCTTAATTGGCCGGATCACCATTCGATCTTGCCTTAATTGGCCGGATCACCCTTCGATCTTGCCTTTGCCGGCTGGTTCACCAATCGATCTTGCCTTTACTGGCTGGTTCACCATTCGATCTTGCCTTTGCTGGCTGGTTCACCATTCGATCTTGCCTTTGCCGGCTGGTTCACCATTCGATCTTGCCTTTGCCGGCTGGTTCACCATTCGATCTTGCCTTAATTGGCCGGATCACCATTCGATCTTGCCTTAATTGGCCGGATCACCCTTCGATCTTGCCTTTGCCGGCTGGTTCACCATTCGATCTTGCCTTTACTGGCTGGTTCACCATTCGATCTTGCCTTTATTGGCTGGTTCACCATTCGATCTTGCCTTTGCTGGCTGGTTCACCATTCGATCTTGCCTTTGCCGGCTGGTTCACCATTCGATCTTGCCTTAATTGGCCGGATCACCCTTCGATCTTGCCTTTGCTGGCTGGTTCACCATGCGATCTTGCCTTTGTTGGCTGGTTCACCATTCGATCTTGCCTTTGCTGGCTGGTTCACCATTCGATCTTGCCTTAATTGGCCGGATCACCCTTCGATCTTGCCTTTGCCGGCTGGTTCACCATTCGATCTTGCCTTAATTGGCCGGATCACCATTCGATCTTGCCTTAATTGGCCGGATCACCCTTCGATCTTGCCTTAATTGGCTGGTTCACCATTCGATCTTGCCTTTGCTGGCTGGTTCACCATTCGATCTTGCCTTTGCCGGCTGGTTCACCATTCGATCTTGCCTTAATTGGCCGGATCTCCCTTCGTCTCTTCATTTGCTGGCCGGGTCACCATTCGATCTTGCCTTTACTGGCCAGGTCACCCTTCGATTTAGTCTTTGGTGGGTGGGTCATCTTTCGATCGTACCTTCGCTGGTTGGGACACATTTTTACTCCCTTTTTCCAGTTTTTTGAGGTTAGAAAAAAAATTAGAGGTAGTAGCTAAATTCTAACGCCGGATTCGTGTTTAGTGCGTCAAAATACATCGAAAAACATATATAGCACTATAAATATGGAGTAATTTTTTATTTTAGATACGTTTTTAAATTTTTTTCACCGATATTCGCAGTTTTCTGGCGCCATATTGGAGCTGCCATATTGAATTCTGCAAAGGCGCCTTCGGCATTCGAAAGTAGATGCCTTAAGCTTTAAAATGAGCCCTTAGTCGATTTTTTTGGTTACTTCAAATTTTGGCCGTAGAACTGATCCGGTTGACGTGGATCGTCTCATCTATATATATATATATATATATATATATATATATATATATATATATATATATATATATATATATATATATATATATATATATATATATACCAGAGGACCTTCAAGGATAATATCAGCGAGAAGCGTTCGAATATGTATGTAATGTGTGCGTATTAGTGTGAATCGATAGGTTTTAGTTGTGTTAAGCATTTGATAATGTATAAGCGTTTATATATATATACACTTAATAAGTATCATTAATAAAACTTTACATGTATGTATTTGTATAAAAAACAATAAAGTGTGGTCTGATCCGGAGTTTTAATAAACTACACTTGTTGTAGTAAATGAATTAGTCCTCAAAACTTTTTTTTTGTTTTAAATAAAAAAAAAATGTGCTCAGGTATCGTCAGCGCAGCTGTTCTGCAGCTTCTAGGCATAGCTGCAATTGCTGGCAGCAAAACGACCCCAGCGCAGCGCTGTCAGAGAGCTGCAAAGAGATGCTGCGGCAGCGATATTGCTGCATTTTTTGTCGTAGCAACGTTATGGCAGCTATATTAAAGCACAAAATGTTACTTGGGTTAACTCTTTGAAGCACGGCGGTCCCTCTCAGGGACAACCTTTTCTGCCAGATAATTTCATTTCTAAAAATTCAATTTTGAAGTATTTAAAAATATTGGTTGGTTTTTCTAGTAGCTAAGGTATTGTACCACTCATATTCAAATTTCATTTGTTGTAAAAATTATATAAATAAACAAACACTAAAAAATGCATTTTTTTAAAAAAAGTTTCAGTTTGGATTTTCATGGCAATTTTTACTAAGGGGTTTTTATGGTCGCTGATGATGAATGCGGGGTCAGATTTCCAAAATTCAATATGGCGACTTCAAAATGACAGTACAAAAGTTTTTAAAATAGCATGTATTTATGCCTGGAAATGTTTATTCGGAGATTTTATGGCCCCGAAATAAGTATATGTAATAATAAAAAATATAAAGGTCGGCTTTGTCCTACAAATTAGATTGGTGATGGTTTTCCTCGACGTTTCGAACGACTTGCGTTCATATTTAAGAGGTTACTGATCTTATATATTACTTATTTACTATAACCCAGAGCTAACGACGAGGACCTAGTAAGATTGTAGCTCCCCGTTTTTTTTTGTATTTTTTATACCTTTTTTGTTTTTTTTTTCTTAATATCCGATACTCGAATCGACAATGTGTCTTCAAATTGCAAGTGTCTCAACACATAAATGTCTCAAATTAGCTAAAATGACTTAAATGTCGACATTTTTACCGTCTATATGTTACAGATTATAAGACATAACAATTCTTATTTGCGATCGATAGACGCAAATGTCTCAAATTTTGAGACACTTTGCAATGAAGACTTATTTAAGACGTTTATTCTGAAAAGACATTTTTGAAGTGTCTAATAAGACACTTGAATAAGATGGATCTCATTTATGGAAAAAATATCTAAGTCGAGTTAGGCCATTTTACCACGCAAGTCCTCAATTTTCAGTCAGCGACGTAGTTAACCAAAATAAATGGGTGCACCTCAAAAACCTGTCAAATCACAAAAACAGACATACAAAAACTAGACATTTCAAAAGACAGATTTACAAAATATTCTGCATTTTGAAATGTCTAGTTTTTAAATGAATTTTTTTTTTAAATGAACTTTTTTGTTTAAATGTCTGTTTTTTATTGTTTCTTTTGTGAAATGTCTGTTTTTGATTTGTCGGGTTTTTGAGGTGCACCCCAAAAAACGGATGCATATATACATTCAAAAACAATACATTTCAATAAACATTCAAGAACCCGACGTTTCGACATCTCCGATTGGTGCGTTCAAGACATAAAAAAATTATCTCGGGCACGCCGTCTTTGAGGTCTCACTGGAAGGTCATTTCAAGGTCAAAAATGTTTGACCAAGTGCTTCATTTTGTAGGTTACTTGAAGGTCGAATCAATTTTTGACCTGTCTGTTTTTTGAATGTCCGTTTTTTGAAATGTCTCGTTTTTGAATATCTGTTTTTGAAGTTTCTGTTTTTTTATTTGTTGAGATTTTGAGGTGCGCCCCCAAAAACTAAAGACATTTCAAAAAACAGATTTCCAAAGTATGTCTGCATTTTGAAATGTCTGGGTTTTGAATGTCTGTTTTGTGATTCGTCTGGTTTTTGAGGTGCATCGATATAAATGATGTCCTTTGCTCGTTTTCTATATATCGTAGTCAAACTTTATTTTACTCCAGGACCACCGTATCCTACAAAACGGTGATCATTTTAAGTGCTGATTTGGACACGTAACGCTTCGATTTTTTACTAAGGACGCGTACGTTTCTAGTAGACAGGGCTGTAGTTCATCTGTATAGAGTTCTATGTGCACTTTTTGGACACGTTGGAATTATGACACGCAGCGTGTTATCTTTTCGTATATTTTGCGCACCCTCACATTTCGAGCAGGATTATCCGTAGAACATTTTGACAACTAGAATTAGACGTTGTCAGAAAAAGTTTCTCTTTACCATAAATGGAATACAATGGAACTTTTAATTTAATTTTTTTAGCGGGAACAGACAATGACGAACATCCAGAATCCCGGAAGACATCATCGGATGAGTATCTCGACGACAGCGTTGGGTATAATGACGTCGTTCTGCCGCGGAATAACGCCGATTAACGGCATCTTATAACGCAAAGCGGATCTGGTTTTCGCACGTTCGACAGCGCAATCGATCACCCGTTACATGCCGTCGCGTCGCCCCTCGCGATGCACATATAGTTCGTATCGCACTATAGCGCGATCGTAGCACGCGACCGCGGCGGCCGTCGCCCGATGGATTCTTCCTTCTCGTTTCTATATACACTCTTTCGCGCTTTCGTCGTCAGTATACACGCGAGCGAACCGTGCGGCGGGTTCAGCGTTTTCCCTTACGTCGCGCGTCCTCGAACCTGCATCTCGGCTTCCGCAAATTCTTCGGCGTTCCGACTGTACTCCACGCGTGGAAATTCAACTTCCGACTACTCACACGCACAAACGCATATACAAGGGCCAATACTGTGTGTGGGACTGGTGCGACGTGTTTCGGAGAATCGCGGCGCGGCTTCGGGACGCGCGCAAAATGTCAGTGCGTTACGCCGTCATCGGCCGCGCAGACGATTAGCCACGAACTCCTCCTGCATGCGATACCCTTCATGCGCCAGGTAAAATACTGGAGTTATTCCTCAACCTGGATATATTTTCGTTGAATTTTACACCGATATGGATCACGATAAACTTAACCTTACAACCTAACATAACCTATAATTAAATGATGTCACATTACATGAATCTTCAACAGAAATTTGCAAGGATTCGCAAAACCTTATGGCAACCTTATATAAACATTTGCCATAACTTATGAACTTAGAAGATGATGTTTATTAAGAGACTGCTAAGGCGACTCGGTCGATAATGTCAATTTCTAACTTAATTTGTCGGAATAAATGCCTGTATTAGACAATTCGCGATGTTACCTACGAAATTTATTTTTGCTAATCTCCATTGTGTCTGAACCGGTTTACTGAAATTAATAAAAAAAAAATGCATATCACTCTTAAATCCTTAAAAGTGAAATCTCACTTTTAGATATAATGCGGTTTGGACCACTTTCCTAAAAGTGAAAACTTACATTATTAAACAGTGGATTGGTTCACTGTATGTAATAGTAAAAATGTCAGTTTACACAAAGTAAAATTTCACTGCAAGCAGAAGCGCATATTTAATATATGTCTAATATTATTTACAGTAGAGTCCCGGTTTATTTGCGTTTCGAAATATTTACGTCTCAGAATATTTGCCTGATTCCGTCCCATTATATTTGCCTGTCACCACTCTCTTTTTCCCCCACTTTTCGGACTGCGGCCTCAGGAAGGGCCTGCTGCGACGTCATGAACATAACGCGACTGAGGAGAGTGGGAGAAGTGGCGTTCCCCTTCTTTCGACAAATATACCGGGACTCTACTGAACATATTTCTGAATTACATATGTATTTACTGGGACAAACATTCATCAACAAATTTCCATAGATTACCGACTATCGATGTCTATTATTCTATTTGGTAATTCCAAACAAAACAAAAAAAAGTGGTATTGGTACGATCTTATCAGAATGCGAATTTCTTATATACGTAATTAATCGCATTTCACCGCTTACGAGAATGATACTGCATAAGGTGGATGTGTTGGATACGATACTTACGCGCCACCAGGCGGAGAGTGTTCGAAACATCAGATTTTCTGTCTTCCTGTCTTTACGTCAAATCGTCAGGCTAAAGTTCAGTTAAAAATGGCCGCACTCACTGTGGAATACAGTGTATTTCGACCCGGGTTCTAACCTCACTTTTGTGCTAACACTGAACAATCAGCCATTTTGAATGTTTCAAATTCCACCTTAGATTCGTAGTAAGCGACCTAAATTATATAAATCGCCAGTTTTGCATATTATTGAATATCTAACCCCTTAAGTAGAAAGAGAATCTAAAAAAAGTGCCCAAAATGCGGGAAAAAACAATTTTTTTAGATTTTAATGTATTTGGCGTATATGGGTTTTTTAGGACGCTGATTACGTATCTGAAGTCAGATTTTGAAAAGTTCAAAATGTCGAATTCAACATGACGGACGAATTTTCTAAATTTGAGCCATTTCGCTTGACACTTATTACTCGGAAGTTTTCGGAACCACTGATAACGATTTTGAACATTTTTCAAGCAAAATGGTTCAATTTTTTAATTGTTCGCCATATTGGATCAATTATTTTGAATTTCCAAAATTTGACTTGAGATTTGTGATCAGCGACCCCAAAACCCCTGCGTAACATATTTCAAGAAGAATGGCTATACTTTTCAACTAAGTGCCCTTCGTATTGGATCAACCATTTTGAATTTACAAAATCTGACTTCAGATTCGTAATCAGTAATCCCGAAAATCTTCAAGTAACAGGTTTCAAGCGATTTTTAAAACTTTCTATGCATAAATTCATTGAACACAATGTCATACTTCATGACGAAGATTTTGAAAAAATTGTGATACCTACCATCTTTTTGGACTTATATATGTCTTGATTTGGTTTTATTTTACATAAATTCCAGAATTTGTTAGTCTAATTTATATCACGACGAAGATTTGCGGTTTTCCCGCGCTCTGGGAAAATTCCGAAATGACGAAGATCTTCGTCATCCGCACTTAAGGCGTTAATCATGGTTTCTAGACGTGGTCTGCGACTATGAGTATTAAAATTATCAACTGAGATACATTAACAATGCCTAAAAAAAATACAAATAATCAGTTTCATGTGTTGTCAAGGAACGTATTTGTTCAAATGCGTCTGTGATCATTTCGCTGCTTTGAAATTGATTCATGATCAAAAGTAAGAGTACTAATTGTAAGACACTAGAGTATCAAATTTTCAAGACTTTGTAATATGGATGCGAAGTTTTAAATTCTAAATAAATCATATGCATTATCTATTCAGACAAAACTTATGTATATAATTATTCTATTCGTTACTTTACAAAAAAAAAAACATTGAGAAATCTGATATTCTATAAATTTTATCGATTAAAGTCGCGTTGTGATTCTGCCATTTTGAATATTCAAAATTACGTCCATGGTAATGGATCATGTATGTATACGTTATGGGTACAGCTTCCATGCAGGTTTGCATGAAACTATGTATTCCAAGTTTTTCTCTATCGATGAATCCGAATCTGATATCAAAATGGTATTTTGCTAAATTTACTAAAACATAGTAATTATAAGATTCCGGGGCATCACGACGAAAAGGATGTGGAATAATTTTACACTGCATGTTTGTTTTATTTTTCATTAATTTCTTTGCATTTTTTTAAAATCTTTTTTCCGTTTTTTTTTAATTTCAGTTTTTTCCGCTTTTTCATATTATATTTTTATTTATTTTTACCTATACTGTATTTGATGAAAATATGAAACTCGTATTGCAGCGATTATTGATGTCTTAAACATAGGCCTGTACTACTTTTGGTCCTTCGGTAAACACTTACTACTTAAGTAGTTAGAGGTCATTGTTCCACCCGGTATACGATTTGAACCGAATTGAAGATCGATTTCGTATACAGATTTAAGATTCATTGGAATACAAATTATATATACATATATATATTTTGCATTTCGGTTGACATACCTGTATACAAATTCGAAATCCTATTTACACATCGAGACCAAAATATAGCTCGATTAGTTGCGGTCGCACCTGGCGGTAATGTAAGAACAAGTCAGTTGATTAAGAAAATAATAGCCTCATATTAAAGTAACCAGAACGTTGATATCTAAGATTTTGTAAACCTAACATACATATGCACTAAAAATGTAGTCATATATTTTTGTAGCCCAAAAAAGAGGTTGGACTGATAACAATGTATGAGAGGTGTGCTGAATTTACTAAAGCATTTAACTCTGAAGTACTTCTGAATCACATTTTCGGCTAAAGTATCATGGCATTGCAATTGTAGATACCAGAAATCCAAACACAACAGCCAGAAATATGACACAATTAATTTCTGATATTTTCAACTATTACTGAAGTATATTTGTTAGCCTCACAATAGGGTGCGGATCGAAAAACCGATAGTCGTAATACCGACAGGTTAAAAAGCCGCCAGTAAAAAAACCGACATGTCAAAAAACGACAATTTAAGTACCTAACATAGCAATTTTAAACTGTCGGTTTTTCGACCTGCCGGTATTTTGATTTGTCGGCTTTTCGACCCTCACCCTCACAATATCTATCCTAATTTCTGTATATCAGCAAAAATATATTACGATTATCGAATTACGGCACAGCTATATTGCCGGAGTGGCAACCTGTGGAAACGTAAGATGTAATGACATACAATTAAATAAATACTTATAACCGTTTTTCAAAATTTCGGTTTTGAGAAGAGTTAATGTAATAATTTCATAAGAACGCTGTTAAAATTTCAGCATAATCGGTTCAGAAATGGTGGAGGAAAATCAAAACAAAATTTCAGGAAAAAGTCGAAATAATGTAGGGAAATATATTTGTATGCATTAAGACATTATGTCGTTTAAGGATTTAAGATTGTTTCAGTAATCTTATTACAGTGTGGTTTTCTGCAAGAGTACTGACTATAAGATGACCTATTTTATTTGTCGTTGCAGTATATCTCTGCCCAATTACAATCACCGATGCCAACTAAGTTAAAATAAACTTGAGGTTACTGTTTTAGTAAGACGTCATTCTTTGTTTGGCATTCGGCGATTTATGATGATGTCTTTGCCACACAATGTATCCAATGACAACTTTTGTGGTTTTTTCCCTTTCATATATGGATAAGAATTTCTGAAGTGGCCCCCTAATTTTCGTTCAGTAAGAAAAGTTAATGATATCTATATATTTTGGCACTCCATGATACCACTAATACTACCTCAAAAGGATTTTTCTAAATTTTGATTTGTTTAAAAGTTATTTACTTTTGAACTTTTTTCCAACTTTTTAGAAAATATTCAATATCTTCAATCTGGCAGAACAGACTTTAAATTTGGATGTAGATTGTTTTGGAGACCCACTTTCAATATATGTATAAAATATAAATAAATATAGTAATTTGCTTAAACAATTGTTCTCCCTCGATTTTGAAACTTTTTTCATCTGTATCATGAACAAAGATCTATTCAATATTAACCCTTTTCATGCCAAACGGCCATCATATTTTCATGTTTTTCAAGTGAATATTTATCTGTGTAATGGTAAGAAAAAAAATTTCAAAACCACATTTTCTAACGTCCTTTTGTCCGTACTTTTCAGATCTGCTATTAGTTTTATTCCGTGACGTTTGATTTTTTCAAAATGACGGCTAATTTACAGAAAAACGTAATTCTTAAAATTTTTGTATTTGTTTAACGTGCTGGTTAATACTGTGCCCGTTGTCGGATCGGTACAAGCTTCTGGATCCTATGGAATAATAACCACAACTAAAATTTAAGCGACACAGAATGACAAAATTAAAAATGGCCGATCCAATATGGCTGCTTTTACAAGCATTTTTAACGTTTTTTTTAAATTTTATTTTGTGTTTTTATTCCATGACATTTAATTTTTCAATAGATTTCTTATATATTTATCACAGTTTGATATCGATTGTGAAAGAAAATAGAATATTTTCCACTATTTTTCATACCATATCATCTTCTATTGTTCTTTTCTTGCATAATGGATATCAAACTGAGATATACATAATAAATCTATATTATAATAAAAATATAATATTTTCAGCCATTTTCAATTCCATATCATCTTCTATTGCGATTTTCTAGCATAATCGGTATGGGGCTGGGATATATATAACAAAACTATTCAAAAAGTAAGTGTCAGACACTAAAAACATACAAAAAAATGAAAAAACATTAAAAATGCGTGTAAAAGCTGCCATATTGGATGGGCCATCTTGGTTTTTGATATTCTGCGTTACTTAAATTTTAGTTATGGTGATGACACTTGTACCGATCCGACGACAGGAACATTATTAGCCAGTACGTTAAACAAATAAAAAAATTAAGAAATCACGTTTTTTTTTATAAATTACCCGCCTTTTTTAAAAAATCACAATTATAGAACAAAACTAATAGCAGATTTGAAAAGTACGGACAAAAATACGTCAGAAAATATGGTTTTGAAATTTTTTTACTTATCACTACACAGGTAAATATTCACTTGAAAAACATGACAAAATTATGGTCGTTTGGCATGAATAGCGTTAAAACTTTACCAGTTACCGATTTTGTAAGTCTCCCTCTTGTCCTTCCTCTTTCTTCCAAAAATTAGCGGGCCATTTAAGAATCCTTACCCATATAGATAAAATCGTTATGGAACCTGGGCGTCAGCTGTATAAGAAAGCAAAATGCAACATATGATTTAAATGATGGAAACATTGAAATGTCGTCTAAATATTTCTATGCTCCGTGAGAATGCTTTGTTGAAGTCGACTGTTGAGGTGAGGTGTAACTTAAATAAAAGAATTAATATTATTACGCAAGACATTGATATTCCTTAAAATTAACATATAATAGATTTACGTTTTATACCAGCTACAATACTGCAACTTATTCATGATTCAATACTAGTGACTTTGATATCAGGACACGTCCGTAAACTACTTTGCCAATTTTTAGATTTTCTCAATCATCTGCACAATTTAACTACTTTAGTGACCATTAGACATTTTTATTTATTCACTATAGTTTTTAAGTATGAATTAAATTTATCACTATGTAGGCATTAGGCCTAAGACATACCATATTGAATTTGGATCAGGAAATGATCAGATATGACACAACCTACTCTCTTTGAATCAGCGGAAATAACTCGAATCAGTGCATATTAGGGTGGCCTTCATTTTGGTCATTTTTGTACTTCTTCGGTCTGATCCCCAAAAGTGTTCCAAATTATGAAAAAAAATCACAAATAATTGCCATATAGATTAAACTTGATTAACACGTGGCACTCGGGGGTTGAAATTCAACATTGTTTTTAAATGGGAAAAAGACGATTTTTTGAATGTTTCCTGTAACTTCGACTAATTGAGTCCAATTTTTTTTATAATTGTCAGATTTCTTTTAAACTCGTTCTTGAATAACATGGAATGCGCCGAAAAAGTTAAACAAATTTTTGGATTGAATTATAATGTATTTCAGTTTGTGTATATTTTATGAAGAAAAGGAGAGGTCATAGACCTAAATCGAGTAATTAGAAGCCGAGTTATACAAGTTTTATTGAAGCAATAGTTTAAAGTAAAAATTAAATAAAAAAGAAGTGCTTGTGGTTTATGCCGCGTATTTAAAAAAAAAAGAATTTTAACTGGTAAAACTCTGTCTACTTCATATTCTTTACCTTTTTGCATCAAGTAAAGTAGTAGGCCAAGTTAAAAAAAAGATCCTAACTATGTCGGGAATGTCGACATTACTTTACATTTGTGTAAAAGGTGGAAAAAAAGAGTTCCTCACTATGGTTAAAAAATGTTGTCTGCCGAATGTGTATGCCAAACTGTAGTATTTTATCCGTTTATATAGAAAGATGCTCGCAAAACAAGGTTTCATGCTTAAAATTTACAACTGAAAGAATATTCAGTTATTTTAACTAAAGGTTCAGTTACCTACGCAGTAGGTACATCCTATTGGATTAACTAAATTTTAGTCAGTTTAACTAAATGTATCTATACGATTCAAATGTATTTGGTATAAAAGTTTGGGAATAATTATTGTAGAGTTAGGTTAAGAAAAACGTAGAAAAACTAATTTTTTCATTTTCATCGTAAAAATTATCGACTGAAAACCGTTATAATTCTATACAAAATTTTTTTTAAGTTTTTCGGCGCTTTCCATGTGTCAGGAACCACTTTAAAAGGAATCTGTCAATTATTAAAAATATTGGATTTAACTAGTCGAAGTACAAGAAAAATTCAAAAAATCGTCTAAATGTTAAATTTCAACTCTCGAGTGGAACGTGTTAATCCAGTTTAATCGATGCGCCAAATTTGTTTGTTTTCTTTTTTCATAAAGTGGAACTCTTTTGGAGGTTTAGAGGGAAGAAATTAAAAAATGACCAAAATAAGGGCCATGCTAGTGAATTTGCACTGCTGATAATCAGTGTATATCACTGATTCAAAGTGACTTTCGCAAATTTAAATTTAGAGAGCACTGAAAAGACATATCTTATTAATCTTAAACAGAACTTGATCAAATAGTAATAATCAGACATACACGCGATAAGTCATTACTTATCACTATTGGATTAGACAGGCTCTGCTCAATATTAATAACCCTGAATTTCACAGTCCTTTAACGGGGTAAGAAATATTATACCCCATTAAAATGAAAAAATATATATTGTACACGTTGAGATACGTAGATTAAACGAAGATAAAGATTACGTTATTAGATGCTCAGCACGTTATATTAATTGTAGAAATAGGTTTGCAAATACATTAAGATCTGAACTTAATGCATTTATTATTCGCAAATCTGCTGTTTCTCTTTGAAGCACATTATAGTGTCATTGTACAGTATTTTTTCTTCAATAATATGTATTTTAGCAACTGGGAAAATATATTTTTCTACCTGCAAATATTCATTTTATGTATTTGAAAACACTTTGTACAAAGTTATGTTTATATGCTGTGCCGTTTATTGACGTTAAAGTTTACTTTTCAGCCGTATTCAGAATTTATGTTTGAGTGCGCTAAATAAATATTACCTGTTCTCTAGTGTAACTTTCTATATGTAAAACAAAATCACAGAGCATGATTTTGCTACAGGGAATTTTACATATGCGAACTGCACAATCGCTGGGGATTTGGAAAAAAGTCGTATTGGAAAGTTACGGGTTTTCAGCTTTCAATAGATGTATCGATGCTCGTTCAAAAACGAACGTGGACATAGAGGCTGTAATCGAATATTATACATATAAAGCATCGAGTCGTTACGATCACGAAACGGATATACTGTAAAAGAAGCATATTTGTTTAAAAAACCATTTTGATCAACCTTTTGTTGAATTATTTAATATTTCCATAATATATGTAAATTCTTTGTTGAGAAGAATATAATAAAATATATTCTGCGCAATGCGCTACAAAGTGGTATATGAAATTCATTTCAGATGATTTTCATATACAATTACTGGCAATTCATGAAAATATGAATGAAGTTATTTAATTACGAACATCAGAACATTAGAAATTAAGAACGTGTCTGTGTGTTTAGATGTAAGAAAATAAGTTTAAAAAAACTATAATAAAAATTGCATGCGTTTGTTCAAACGGGATGTTCCGCTGATATATTGAGGATAATAAAGAGGACATTTCGACGTTCTGAGAAGCGTCCTCAGGATTTCCTGAGACAGATGAAAATATGCTTTGATAACCGTAACTTCTCTCTGATAGATATGTCCACGTGGTCCCGTGAGTATTCTACCTGCATGCCCCGAAGAAGTCCTGAGGATGTAAAACTTGAGGACCCGCGAAGCACACCAGCCTGAGGACGTCCTCAAAAGCTCCTGAAGACGTCCAAATGTCCGCGCGTTGCGTTTGATTACCGCCCTCAAGACACCCTCGTGGTACAGAACACCTTGAATAGGGTAACAGAATAGTAAAAGCAAACATTTGAACATTCTGAGGAGCTTTTGAGGACGTCGTCAGATGGGTGTTCTGCATGAGGAGTTCCTTAAGACACCCTGGGACGTTCAGATGTCCTTAGGACGGAACTTAGTAAGATCAGGACGTCCTGGGGATATCCCGATGACGTCCTTTTGTTATATGAAACACTATATTGACATATAACCAATATGGACCTAAGGGCGAGTATATAGGTCTATGTACAATACAGAAATGAACACAAAATTGTATCTGAATGGTCTTCGTTTATCTCGTTAAAGTAAAATCAAAAACCTGTTTGATTTTTCGATTTGCGTTCACCTCGGTAAGTTGTCATATAAGAAACAAAATCTAGTACATATTCTAAAAAATTTTCAATTCTTATACACAAAATGTGTAATAAATGAATAGATCCTTAATAGCGTAGTAAAGATTACTTAAATCTACTGGCAGATCATATTCCTTCAGATTCCTGACTTTAGGAGTCGAATTATTATTCTGTGCTGATTTCCCTCCTTGCCTGAGCCGAATATTAAGTCGTCAAATTTTATTCCAATATAAATGATAAAATTACGTTACTAATAACCATAGTTAAATCAATACCTGCAATTAGTACCACCGATGTGTATGCTTTACAAATATTTATAATCATGTTCGAAAATATACCTAATTCAATACTACTGCATTTAAATAATTATTATGGTATTACTTGATATAATAAAATAAACATTCTGATAATTTAGATTTTATGAGCATAACTTATTTCGACGTGTAGTTTCCATACATTTCAATATTGAACGGATTTAATAAGAAGAATTCTTATTTATATTCCGAATAATACATTTATAAAGAGGCTAATCTTTATGGAATGAACATTGAGCCACTCTACAATTCTGAATTCTCACCTTACGGTAGTTCCTCTCGGATTCAAATTGTATCATGTGTGAAATCATACAAAATATTCACCAAATGATATTTAATATTTCTAACACGTCTCAATTGAAATAGACAAGTTTTTCACTTTTACATAAAGATAAATTTACTACCATCTTATTTGTAGATCATAGACGCATTTACGAATAGGCTGCCAAATAATCGATATTCCCAGAATTGTTCACTTACTGAGGCATATGAATTATTATAATAATACCAAATTTCAATTCTACGTTTATAACATAGAACCAAACAAAAAATTAGTTTCGAAATCACTTGAATCAGAAATAGCTGATCTTATAAATTTTTAGCCCTTGAAAACGAATCCGTTATTTGATTTTGCCCATCACGAATTTACAAAAATATACTTTTTGGCAATTTAAGGTTAGGATATGAGAAAAATCTGAAACTTGGAGTTAGCTTGGATAAGTAATTAGTGTTCAGCGACCAAAAATCTATAAGATCCTCTAATTCAAGTTGCGTCAAAAAAAAAAATGTTGCGGTCTTGCATTACACAGAACGACAAATTTGATTGTTTGCGAGATAGCTTGAATCAGAGGTAGTGGGTTCTTTTTTGGCCTCTGACTACGAATTTGTTACCCAAGTGACCCATTACGTGAAATGTATCCTTTTGGGAAATTTGAAGTTAGGATATGTGAAATATCTGACGTCACGGGTCAAATTGACAAACTAATTTGTTTTCAGCGACTAAAAATCTATAAGATTCAGTACCTGTGATTCAAGTTATCTCCCCTAAACAATTGTTTTGCGGTCCTGTGTAATTAATCACTGAAGGTACTTCTCGAAGAAAATGAGACCGCAAATTTTTTTTACATAACTTGAATCAAAATTGAAGGGTCGTATAGATTTTTCGTCGCTAAAAACGAATTCTTTGTCCAAGTTAACTCCAAATTTCAGATTTTTCACATATCCTAACCTTAAATTGCCAAAAAGTATATTTTTGAATATTTATTGGATCAGTTATCTTAAAATCCTGACGTGATGGGCCAATTCGAATAACGGATTCGTTTTCAGCAGCCAAAAATCTATAAGATCCACTATTTCTGATTCAAGTTAACTCGAAAAAAAATTTTGTGTGGTACTGTGTAATCTTTAAATTGCTACGTTTCAGGTGTAAATTCAAATTCTAGGCACAAATTGTAATATTGACTTTCTTATGTATATTACGTAACGGATTTTCGAAGCACATTTTCAAAAAACATGTCATGAAAACTGAAATGAAAAAGAAATAAAATAATTTTGTATGGAATATTTTTTGAAGGTCCATTTCAGAAAAATCCTCACCAACATAACCAAGAAAGAAAATATTCGTCTAAATTACTGCACTTAAAATTCTGCAACGAATTCGTGAAAAATCACACAGATTTGTATTGGAAACCGAAAAATTCGCGCTGGCTGAAATCTGCAATTACGATTTAACGGTGAGAAATCACACCAGAGGGAATTACAGTTGTTAACATCAAGTATCTCTGTGACGTATAAAAGTCGTCGCGTCGTTTGCTGCGACCGACCTCCAGGGCCCCAAGGTAGAGAGAAGCGAATAACGCGGAAGAACGATAATTTAAAGCGCGACTCCTTGGCCTTCGCGAACACGTGGACTTTATTTCTTACGTAATACGGTGCATCCGCGTACGATTCGCGATCATTGGATTGAGCAAAAATTAAATACAAGAGTATTAAGCTTACGGGATATTTGTGAAATGATTGCTGAAGAAGCGTTTTTTATATTGATTCATTTCGAGCAGAAAAAATCTGACTTTGCCAGACTTTTTATATCCAAAACATTAGTAAAAAGGCTTTAGAACTATTCAGGGTATTTCCAAGTGACTACATAATCTCATGCAGCGAAATGGTAGCCACGAAAACATTTCCGTAACTTCCGTGAAAGTCAAAATGCAACCACCGTTTCCCGGAATGCTGCTGATACCTCTTTATACCGCAAATTGAAGCTAATATGGAATATTATGCAGTACTTCAACTGCATTTATTACTATTTGTATAATAAAAATATAAAATTTACCGTATCAAAATTTACTGTATTAATATTCCGGATGTGGAAGGGAGTTGAAAGCTTGGAAATTGGAAATGATACGGTATTTCCTTGACACTTTTATGACACGACAACGACATGAACAAACAAACATGCTCGCAGAAAACATAATTTCATATTTATAAAACAATACTGCGAAAATCAATTTAGACCACTTCAGTCGATTGTTGATCCTACTGCAACTTTACATGTATTCTGCACCATCCGAATCCTTCATTCATCCAGGAAATCAAAAGATTCATTTTAAAATACATTCATTTTATGATTTCGTTAATCTTTCTAATATGCACATACTTGTAACATAGGTTCGATCAAAATTGTCAAAAAATTTTGCGATAACTGTTTCGTTCAACTCGATGGTTAGGAAAGTAGTTGCTATGGTTTGTTGATTTTTAAGATAAGCGCGCATTTTCTTTCAATTTTACTCAAACTTCCAAATAAAAATGTCAAATTGGAAAAATAATAATTTTATATAGCAATTAAATGTAAAATAAATAAATTTCATCACTGATTTCTATGTAAGTATATAGAGATTATTGAATTTCATAAATAAAAAGAAAATGTCTGCTATTTTCTTTTTCTATATGCGTTTTTCTGCGACTAAAATTTGGTTATTATTTCGCCCGATGAATTTCCTGATTGCAAAAGGTTTGCCGATTTCTTAGGTTAAAGGAGGATTCATGTTGTGTGGAGGTCGTGTGGAGAACCCTGGATTTACTGCTATTATCAACTATCGAAAGAAGTGTTGCAAATTGATTTTCACAGTATCTTTTTAAACATTTTTAGATTTTTGTGAGTATGTTTGGTTCTCCGTGTCTTCACCGTGTCAAAGAAATGTTGTCAGCGAAATTGTGAATCATTTTCGTGATTTCTGATTCGGTCCATTGCAATTTTCAAGTTTTCGAATCCCTTTTATTTCCGCATTTTTGATGGTTTGAAAAATTTGAACAAAATAATACAAAAATTGAACAAAAAACAAACTAAGGTAACTAAGTTTTCATTATATATACAATTTTATTCACAACTCACAAATTTTCTATACAAATTCTACAGAATCACTTCAAATTTTTATACAATAAATTGTATATTTTTATTATACAATTTGTAGTACATTTTTTCTCTTGAGAAGATTGCAACAGCTGTGCAGCACATATTCCGCAATACTGCAAACTACATGAAATAGCAAAAATTGTAACAAGTATGCAGCAATTTTGTAGGTGCTATTGAACTTATGGAAAATTAAACTATCACAAATTCAATTTTATAGCTATAACAAATTATTACCATTTATTGCATATACCATCAATTACCCATACTTCTTTAGGGTGAGTATACATATAATATAGGGCCTCATAGCGACTGGAGAAATAGTAATGGCTATAAGCGGATGCAAAAATTCCACTTTGTTGGGCACAAAATATAGGAATGATTTCTTTATAATCCTTATATTATACTCAAAGAAAAAAGTGTAGATTTTTGACAATTTCCACAAAGTAGTCCTTCACTGGTCTCACCGTGTCCATTACCAACTTTCAATTTTTTACGGAAATTTCAATAAGTAGTGAAATTACGAGTGGTAATTTATAACTAAAACAAGATGATTTTGAATTTATTAAGATTGAGTTTATTATTAGTAAACAAAAATGCATTCATACGTCAATTAAATAATAACGACTGTGAAGTAATTTGGTTATAAGTTCCTCTATTGTTTATGTTGTAGTTCATATTCTGCATTTCAAATTCTTTTTCCACTCTTGCAAGAAGCGATGATCTCAATTTCATTGTTGCAAAGCTTAGTGTTTTCTGCAAAATTGCCGGATCTCTTTTTGGGTGTTCTAGAATTGTAGATGTTTTCGTAACAAGAACGTAAAATTAACTTTTATACTCGCAGGTGATCGAAATTCCTGAGAGATTGCGAAGCCCCCCCCCCCCCTCCCGCAAGGGTATGCACAAGGAAAGAAATAAAGGTTACCTGATAACTTACTCATGGTACCAGATAACATCCGATGGTGTCCAGAACCATCAATATGTTACCGGTAATATCCGTATGCTATCGGATATAATATTATAAGATATAATATTCTTCTCTCTGTGCAATGATCACTTTCAGGTGGTGAATGTTTCCACCCATGATACGAAACAAATTTTTCGTCATCATAAGTATCAATTCGTGTTTATATCTCAAATTTGCAACTCCAACGATTAGGTGTAAAATCAAACTTTACATTCGCTATGGCGATAACATCTTATATTAACGATATAAATGCGTAACTCATGCAAATATTTTATATCCGTGATGGATCTGCGATAGATCTACTCTCGAACTACATCGAAAGTCTGTATTTTGAGACGATCTCGCACTATCTGTGGATTTATAAGGTACCACATTTTTAAGTGCTTTGTGTAACAATTAAAATGCACGGCTCCTATTACGAAAAAAAAAAATACTTACGGTTTCTGACGGCCTTTAGATTGTCGGTTTTTCTATTTGTCAGTTTTGTGATTTTTCGGCTTTTTAGTCTGCATTCCTTTCAATTAACCCTTTGAATCCCAAATGTGCACAATGTGCACCTCTTCAGTACGTCTTCAGTACGATTTCAGCGTCTATTTAATTATACAATAAAAATTTTAAAAAATAGTAACATCTATATCCGACGAGTTTCGAGGTCGAAAAATGTCGTTTACTATTTTTTTTTTAACAAAAATATTGAAAAAACGCGATTTTTTATTTAAATGCAGAATTTTTTTGTTTAAATGCATTTTTAACTATGACACCGGTTTCAGATCACCTTCTAACCTTTCAGAAATGTATTCCAGATTGTTTTACTTCAAAATTATACATTCACAAATTTTTATTTATTTTTTTTCATTTCAAAATGACGTGGAACACTTTGAAATTGAAGAAATTGCTATTATTTCGAATCTGCTAGGTTTTCTTTGTAGTTAAATCATACAAATGAATTATTACGAGTTTTGTATAGCGTATTTTAATCGACGGAAGCAGTAACAACCCATAGATTGTTAATTAGCAAAGTTTCATACGGCTATGTTGGTTGTAACAGAACTCGAAATACACTACACGTATAGCTCTATTGGGAACATGGCAGTTGCCATCTTGAAATTATATTTTATGGGACACTACTACTTCCGTAAATCAAAACAAATCATGCAAAAATCGTAATAACTTATTTATACCATTTTACTACAAAGAAAACCATCAGATCCGAAATGATAGAAATTTCGTCAGTTTCAAAAATTTTCAACGTTCAGACGCCATTTTGAAATGAAAAACAATCGGGAACACGTTACTGATTGGTGAGAAGGTAATCTTAAATCAGTATCAGAGTTTAAAATGCATTTAAAAAAAAAAATTTGGCTGAAATCGCGTTTTTTTTTAAATTTTGTTTAAAAAATGTGGTAAACTTCATTTCTTCAAAATTTTAGTAGCGCATATCGATAGAGCGACCTTAAAGCTAGTCGGATCTAGATGTTTCCATTTTTTTCAAATTTTTATTGTATAAAGCGATGCTGAAATCCGTGTGCAAATGATACACATTTGGGACTTTAAGGATTAAAGAGTCAATTGAAAATTATGGTTACGTACGTAATACATAATTAATAGTTTTTGCAGTTTTTATTTTGTAAAGACAAATAACAGACCTAAAAAGTGTATCGAGTGAATGAATGTTTGCAAAAAGCTGTAAACTTACATATGTCACAGTATGGTTAAATAAATGTTGAGTTCATTAATAAGAACTTATTTATTAAACTTAGAATAATGCTATTATATGATCTTATTCTGTCGAAAATTATACTTTCAGTATATATCATTTTCATTTCGCTAATTATTAGTTATTTATATTATTAAAATGAAAGAGCATTGATTCAATAAATAGGATTGCTTACAAATAGTTACTGCATTCCGTTCCTTCTATTACATTGTAAAAATCTGATCATAAATTCCGCATATGTTGTGTTTTATCAAAATTGGAACGTACGTTTCATTCTATTTTTATTGATGACTTTAAACTCACGGATGTCCAAATGACATACTTTCATTCAATATTCCAAATTACAAAGTTGTTTTTTATCGGATAAATGATAATTAGATTACATTCACTTCTATGAATTGATAAGATCTGTATACAGACATCGCATATCACTCGTTAATATGTCTAATTGAATTTATCTCTGGTATGGTTGATTATTTTGCATAGGAATAACCAAGAAGTAGAAGATGTGTAAGTAATCTTTTTATGAATAATGTAATTTGATTAGTTTAATCAACCATTTTTTGATGCCTTATTATTCATTTATTGCGCAAAAATATATCTTTATTGTCAGATGCAATGCAGTTTTGGACATTTTACCAGTAATTTTCGTATATTTGTAATTTATAAAAATTAATTTTTACATAAATAAAACGCTTCAACAAAACGGCAGTTGAAGTGGAACGATGAAACAAAATTGCAGACCCATAAAGTGGGCATAAAAAACACGTAGCATATGTCATTGTCGTATAAAAATTAATTACGATAAATGGAGAAAATAAGCAAATAATTATAGTTGTTATAATAATCCTTAATAGTTTATTGGAAGCAGAAAATAATACTGCCTACATTAATTGTACATGAAATCACTTGTTATGTATAACAATGTACTCTGTGCATGATTATTAACTTTTATAATATTGCAGAATGTTTTACGGTATTGTAAAATCATTTATTGTAACGTTTTTAACTGTATTTAATTCGAAAATAAAAATGTATATTTTTTATTATCACGAAGATCAGGATAATTAATAGAAGAAAGTATTTTATTATATAAATATTTGTATAATCTTTTATATAAAAGTAAAAGTATATGAATTGTTATATAGTGTCTATC
The DNA here is from genome assembly GCA_030407085.1 of Trichopria drosophilae. Taxonomy (NCBI): domain Eukaryota; kingdom Metazoa; phylum Arthropoda; class Insecta; order Hymenoptera; family Diapriidae; genus Trichopria; species Trichopria drosophilae. The sequence goes on from CM059583.1 coordinate 46,841,641, forward strand.
AGTAAATTTTATGAATAATTTTAAATAATTTAATTTTAAACAAATTGCAGCAGTACACAGTTTCATGAATAATAAATTCAACCATGACGTAAGCAACAATGCAATTTATAAGAATCAGTTTTCCGATCTTTTCAAAATTACATACCCATGTTTTGAATAATTATAAATGTCAAAGTTTTCTGAAATTACATATTTTATGTGGTATTTTTCGTTACACAGTGTATCTTTCATCGAAAATCAATTCAATTTCCTATGCTGTATTACGTCAAAGACTTCATGTTTAGCGCATTAACGTCTGTCACGAGTGACGGTTCACAGATTACCCGATAAGGGATTTGGGGACTTTTTCCTGTAAGAAGTATCCTAGGCCATGAATCATCTACCTTCGTAGGGAAGCGAATCAACTGCAATAATCTCAAGAGGTTATTGTTAGACTAACCAATAGACTAAGATTCACTTCTTGTGTTCATCAAATATAGAATTAATTGTAGTTCATTTATTTCTTTTTAAGATTTGCCCTTCATGTCAAAAATATAAATCAAAACAATGGAATAAATAGAAGGATCATTTTTATTTCAATAAATTACAGTACTAACACCCAGTATTTTCATTTTTAAAGATTTTGTGATTACCTTTATTATGCAAAAAAGTTACCTATATATGACTTCTCTCATATCCGGAATTTATCAAGGAATTGACGAACTAGATTTCGACTATGCTATTTGATGTTTCTTGGAACGAGTAGTTCAAAGAGAACTTTCAATATATGGTAACTTGTCATGATGCACATGTCGGCTCATGGTGCTGTTGAATTACTTAAGAGGAATAGAAGCAGAGGGAAGGTAAGCTCAGATGTAACACGTGCCGCTTCAAGTAAACGAAAATCATATTTCTCTATATTATTGATCCAATTTTCTATTTTTGTAATAGAATAACTATCAAAATAATCTAATTTTTAATAGAAAATTTAAATAAAATTCAAAAACTGAACAAAAAATAATTTAACAAAAATTCAGGCAAGAATGAAATTGTTAATATAACTACAGAAATATTGGATTACTGCAATTATTTGCCGCAAAATACATAATGATAAACCGTTTTTGTTTTAGTAGATGGTGTATTGCTGATTATATAGGCATGATGAAAATTTTAATGAATTAAAATAAATATTTAAATCGTTCAGGCTAGTATTCCAGATGCATTATAACATGATAATTGAATTCAAGGGTGCACCTCAAAAATCCGACAAATAAAAAAACAGACATTCAAAAAACAGACATTCAGAAACGAGACATTTCTAAAAACAAACATTCAGAAACAAGACATTTCAAAATGCACACATATTTTGAAAGTCTCTTTTTAAATGTCTGGTTTTTTAAAGTGTCTTTTTGAAATGTATGGTTTTTGAGTGTCTGTTTTTGGAAATCCTGGTTTTTGAATGTCTGTTTTTCGAAGTGTCAGGATTTTGAATGTCGGGTTTTTGAAGTGTATGTTTTGTGATTTGTTAGGTTCTTGAGGTGGCATCGAATTCAACTATTCAATTTAGTCAAAATTGCATAAAACATATGATATTGATAATTCTTAATTAATTGGAACATCCGCTTGACACGACAACATTTTGATTCGGATACATCATTTTCACTCCTGTCCTACAACAAGAAAGCACATTGTTTTGTAAATTATGTTATGGGAAATTTCACACAAATATGAATACGTAAATTGTAACATTAATTGTTTATGATTGAGGTTATAGAGAATAAAACTTACAAAACGAAAATACAGTAATCCTTATTATTTCCTATTTCGAATATATTGAGATGAGGGATACAGACGTTTTTCTTTGTTTATTTTATTTTATTTCGTGTATTATAAATATATGTATTTAGATATCGTGATACAAATAAATATTGTAATCGAATTGTCTCTGGAAAGAAGATTGTCAGTTGGAAATGTTAGGTGAAAATAAAAATTAAACAAAACTTAAATTGCAGATGAAATCATTGATTCAACTTATCAATTGAAATAATTACTATTTTTTTCTATTATATATATAACTGGTTCATGTAATTTGATACAAAGTCATCACCCAGCTAATTTGTAACCTTTGGGAACTAATAATTTTCGAATGGTATTCATAGATTAACCACAATACAACTATATGCCCTATTTTAACTTGCCCTTTGCAAATATACTGTGCTTAAAAGATAATAAATATTAAAAATATTGGTTTCATGATAAAGTATAAACATTTTCGCATAATACTGCTCACGATCAAATTTAACTTCAGAATGGAAACGTCAGTAATTGAAATTCGGAGTAAAGTAATCCTTTGCGTGATACAAATACGAGGAACTTTTTTTTATCGTCTTATTAGGAGATAACATTTTGTTCGATGAAGAGATACATACTAGGTATCTTAATACCTCTTTACCTAATATTTTCCATTTCTTGAATCTGTAACGAATGACTGCATTGTTTACATGAGTTTCACATTAAAATTAATTAACAAATCTACTTTATAGATGGATCGTATGCAAATGCATGAAAAATCTTTATAGTGAACCACTGAAACTGCCCAAAAACTAGTTTTATAATTATTAGAATTTGAAATAAAGCAAACGAAGTAAAAACTGCAAATTTCTGTATAATACCTGTTCACTACAAAGTAATATAATCCATGCAATTAATTTATTTTGTAAGCATCATGGTACAACTGAAGTAATAGCTTCGTTGAGATTTAATTCGGTCTATTTCATTTTAAATAATATTTGATTTTTAATATAATAATAATTATAATTTGTATATGCTATGAAAGAAAGAAGTCCCTCTAACTCCATTTTGGTTAATAAAAGAAGATGGGAGGGGGCACTGCTTTCCACACTCCGCAGAATCTGCACGTCGCGAAGGAAATAAAAACATGTAAATGACTAAATAAGAATTTTGAGATCAGATTCAGCAAATTGGCGCTAAACATTCCGGACAACTAATCGACTTATAATTTTGTGAAATATTTAATTTTCTGCTTTAAACGATTATAGATTGCTATAAAGAACTACAAGATAATTTATGAATGTTTATTTTTTATTTCAGAATATGTGTGCAACGTCAATTTTTAGTAAAAATACTAACCAGCTTCTTTTTTAATTCGATATGTACGATATGCGTATACATCGTGAAAAGAGTATATAATCTCTGTCAGGACATATTTATACGTACAGAAAGCATAACGACTCGACGAAACTCTCATCGAAATTCAAAACGATAGTAACATTACATGGAAAGTTGTTAAATAATGTAGGTATTAAATTTTGTTAAAGTTATCTTATTGATGTCATGAAAACGTCAAAATGACTTATTAAATATGAAATTTAAAATTCGAAGTTCTAAAAATCAGATACAAGATTCATAGATAAAACCTCTAAGTACTACTTAGTAAGAAGTTTTAATCTGAAGTAATTAATGTTTGACAGTTTATGAAAAACTACTGATTAATCATAACGATACTTTGCAATCATATATTCAGTTCTCTCATCCGCACATAGAGAGTGATAATTGGAAATGTGTCTGTACTTAAAGGTAAACTAGTAACAATTTTCTGTGTAAACTACAGTTTTGAATATTTTTGCGAATTAAAAACAATACCGTAACATTTCATAGTTCAAAATAATGTTTTGGATTGTTAAACATTGCAAAAATAATAAATTTTATAATGAAATTTTGTTAAACTAGTTCTCATTACCTTGAATAGTTTAATATGCATATTTATTAAACATACACCAATATTTTACGTGTATTTAATCGATCTAACTTAAGTTTCACACTACTACTACTACTACAACCATCTTTAGCCGTACAGTGTGTATACTTAAAGTATAGTCATAACAATATTATAAGTATAAAACCTCAATTATGTCACTAATACAAAAACTTTTCTTACATTTCGTTATTATTTTCTTTTTATTTTTGATGAAGCCGTTCAAGTGTAAGATTTATATATCCGATTAGATAACAATAATTTGGTCTGGAAAACTACTGTCAATATTGATTAAAAAACGTAACGATATTATATCAGACATTCTGGGTACATGTCTTCTCGGGAATTCCCTGCCTTCAAATCGAGTACTATTTACGTTACTAACATGGAATTGAACAAGAGAAGTGTCATAAAAATCATACTGTTAATTAAGCTTTTTCTACAGGTTATTTAATCCGATTTGATATATCGCTTGCTCTTGGGCATGCATCAGAAGTTAAATACTGAATTGTACGGAAAATTCCTTTTTTTTAATGTCAGTTATCGCAGGAGTAATCTTAGAAAGTAGTTTTTAAACTAATAAAAATTTGTATCGAGCAAACAAATAGGGTTTAAAAACTATTTCTTTCATTTAAACAAATTATTTAGTTAATCCCCCTTTTTTCAATAAATATGGAAAAAGGGATTTGCAGAATTTATAAAACTCTCTTTTACTGGTACACGCCCTAAATTTAAATCAGCGAGACATCGAAACATATGTATAATACACTATGTATATACATATTTGCGCTCATTACATAGCCAAACGAAATGAAGGCGATCTCGATACGTGGAAACTGAACTATATACTTTTTTTACTGTTCATATACTTTTATGAACGTTGTCAATCAGCTGAATACAAATATGTCAACAAAATTGTTCCATCACGTCAGGCTTTTGAGATATCCTAACACAAAAATGTAAAGAACACTGTTTTTGCTTATATTTAGTAAGTATTTGTGACGGAATAAAATGCTTGTTCACACTTTGGCAAGAACCAGATTAAAACGTTATTCATCACCTTTAATATGATTTTTTAATAATTTCGTATCTTTACGTAATAAAACGATTTTTAGCCAGAAAGTCGTTCTCAGTTTGTTAGTTATTTTCTTGTAATTATGCATTTACTCAAATGTATGAAAATCATAATTGTTCCCTGATAAAAACTTCGATAACTCGATGAAAAAACATCGTATCGGAATTACTAAAAAAGCAGTTCAAAGCTGACAAATAGCACCTTAATATTATTCGTGCTAAATTGCAAGTAATAATTTTGTTCCGCCACAAAAACTAATTGAATTTGAGCAAAACAGTGTTTTTGCAGTTTTAGGTTAGGATATTTCAAAATTCTGACGTGACAATTCTACGGCCAGATTTGGATTCAGCTCATTGACAATCTTCGTAAAAGTATAGTCCGATTTCTTGGTATAAATTTTGTTGGCCCGTGTTATTAGCCCATACCCCTACCTCAGATGCAGTCAGCTGTAGGTAGGGGTATAGACTGCTCATCAGTGCGTATGTACTTTGAGTATAGTCTTGGTAGCATTGATGCGGTGTTCAAGGCCGAAAAATGAAAAAACGTATTGGATAAACATTTTAATTAACTTACTGAAAAAGTGAGGAATGGTATCACCGAATCGTCATTAAAATGAGGGTACAGACATATTTAGCGAACGTTTTGAAAAGAACAAAACAAACGCACTACCTCATAATTATATGCAAGTAAAGCATGGACATTACTGAATTTTTGCATGTACTTCGGCCTTGATTGTTTGTGCAAGCTTACGTTGAAAGTATTATATATAACCAATCAAATAATTTGTCTATTTCAAAAATGCAATTTTTAATCGAAAATCACCCTCTCGTTAAAATTGTTTAGAAATCATGAAGCAATTTTTACAAATAATTTATTCTATTCAAAATTATCACTTTTTAATAAATTCATATACCGATTTTGAAGAAGTTTTTACTTTGTTTTAAAGAAAGCAGGTAAAAAACATTTTTCTTAATTTAAATAAACCTTTTCTTTATACGAAATATAACATTTAATTAAAGTAATTCATATAATTCCCTACAGTATGCGATAATCTGAATACTACACGACGATGGTCGTTTTTTAAAATAAGAAATTTATAATATTACTTTTCGTACCAAGGGCGGAAAATAGAGTTTTACGCCTCTGGTGATTGCACGCCTAAGAGGCGGCCAAGTCGGCAGAAGAAGCACTACCTACTACAATATATGCATATATCTGAAGCTCAAAACGATATTTTGTTATCCATAAGATGTAAAAATGGACATTTTTACAAATAACGACTTAGCAAAATCCTTATCTAACACGTGGGTTGTGAAATGACTATATCCTGAATCGAAAAATAATATTTTTAAATTACTGAACTTTAAGTAGTAAACAATATCTTTGACCCACTCAAAAACCATTTTTTATGACACAAAAGTTACTATAGCATATTTTGAAGTGCATAAATAAGCTTTCAGTTGGTTTATTTAATTTCACATCATAATTGAAATTTATTTATGTCTTCGGCTGTCATGTTTTCAGAATATTGAATTTTGCAAATATATTCTGTAGACATAGTTTCCACATACGGATAGTGAATGAATTCAAAAAAATTAATTGTATTTATATACATTAATCACATTTATTTTAATCTATTGACGAAAGATGCCAGTAATGGGTATCTTATTCAATTATATCATTTTATTTCTGGACAATTATGAGTTTTTAATTGCTGATACAAAGTATACCGTTTCAAATGTTTATGAACTTTTGATGTTCCAAGCATACTGACTGAGCGAGTACTCCCTAAATTTGAATTATTTAAAATTACTAATTAAAAAACAAAAAGTGCATCATTAATTCAAATAGTAAACTTTTTCTTTACTAATAAACAATTAAAAACTACTAATATATTACTAATTCTACAACCAACTAAACTAAAATATTCAATTTCTACTTTTAGAGTAGTAGTATTGTATTAATAAATGACTATTTTTTTGCTATTGTCCCGTAAATAATTACTAATTGATAGTAACCCACTTTTCATTTTAGATTAGCTAATTCAGATTTAGAGAGTGGAATTTTCAAAAATTCATTGCGATATTTTGTAAGAAATCTACATTTGAATTAATTGAATTCCCAATTAACAAACGTAAAGTTTGTTCCTCATTCAATTAGCAATAATACAATTAGCTGATAACAAAGGAAACCCTATTCCCTTAGTCAATCACAATTTTGTATTATTAAATTAGTAGAAGTAATACTTCGATTAGTACAATTTTACTAATATATTGATTGTATTTGACTATTTCTTAGCGAAAACTGACTCATACATGGTAACCTACTTTTCAGTTTTATATTAGTCGTTTTCACTAATTCTTATTAGAGAGTTAGTAGAGGGATTAAATTGTGATATTTACTAAAAATTGTCAATGATTACAAAAGTTGTTGAAACTTTTTATCAGTTCTAAACTTTTCAAATTTAACATTGTGCGAAAATAGGACAATTAAGAAAAAAAATTCATCATTTGAATGCATTCTGAAGTAAAAATAATAGTCGGAATTAGAATTAGAGTTGAATTCTCAAATTGCGCTAGATGAATCCTCGAGGTGAGTAACGTTTCTGAAAATTATGGCGAACGTTTGACCTAAATGGCGAAATAAATCCATTTCTTGAAAATCTTTAAAAGGTATTCATCCACAAAATTTAAGGTTTATTATGAATGTCAGAGGTACATCTATGAGATGCCTCCCTCTTCTACTTTACTCAAAACGAACTGTTAGGGAGATTACAGTGGTCGATTTCTAATTCATGTTAGAGAGACTAATTACGGCTACTCGAGTTTGTTTTTGTACTGGAGATGTATGCATCTATCTATGCACTGACAAGAGTGTATGATAGCAGTTAATATATTGAATTAATAGTAAAAAGCACATATTAAAAGTTAACATTTGTAGCAATTATTAAGATTTTGCATTATACAATTTGGAGTGTTTATGAATTTTTGACTAGAATAATGATTTAAACAAAGCCATTCTTATATGAAATAAGTTATCAATTATACATGCAAATATATTGCATATGGTAATAAATGGCGCCGAGCACATTATTATGCAAATTCCTTTTTAATATACAAATATATTCATTTTTGTAGCATGGGAAGCAGCGAATACACTTAACGAAATTAGATTAATTTACTAGAATGCACGTTGTACATTGTAATTAAAGTCGGCAATACGAAAACGCATAAAATCATTCAGACGGTATAAGCTCTTACAATTAGTGGTTATAGAAGTTTCTCGCAGTATTTTCCGCGACGTCCCTTAACGAGCAGCCAGTCGCCGTTGGGACCAATTACAAGTTGTTACGCGAAACAAATTAATAAATGCTACCATTAGCCGCGAACACTAGCAATCAACCATTGTACCCTTCGCCGCGTGTTACTTCCTGCATGTATTTATTGCGTTACATCTATGCGCATGCATGCCAGGAGCTACGTTAGTTGCGGGAAAGGTTAGCTTCATTAATTATAGTCGCTGAACCCACGGTTCTCTGTCGTAGTGAGATCGACTATGATGAGGATTCTGTGAGAAGTATAAAGATATGTAACTAAAGTCACAAATGCTAAAAATGATAGTCCTTTACTTCAGGTGCTGAATTTTCAAAAAATTTCTTCAAAGAAGAACCCAGCTGTATATCATGCCTTATATCGTCTTGCGCAATCTTTGTGTTGTGATATTTCGTTGTGTGATAATCCACTCTATAGAGTAACAAATCATATTCAATCTCGTCAAATAATCAATTTCTCTAAAATGACGTTTTACGCTTTAAACGTGAAACAAGCATTCCTCCTGAAGAGCTGCACCCTTTCCACTGTTTAATTTCTTTTTACTTCCGGTAATTTAAGGTGTGAGCTGTGGCATGCTAAATAGATATAGAAGTATACGTATGATTGAGTTCAAACAGAAGCACATTAGTAGATTTTCTGTGACTTGTAGAGCGAGCTCTGACATGCACTCTGATATTGAACATCAATTACCCTGTATCGAAAGTATATCGATGCTTCTAAAAACCTGCTGGTCCCCATTGGGAAATAAGTACCATTTTTAACTAGAAAAAGAATTAAATTTCATTTGGTAGTTATAAGAATACACCATTCTAAGTAATGATTTCAGTCAATTATTACTCTCTAAACTTGAATTAATCAAAAATGACTTTTCAAAACAAAAAAGTGGGATACCATCAATTCTACTAACTACAAATAGATATTGACTATTTTAGTTTAGTAGTTTGTAGAATTAGTAATAAATTAGTAGGTTTTAACTTTTTATTCGTAAAAATGATTACTAATTCATTTCGTGTTAGATGAAAACATTTAGAACATATATTTAAATTTACGAAGGATATGCTTGTTTTTTTTGCAGGTGATATGCATTTAATGTTTAGTTTTTGGGTATCACTACAAAGTCCATTTCGTAAAGCTTCATGTCTTTTAAATTATAGCACATCCATTTCCATAGATATCTTTCACATTATTTTTTCTTTCGGTCAAAACGCCATGTCCAGGATTTTGAACTCAAAATTTTAATTTATTTCGATATTTTTTATGAAGTTGTAGCACGCAGATTTAAGCGTGCGTTATTAGAAAAGGGATCCTAAATTGTTGTACGAAGAGCTGAAAGTGAAGAAATAGGTTGACTTTTCTGAAAGACACTAGCACTCTTTATTTCAAAGTTTTCCTTAAAACTATCGATTTCCCTTAAAACAGAGTTACCGAAGCTAACACTCGCGAGAGTATTGTGTCGTGAATATACTACTTATGATGCTCACGTTCAAAATGCAAATCGGAACTAAACAGAAATTGGAAAACTAAACCCGAACCAAAAATCGGAGCGCTCTTTCGTTGCGTTTTATTACATATATATATGGGGCATTCTTTGTGAAAAAAGCCACCCCACCTGTCTAAAAATCAGAAACACCTACTTAGGTCTATTTGGGCTCAAATTGTAGCTTATAGTGTGTAGTTTCAAAAAATCACCGGTACTTTCCGAAAAACAAAATGGCATGTTGCAATATGGCGCCCGGAATGCGTGAAGCACGAACCGACATTATGTATTTCGGTAAAAATTCATTCACAAGAACAAAGAAAACATTTTTTTTTATACATATCGTACATTATTGTGTGCACTTTGCATACGTATATTACACATTCAGAAATTCAATATGTCCGATTCAATATGGCGGACGGAATTTAAAATTTATCATTTTAATTAGAAAAGATGCGGTAACAGTGAAATTGTATCTGTTCATAAATTATTGTCACGAGAAACATGCATAATTTCGAGAAATTGCAGTAGAGGTTTTCTTTTTCTAATTTAATTTACTATAAGACCGAGTATTTTTCTAATTAAAATGATAAATTTTAAATTCCGTCCGCCATATTGAATCGGACATATTGAATTTCTGAATGTGTAATATACGTATGCAAAGTGCACACAATAATGTACGATATGCATAAAAAAAAATGTTTTCTTTGTTCTTGTGAATGAATTTTTACCGAAATACATAATGTCGGTTCGTGCTTCACGCATTCCGGGCGCCATATTGCAACATGCCATTTTGTTTTTCGGAAAGTACCGGTGATTTTTTGAAACTACACACTCTAAGCTACAATTTGAGCCCAAATAGACCTAAGTAGGTGTTTCTGATTTTTAGACAGGTGGGGTGGCTTTTTTCACAAAGAATGCCCCATATATATTTTAAATTTTGTTGAAAGTGTTATTTTTCTTTAGAAGTTCGATGGGCTTTATGATCTGATCCTCTTTGGTGATACACTTTTTCCATGGACCGTTTTGGTTATTTCTTGGACGTCTTGTTGGAATTTTTCGCATTCTTGTAGGATATGTTGTACGATTAGGCGCTTGTTGCAGGTTTCGCAACTTGGTGGATCTGTTTATGTTATCGAATATGAATGGGTTATCTTTGTATGTCCAATCCTTAGTCGCATCAGAATTGTTTGTTCCCGTCGATTTAGTTTTTTCCATTTATTAGATCTTGGATTTTGTATTTGGATTATGCACATTTGCTAAAAGATATAAATAATAGAAAGCAAACAGAATCGAATAAAAATAAAATTTCGCTAGGAAAAATAACACTTTGATTATTTATTACTCATCTCTATCTAAGTGTACAGGTTACTTCAGTATACGCATAACAAATGAAGGAATGAGAGTGCATGGCTTAGGAGTGCCAATGATCTTCAAACATTGCCTTTTGAAATGTATAGATCAACTAATGCGTAACCAATTCAAAGTGTATCAATTGTCGAGTTCGATGTACCATCGATTGGGTATTATCTTTGCTCTCCATTGTTTGTTTTCCATTTCCACGTGCATAACAAAATCCGTAGAGTGCGACTTTACACTAACAGATATATCGTTACCAGTTAAAATACTAAATTTAATAGTCAAGTTACATCGTTAACAGTTAACAAATTATATTAACTAATTTTCATTCTTTTTTTCAGGATAGGTTTGGCTACTAGTATCTGAATAGTTTTTCTGAATGTTTAATTCATGATGAATTATTTTTGTGGGCTAATAAAAAATCTGAATAAAGTAAAAGGTACTACAAAAAATATTCCCCATAAAACTGAGGAATACTTATGAGTATTACTTATGTAAATTGTATTTTTTCATAATACACGTGAACGCAAGAAATTATGGTCACGGTAAATTCTTGGACGTATTATGTCATGTGCTACACACATGTATTAGGAAATTCTTCGATTTATTTTTTATTTACAGTAACTGTTGAAGCATCTTATTCAAGAAGAAATAACAGTTTTGACTGACACTTCCTTTGATTAATTCTTCGAATACTTTTTTGTAAACAAACATTCCTCCCTCTAACTTCCATTTGTTTCATTTCACCATGTTTTTCTATCATAGGTACATTGAGAAAACTGATGCAGGGTTTAATTAACAAGAGTAAAAATAATACTCAATTATACTTATTATAGCCTTAGATACTTTTCGTATTTAACACTACTTGCTGTTTAGGCATGTTTTGACACAGCAAATTGTATGTAATGTCACATTTAGTAATTTTAAAACTATGTATTTGGGTTCTCATTATTGGGCACATTTAACTCCTGAAAGTAGTATCCAATGCCTTATATTTTTATCAGTGTAATAAAAAACGTAAAAACTTACGTTAGAGATCTTGAGATACAAGAACGAGAAAAACAATGCACGTACGTTATCAATTTTTGTAATAATTTAAATGTATGTGAATAATGCTTACATCCACTTCTTTCGGATTGAAATTTCATTATTTTTAGAGTAGTTTTCCTTTCCTGGGTTTCCTACTATTGTATGAAAAATTAGTTTATTTTAGATTTATTATGGGTTTGCAACGATTAACTCTATACTCTTAAGCATTTTTACGATTTTTGTTATTTACAGTCTCTCATAGTGTACTCTTTTACATGTAATTCCCGTGACATGTCATAATATTGCCTTTTTAACACGTTCACAATGTTAAAATGTAATATTTTGTAGCATATATTAGTTGCATAATATCAAATTTATAATTATTTAATTTAAAAATTTAACAAAATACGAAAATGACAGGTGTAACATCCCGTGGATCACTGATATTTTTGTTTTTATCTCGGGAATGGAACGACATATCGACATAAACCAAAAGTCGAAAATACTCGCACAGATGACTCCTATAACTGTGATTGGTATTTTATTGTATTGAACAGTTTCGCAACCAAAATCAGGAAAACTATCTTAACATTAAACTTACATATAAATCCGTTGCACTTTTCATTGCTGTTTATTTTATTATTTAACAGTCGGAATCTCCCTTTTTACAGCATTTTTTAAATTATATGTTATTACAAATACTGGATATTTTCTTGTATCTCTAACGCAGTTTTCATTTCATTTCTCAATCTTGTGTATTTTCGACATACATTGAGCACATGGTCCGGAGAATCTTCTCCCCCGCCAGTTTTGCTCTGTAATTGTGCTGTTAAAATTTTTGCAGTATAGGTTTGCATTGCTCATTCTTTCAGCGAGACAGTCCATATGCCCTACAATTTTTGGTTCATACTGTTCTTTACCTGTTTTCGAATTTTATTATTACATATGCACAGTTCGTGCTCATGATCGGCGATAATTGCTAAATCGATAATGCTATCGAAAAACAAAACGATTGTACTGTTTAAAAGCGGGACGAAATGAAAACATTGATATTATCGGTGTGTTTTGTAATTACGGTTCGAAGAGATTATTATGTGCATTATCTTTCACACATCATGCGTCAGCAGAATTGTGTCTTCTCGACATGCATCACGTTTGTCCCATTCCTCCAATTCAGCAGCCTCGTGGTGGCGTACTCTTTATGTATTTGTCCAATATTTATGATTTTTATTTTTGATCTCAATAAACGAATTATTTATTTTATTTGCATAATTTCATTATGATCTTCCTTACTTTCTCTACTATCAAGTAATTTCTCCAAATTAATTTATCCGCAATTAAGGCCGTAGCCAGAACAAAAAAATTGGGTATGGGTCCATCTGGGCCAATTCAAATAAGAAGAAACTAGACACATTATATACGATATCAATGTGTTTTTGTTTCTCATTTCGGAAGGGGTCCCCCCTGTGGCTGCGGTCTTGTCTTTAATGTATACCTAATTATAGGATGATACGTATTTACAGTAAAACTTGCCGTTGTGCTAAAAGACACATCAATCCTATCATGATGCAATGCAACAATGTGCATTTATAGTTTTGCGTTAGGATAAGAAAATAAGTTATTTGAAAATTATTTCATGATTGCAAACATTGCTAACCACCATTCCTGACATAAATTACATAGATGAATATTATTAGAAAATGTATTTCTCAAACAATACGTTTGAAAATTTTTGTACTTAAATAGTTTTGCTAAATTTCCGCTACCATCATTTAAGTATCGACACGACGGTAAGAGATTTTCTTTTTCTTCTGTCGGTATATAGATAGTGTTTTTACACATACCTAAATTTTTGAATAGTTTAAAATTGAAATTCAATAGTTTGTGAAAATATATCATGTAAATTTATAGAAATGATTGCGTATACAGCATATTATCTTTGTTAAAACATCTCTCTTAATATGAACCAGTGAAAAACTACTAATTGACAGTTCATAGTCGCTAATTCACAAAGCACATTTGCTATGGCTGTAGATACTGAATTCAACAGCGAACTCTTCTAAATTGGCTGGAAAATCATTGAAATGTTATTACGTTTCTGCCGCTTCAAAACAATGCCTATTCACTGATCGATCCAGTGAATTTGACTGAAATCAGTGGAATGGAATCACGTGCTTTTCGCTGGAATGTATTGTTTACTAACTGATAGAGTGCGAATTTGACTAAAATCACTGGAAACAAACCAAATTCTTCGTGCCGGTAATCAGTGGTTTTCACTGAAAAACAGTGTCTATTTACTGATTAATTCAACAGTTAATCAGAAAAATAGCTTACATTTCTCAATATTAAATAATAAAAATAATTTCGTGATTTGCCTGCTGAAATGCATCTGTTAAGTTTTGTGTTATATATGGTAAAATAATCTATTTCACGAAAACGAAACCTATAAGGTGCAAATACAACTTTGTTTACTCCTCAAACTATAAAGTAGCACCTGCATGCAATTTTAAAGGTTATAAAAATGGTTAAAAATGAATAATTACGACAAACATTAGATGCATACCTGAAACAGATCGCTATTATTCCATTTTTTGGTGGCGTCTCCAGTATCTAGAATTTCGTACTTACATGTGCAACTTGTGGAACTCAAATGCGATTATGAAAACGCAACAAACAATGCAGAACATTTATTTACATTCACCTAATAAAAACTTCTTAGGCCAGAAAAACTTGCTGAAATTTGAGGAATAAAGTTCTTGCAGCCTTAAAATCTACTTTATTGACATTGTATGTAGATGTTCAGTTTTATGTAGGATGAAAAGCAAATCACTGGTTATATTCCGTGATCGATGTTAAAAGAATGTACAATTGAAGAATCAGTGAAATAGTGGGCATCAGGGTTGATTTCTGCATGTGTTTCAATAAATATAATATTTTGACTGGTTAAATAGTAAAATCAATTGGTTAAACAGTGAAATTCACTGATTTAACAGCAAAACTGGTTTTCGCTGACGCATTTGGCGTCAATCAACTTTCACTGATTCAGATTAAAAGAGCAGAAAACACCATGAACATTCTGCAGAAACATAGTAAACCGTGTACATCTATGAATTATCGCAGAGCAGTACTTTTTTTAATGGAGAATACTTCAAAGCACTCGAGCAAATTATCAGAAAAAGACCAGGGTTTATTCATGAAAAAGAAAAGTTTAAATTGATGCTTAATTTTGATGTTATATATTCATAAACATGTTTGACCACAAGAAATAAGTTATGGCTAATTATGCAGGTTTCCTTTCAACCGGAGACGATTCAGGCATTCTTCCGAATGCACATTTGTATTAGACTGATAAACTTTTCTACTATTTTGCTGAAGAAATAACTCATCTAAATATTTTCCAATGTCTTTAGATTTTTGTTAATTCTAATCAACTTATGTTATAGAATTCTTAATATATATTTAGTGCAATGACGGTATAGTAAAATGTTATTTACTTAGGCTTTTAACTACTATTATGATCATGATAAAAATGTTCTATCACTTGACTGTTTGTCCATATCATGACAAATGCTTCCTTCTCGATGTCGAGTAATATTGTTATTAGTTTTATAATGATGTATGAAGGCGCATTAACATATTTTTACTGGGATATCCTTTTTACTTAAACGTAAAGTTGTCAAATTATATTTCAGATATATGCACAAAACACTTAATGTAGGCAAAATTTGATAGACTATCTTGTGGAAATAAAACCCCTATTCTCAGAGCGCATTCAAAGCTGTGAGTTAGAAATGCTATACACTTGACAGTCTAAACAAAACGTTAAAGAATCCTTACAGACAAAATTAGTACTTTAAATCATCAGTAACTTATACAATTTTAATAAAAAATATTCATCATGAAGCTAAGTTCTTTACGACATATAGTCGAAAAATTATTAGTATAACTTTAAATTATACATATTGGATACTAGCCCGTTTAATATTTTACATGCGCTTAATGGAATTTATGATGGACAGTTTCTATGGAAGATTGAATTAATAAAGTTTCATGCGTACCAACCCAAAACGTATGAATTTGCGTAGTCTCGTCGTACATTAAAACGGGTTTCGAACTTTAGGGTAACTTTTACCGGTACGTTTGGAGGAAATTTATTAAGAACGCTTGATTCTGCAACATCGCATCAGATGTAACTAAAATGTGTAAGTAAATGAATGGTTTTCGCTCTTTTCATAATTGATGTGGAGTCTAAGTTTTAAATAAGAGATGTATTGATATTTAATATAATTTTTAATTTCTAGTAAGACTAATTTTTCATCAAGAGAGTTATCTAATACCAACATTGTAGAAGAACACCAATACCGAATTTGGTACAAACATAGCAAAAGTTATCCTTGTTCATATATCATATCCTTGATATTACAAAGTGTTGAATACTTAATCTTAATGTTAGCGCATTGGTAAAAAGTAAAGTTGACATTAAAATGCAATGACTGTATTTGCAAAGTAGTTTTATGTCGACGGAAACTCATGCGCGTATTCATATTGGCGGAAATCATTAATCATTTGTAATGGATACTGATAATTGATAAGTCCGTAATTTATATTCAATAATAGGATTTCTACACATTGTATTTCCTTGAAAAATACATAGGTATGGACTAGTCTTTATATGAATCATATACTAAACTAAATATAAAAAAATTAAATGAAAATAAAATAATGAAGTTGTAGATGGATTATGTAATTTTATAATGGGCTTACTTATTTTTCGAAAAAAATTGGCGTTGATTAGAACTGGAATGTATAATTATATCAAGCGTAATAATGACATTAGAAAAACAATCCTTAATTACCTGCGAAAAAATAAAATATGTCATCATTAGTTAATAGTATATCTTAATTATCTTTGACGGAAAGACGTGAAATTTATAATAACTATATCAATTTATTAATTATTTGATGTTTTAAACAGATCTTACCGAAGATTGGTACCTGATAAAGGAATGTAAAAACATATTTTTTATTGTTTACATATCATCTCTTTTAATCATATAATCTGCGATTTTTAGGACTTTAATCACCTTTGTGCTATGCCACTGTCTATTTCATTAACAATCTTAAACTTCAACGTAATTTATATTTAAAAATTACTGAAATGTCCATTCATTTTGATAATCTATATTTTTTAAATGACCTTTTCATACTCATCGGATAATACTGTATAAAAATTGCATGGAATATCGAATTCTTTTCCGGGAAGTCATCAGGAAAAATGTATAATAACAATATATATAGCCCTGTACATATTTGAAGTAGAATTTTCAGTATAACTCTGTTTGAAAAGAATGAATTATTTTATATTCCAATTCTACTGTTTTAAAGAATTATAAGGAGACTTGGATCGTTTTGTGATACAATTTTAATTTCTGGTACCACGAGCAGTTATTTCAAGTTGAAAACAAATTGAGAATTTATTCTAAAATTTATTTAAATGAATTCACTGCTATCTCACTTTTAAAATCTTCTTGTAATTCGACAATGTCCCAGTTTCTGTTATATGGGCAGTAATTCGTATGAAATCCTTTCAAAAGGGGATTGTTCAATTCAGGCGACAATATATAAATGCATCATGGTATGGGTCATAAAGAGCACAAATTTTTCGACTTTCTACAAAATATTCTCTAATATTGTTATATTGTTATATTTTACGCCTATAATGACAATATTTGTAATATTTTAATAAGAAGCAAATAAAAAATGTATTTAATTAATCAGTGTTAATTTGTGTCTCAATATAAAAGTCACCACGTCTCAAAAATTAGAATTTCGTAACCCATCAACCTAACATTATCCTACTCGATTATTTATTTGTAAATGACATTTTGTCTATAGAGATTTTTTTAAAAGAGAAATACAGTTCTAAAAAGACCCAAGTCCAGATCAAATGAAGACAAGTGCAACTTTTTGCACCGAAATCACTGACATCTATGAAATACGAGATGTTTAATGAAAACCATCTAAATTACATTTTAAACTGCAGTTAAAATTTTTCTTTTTCAAAAACACTTTTTTTTGGTATTTTTTCGAAAGGTCCTGCTTTGGGCCAGAGAGACTGCGCACTTATCTCCTTATCTATATAATATAATATAAAAGTAGAGAAATGCGTTTTAAATATTAATTTTATGTATTGCTGTAAATCATTTAACATTTTTTAATCCCGAAACATGGAAAATATCACTTATAAACTTTTAAGTACATGGTAATCAGGCGCGTATTCATTCGCGTTTGTCTATTTTGAAAAAAGCTACGGACACACGTGCAGCGAAAATTAAAGCTCAAGAACCAATAAAGTTTTAAAAGTTAAGAATGATGGAGCGTTAAAGTTTGTTCGAGTACAAGAAGAAAAGAGGAAGAGATGAAAATAAAGAAGATAAGAAAAGGAAAGCATAATACCAGGCTGTAAAACTGTGGTCTCGCCGATTTCGACCACATTTCGTCTTGGCTAAATGCCAGATCAAATTTCGTCCTTTTTTCGACGTCGCGTAAGTTAGACGCCAATGCAGACGTGCTTTTATGTTTGAAATTGAGTACTTAAATGTAATGTCACACTGATTAATATGGTTATTGGTATGATAGCCGATGCCTTGTTTCGTCTAGATATTCCATGTTTCATATTAAGCTTTTTAAATCACAGAGTTAGAAATAATATCTTTTTTTGACCTACTGAAGTGAATCGTTAACGTAGTTCTTACTTACTAATTCTAAGTCTAAGAACTAGTAAATGAAACTTTGGAATTATATAAATCAAGATGATGATGATGAATCTTTTATCAGTTATTTGCCCTGAACATCTTGTCTGATCCAATTTCAATCTTAATTTGCTATTTCTAGTTTGAAAAGAGAAACTATTTGTAAATGATAAAAGATATTTTCATTTTGAACGAATTCATGACTTTTTCAAACCATATCATAGTATGTATTCATAGCGATTTAATTATTTAGCAGCCACTAGTATGGCTTCGTTTATAATATATATTATAATATAATATCAAAAGTTCTTAGACTTAGTTAGACTACGTTAACGGTTCAATTCAGTAGGCCAAAAAAAGGTATTATTTCTAACTCTGATTTAAAAACCTTAATATGAAACATGAAATTTCTTATAATACATTGATGACATTCAATAAAATATTACTGATCTCCACAATCGCAGAAAATAGATCACGAAATTACGTAGGTAAGGATCACCACATAGATAAGCTCGTATTATTCCGTGGCCGTTTTTCTGCACAGACAAATTCAAATCATTAGTTACAGCAAGTGATGTTTAATCACACCCATTGTTTTTCTTGATTTCAAACGCCTAATCCAGATACAGATAGCAGGAATGAAAAATTGTAATCGCCTGAAGCTGAAATTTGCCGCAAAGGTTCAGCGCCATATTTCACACTGCATTCCAGCACGAGAATGGTTTATGGTATCTTTGACCGAACGTAAAATCGGCGGAAACTAAAACCGCTATTTTGGCGTTAGCATTGAAAAAGCTGATGCAAGAAAACATTATGTTTGCACGGTTCGTAAACCTGGTATGGATTATGAGAGACGCAGATGGGATGCTTTGTCATGCTTGACTTGAGAAAATAATAAAAATAATAATTCGTTGAATAGCGACGGTATGTCATTACACTAGATCTTATTTTCATTGTTTGAGTTATCTATGTTATGTTTTTTAAATCCTGAATAAGCATAGATTTAAAAACTTAGAACAGTTGCATATCTATCAGTTACAAATCAAGGAGTAAAAATGTTTTTTTCCTAATGATTTGAAGATCTGAAACGTTATTTGCAATTAACATTAAATACTAAGAAATCATTCTTGAACAACGACTATTAGTATTTGATGTTAACTTAGCATAATATTTCTTTATTCCCATACAAATATACGTTTATAATTATAAATTATTCTCATGATGTTATGATGTCCTTAATAACAATTCTGATAATATCCCATTATACTTTAAGTTTATTCACAATTTAACGTATTTATAATCACTAATCCTAGAATGTTATGCATCGATATTAATAATACGTGAAAATAATAAAAAGAAAAAAAATAAATAGACGATACTATACATCAGTCTATATCAAACTATAAAGCAAATGGGAACTCTTATTTTTATATAAATATATATACGTTATTATAACTATTGTTAATATTTACTTAACCTTCTGTAAATATTGGGTATAAATTATCAAGATTCAGCAAAAGGGACAAAAGGGTGCCACGATCATGACTTGGAGCGCAATTTTCAGTCCATCCGAACTTTGCATTGGCGTTATTTTAATAAGAACCCCCATCATCTAGAGCTTGAAAAGTTCTTTGTCAAAATAACCATATAATAAAAATTGAGTTCAAGCTCAAGGTCGTTGGGTGGCTCTATGTCTCATTTCTACTTGTATACAGGTCGTTACTTGAAATTTGCTTTTGCAGAGACAACCTGCGCATTAACGGATTAAAATAAAACACCATGTATTCTCTAAATCAAAATTAGTAAAAAATAGTATACTGTAAGAAATATCTATAGTAAACTTCAAACAAATGCTTGACGTTTTTTTACATCATAAAAGTACTGTAAACTTACATCAAAATTTGTCAAAACACAGTAAAAAAGTACTTGAAAGTACCTTTCAGTAACATGTTGTAATTTTCAATATTTTTAATGTAGAAATATTAAGTAAAATCATCGAATTTATTACGTGAAAAGAAATTCGTAAAAGATCCAAATAATATGCTCGGATTTTCCGGCAAACATAATTAATAATTATAATAATAATAAACGTCTTTATTGCACAAAATTAAGGTTGTACAAAGGGCGAGGCGCAGCACAATACTGTTTTACAGCCTGACCCGACTAATACAGAGATATCATATAATTATAACGCTATTTTGAATAATGTTAATAATAATTAATAATTATCGGTGAAACGCATATACTATAAACTAATGAAGCTAATTTCTACAAATTTATGTTAAATTTATTTACGCAACTAATAGCCCGAGAACATATATTAGTAAGTAACGAATATAACCTATCCATCTATTTACGGCGTTCTAACGCTTTCAGATGCAATTTAGCTTTAGATAAGAAAGAAAGAAAATTCATTTCCAGTCTTGAAAATCTTTCTGCATTTTTCATGACCACAGTGTAGCGGCATTATTCTATGCAGGTGGTGATGCGAAATATAAGATTTCCAATGGACACAGATAAAGTTAGAAAATTTGCATAAATACATGCAGCACTTAGGAATATCGAGACATATTGGTCTGTACATATTATTTATTAACATAAGGTTATCAACCTATATTACGAACAAACCCTTCCTAACACTCACTAAGAGAGAGAATGAGAAAGAGAGAATATTATCCTACTTCCCTTTCAAGATTCCCTTTTACTTTTTCCCTTTACTTATTTTTTCTTAGAGAGATATTAATCTACATAAAACACGGTTCCAATCTACTTGGAATTACTTACTTCTATCAAAATTTTAACTATGTGCCTCGACACTCAGCAAAAATCATAATCTAACTTAAAATATATGACCAAATTAATCAGGAGTTTACTATCGGTAGATCGAAATGGATTGCACATTACTTAAACTCGATATTTTTGGTTCCCTTACTTCCAACTGGATTGTACTGATCTCTAAAAATTTTCATTGGTGTAAAAATACTTTTTAAATAATGTTTTAAACTCTGCCCTGGGCAAATCTCGATGAATGCGATATATAGGCATATACTACATATTCTTATGTAATTTGACAACATAACATTGCAATTTACAATATATATACAATATATTAAAACCGCGACAGAATGTTGTAAACTCACAGAATAAACGGAATTTTACAACACATTATTTAGAAATTGTAGATTTACAAGAAAATGTTGTAATTTTACAAAATAAATTTTGAAATCGCAATATTTATTGCAATTTTACATTATTTTCGTACTGTAATTTTGTTATAAAATTACAACCACTTTTAACAGTGTAATTTAAAATGAAATGTGCGTTTCTCAAAATTAGTCTATTCTTCAAATACATAATTCACTAATAAATAGTAAAAATTATAAAATTATACTAATCGCAAAATTGATGCTATGATAATATTTAATTGATGAAATAGTAGATTTTCACTGTTTATTATTAACATTTATTAACCTAGTTTTAATTTAGTTTAATTTAGTAACCTAATTTTAGATTATGAATTAATAGTTTTCAGCTAACAAGTTAGAGAGTAAATTTCGTACAAAGCACTAATTATTTCTTGAACTTAGACTAATATATCATTTACAAAATTGATAATTCTACAGATGGTTTCGCTGTAGCTAAACACCTATGTAATTTACTGATATTTTTACGGTATATTTGAAAACATGATAGAAATATAGCCTTTTTCTTTTTTTTGTTGATATATTCTTATTTTTGTAATTGTGTATTGTTTTGATAAATATATTTAAAACATAGTTTTAACATAGTTCGTGATATTAGTATTTTGATATTTCGTTAATTCTTTAACGAATACATGTAAAATAATGAATGGAAAATATAGGCCGAGTATTGTTTCTTGGAAAAATTACAATATTGCATTGTGTGGACAGAATATAATTGAAAAATGAAAACGGATATGAAATAATTTAATGAAATAATTACCATACACATGAGCAACAAGTTCAAAGTTAATTTCTTAACTGTTAAAAAATACAGTGTAACTACATTATTTTAACCGTTTGTCAAATATATTTCTACAACTATAGAAAATTCTTAATGTTTAATATATGTATATGTAATATGGATAAATTTAGCAAGTTGATAATTTATGTAGCATATGAAAATATATAGGTTGGATTTAGCTTGAGTATGTATTTTTTTATATAGTCTCGAGTGTGTATTGTTTTTTGAATTTTTCAGCATTATTTTTAGTAGGGATTTAAGATCATCATTATACATTGAATTGTCTAATCCCTCATAGGATAACACCTTACCTCGTGGTTGAGTATAAGAGTGACGTAAATTTATGAAAACTCGCAGTAACCTTACTTCACTCTAAGATAAATTAGCGGTTGTTGTTAGTGTTGTTTCTGAAATTATTGCTGTTTTTTTCAGCTCATGTGCTTTGAAAATGTTGTTTATTTAAGATTTTGCGGGTTTTTACATTTATATTTTTTTAAATTTGAAGAGCTTACTAGAAATGAGTGTTGATGTGAGTATTAATAAAAAAATACGTATAAAAGATTAAAATCACATCCATCTAGTTAGAAAAGGAGATCCTAACTCTTGCAACTCCTGCAAATGAAACATTGGAATTAAACATGTACTGTTGTTTTACCCGGCATACTAAGAAGTAAGAATTAATTTTAACATAAACGAAGAAATTATTAAATAAACTAACAGACCGCAGATATTGAAAGCATAACATTCCTGAAGGAACGAAGTAACTATCTCACAATTAAAATGTCGCGTGCAACTATAAATAAACAAATAACAACATTTGGATGCTATCACAACATCACGTTAAAAAAGTTTCATGACACGTGAATCAGTAATAGAACGATTTACTTCCCTGCCAAAAAAAAAATATAGAACACGATTCAGAAAACATATAGAGCACCATAGAAATTATATTTATTAAGAAAAAAGTAGCTAAATACCGGAATATTTACGTTCTGGAAATGTTGAAGGCTTACATTGTTATTAAAAACTTCCGTCAAAACCTAAAACAGTAAGTAATATTGCGAATCCCGTGTAAAAAGACCTGGTCCTAAATTAAACTTTGTATGGTTTTTGCACCATTGTATAGTTATTGCACCATACGAAGTTAAATTTAGGACGACGTCTTTTTCCACGGGATTCGCAATATTTCTTACTTTTTTTTTTGTTTTGATGGAAGTTTTGAATGAAATTGTATGCCCTCAACATTCCTATAACGTAAATATTCAGGTATTTCTCAGCTTTTTTTCATAATAAATATAATTTGTATGGTGCTCTATATGTTTTCTGAATCGTTCTATAGTATTTTTTCGACAGGATTTATAAGAAACAAAATCAGTTCGAATATAAAAGCCACATGTTTGTAATATGCTAATCATATTTCTTCACCATATAAGATTATTATTTTAATTTTAAATTTAATATTTCTTTAGAGTAAACAATAAAACAGTGTAATAAGATATTTGTTCTGTTTACGAAGCTTCATGCCATTTTATTCGTAGTAAACAAAATTATTTTCATATTAAGTGAAACGTTATCGAATAACATGCTGAGACTGTCTTTTAGAAAAGGGGTGGGTAAAAAGATTATGTAAAAAAACTGCAGGCAGTGGGAACCCTGGCTAGTTCCCGCGCTACCGAGTAGTTTTGCTGAATAGGCTAGTGTCAAGGTCCCGTTCGCAGTGAATCGTTCGCTACGTCGATCGTTGAGTATGGTAATGGCGATGGTAATGTTGATGGTAATGGCCAAACGTGCTCGTCCATTGTCGAGACTTCTCGCGCCTTTAGAATTGTCCGTGTCTGCGCACATATGAGCCACTTTATAGTCATGTGCGTTTGTGCTTGTGTTGAACCAAAGTTTCCCAACCAACTACGCAGCGATCACGATTCTCAAATCGAGAAATCGAAAGAATGATCTCACTTATTCATAACAATCGATGTCGTATCGATAAGTGAAAATACGCAGTGGAAACGGAACCGGAAGTCGACGTATCGAAGTGTAAAGCTTTCGATTGGATTGCCCTATTCGACGCAGCCATTATCGTTCTGGAAGAGATAGGGAGAAAGTTTTGGCATTCGAAAGAGAAATTCTTAAGAAACGAAAATTAGTAATATATATAAGTGTGAAAAGTTTTTAATAACCAGTTTAGTTATCGGAGAATTACCCCATTAACGCCGGGAAGGACACATTTCCTACTTTAATTTCATTCAAATATTTCATATAAAAATTAAAGTTCAAAAAAATTGAAATGTATGTGTATTATTATTTTCGAAATCTGTGATTTCAATGGAATAATCAAAATTGAGCTATCTTAATTACAAAATTAAATGTAAAAAAACGGGTATACTTTTATATAAAACATTTTTTTCTCATGGAAAGAGTATTTGCTGACACAAAATTCTTTCGCTATAGGTGAAAAAAATAGTTGTAGTATTAAGATATATTTTTAAATATTCAGAACGTGTTGATACAGTTTGTTAATTTTTAGAAAATTAAGAAAATCGAAATTGTGAAAAAAGTCACTTAAAAAATCTGAAAAATATTAAAAGAAACTAATTCTAAAATATTTTATTCTAAGACTACTTTCTCAAAAGTTTTCAGTTTTCGAGAAACAAAATTATTAATCATTTCTAGATTTCAAGAGTAATAATTTCTTTTGTCGAAAATTGTAGACTTTAGAAAAAATTTCCTTACAATAAAATTACCTTAGAATGTTTTAAAGAATACACCAAAATTTTTTCAGATTTTTTAAAAATTTCGTTTTTCTGAAAATTTAAAAATAAAAAATGATATGAATATATTCTGGAATTTTGGCATACTCTTTGATACATTCTAAGAGATTTTTATTCGTAAAAAATTTGTCTAAAGTTGATAGTTTTCGTGAAAAAATGTGTTAACCTTTAAAAAGAAATTACTCACTGCAATCGCCATTTTGTGATCACGATGTTATTTTGTTAATATTTTAAAAATACATCCTAATACTACAACTATTTTCTTTACCTTTAGTTAAGGAATTTTTGTGACGCTTTTGGTGAGAAAAAAAATATTATATTCAAAAGTACAACTAATGTTTTGCTCTTTCTTTACATTTAAATCGCTATATTTAATTTTCTAATCATGATAGCTCAATTTTGATAACTCTATTGAAAAGAGCAACCTTAAGTATAGTATGATACATACCTTTCAATTTTGAAAAAAAGTTGTCCGACTACTGCTTCTGATGGTGGTATACCAAACAATTCTTATAAAAAAATAAAGACGTTACAAAAATATTGTAGCCTCAAAAAGATTTAGGATTTAAAATGACGGGGGTTTGCAAAAAGTTTTCATTTCAGGTTATTTTTTATTCAATCTATTAATAAGCACTAAGTCTTGAATATTAATAATTGCTAGGATAGACAGAAAATTTGGAACATGTAATTTTGAGAAAAACACCTTTAAGGATACAAGTAGTAATGTCACTAGGTTTGCAATTTTTTTTTACAAAAACAGATAAATGTGGCAGTAGTAACGATGGGTAAATGGATGCCCGAAGAAAAGTAATAAAAAATGAACATTTTTGTTTGCTATAAATTTCACACAAAATGGAGTTACGAATGTAATTAAAGCTCATAACAATATTTTTGAGGCATCAAAATAAAATGAGTGATTTTCTAGAAGCTTGACATCGTCAAGGAAACTAAAACATCAATCAGGTTTAAAAAATTGTAATTCTTTAACAATTGAAATATTGAACATTGAAAAACAACATTTAACATTTAAATATGATATCAAAAGCACGATTTTTTAAAGTGTTTACTAGACTTCTCTTAAAATTTAGTGACATTTATATTAGAATGAATTGTTTTACTATAATTTCAACATTGAGTGACGACTTTTCATTCGTTATTTACATAAACAAATTTCCAGTGAGCACGCCCAAAAAGTTAAACAACAAAGCATGGTAGATGAAAGCAGGATAGACATATAATGATAAATTGAATTCAGTACATAGAAGAAAAAGACATGCTACACAAAACAAAAATTAGTAGGTTAAAACAATATTTCGTGAGGAGGATTATAATTCCCGAGTGGAAATCATTGCAGGTTACCTGATTATTACCGCGCCTGTATAGGCCTAATTGTCACCGAACCTTGCCCTGATCAATATTTAATAAGTCTATCCTTGTCAGGCATTCTTGATTCGTCGACGATCGCTAAACTGCTATTCACAGGTACTGTCTAATAATGATACCACAGACAATCCATAAAATCCGTAAAAAGTGAATAAAAAATGTTTAATAACAAGTTTCATTTAAATATTAGTGATATTACAAAGATTAATTCCGTTACTTTTAAGAAAAGAGAATTTTTGAAAATTGAGAATAATTTGGTGAACAAATTGGGGCTAGGTTTTCGATAAGTTTACGTAATCACTCAATCTTAAATTTAGTACCTAATTGAAAACTTCGTTTTTCAGTGCAGTGTTATCAATATGATGCCGACATTTAAATACACTTGACATTAAAATCATAATGATCCTAACTGAAATATGGGTAGAACTATGTTCTTGCAGTAATACAAACAGAAGACTTAACAACTATCCGTGAAAATTGATAAAAGAAATGCTAATACCACTAATAACTATGACCTTTAGTATAAAGTATAACATATTTAAAACACGAAAAAGACATTTAATACTCGATATATTGGTATCATCCGTATATAAAATGTCTTCTGATAGGACTCTACTACATTATAGTTACAATCGAATATTTGGCACTTAAGAAAATATCTAGTTTCCTATTACTTGTATAAAATATTACAAAAATAAAAAAAAAATAATTTAATTAGAGAAAATTAAGAATTGGATGTTTCCACAACGACCGTACTTTCTGCGAAGAAATAAATGCCGTCGAAACAAAACGCACTTATCGTTTATTAGGAAGTAAAATTACAAATTTATCGCTTCCGCGACTTATACTTGAATTACCTGTACCTAACAAGCATTGCCTGGATCTGGCGCAGCTCCAACCAGGAAGAGTTTGAATACAAGGAAGTTAAAATCCGCCATCGTTAAAAAAGTTTGCTTGAAAACTTAAAATCATACGTTATAAAATTTAATTTTCGGATTAATAAGTTCGTACTAATTGCAAAGTTACTAAAACGGAATAATCCTTGTTTCTCAGGAAGGTGCATTGAACTTATTCTTTCAGATATTTGCATATCGTACTAAGATAATTAAAAAATGCGATTTTATTCTGCAAAAAAAATAAAACATTATAAGAACTGAATATTACAGAATCTTAAAGATTATGTATGTACAATAACTAAATGTATACAAAAAGTGGTGAAGAATGACTTCAGATAGGGATGTGAATAAAATGTAAAAGTTGGAAATATAATAAGAGATGATTTCTGCAATAAATTAAATGGTGACAGAAGGTTACTTTTCTTACCGAATGATAATATTAATCGATGAGTAAACATATTACTAATATCACACCCATCCACTTTCCGATAAACTGGTTCGTTAGTATGTAACTTAAATATTACATAATGCGTAGGTAGACATGCTACATAGTACCGTCGGCGAACGTATGCCGTTAATTGCCAGTCTCAAGTAAATTTCGCAAATGTATTCCAACCACATGAAAACCTTATTCAAGCACTCTGCATGCAATAAAATGCGTTTATAATATACTCGATCCTAATTCCTTCCAATTTTTAGTATGTTACCTTTTTTATATTTCCGTCGCTAACATGCATCTTATTCTTTCTTACATTTCATGAATAAATAACATAGGATGCATGTCGACTAGATTAGTGATGTGAAGGAACAATTTAAGTATTGATTCCCTCGAGTAATCGAATGGGGTGATTCGTTTCATCTGGAAGATATTGCGGTTTTATTATCGCCTATTTAATTTTATTCATTACACATATGCTGTATCGGAAATGATTCACTAATGGGTAATGAATGATGAGTGACATTACTTATAAATCTTGTATTCGTCATATCTATCTACTGTTAAGATGGAATGTCGGAAATTTATAATCGCAATTTAATTACAAAATAAATCACACGTGATGTAACTTTCTCGGTTTGCTTTAATTTGAAAATAACTTACGTTTGTTTAAAGATTATTTAAGTATCCTAAAGACTCGTTAAAGAAGCAAAAAAACGAGATTGCAAGTTAAAAGATTTTCTTGGAAACGAAATAAATAATCAAATGATTCTTGAGTGAAAATCAACATTAAAATAAAAACAAATGAACAAAGCACTGAACGGAAATCATTCATATACGCAGTGATTTATATTAGCCATGCAGTATCTTTCATTCATGTCTATTTTACTTGTTCTTGCTAATAGTTGCATTTAGTATATACACGTTGCTATACTTTTTCTTCGGTATTTAATAAAAATTAAATCTATGTAATGATAGAGGCAAAGTAAGAACTTTTGGCCTTATATGGTAAGATATGTTGCAGTACATCTTTTTCAAATCAGATAGTAACATCACTTTTTAAAGGAATATTTTTTTTGTATATGGAACAATACGTAACAGAAATGTAAAATTATAATGGAACTTGTGTTTCTAGCGCTTTTTACATCAGGAACTCGTTTGGATAATTAGTGATGATTATATATATTTAAATATATTTGGTCGAATAATAGTAAAGAAACAAGAACAAGCATTACTACAAAAAGAAATAATCTGGTTCCTAGGAATTAGTGGATATTAAAACAAATAGTTTCTGAGTAGAAGATATGTCACGATTCACTTATAAAATGTTAAGTTCTTTAATACAACTATCGCAAAATGACACAAAAAAGCCACTTAATACTTTTGGGATTCCCATGAAATGTTGAAAATCTTCTAGCATTTCTGCGTAGTTAGTTAGGTGTTAATTTATTGCAGTATAAACGTTTCAAAGCCATAATCCATAAATGGCAAGAACTAAGTTCCTGAAAAATAATGGCACATTGTGTGGCATATACCTACATTTGTAAGCTTCAACATAATACGTTCTCACTATTTTATGTTAATTATATCTCATGCTAGTTGACATTATGTCCTTCGAATATCACATTCTTAGTACAAGCTCAAACAAAAAAAAAAAACAACTCCATTAATTGTATCTTCCAAAACTAATAATTAGTTACATTTTGAAATCCCTGACAGCATTTGGAACAATATTTGTACTGGATATCAGAAGTTTCAATGTTCCTACGTAAGAGTCTAAAGTAAATTTTATTTACTACACTTAAAATTAAATAAATAGGAAACGAGATTATGTAAATAAGAAATTTATGCATAATTTCTTACATGAATTCTTAAATAAATAAATTCGAAAGTTTGTACTTTCGGTAATAGAATTTTTAATCATATGTAGATTAAACATAAAACCGCTGCATGAACTCGAAACAAGTTGTGTTCACAAAAGTTATAATAAGTAACAAGTATCCGTATACTATTCCAAATTTTACAGTCGTATGTATACTACAAAATAAACAACTTCTCTTCTCTTGCTTATCTCTTGAATGGATTTCGAATTTTTAAATGCCTTCTGAATTTATCGGAAAGATATGACAGTTGAACTTGAACTAAATTTGGAGATTACTCCATATGCAGATTATAGGTAGTGTTTTTTTGACAAAGTGACAGCATAATTTCTTTCTGATGAAGAACTATCACTTACCAAATGTCAATATCAAAATAGATGTTGGACTGATAATTCAATATGTAAAATTTAATTGCACATAAAAGAGTTAAATATCAATGTAATTATAGGTCAATAACTTTGCACCGAAAAATGATTTAAATTATTGGTTTTCTTTGTTGGTTGAAATGCTTCTTAACAATCTCAATGGCTTACATAATCGCTGTAAAAAATAAATCAATTTTGAAAACTAAAATGAATTCCTAGAAATATCGGATAGTAATTTAAGAACATTTTTATCATGAAAAAATAATAATTTTTTTATAATAAGAACTATGTACTATTGGATTTTGTGCGCTGCAAGGTATACTTTTCAAAAATTTTGATAATTTCTTCTTAAACCGTTTTAACACAAACTAATAATCAAGTCAAATTTTGTACAACAGACAACTTTAAAGTTACATTATTTAATTTTTCGATTCTGAGTTTAAGACAATTTTTTGTATAAATATAAATAATATATTCAGTAATAGGTATTCCAACTTGTAAATACCGTTTATACAAATGTTAAATTAAATCCCAAAGCTTCATTAGGTTAAATGTACTACTCTGATAAGAACCAGATATTAAGCATATTTAAAAAGCATTGAATGGAGATTTATAAATTCTCTATTTCTTTTGAGAAAAATACACTTCAATGTAATTAAGTTCTCATTAAGAATACTCTCAAATTAACGAAGAGTAATTTTTAATTGGTAATTTAACAATCTTTCGGATAAAAACACCAGCTGTTTAGAACTTATTTTAAAGAAAACATATTAATCGCAAGTGTGAGCATAAATTCGAATCGAAAATATCTCTAGCATGTTGACATTTGCAGAACTTCCGGTCGTAAGTCAACATCGACAACTGGTGGATTTGCATTTACATTTGAAATCACGTTCGTTTCTATGCAACCTGTTAGCGAACAAATCTCATGAGGACATACTGGTATCCCCCATGACGAAATCGTTGCATTAAAGCTTGTCAGTTTGTTATTCTCTTTTAATATTAGAATTTACTGAGCATATAAATATAGCGCAAATAATATATTTGCAACTGAGTCTTAAGGGGATGCACCAGCTTTATTTTGATCTCCTTAAATTGAAATTATCAGAAAATGTTGTATTATTTTTCTTGCATCATTTTTCACTTAAAAAAATATAGGGTTGTCAAAAAAAAAATTTTATATTTGAGCAATTTAGAATTTTTATTTTTTCGAAATTTTTATATTTTTTGAAATCCATAGAAGTTTTTTGAAATCGGAGAATAAACATAGCAAAAAAGTGGCGTTAACAAAAATTGCAAATTGTAAAACTAGATACATTTTTTCTTCTAAAATGTTTTTATGTTAAAAAGTCTCTAAATTGTTCAATAAAATTTTTGTATTAACCATAATCTAAAAAGGTTATTGAAATTATAAAATAAACATAACAAAAATTGGTATAAAAAAATATTGAAATTTGTAAAACTAAACCCATTTTTTTACTAAAATTTTTTAATGTTTACATTAAAAAATCTTTAATTGGTCAGAACATTTTTTTCTATTTACATAAATAGGGGAAAGGGTTCAAAAGTGTAAATGAAGCATTGAAAAAAATGGGCATCAAAAATATTGAAATTTATAAAACTAAATTTCTGCTAAAAATAGTGAAATGTGTTGACTGCGGTAACACTTACATGACAGTTGATGTAGGTGAAAAAGAATGTAATGGATTTGTTAAAAAAATTGTTCTCCAATGTGAAGAGTGTTTAGGGCGAGTTTTTTCAAACAAGTGAATAATTTCTTGTATATCATTCAATATCCGAAAAGTTCTTATACTGAAAATGTTAAAAAAATGTTGTCCAAATTATGACGAGGTACCTATTAAGTAGCAGCTTTAATATTTAAAAAAAATGTAAATAGACGGTTTTAAACTTGTTGAAGAGGCAGATGGAATTTGTCCCTAGGTGTCGGTATCAGTTTGTACAAGTTTACGGACATGGTTAGTGATAGCAATTGTTGTAAACAGTAAAAAGATGATACGTAAAATTTGTTTTTTTTGATTATATCTGTTGAATCGTTGCAAATACGATAAAATATCAACAGTAGCGTTTTGTAACAATTAGAAATATCTACAAAATGAGAATAGGATCATACAAATCCTACTATTAGTTCTCTTGTAAAATGTAAAAAAAAAATCAGCCTTTTTGTAACTGATATAATTAAATAACGCGCTTATTTTTAGACTTTATTAAGGCTTATTAATTTCAGATTACTATATGCATTAACGCCCCTTAAATTTTTTTAAAATTCCACCTTTTCAGTATAATACGACTGGACTAATATTCGTTGATAGACAATGTATATTTGTTGGTATAGGTAACGACAATGGTTGTATATTTGCGTTATTATCATCAACCAATGTTGTTAATTCAGATATAGTTGAATTTTCTACGATTTTTGTAGTTACTGTTAAAATATGCAACTATTTCTGAAATTTACATAAAAACTAACAAGGTAGCTAAAAATGCGCATGATTCTATAAACTAATAGGCACGATATGTTAACAACTATAAGGGCAACGTTTAATAATGATAGCTACCAATAGACACGAACGATGATGATGTAACTGAATCACGATGATGATATCAAACAACAGTATTTTTTACTCTAAACCTAAATTGGTAAACAATTATTAATGAAGAAGTGAAAAGTCGATGATTAACGTAGTGAGGCTTTTTACTAATAAAGAATATACAAAACTACTAGTTCATTACAATATCTACTAATCTTAAATTAGTAATAGTAATTTTTTAAATCTTGTAACTAAAACGAATTTCTTCAATCTAAAGAACAAATTAGTAGTTTTTTTAAGACTTTAGTGACAAAAATGATTATCGATGCCTGACGTTTAACTCCTGAATTGTATGTATTTCAGTATCTAGTTAAAAAATAATAAATGGGTGAAGAATAATGGATCTTTCAAAACGGGAGCATATATAAATTCATAACGTGGATATGTAAATCCAAAATTTCGTTGCAACTGCACTGAAAAAAATCTTAGTTGATTTGACTACTTTTTAACTTCTGAATGTATTTCAGTAGGTCCTTACCGGAATTTTATAGGTTATATAGTTACAACCCTAAAGGAGTTAAATCAACAAAAAATATAGTTATGGAAACGACATTTTGGCAGTTAATTGTAGTACGTTTAAAAACATTTTTTTAGAGTCTAACTGCCTAGTATACTAAAAACTATTCAACATATATATGCTGGCGCAATATACTTTTAATTGAATTTAACAGAACTACATTTTTAGTTGATTTAATTTCTTTACGGTTGTAACTGCTAGTTGGTTTAATTTCTTTACGTAAAATTTTAAACGTATCGAACTGCTCTGCGCAGCTAAAAAGTAGCTGTATCAACTCACAATTTTTCTGGAAATGTTGTACTGAAATTATTTTTAGTGCAGCTGTTGGTGGTTGCTTTTTTATTATATTAGTGCATGTCTTTTTGAGTTTTATGCATAGTATCGCGTTTCTTGATATCCAATCGTTCGGAATACTTTTTCGTTTACTGGATAAATAATATTAACTTAAGTAAAAATAGTAAAATTAACAACATCAACAACGTTATACTAACAAAAAAAGTATTTCTTTCAACTACTATCGACTCAATTTCTCATCGGTAGTTGAATTTGTCAAGTAAATTTTTGTCAGTGTGCAAGGAATCTCTTTGAAGATCTCTTTGCCATTGATGGCATCATTGTCACAAGACCCTAATTTACATTCAACTAATAAGATTGACAGGCATCTTCACTATCACAAGAATGGACCATAATGATGTCCAACAAATTTCGAACTTAATATGAAATTTTCTGCGTTTATGTTCTAGACTGTTTAGTTAAACCGCGTGCTCTTGGCGCACGTGTTCAATCCACGACCACGTCAAATACAATGCAAGTTACGAACTCGATCGGTATAGGCTGCTAGGAAGGTGGTTATTTATCCCCGGACTCTTATGCAGAAAACAAATGTAGATATGGCACATTGCGTATTCGCTGGCGCCAACGATCGTGTTTCGCGATTATTCGCTCCGACGCGACGCGAGCCTACAGCTATCGAATAACCCAGACCATTCGTGAAAGAATATTCGCGATTGCGCAGTTCGCCACGGCAGGCCGATATACCGATTTTCCATGTAAGTTCCTGGGTTACACCTAGTGTTTCAGAATGTCCTATATTTATATATATATATTTATATACAGGGTGTCCGAAAAGTATGGAAACACTCAAATATCTCGGAAAATCGACATCGAATCGAAAAAGTAAAAATACACGTATTCAATGGTTTCAAGAGAGCTATCCAGTGACACCTAACACAACCCCCCACCCCCACCCGCTGGGGGTGATAGAGGGGGTAACTTAAAAATTTTAAATGGGAACCCCCAATTTTTATTGCAGATTTTGCTTCCTCAGAAAAAGTTACGTAAATTTTGCCTACCATTATAATTGTTTTTGTTGACAGATGGCGCTGTAATCAACGAAATTAAAAAATTATTCTAAAAAGTTTTAAAAATCTCGCGAAAAACACAACGGATCAAAAAAGTAAAAACACACGTATTTAATGGTTTCAAGAGAGCTATCCAGTGACACCTAACACGACCCCCCACCCCCACAGGCTGGGGGTGATGGAGGGGGAAACTTAAAAATTTTAAATGGGAACTCCCAAATTTTATTGCAGATTTCTCTTCTTCAGAAAAAGTTACGTAAATTTTACCTATTATAATTATTTTTGTTAACAGATGGAGCTGCAATCAGCGAACCACGTACCTGGAATAGCGGACCACGTTTCCAAAATTTTAAATGACGTCTTTTGCCTTTAAATATTTCAAAGTTCACCGATTCTTACCGCGAGGAGGTAGACGATTTTGAGAATCTTTTTTTTTTATTTTTGTATATTTTTTTTTTGTTTTTACCTTTTATTTGTTTTTTTTTTTATTTTTTTAATTTTTTTTCTATTTTAAAGTTTAAATTTTCCTTCGCTTCTATTTTCTTTACTGGATTTTTAACATGTCTATGCCCACTAATTTATAAGATGTTCGAATTGAAGTCCTTCAGCAACTTGACAATATCCCAATCGTGCATAGAAGTTATCATAAACTTTTTGCAGCATTTCTTGAGATACTGTATTAGAACCTTGAATTATTTTTTCTTTCAACTCATCAATGTCTTTTGGTTTCGTTTCGTAGACCTTGTTCTTCAAGAAACCCCAGTAAAAATAGTCCAGAGGAGTTAGATCAGGTGACCTCGGTGGCCACTCGATCGAACCCCTCCTACCAATCCAACGTCGGGGGAAAATATTATTTAATAGATTGCGTACAATCAAACCAAAATGACAAGGAGCTCCATCCTGTTGAAACCAGACATTATCAAACGCTATACCAGCAATATTTCGTATTGCCGGTATAATCTGGTTATTTAACAAATTACAGTACCTTTCAGCCGTGAAATTCTCTTCAACGAAGAAAGGCCCAACAATTTGATTGCACAAAATGCCAGCCCAAACATTGATTTTCTGTGGATGTTGTGTGTGAGTATCTCTCATCCAATGAGGATTTTCGTCCGACCAATATCGTAGGTTGTGCCTATTAACTTCTCCACTCAACTGAAACGTAGCTTCATCAGAGAAGCATATCCAGAAAGGAAATAATTCATTTTCGTCACAACGTCTCATCATTTCCTCACAAAATTCTAATCTCCGATCGAAGTCATCTTCCGAAAGTTCTTGTACATATTTTATTTTATATGGATGGAACTTATTTGCTTTTAATATTTCATGGACAGACGATTTGCCGATACCAGTGGCTTGCGCAATCTTTCTTACCGAAGTATGGACGTCCTCAACGACACTTGCACAGACCGCTAAACTGTTGTCTTCGTTCGTGGACGTTTTTGGTCTTCCTGATTTTGGTCGATCATTGACAGAGCCAGTATCTTGAAACCGAGAAACAGTCTTACAAACAGTTGATTTGCAAATAGGTAGACGATCAGGATGGGTATCATTAAATTGGCGGACGACTTGTTCGTATGTTCTTTTTTTATCGCCGCATCCTCGCAGAATAAGGATTTCGATCCTTTCTTTTTGTGTCAAAGACATAGTATGCCAAATTACAACAGGAGGCAGAATACAGAATGTATCGAAATGGAAGAAATATGAAGCAAAGAATGAAGAAATAAAAGAAATATAAAAAATTAGAAGAAATTCAAATGTTAGAGAAACATTACATTAAGTATCAAATAGCGAGAACGAAGAGAATTGCGATTTTTTGCGGTACGAATTTGACCAAGTTTTCGACAAGAGTGACGCTCGCATGTGTAATTTTCACAAAGCTGAAAAATAACCGAGACCTTGACTCATTCAAACAATAGAGCTTAACTAATACTAAGACGTGCTGTTTTGATTTGGACGCTGACGATGTTCGATTATTGACTACTTTCTCTGTAACACTGGCAGTTGAAAAAATCGACCGAGCGTATGCAATGGGTTTCCGCAAGCGATACCTACAGTACTTTCACACAAGTATACAAAATCACAGTCATGCAAGAAAGCCATAACACCATATGCGGATTTGGTCACCATTTACGCTATTCGGATACACGACATTCACTTCCTCGTAGAATAAGGATGTCGATTCTTCATTTTTCTGTCAAAAACTTTGTATGCACAATTACAAGGGGGGAGCGAATAAAGAATTTTAATATCTGGAAGAAAAGGTAAGCAAATACATTAAAAAAAAACATAAAAAAATTTAATAGTGAAGAATAAAAAAAAGGTAAAAAACAGAAATCAAATAAAAAAAAAAGTAAAACAGAAGATTCTCAAAATCGTCTACCTCCTCGCGGTGAGAATCGGTAAACTAGAAATATTTAAAGGCAAAAGACGTTATTTAAAATTCTGAAAACGTGGTATGCTATTCCATGTACGTCAAGTTAAATATTTTTTAGTAATTTTTTAATTTCGCAGATTGCAGCTCCATCTGTTAACAAAAATAATTATAATAGGTAAAATTTACGTAACTTTTTCTGAAGAAGAGAAATCTGCAATAAAATTTGGGAGTTCCCATTTAAAATTTTTAAGTTTCCCCCTCCATCACCCCCAGCCTGTGGGGGTGGGGGGTCGTGTTAGGTGTCACTGGATAGCTCTCTTGAAACCATTAAATACGTGTGTTTTTACTTTTTTGATCCGTTGTGTTTTTCGCGAGATTTTTAAAACTTTTTAGAATAATTTTTTAATTTCGTTGATTACAGCGCCATCTGTCAACAAAAACAATTATAATGGTAGGCAAAATTTACGTAACTTTTTCTGAGGAAGCAAAATCTGCAATAAAAATTGGGGGTTCCCATTTAAAATTTTGAAGTTACCCCCTCTATCACCCCCAGCGGGTGGGGGTGGGGGGTTGTGTTAGGTGTCACTGGATAGCTCTCTTGAAACCATTGAATACGTGTGTTTTTACTTTTTTGATCCGTTGTGTTTTTCGCGAGATTTTTAAAACTTTTTAGAATAATTTTTTAATTTCGTTGATTACAGCGCCATCTGTCAACAAAAACAATTATAATGGTAGGCAAAATTTACGTAACTTTTTCTGAGGAAGCAAAATCTGCAATAAAAATTGGGGGTTCCCATTTAAAATTTTGAAGTTACCCCCTCTATCACCCCCAGCGGGTGGGGTGGGGGGTTGTGTTAGGTGTCACTGGATAGCTCTCTTGAAACCATTGAATACGTGTGTTTTTACTTTTTTGATCCGTTGTGTTTTTCGCGAGATTTTTAAAACTTTTTAGAATAATTTTTTAATTTCGTTGATTACAGCGCCATCTGTCAACAAAAACAATTATAATGGTAGGCAAAATTTACGTAACTTTTTCTGAGGAAGCAAAATCTGCAATAAAAATTGGGGGTTCCCATTTAAAATTTTGAAGTTACCCCCTCTATCACCCCCAGCGGGTGGGGGTGGGGGGTTGTGTTAGGTGTCACTGGATAGCTCTCTTGAAACCATTGAATACGTGTGTTTTTACTTTTTTGATCCGTTGTGTTTTTCGCGAGATTTTTAAAACTTTTTAGAATAATTTTTTAATTTCGTTGATTACAGCGCCATCTGTCAACAAAAACAATTATAATGGTAGGCAAAATTTACGTAACTTTTTCTGAGGAAGCAAAATCTGCAATAAAAATTGGGGGTTCCCATTTAAAATTTTTAAGTTACCCCCTCTATCACCCCCAGCGGGTGGGGGTGGGGGGTTGTGTTAGGTGTCACTGGATAGCTCTCTTGAAACCATTGAATACGTGTATTTTTACTTTTTCGATTCGATGTCGATTTTCCGAGATATTTGAGTGTTTCCATACTTTTCGGACACCCTGTATATATATATATATTTATTGGATATATATTGTATATATATATATATATATATATACAGTTATGTACTCTATGTGCCGAAAAGACAATGTTGGTTCTGAATCAGAATCCAATATGCAGATTCGAACGGAACAGGGCTATAAGTTGGAAACTATACGCAGGCTTCTAACGTTTATTCTCGTGTTCGTAATCTTCTTCTCGCACGGTTCTTGAAGATATCGAGAATTGTCTTGGACGTTACGAGGTATCCATAGTGATTCATGATAGAAATTTAGGAACGATTTTATGGATACTATGTAGATTTGAGTGTAATCTTACGTTCTCTCCACACGAAAAAAAAAAACATTTTCTGGAGAATTTACAAAAAGTTTCGTAACTCTCAGGATATAAAGTTTTACAAAATCGGTTGTAGGAATTATAAAAAAAAATGAATTATTGAAAATTCCCTAATAACATCCAGGGGATATAAAAAATGCTCTCTTTTCCAATATCTTCTTAGATATCCAGAAGACATCCATGACATATCCCAAAATTGAATCAAAACGGAATCGTATCTAAAATTGGATTTGATTATAAGATTTGTTGTTTCTTCCAAAATTTGTGTTGTTTTTTCACAGTTTTCCTCCAGCCTCCACGCAAACCACATTCATTTAAAAAATGATAATAAAGAAATTTACTATAATTTCGGGTTCCAGGGATTTTTTATTTTCTAATTTCAGAAATTTCGATTATTTCATAAAAGTCAGTGAATTCTTCAATTTAATTGCATTCCAACGTCTATTGATGGATGACTTCATACATCATCATGATTTAAGGAGTGGAGAGTTTACTATTAAAATTTTCCATTTTTTAAAAGAATGTCTTCGAGTAGCACATGTGCCGCTGTGTTTTTGTCCTGTTTTGCCGGTCACATTTCCCCCTTAATATGTATATATTTAATTAATTAATATTGATTATACAAACATTTTTGAAAATTCTCTTACTCGATCAAAAAATTAATGGCTTCGACTCATATCCGAATTTTAAAAAGAAAAAGCCCGATATCAATTATACTTTGACCGGAAATGGAATCGTTTTCATCCTGCTTAGATCCTGAAATATTTTCAAAAAGTGATGTTCCTTGAGAAATTATTATTAAAAATATTATGAGAAATTAAAAAAATAAGAGTAGAATATTCGGTAACGATTTCGTATTAGAAGAGACTGTGATTTTTTTGGATATCCCAATACATCCTGAGATTATTACAGATGTCTTATAGGTTATATCCACCCAATTTTATTGCGATATGCAATGAATTTCTTCAGATATTGACAGGGTATTCTACGGAAAAATAAAATTCCATGTTCCAGGTTATTTACTCATGTATTCTATTTGGATGACTTATGGACATCCTAGCTATTTAGGAGGTCAACGGGTAATTACTGCCCATACAACACAAGTCCGTCTCAGTATCGCTTTAGTACCACTTGAGAAGCTCCTGAGGGCGACCTCAATGCTGTGACTAAATGCTTGCCTTTGGTTCTCCGGAGCTCCTCTGGTCATCCCAGGACGGATTGTGTTGCTTGGGTGGGATACCCACAAAAAATTTAACGTGTACAGATTATAACCGATTACTTAATTATTTTATAACTCTAATTGTTTATGTACTAACTTCGAGCATCTTCGGATTAACCACTGCAACCAAAGTTGTCGGAAAGTCGACTATAGTCTACTGCAATCAGTTGACTACGAAGTTTACTTCAAAAAGCGGGCAATCAGTCAATCATAAGTTGACTAAAGTCGACTGTAGTCTATTTTAAACTGTCTATAAAAAGTAAACTCTATCGAAAGACGACTACAAGGCGATTGTCATTCGACTGTAAATGACTGCAGTCGACTTCCAGGGTCACTTTAGTCGCCTTTACTTTGACTGTAAGTCGACTGCCAGTTCACTCTTGACTGTAGATGACTATACAGTCGATTCCCCTGTCGACTATAGAAAGTTGACTATAGTCAACAAATGAAAGTCGTCGAAAAAATATTCCTTCCCAAATAAACAATTGTCGAGTAAATGTCAACATTAGCAGTCAACATTCGACGTATGTCCCGGTAAAAGTCGACTTCATAGTCGATTATAGTTTACTTTCAGTTAACTCTGGTTGCAGGGGTTACATCTTGTTTCGTCTGTCCCCGTTAGGCGCGTACGCGATACTCGCAGATCTGATTTATCTCCATTGCGGCTCCACCTATAGAAAATGTCATTGCGAATAAGTGACCGTCATGGCATTGCATGTTATTTTTTTCCAGCTGGCGTGTAGCGTTTACCAATGCCAAATCGAACTTTTTTTCTATTTTTTTTACCCTCCACCTTCCACCTCGATCGAGGTGTCCCAAAAGCTCTCACCCAAGGAGCTTGCTCGAGTACAGGTGAGTACAAATGCGAGCGCTGCAGGTCTTCTTAGATGGCGTCTTACTCACATTTGTCGAGAATGTAGGAAACTGCAGAAACCCACATTTAGTACAGCATCAGCCATGGCTCGATTTCCGCCTGCAGACAATACCTCGAAAATGCCAAATAGAGACAGCGTGGTTCGTCTTACACATAGCGAACTGCATGCCTGAAAACAATTTCGAAAAATTGCCCAGTCGGAGATCGAACTCACGACCTACGACTTCGTAGTCCAGTACGCTACCGCCTGAGCGTATTTTTGTTGTTTACATTTAATTAACTTAGATGAAGGAAAAATTATAGCTAAGTTAGAGATAATACACTGTATGCTACAAAGCAAATAAATAAATA
Organism: Trichopria drosophilae; assembly: GCA_030407085.1. Classification (NCBI taxonomy): domain Eukaryota; kingdom Metazoa; phylum Arthropoda; class Insecta; order Hymenoptera; family Diapriidae; genus Trichopria; species Trichopria drosophilae. Next base: position 46,883,302 of record CM059583.1, read on the forward strand.
CAATTAAATAGAAGTAAAAACACTAATAAACAGTGCTCTCGCACATCTTGTAAAATTTAATGTGTGAAGAATATTTGTAAAAGAGGGAGATATCGTCTGTTCTTAACATAATACGAATAATAAATAGTATTTCATTATCATACAAATGTTAAATGTATTGTAGTTTATTAATATTTTGCCATATGTGGAATTCTAATGAGATAAAAAAAAATCCTATTTTTGAATAGTTCACTATAAGTCGCCTATGGTATGTGAAAGTTGACTGTTAGTCAATTGTTGGTTGTGCGGGAGAATCCATGGATTTTTTTATGTATTGTTTTTTTATCAGTAATATAAATTGCTCTACAGTCCAATAGTAATGAATAGTTTAATTAAATTTCGTTGCCATAATTAAATAGCTTGGGTTCGGTTAAGTGATTCTAAATTATCTGCAATTTAAAAATTACCTCTTACGTCTTTATAGTTTCCTTTTAATGTGACTTTTTGAGGCTAAATACCACAAATAATTTTGGAAAGTATAGAACTTACGAAATACGTAATATTATTTCGTACACTAAGATCAGTAGCGTACCAATCTTTTGTGACATTGACACCCCAGAAAATTTCAAAAGGCGAAAAACTATTCTATTTACTTCGTAACCCACGAAAAGAGAACGAGTGACGCAAGAATAGCAATTACGCATTGAGTCGAATGCCCATGACATTCGTTGTGCACATATTTTTTTGTATAAGTACCTCTTTGAATACTGGTTTGCTCGTGCATATTATTCTGCAGGTACTCGTTATCAAAATGCAAAATAAGCCCATATATTTGGCCTGAAAGAAACGTGAAATAAAAATAAAATGACGCCTGTTTCTATTATTGTATTCAAATGAGTAGTCTTCTGATCAAAATTTACCATCGGGTCAAAAATTCAATAAAATGCAAAGCCCAAATATTCTTCAATAATAACAAATTAAGTTATTAAGTGCTTATTGAGTATTACAAACTTGTTTTTGTAAAAATGAAGAAATTTGATAACACTAACCTTCTCAGAGAATGTAAAATTCCAGAAAACAATAAAACTTTTATATTGCACCTGTTTCCTAACTTTTAAAAATACTTGACTCTAATAATTATAGTTCCACATCATTATACTTTTGTTTAATTCGTAAGCATTTTTTCTATTGTGCAATTTTGCGTGGGAAAATACCGGTCCTTTGAGAAGCAGTCGAGCGCAAAGATCACACCTTTACGTTTTCATTGTATTAAATTTGTATTTTTTTAGAGTAGTTTCTTTCCTCGCAAGTATATATCCCGCAGTTTTAATGTACATTTACTTAGAAAGTATTTATAACTGAATTAAACAGTACCATTACTGTCTTTAGATCGGAAGTTGTGTAATACACTGTTAAAAATGTTCTTGAATTTAATATATTTTTAATATGCTCGTATATGTTCTTTAATACCTTTAATATTTCAAATATTAAGTATTTTTATTTGATAATAATGTACTCGAATAATAAATAAATAGTATACACATTGTACTATTTACAGCACATACATATAATACAAATATGTGTAATTGAAATTACACATCATTCATTAAGTTTTCCACAATTCCAAATACAGAAAATAATTGATGTTTACTCTCTAAATCTGAATTAGTTAAGAACTACCAATAAGAAAATGAAAAGTAAGTCACCAACTGAATTAGTAATCATTTTTGCTAATAAAAAGTTAAAACCTACTAATTTATTACTAGTTCTATAAACTACAAAACTAAAAAAGTCAATATCGACTTGAACATTAGTAGAATTTTATTAACGAATTATCTATTTTTACACTATTTCTCAGTAATAAACTTACTAATTGATGGTAACCCACTTTTCACTGTAGGTAAGTCGTTTTTGTTGAATTCATTATTGAATACTAAAAATAATTAATTTATATTTGTTTCTATCAAGATATATTATTGTGGCTTCCTATAAATTATAATGCATTCATTTTGCAAAATACGGTAATGATAGCAATATATGTAGCTATACATGCAGCAGATTTTATGCAGAAATCTAATTTATTATAAATAATCTGTAATATAGTTTACTCATATTTATATAATAGGGATTGGATTCCTGTTGTACATTATTTACTTGTATAAAATATACTATTATCCTACAATTGCGAACTGAAGTTTTCAGTGATTTTTACTTTTCCGCACTTTCCGGAACTTTTACGTGAAGCGAAAAATTGCACTTTTTCACATTCTATTAAAAAAATTAGTTATAAATATTTTTAAATATTCTATAAATCAACATCGCGAAACTTGAATATATCAACGTTATTTTTGATTATCTTGAAAGTTTTAATTTAATTATTTAGTAAATTTTAAGTAGCTGGTAACATCAAAAGTTCATTCGTGTGAATTGTTATTTTAATAACAATACAAATATTTTAAAGGTTTAAATAGTTAATAAAGTATACCTATGGATCGCTTATGAAACATGACACCTACTCGAGTAATCTCGTATGTTTATGTAGTATCACCTTATACCTCGTTAGCAGTTTTACTGCCGATAACCTCTTTTTAATATTGCTATAGATTTAAAATGGCTATATAATGATTGTGTCCTTATAATTTAAGAATATGCCAAAATATATATCTAAAAGATTTCGTCGTAAAAAGAACATCACTGTTCTGAAATATTTAAAACGAATGTTTTTCGCAAAAATGTTCCGCAAACAATCGTTTTTTTAAGAGTATCATTAGCAAAGGTTCATATATTACGTTTTATACAAGCTGTCGAAATTTTCTACAACTTTCAGGGATTTTGCCAAATTATAATTATTGGTTAATTGCAAGATTGTTTGAACTATTTCGGTAATTTTTCAAGAGAAATGAACTAAAGTTTTGGGAAGATTAAAAAATTATTAAAATCAGTTTAACTTCAAAAAACTTTTGATAATTTTACGTTAACACAACAGTTTTATGTCAACAAAATATAGTACATGTAAATCACATTCGTTTAAAACGAGACTATTTAAAAAATGTTTGAATGTTTTTTAAAACATGGATTATTTCATTTAAAGCGTTTAGAGAATGTCAATAATTTTTTTACGACAGTTCAGTAAAACAAAAGAATACGAGAGCACATTCCATCTACTCTGCACCCGCGTATGCGAAAAATTTTATTTCTAATCCGAAAAATGACCTCTAAAATTGTATTTTTGTTCACAGTAGGCGTAAAGTACGCCACGGTGTGTCTGGAGCAACTTTAATTGACACTGTTTTGCATATGGGATTTTTTTGTGGTTTATTGTTCTCCTATTTCCTACAAACAATTTAAGACCAAAAACGTAATTATCCGTCGGGCGGAAATAGAGAAAAGTGGATTTTATTTCTTGAATTTTTAAAATTTTGAATTTTTTAAAATAATTATCTTTAAATTTCTCTAAAAACTGTAATAAATTATTTTAATAGTTAATTTTTGTAAAAATATATGTTTTGTAAAAAACAAGTCCATACAATTAAAATTTAATTATTTTTAAACACTTCATTGGCATGTTGAAAACTGTATTCGATATGAGTAGAATCGATGGCAAATCATATCGATATCATGTGATATTCTTTTCAAGTGTCGATATTCAATTGTTTAATAACCTATAATTAATAGTTTATTGTGGTATCCACTGTACATGAATCGTTTGTTAAATGCCGTTTGTGAATTTAATGGGCTGCATATTTAAATATTAAATAAATATTTATTAAATAAAATTTATTTCACTACGCAGAACTACGTGCCTTCTTAATTTATTTAATTTAAAATTCCGAAAAAGTTTTGATTAATATATACCACTTGATTTTAAATTATAATTAAAAAGTATAGAAAAATGTTTTTATAAATTAACTAATATTGATTATATTAATGTAGTTTCTACAAAATATATGTATAATATAAACTTACAACTAAATTCCTTTTTTATAATTTTTAGAAAAACAATTAATCGCAATTTATCAAAGAAATTAAAAAATGGCGAATTTCAAATAATAAAATCCACTTTTCTCAATTTCCGCCCGACGGATAATTACGTTTTTGGTCTTAAATTGTTTGTAGGAAATAAGAGAACAATAAACCACAAAAAAAATCCAATATGCAAAACAGTGTCAATTAAAGTTGCTCCAGACACACCGTGACGCTTGTTCACCCACTTCTGCAAGGCGTAAACTTAAAACGTGTGCCTATAGTGAATGTAAAATAGGATTTCTCCCCTACTCGACATAAAGTGAAAAGTTTTCGTGTAAACTTAGCCATTATTACTTACTATTAAGTGTAATATAGGAGACTTTTTTGTAGTCCGTTTTTATCCCGCAAATCTAAAGAAAATTTTCTATACTTTTGGTTGAAAATACTATATATTATTGAAGATTTCAAATTTCACTGAGTTTCCCCAATGAATTGAGCAATTATTAAAATTACTATTTATTTCAATTCAATGAATTCCTGTATCTCATTTTCCATGGATATTGATTATAATATGTGGATATGATTTGCGTAGATATATATCATAGATATTAAATATGCAATGCAGAAATGTATTTCCCATATTATTAATTAACTAGAAATAGAGAAGGATGAATATAATTCCGTAGTTATAAGAAAATTAATAATGATAATGAGATATCTGCTATTATAATTACCATAAAATAACTGCATTATGTCACCTATTTCATAACAGAAATTGATTATACTCCGGCATTATCGTGGTAAAAAATTATGCATATTTTTGTGTAATGCAATTTATTAATCCATAAATTGATTATAAAAAGCGATTTATTGATCAGGTCCAGTTTGTTGGTCTAATGGAAATTTTACTATGTTTACTAATTATTTGCAGGTGCATTTTCTTCGTAACGTATAACTAATCGATACGAAACTGCACCTAATTCTCATATAGTCAGCAAAGAAAGTACAAATTATAAATGTTATATATACATTATTCAATAAATACGAAATTTGATTACCAGCTTTTTAATATCTTTTGAATCCTATAAAAAATGTAATATCATATTCATATATAAATTCCTATTATTGGTTTATGTTTCGATATTTCCTTATGGACGTACATAAATATCGTATTCAATTCAATTGAATTTCATCTCGTAGAGACGATAATTTTCAAAATACTTCATCAATTTTTATGGCGGTGTTTTATGAATCTATGTAGGTTCAACAGAGAAAGAATTATGTCGTACTAAACCGAAATTTAATATATTCTTTATACGAGGCACGTGTCCATTACGGGGGCTTAGGGTCCGAGTCACTATTTTCGTACCCACAACAATGTACGAATCAGTTTTAAAATAAGAAACGACTAGGACATATTATACAAGTGTAAATATCGATGCATAAGATACGAAAACAAAAATAGGAAGCTGTGAATGCCAATGAAATTATGCGACGCTTAACATAAACTTCGAAAATGTATTTTCGTTTGGAATATTTTTGGAAGCATAAATACGATATACAATGCTCAATTGAAATGAAAATAAAACATATCCCAAATTTATGTGTAAAAATTACGCACAAATTTAGTATAGGTGAGTTAACAGAAATATTTTTTCAACCAGAAAAATGTTTGTTAAACTCAAACAAAATTTGTTTAAATCAACAAAATTATTGCATTCATATGGATTTAAATAAATATTCCTTTGATTCATATAAATTATTTGGTAAATCGGTAAATCTGGTGGATTGGAAACAATAAACCAGACATTTACTCATTTCAATTAGGTCCTGTGCATTGATAGTTTCATGTGTAATTATATACTTATCACTGCAGCTAATCGAGGGAGTTCCATCGTTACTTCAATATATTTGGGAATTACCGAGTAGATTTATTTTACTAAGCAAAAAGTTTTAGGAACTACAGTTATATGTATAATTAAAAAATAGAAAATCTTCCGAGTGTTCTAATTTTGAAGTTAATGTTACATAATCTAAAGTGAAAACGACTTACTAATTAAAGGATATTATAATTTTTGTTCGTGTTATCGATATGAATATTTGATTAAAATATATTTTACTGTTAATATCCCAGAGAAATACACAATTACAGGTGATTCTGATATTTGCAGGCGGGGAAATATGCTTGCAATGTTATTGGAAATCGTGGCTTCATCTGCATTTCTCATGAGCCTCGGGCGTCATTTCACATTTTGATCATTGATTTACGGAATCGTGTCGAAATTTATCGAGTTGTGAGGTTATATGAATTTCTGAAATCGTAGATAATAAGCATTGCATCAACAATTACCGAATTATAAAATAATAGACTTCTCATGAAAGAAGAAACAAATTTTAAGTTATATCAAAAAGGATTTTAATAATGTCTTGTACACTGAAGAATACATAATATATGTATATGTGTTGAAAAGTAATAATAGTGCATTATGATATACATATGCAGAACATTGTGTGGAAAGTTAACGCCATGAGTTAATCCCTTAATATGTACATCCTGCGGCTGTAATTTGAAATAAAGTGCCGAAAATGCAAAAAAAAAACTTTTTTTGGGTTTTAATAATATTTAGTACAGGTAGTTTTTTTTGGTCGCTCATTTCGAATAAGGAATCAGATTTTGGAAATTCAAAATAGTCGATCCAATATGGCGGACGAATTTTTAATATCGAAAAGAATCACTTCAATCTTGTTACTAGGGGTTTTTTGGGGCCGCTGATTATAAATCTGCGGACAAATGATGAAAATTCCAAAATGAGATAGGTGAAACAAAAATTAAAAAAAAACGGAGTAAGAAGTTTCAAGCAGAATGTTTCGACTTTTCAAAAAAGTGTCCGCCATATTGGATCAGCCATTTTGAATTTCCAAAATCTGACCTCAGATTCGTAATCAGCGACCCCGAAAACCTCCGAGTAACAAATTTCAAGTGGTTTTATAAACTTTTTATGCATCAATTGATTGAACACAATATCATACTTCATGACGAAAATTTTGAAAAAATCGCGAAAACTACCATCTTTGTGGACGTATATATTTTTTTGACCCATCAATTACGAAAATGGACTACGTCGTCGTATTCAGTACACCTTAGACTGTCTAGAAATGGATTTGATTTTAATTTACATAAATTCCAGAATTTGTTAGTCTAATTTATATCATGACGAAGATTTGCGTCTTTCCGACAGTCTGGGAAAAGTCCGAAATGACGAAGACCTTCGTCATCGGCACTCAAGGGGTTAATAACATTTCAGACAGTTGATCTGTGGCGTAAAACACAATATACTTTTCCAATGTAAACAAACAACGTGCACTCTTACCGCACAGAGTGTGATAATAGAATTATAAAAGTTTCACTCTGGTACTGAATTTATTGTTATTTCAGTTTGTTAATATTTTCAAGTTGTTCAATTCAATTCTTGCGGATGTCTATAATATACACTCTCATATCCTGTTATTGATCTAAAAGTGTCGAGTACAGTTACCATGTATGAAGCTATTACAAAAGAAATAAATATGCCGAATGAAATAATCTTGGTCAGCATTTTTCTCTTTTTTTCGGCAGAGATTGTTCCAGAGGGATCGTTTGTTTTTATTTACAATATACATATTTTGTTTAAAAGTCTAGTTAGAACGATGAAGGTATAAATTTAACCGTGGAAAAATGTAGTCGATAAATTTGAGCATCTCGTTACTGTCGTGTACGCACTGATGATAAATGGTAGCATCCACTACAGCCGAGGCGCTCGTATTCCCCGCAGACGTATTTAGTTTTGATGCTGTACAATGCGGTAACGACGCTTTTCACTGTACTATACGTATAAAAACGATATTGTGATAAGCATAAATGATACGTAGGATAATATCGTCTCTTTTATGTTTACAGAAATGATTTAAAGATTACATTATTCAGTCATAATTTTAATTTAACATTTAGTAATGGTAATTCGAAAATTATTTATATTAAAACTCCTATTCTAACAGCAAGTTAGTAGTAGATATTTCACGTGAAATTATGAAAATGCCGTGCAGGTCAATTCTTTTCACTTCCAATTCTTTTCTTTTGCCAACGGGCAAGAAATTTGCTGGAAGAACATTTCTCGTAACATAACGAAAATCGATAGAAAAATATTAAGATTTTGAATTTTACCGAATACTTGAATTCCATTTCTGAATCCAGCATAATTTGTTAATTATTTCCAGTTGTACGAATTAAAAAAAAAACATTCTCGACTTAATACTATGTAAAGCTTTAAAATAAATTCAACGTAATTCATGTTTTCCCGGCAAAAAAAGAATGATTCAACATTATTATAAAGTATTAAGTTTCATGAATTTGAATCCTATTTGATAGCCACCTTCAGAAAACGAGAAATTATTAAGAAGTATTGAAAATTGAATCACTGTTAATACTTCGGAATGCTATTTTTTATCTCGAAGTATTAAAAATTTACAAATACAGATCACATCCAGTAAACGAAAAATGATTAAAACTTAATAGAAAGGATTCGTTTGATCGGCTTCTTAATCCATGTCCTTGACCTCTTGATTCCCTTCCTATCCAAAAATAATATTTAAATATATTTTATTCTTCTTTATTCTTGAACTGCGATTCGAAAAGTATAAATTGAATTCTTAATAATCAAATAATGCATAAGGATTACTCAATATATGAAGCTGCATTGAAATGTTGTCTATTTAATATATATAATATATATTAGGAGAAGCTTTGGAATAGATGTATATATACGTGAATTACATAACTATAGTATTAAACCTGAAATTTCTCATTTCGTTTATAACTGAAAAATATTTTATATGTTAAAGATATTTTTCTCACATCATAAGGTTTTACGTTCACGATTATCAAAAGATTCTCAAGATTGTTTTCTGAAAATGTATTTTTAACATTCCGTGCGCAGAATTCGATTTTGGGCCCTGCACTGAAATTTTTGGGCCCAAATTATTGAACCTCACATCAGTCGCATTAAAACTATCATACGCAACAAGGACAAAATATCGACCTTCGCTTCGCTGGTGCGACTAACTTCGCACTCGTTATTGCGCCCTTGTTACATAATATACTATTTGGCAATTTTCTGACCTAAAAATTACGTGATGATATTATTTAGCAATCCTTAAAATAAGTTATAATGTATTTTATTAAAATTACCCGAGAAACAAATACCGAAAATACTCACGCCAACTACCGAAAAGTAGAAGCTCAAAAGTAGTAAATGCAAAAACAAAAATAGTAAATCTAATAAAGCAATGTTTGTTACTGCTAGTAATTTTAAACAGTTACAATAACTATCGAAATTTGTACATGCTTATTACTACTTTTTCATGTTTTTTATTTTAAAGAAACTCATATTTATTCTAGTTTATTTCCTATAACCTCATCGGCATAATTGAGAATCATGTCCATTCGTTGCAAAACATTTTTTCAATTATCACAATGGTGGAGATGACGTAAAATTTTCACATTTTTTAAAATTTATTTTTCAATTTAAAAGAAAGACAACCATATCGGAGAGCTTCAATTCGCCGGGACTCTTTGATTGGTTGCCTAATGCTCCGCCCTATGTAATATGGATAATGCATTTACCCTAGGTAACATGCATTTGTATCTTTTTAGCTGCGTTTCATGTACTCTTGCGAAAAATTATATTTTTTATCTAATATTAATTAAATTTTTCCTGATTGTAGAATTAACTTTGTTGCAATTCTACTTCAAAGAGCAATATTTTGGAAATCTTTCAGAATTTTGTTGTGAATCATTAAAATCCTATATATTTTTAGTAATTTCACGCCGAGAAACGAAGCGCATAATTGAAGAATTAAGAAAATACGGAAAAAGAATATTTTTTTATACTACATTTCTTGTATCTTATCATCTTGTTCTTAGATATTGTTTATGGAATAATTTTCAATGTAAATTGGTAAATTTACTCCAATGATCTTTGAAGTCATTGAAAAAAAGATCTTATCAGGCAGAACAAACAGGTTAACAGCGTTTTATAACATATTATTCTATATAACAAACTACACCTCCACATTATTAAATGCTGTGGACGAAAGTATTTCTTTCAAATTATTTATTATATTTTTAAAAATATACACCCATTAAAAAGATATCTTCAAACAAGTTAATATACTTTCAACGTCCCTAATTGCTCATAAATTACCTTTAATCCTTATTGTTTATAATGCTCTTTGCAATTGGAAACGTGATAATAAATGTTAGAAATGTTTTAGTTTTATTTTTGTTCGAGATTCATGGAAAGTATTTTTCATTATACAAGCATATTATTCTATCTTTGGTAGGTAATAATTTTTGGCAAATAAAAACAAATGGTTACTAAAAAATTCAAAATGACTGTCATAAATTTCATTTATGAATAAAACTGGGTCTAGCACTGTTTTTGCAACCCGTGTTATTGCGTCAAATTTCGAATAAAATTAAATTTATTGCTGCATGAAATTTCTCCTTAACTTATTCATTTAGTAAAATTTTTGTTGAATCCTTAATTCCTAGTCAAACTAATTTTTACAAAGTAGTTAGAAAATTAACATTATTTACAGAAGCATAAGTGAACTAGAGTCCTGTTCGTTAACTTAGATCTTTTAAAAATATTATAAATTAGTAGTTACAGTATTGGCCGTGCAGACATAATTTGTTCCACATATGTGTCCCAAAGTGAAAGAATGTTATTAAAGTTGTGTTTTGTGCATTTAAGCAGATATATTAATTAGATTATAAGGGTTGAAATTAATACACGTTTGGAAAATTTGCCGACGTATATTCAATGTCATACAAAAGATTAGTTGCATTTTCCACGTTATCATGTTCCCATATTGTTATTACTCCACCGATATTCTGAACTTTTAAGCACACTTCCACTCTAGATACATATTATAATATTCTATTTATCACACTGTATAGATAAATTTAGCATCTTTGCTTTTACTGTTCCAAAATAAATTATTCCCTAATATTTATCTATGACAAATGCAAGAAAGTCTAAGAAAATGTATGTCCACTGAAAACTAAAAATATACCTTGTAGTAATGACCATCAATATTGTGAACGGTAGTGAGATATTTGATCGGACTGCCTCAATATTTAGCATGGTCTTTCATTGTTTTTCGTTTCATTTTCAAAGCATGGTTTCCAAATGAATGAGAATGGTGTAATTTGCGAACTGAAATAGAACAAAATAGAATAAGGAACTAATTAAGAAACTCTCTTCAAAAATATAATTTTAAGTCTGACGTTATGAATCGTGTCTCCCTTAAACAAATAACATTTAAATTTCTTCATTAAATTCGGCAAGGTAGAATAAGGTTGTGACGGTGAAAGATAATAATAATGGATATTGAAATTTTGCATACAGGTTTAAGTAAAACATATTTCGAAAAACTTATTTTATTATTGGTATTGGAATTTAAAAAAGTAAATATTTCGAAATTATATCAAACCACTATTTCATTCAAAAAATAAATATCATATAGTGCGCATAAATATTTACAAAATTAACGATCCCCAAAAGTCGATAAAAAATAAAACATGTTTAAAATTATCATTATACCTAAAAATAATAAAGTCGGACTACTGTAATAAGTAGGTAAAATCAACAAAATATAATGTAGATCAGTAAAGTCAATTCAATGTCCACTAAATATTTTATAAATAGAAAAACCGGAAGGCTGGTATTTACAGCGATCCCTCCGTCATAAATGAATAGCTCGTGGATGAATAATGATCCAACTTTTAAAACTGTGCGTTCTACCACGCAGTTATGTAAACAAATATAAGTTCATCCTGAAACAATCGAAGGAGTTCGACCAAGCACGTGTCGAGAACTATCGATCGGTTACTACTATCCAACCCTTCGAACTTGTCCCCTGTCGAACAATGCGGGCTAGTATCCTCTGTAATCCCGAATGGGCGAGGAAAAGAGGTAAACCCTACGTTTCTAACAACACGAAACATCACGCGCATGCGACTGCCAGGTGTTCTCTAGGCTACGAGGGCTGTCGATTAAGTATCTTAACTACCAAGTTAATTGTATAATTGAGGTATAATAGTCCGACTTGATGAAGTGGAACAATTTACATTTGTCTATGAATAGATCTAAGGATCCTGCATTGTTCCTATCATGTTGACACGAAGGACATTGCTTGGGCGATCGAAACAACCCCACCATCTTACTTATAATGGGGATTTTGTTTCTTTGCGTTATTCAGTATCGTGGTCTCTTCAATTCGAAAAGGTTGAAAAACGTGCTACAATTCCGTTCTTCAAGGGCTTTCGATGTCTTATTCGCGAGAAGCGTGCCAGCTTTTTGGACTAGGAACAAGAAAACCCCGTCGGATCCCAGGATTTTGCAATTGCTCGTCTCCAGCAAGTCCCGAAGCGGAAATTCGCCAACGACTTGGCATGATGAACATACGTGAGTTTTAGTTTTAGCTGGCGATTAGTGCTTTTTGGCAACAGGGTCGTAATAAAAGTTTGTTCTCTGAATAAAACTCCCAGAACTGAGAATTTAGTTGATGGAAAGAAATTGAGAAGTTGTTGGGTGAAATTAAAAATTTTCAATTACTTACATCGTTAAATGCAGCTACTAATCATTTTAAATAAAAATAGCAATATAAGCTATACATCAACACGATTAAAATCGGAGCTTTTTACTGCTTGTAGGTCTACCACGCAGCAATGGTTGAATGTTACACTTAGCCTTTTTTATTTAATTTCCTTCAATGAAATAGATATTTGTTAAAAAAATAGTTTTTTGATTCAAGTAAACTTTTTACTTGTGACTATACTATTTTAAATATTAAATAAAATTATTTTTTTGGAGTCGTTGAATACATACATGAAATTGTGTTTTGTTTTCAATTTTATTTAGTAAAAATGACAAGATATGCCTTTTGTTTAACTGCTGCATCAAAGATCCTCGATAAAAAATGCCCGTTTTTCGTACCTCGAATTTTGACACTTTCTTTATGCAAAATTGTTATATAAGATGACCCAATAATCCTTGCATGATTCCAAGATTAGCATATGCCTTGTTTTAGAAATAATGCTGATCTTGTCTAAGAAATATATAATCCCCTATACTTCGTAAACGGAACGGATACTCATTTTGAAATTTCGCATGGTTTATTGGTACATCATAAGTACCTATTTGGAATAAGAAAAGTTTTAAATGTCGAGGTACCGAAAACAGGCATTTTTCCATGTAGCTTACGGAGGCTCTTTTAATTTAAAATGAAGCACTAGGAGATATTATTTTTTCGTAATCAAGTCGTAATTTTAGTCAGAAATCCTCACTTTCTCAGTCCAAAAATGAAAAATTTGGAATTTCCTCAACTTATCGAGCATTTGCAGAGTACAAACTAACCTAATCTAGTCACGTATCAACTTCACCCCTATGGTTACGGGTCAGGCTACGAATATCAGAACAGACCCGCGGAACAGAGCAGATTGAGAGCATTTCTTGGATTACTCGCTTGTTGAAACATTTAATTTCTAACTAACATTATGACTTCCCCGAGAATTTCCCTTAGAGGCAGTTTTTTTTGCGTTTATGCCATATTTACACTAAAAAAAATAGTTCACATAACCAGAGAAGATGGTTAAATAGGCCCGTGTTATTTTTTTTTATCGAAATAACCAGAATTCTGGTTGGTTTATCTAGAGACTATTAACTATATTGTTAAAAAAATTATTTTTCTAATTAAACTGCCCTGAATTCTGGTTAATATAACCAGAAAAAGCAGTGCGGTCGGGTTTAACCAGAACACTTTTTGAGTCCACATTTTTTTGTTTAAATCTCATTTGACATCTCTAGTAAGTTTGAAATTATAATTTTATTCTGTGTTAAATCGATATCGCACATTCTGGTTAAAATTTCTTCTATTCTTCAATTGAAGACTGGTTTATGGTAGAATTATATGTTCAAGTGGAAAAAATCGATGGTAGAAGCATATATATTTCAGTGATGATTATAATTGAATCAGCCGTAGCGTAGTTGGGTAAACTTTAAACAACAAAATGTCATGTTTCCTGAATAAAACCCCGAAAAGAGATATAATTATTCCAAAATGTAGGTACACTGTTAAAAATTGTAATTTTGCGAAAGGATTGGGAGCTTTTACCAATTCGTAATGTAATTTTACAATACATGCCTCGTAAACTTACAACACGTGGATTATAGGTATCGTATATTGTAAAAGTATTTCTAACATATGTCTACTGTGAAAATAAAAAAGAGAAACAAAGGTACCGTATATTTAGGAGTATTAAAGACGTTGTTACCCCGCGGAGTAACAGCAAAAAATTGGTCTAAATTTAACAAAAATTTGGCCGAAAGGGAGTGAAACGAGAAATTATCAAAATAAGTTCATTTGAAATATTTCAGGATGTAAAATTTATTGACAAGTAATAGGAATTAGATCAAAACTGCACTGGAATGAGGTTTCTTATCGATACGAAGTTTGACCTGTTTTTCATATGTTTTGATATACACGTAATTGCGAACGTACTGCTTGGATTCAAATTGTATCAGATGTCGATCAGAATAGGATCACTTTCTGACCGAAACCCAATCAAATTCAAATTATTGGACATCTAATTGCACGTGATTCGGTTTAAAATGGACCAAAATGTGGTGCTAATCTATTATAAAGCGTTCCTCAATTTTACTTATTTAAATCTGGAATGTTCCACATTTTAGTCCATTTTGAACCGAATCAATTGCAAATATATTCTATTATCTGAAATTTTTAAATATTTTATATTATTGTAGAAAATTAAATTCCTTTAAATAGTTATATCTGGTATTTAAAATGATCAAGTCGGGAGGTATGCAAATTCAGGAATGAGCAAAATTATAAACCTGTGCAAGACTAGTACAAAACTACGTAAAACGAGTTTTTCACTTAGGTTGTAATTCCAACAGAACCTACGAAGACATCGACAAATAAAGACACATGGAAAATGTAATCCTTAAAAAATAAAATAGAATCACCGATCGTCAATTTGGATCGTTATGAACTGTGACAGCTGGCCAAGAAAATGATCAGGAGGTACACATCTGAAAATCTCTAGGAAAAACCATTTACACCAGGGCAGAAATAACATTGTTCATTTAATACCTATTTAGATAATATAGAACATTTTTAATATAACCTCCTTTTATGGAGATTCGGCAGAAACTGACAAAAATAATCACGCATTTTAAAAATCAACATACCTTAGCAACCACGTTACTAATGATTGAATACAAATATGAAAAACATGCACTTTTTTACAGTTTCTGCAAATGCATTAATCAAATAATAGTAAAATGTTATATCTTCCCTGGTGTGAATGGTGATTTTCAGATGTGTATTTGCTGATAATTTTTAGCATTACTTTATTCTCTTCAAATATTTTTTCATATCGTTTTTTTATCTGACTAACGATTAGTAGTAGCTGATGTCTAAACCTCAACGTGAAGGTATGAAGCAAATTAACGTCCCCTGCAAAAAAGAATTAAATGTTTTATAGTCTTCAGTTAAAAATTTGAAAGATAATTCTTCATACAGTACTATTAATGTTTTATGAAATAGGCTTTAAAGTGCACTCCTGCAAATTGTGGAAGAAAAAGAGAGTATAAAATGAAAAATGAAAATGGACGTTTTTAAAGATACTTTACTTCAGTTATAATCCAATGTACTGCAGTTTGTGAACATTACATTCACGAAGTTACCACAATTACAAAGGAAACGATAAAAGCTATACAGCAATAGCGCAGACACGGGATCACGATTGCTTTATCCAGACGAACTTAATAAATTAGTTCTTAATGTAATGAAATTTTAATTTTAATTTATTGCGTAATTACGATTTGCACGTGATGAGAAAGTCACTAATAACGCTAATGCAGTAATAAATTGTAGAATTACATTTTACTGAGAGCGCAATGCAGTATCTAAAAAAGCACTTTTTCGAATTAAAATTAATTTTACACGTTATTCAAATTTGGTTTCATTTATCAAGGCCATTAAAGCACTAGTGAGAGTAGCAAAGAAAAAGTCGCGTATTCTTAATTCAACTTAAAGCCGGTGCAGATAAAATTTTTCTTTAAAGCGTGAGAAACTTTCGATTTCCTTTCTGTCTTTTTATACATTATTTTCGGTTCAATGCGAATACATTATATTAGACATAACCTTTTAAAAAATTCTCAGATTTTATTAAATATGGTAGTTGCAGAACAGTTTCAGAAAAATTAGTCTTAGAATAAATTAGTTGGAAGTTTTGAAAAGTTCATTTTTCGATTGAATAGTATTCCTTCATTTCTTAGATTTTTAACTCAATATAGCGTAAACAGGACTGTAATACCTTACAGTGGTAAGCCACTTTATGTACGTAATAATACAATTTAAAATATTAAGGAATGTGCGATTGTTTTATATTTAGGTTTAGTGAGTCCGAGTAAGTTTGCATAAGTGTAGGTAATGAAGAAATATTGATTTTTAAAGGTTTTATAATACTTTGAAATGTGGCCGAAAACTGTCTGCTTCAAGTGGTCGATTACTGTCGTTTTTTATACATAGAAAAGCACACTTTTTTAATACGTAAAAAAACTTTTAGCGATTCTTACTCACGTATTATCTTGGGACCACTTCCATGACCAATATTCTTTTATTACGATGAAAACACAAGGCTTGTGTTTTTGCTGTTAATTTTGCCAAATTCATTATTATCATTATTATAACTGGCGGACTACTGTCTGTTTTGACAGTGTTTTAAACTTTAATTTTTTAATGGTTGAAATGTATTTTTGAATTTTAAATTTTGTTTAGATTGTTACACAGTACTTTGTGGCAATTTAAAGTAAAATTCACTGAAACAAGTGGCCGATAGCTATCACGTTTACTCTAATCCTGAATGAATATATTTTAGAATTATTGTCGCTGTTGTGGTTTCATTGTTTGCATAATGGGTATTCAGTCACCAATAAGCATAACCTTTTAAGAGAGACGGTGGTTCAGTCGATTACTTTCAATAGTTATCCAGTCAATTTACTATAGTAGGTAGTAATTCTTTAATAGATTTTACTATTTTTGTTAAAAACAAAATATTCCAAAGATGTTCTTGAGGAGTAGAAAAGTGCTAAAAATATTTATTTGTTGTTATGAAATAATGGTAATATGCATTGTGATCCTAAAATGAATGGCTTAAGGTATATCACCATTTAATCTACCGTTCCTTTAATTTACCGTTGGATTGAATGTTGTTTATGAACTGCAGAAATGGTCAACTGTCGAAAGTAGTGGATATTAATCTTTACTTATCTTCCTATGTATACATTAACATGAAGGTGATTATCTTGAGTCAACAATACACGAAAAATGAAATGTTTCAATTATATTCGACTAACTTGTAACAACAATAACATAGCGTCATCAGAAAATTTTCAAACGATTATCGCTGATGAACGCAAATGTTCCGACCCGTCAGATTAAATCGTATCTCGTCAGGTCAAATCGCGCAAACGTCAGGTCTACGACTTGTCCATCTGGAGAGTTATCAACGTCTCGAGCGTGATGTTTCGATCTCCCTAGATCTCTTCCTGGAAGGGAAAAATAAATCGCGTCTCGATTTTCATCACGGACCACCACTGGCAAACCGCCTGTCTCTTAGGTTTCGGAGGGATCTTGGTCTATGGATCTCTCATCTCACTCGAATCTGCATACATAAACGTAGAGGAAGAATAAAGGCAGAAATCTCATCTGTCAGTACGTATCGTCCACCGTGAATGCGATGTATACGTACGAAAAAGCAGCAACGTTCGAGATAAGAGAACAAAAGCCGTAATGCGATAATCCGCAATAGTCATCATCTTTTTCCTGGATTCTTTCTCGCTCTCTTAGGAACTTTTCTTGTATTTCTTAGTGACTTCTCACATTGTCTTGCGATTATCACGATCGTGCACTTTATGAATCGCTAACGATGAAACCCTACTCCTTACTTACTTATCTCGTTTATATACTGAAGATAAGCTGGAACGAGGAGGGTGCCTTGTAACCACGCGGTGAGTCCACGTGCCGATCGATCGGCGTGTGCTGGATCGAATGCCACTCTGATTCAAATGCATTAGATGTCTTTCTATTGTTGGTATTTTGTATACGAACCGTGAGTCGTGAGCCTGCATTATCGAGATTCCCTCCTTTCCTTTAGATAAATCGTTGCAGGTCGACGCACCGTTGTGTTTATTCAGATTACTACTGTAATTTTACACTGGCAAGTGTTATCGATTAATAAAAATTATGAAAAATAATACATGCTATAAACTGAATGTTAGATAATATACCTTAGCGAGAAAGATCGTATATGGATTATACACGACCGGGAACGGAAATTACGGAAGATAATAATTTTAATAGAAAATTGTTTATAGTGTTATTTTTTAAAATTTATGCTATACATTAATGAAGGACAAACCTCAACATGCGACAGTACAACAGACATCTTACAACAATTTCTACTCAAAGTTTTCATCGCAAAACAAAACCTGAGTTCCTTTAAATATAAACATTAATGTAACCTAATCTCACTGAGTTGGTTAGAAATCGATCTAACTAAAGAGTAATATAATATAAACTAATGTAATACTGCGCTCGTATTTTACTAACCTAATCTAATATCACCTAACCTAATCTAACCTAACCTACCCTCACAAAACCTAACTTAATTAAATCTAATATTATACCGATATTCAAATTAGTGAAAACTGATGTATACAAATAAAAATAATATTAAGACACAACTATTATAATAAATATAAATAATTTCTTTGATACAATAGACTGCATTTATATCTAAAAACGAATTCCTGAAATATTCCAATCTGAACTATTAAATTCAATCTGAAAGTTTACAGATATTTCATTAACATTCTGGACCCATATTATATTCGTACGTCAATTAAATATTGAGCGACACTTTTTAGACTAGTTCACCACCTAGAAAAGAAAAGGGAGCCTTTTCTATAATCAATAGATATTTAAAGAAGGTGATCCGTATCTGTACATTGATACGATCCCACACAGAACCGAACCTAACAACAAGGTTAAATAACGTTGCATCAGGCTTATTAACGTTATAATAACCTTATTTAACCTTGTTGTAAGGTTCGGTTCTGTTAGGGATATAGTAAATTTTGTAATGAAAAAATGAAATGATTTTGTCAAACTTCAAAAAAAAAAAATTGAAACCATACGAAAACTAAAAAAAAATATTCAAACAATAAACTAATGCCTATACGGAATAGAAATGAAGATTAGTAGAATCGTAGATTTTTCGATAATGAGGTTGGAAAAGAATTTCTAAATTAACCCTTAACCTTTAAACCGTCAGAAGCACGTTTACCTTTCAAAAAAGTAAGTGTCGTTATGGCTAATGATGCAGTCAGTATGGGAGACTAGTTTTTCTCGGTAAAAAAAAGTTAGGCTCGCCGAGGAACCACCTCTTAATTTACACCTCACAAGGCCCCTTCAGGTAACTGTGGCTCATATCTCTGGACAATATTAATAGTGGGTTATAGCATACGTCGTCCAAAATTTAAGTTTTGTGACCATACCTCTTTCGCGATCTATTTTCATAACAAAGACTTCTTTATTTCTGCAATCAAAAAATATGTAGTGAATTGAGACTAATTGTTTTTTGTCTACATGATATATATTTGTATAGATAATTTAGACTAAATTCTAAGCAATTTAGCTAATGTGATCTCTTTTACTCACAACCTGTAATAATGGCCGTTTAATTTGCGTTCTTCTAGCGACTTGATGAAAAATTGGCACAGAATGCTTAAAATAATCATCATGATTTTCTCATTTTAAGCTGCTAATATAGCCAATTTTTAAAAGAAGCCGATCGTGGTTGTAAGATTTTTTTTTGTGGGTATTAAAAGTGTATTTTAATAATATTTTAATTGTATACGAATATGATTGACAATTGCAAGTTTTTATGAGAAATAACTATTCGTTACTGTGAATTTTGAGGTTCAACAATTTAACATTTCTGTTCAGACCACCAAAAGAACTACTTTTTTGTGTATGGTACTTTTGTAGACACCTTTGTCTTGAAGTTCTAATATTTTCAGTAAAAGATTGATTTTGAAATTGCGAACGGACAAACGGAGGGCAATACGTATAATATCACAGTCAGGCATTTTTCATTATTTTTTTTTATTTCTAAGGTCTGAAACGTCGATGTTTGATGAAAAAATTATTCTCGAACAGAAAAATAGTAAGAACTAATAAAAATGGCTATGTGGTAAATTGACATTGTAACTATTGCCCAGATCTTCGGTTTTAGGTTGAAGTAAAATCAATCGATTAGAGCATAACATAAGCAATGATTGTAATCGTATATATTCCATTTTATATCATACATATAGTAGGGGCGAGTGACCTGTGTACTATACCGACCATCCCGTGTTTCTCGTAGCGCGGCCACTCGAATAGTATGGCGGGAAGAAAAAGTCATATATTTGACAATTTTGTTAAAGGTTGCACCTCAACTTCTCATTTTATACAAAAGCTATGACGTCCGATTGTATTTTGACAAAGGTGGAATCAATTTTTGAGGTTCATTAGACTCCACTTACTAATACTTATTTGATTACAGACAAATGGAAAGGTATATTTTTTTAGGACCTACACTGAAAAAATAAGTCTTAATTCAAGACCATTGATGGGCTGCATTTAAGATGTAACAAAAATTAGCCCGATTAGAAAAGAACAAGCTTATGCACTATACATGGACTAATTTTAAGCCATTTTATTTTGCAACAATTTTAAGACTTATTATTGTCTGTGTATGGAGTAGGCTTCAACGCCCGCAATTAAATGTTTATCCTCTTCCTGGCTGTCTGTAAATGACTAGCCATCATGTGACAAGTGTCAGAGTATTCTGAAATCGACCCTCTTTTGTGATGGACCGAGACCGATTACCATTTTGTTATGCAATGAATGATTATAGTGCTATTAATAATTACTTCTGAAGATAATTACACCCTGATGGTCAAACGGTTCATTCTAGTGAAGAATTTGCTAATTTAGCAAAATTGGTTTGCTAAATTTGAGTCAGCGTAAATTTTTTCGATATTGTATTTGGCAGTTATATTTATAAATTACCATGAGAACTTGAAATTTAATTTCCTCTTGCAATTCATTAAAACAAAAATAGAGGGTTGGGAAGCATTTTCGAGGTTTTAGATAACCTAGAATTTGCACTGAACCGTGCCCATAATTTCATCAACTGGCGACAAACATAGAAAAGTGATCCCAGTATACCGTACAATTTTTAACTTATATAAAAAAATTTATTTTTGGCATCCGTATAACTATTACGATTTAGAGGTCTCTCCCCCCTATAGCATTTTTTTTTGTCTAACTATTACAACATAGCAACCACAAGTTATCGAATTTGGCCAATTTTGGGAAGGGAGGAGAGTTGTCTGTTGCAAACTTTCATGGAACATAACGAATGCAGTACTGTGTACCAATTTCTCTGCATAGAAAAAACACTAATCTCATTCAAAATACCGTATACAGTGGACTTAAATATTTTACAAATTTTCTAGCCATATTATTACAATAATCACGTTATGGTAACTATTAAAAATTTCTGATAATCACATCCTCGCAGAGAATATCAAAGCTACGTATTCTTTTAACATTATCATGTTTTAAGTGCATCGATTTGCCATGCTCCTGTCGGATTGACCAATCAAGTTAATACCCATTCAAACCTTCCGAATACATGAAATATAAGAGACCAAAGTTTTTGGTCTTGTGCCTCCAGAATCGTTCCGGAACTCAGCCAATGCCCGTAATAAGTACATTTTTTGCAATTCTGCATTACACCCCTCTCCAAGAACTGTCAAACGATTACCAGGAAACGAACTCGATGTCGAATTTCGTACAAACTGCATTCCAGGCCGTTGATTCTGTAACATCTCATTATTCGAACATTCGGAACCAACGAATCGTTAAATTAAATCGCTTCGCAATCCTCCCATTCTAAGAGCGGCACGGAACGTTTCTTCTGCCACTTTAACAAAAAGTTAATTCCATATAGCAAAACCGCTTGACCGCAGTGGCCGGTGTAGCATTCGGTGCCACGGTAGCGGTATTTTTTCCGCGCATAATAGTGGTAATGTTCTTTTAATTAAGGACGAAGGCTCTGCGACTTTATCTCGTTGGACTCAGGCGGGTACAAACTTAGCACGCGGATGCTACCCGTAATTACGCGGACAGTAGAAAAATACACAAAGCAAGAAACGAGGACAAAAATTGTCTAGTTCCTGCAAAGCTCTGCTCTTAGTCGTTCAGAAGATGGCGTTCGAGTCTGAGATGGGGGGGGGTGGGGAAATGATGCAAAGATAGTAGCAAGGGTACTTCATGTTCAAAACTCGTCGCGTTCTAATTTAAGTTCTGGCTGCGGCGCTTTATTTCGCCTCTCGGCCCCCATCGCTTTATAGGCATTTCACTATGTTGGCTATCCTGTCTGATTGGATGTTTTTTGCTATTTGTTGCAGGTTCGCGGAAAGCAGTCAAACTGGCTGCCTCCGCCGGTAACACCGCAGCTGCCGTTGCCGCCTCTGCACACCCTCCTGTGCTTTGGGGCTCGCGTAGAAAGCCGGGTAAGTACAATAGATTTTTTCTTTAATGCGACGCGCGCTCAATGGTACAGAAGCGTGAATTAATTTGTTCAAAATTGTGTGTAGATAAACTGAAACTTATAGGATAATATACCATTATATCCAGAAATGTTACCATTTTAGAATTGTAATTCTTATAAAAAACGAATATATGGAAATTTTCTTGCAATTATATTGTATAAATAGAACATTCAGATAAACGTGGGCAAATATGACAGAAGTTAGCAAAGCGTTAATGTACCTTAGTTAGTCCTGTCGCCGCTAGTCGAAGTAGTGACTATCGCAGCGCGACCGGACGCCACTTTCCTTGTCCATCATAGAATATGATTTTCATTCAATACATAAGGCTGTGAAGTTATAATAGAGAGATATTTCAAAGTTGTCACATTTGTTTCTATTTTTCATTATTAATTATATGAATGCGTCCACGTCAAAATTTAATATTTTGAGAATCGGCCATCATTACTATCCCGAGACAGGAAACAGTACTATATTTCCATCAATGTTGATAGAAGTCCAATGCCGGTCTAGTAGTTATTTCGAGATAAATATATTTTAAATTTGTTAAAAAAAGTTATTTGTAAGTAAACAAATAACTTACCATTATAATAAATGTAAATTACCACATTGCTACTAAATTATACAATAATTGAAAATGTATAAAAATAGAATATTAGTCAAGAATTTACTTCTCTATTACTTGGTATTGGTACATGTATACATGTTAGTAAGCACTTGTGACTTATAATATTTAATATTTGAATATCGATTAATGATCGAGTAACCTTCTTTTTCCCTTTATTTCATGCAATGCGCATTACAATAGATTACGTAGTATGCGTACCCAATTTACAACACAATCCATGTTTACTCCAGCTGCGGTTACCGCTTATGAAAAGCATTGGGTATACATGGTAATAAATAAGTCATTCCATACTAAGTGAGTAACTTTTTTTTCATATTAGTATCCCTGGTAGAAATTTCCACGCCAATTATATAACGTTTGGCTGTCTACTGCGACTTGTCACGAAATTTAAACCTTGAAATTTGAACCTTGGACAACTAGCATGAGCCATTATAGCGCCGTGTTAGTTTTTCTACCAATGATGTTCATGTAACAATTCTCTCATTTTTAGGACATGCAAATAAAATACTATGGATCACATATGTTGAAATTCCTAGATTATCCAGTAATTTTACAATTACTTATAATTGTTTTGTTTAATTTTTTGATTTTTAAGATTCTTCCTTTCCTCTGTAAAATACAGATTTCCAACACCATTATTTTGACTTTTAATAATTTACACTGATTTTTTTACCATGCCAGCAACTTCCTTTAGACGAGCAAAACAAAGTGTAGAATCTAGTTTAACATTCGGTAACAGGTCCTTTTATATTGCAATAATACCGCCAGAAGCAGCAAACCTTCCATTTACCTGAGTTTAAATCATTTATAAAAATTATGTTCGGAATTTTTATTTAAAGTAAAGGGTTCTATAACATTCCATACAAGCGATATTTAATTTTCAGATATCGTTCAAAGTATTTCGTTTGCATGTTTTAAAGATCAGAGAATAGTTAAGTAGCAATAAAAAATAATATTTTGAAACACGTTAAATCCAAAAGTTCATAACTGCTTCTGAACACTGTCTACTAAAAAAAACACAAATTGTTTGAGAGAAATAAAATTTATTTAGTGGCAATTAATTGGTATTTAAATACATTTAAATTGCAGTTTAAACTCAAAAATATATTCAAATATAGTACTCTCTGAAAAGCTGAATTGATAAGAAATCTACATTTTATACAAAACTTAATGTTTGTACTTTTAAACAGAATTACTTTACTTCACTGAGTGATTGGGACGGCTAATACAGCATTAGTAAGCAGGGTATTCCTTCTATGTCAAACTGATAAATATTTGATCTAGAGGAGCGCCAGTCCGTGCGTCTATAGAAACTTGTAGCGAGAGATTACAAACCTATTTTACATTAAGTTTTTGTATTACATGTATCAATGTCTATTTTCCTTTTTCCACACGAAAGTTAAGTTGTACTAAATGTAAAGAAACATTTATCAGCCTAACTTTTATAACTCCCGAGATTTTCAAAGACGAACAAACATCATTTGTTTTTTGGACCAATTAATAGGATTCTCAAGTTAAAGTAGGTGCAAAGTATAGATAATGTCAAGTTTCTTGTCCCATTAAGAGTGTCGTACATTAGCATGTTGCATTTTTATTCAAATAAACGTTCGTCTACCTAATTGGTATACGATTATTTTAGGTTACATTGAATTTAACTATTTTAGCTGTGTTACATCCTCGAGTGGTTATTTTTTATTTCTTTTAGCCTATGATGATTTATTATTGCAATTTTTCAAAACATGAATATTTCAAGCGTTATTTATTAGATTATATTTATAGTTTGAAAAATACTAATTAAATTGTATAAAAGTTGAACAAAAAAACGGATTAAAGTAATTTTTCATCGTATACAATTTTTTCAAAATTTACACATTTTGTACATGATTGTGTAGAATTGCTTTTGGGAAGTCTTGATACAATAAATTGTATATTTTTATGAATTTGCAATACAGTTTTTCATCTTTAAACACCCCCATAAATATATGTCACTATTTTTAATAATCCTGGCATACGTCAATCAGGAATTATTACAAAATGTTATCAACAGAATTGATACCAATTAATTTTACCTCCTTTTCAGAAGATCAAAAATAATTCTGTTTTTAATGACTTTTTACATGAAAATTATATTCCAAAGGCTTTCCGTCATACGGCGTTGTAAAATTATACTTTATACAGTTTTTAATTGTTGGTATAAGCTCAAATTTTAAACCCGTTATGACGAAAAATTTTGTTCGTAATAGTGGCGTAAGCTTTTACAACCCCAGTCCCTCGCGATGCCTTCACCGGGATCCTCGCGCCCGCTGATCGTCTGCGGGCGTAAAAATTTATTTTAAACCATTGTAACGAAAATAACTACTTTTTATACGAATAATTTATCGTTAAGTATTGTAAAATAGATTGTATTGTTAACAAATAATTATGTTCGCTAAATTTAATAAATCTACTTTATTGACTTATCAAATTTTTAAATAATTAATAGAATTACAGTTATTCATTGTAGACGGACAAATGTCGTTATATACATGTACCGATTTGAAGAGTATTTCCCAGCCTGTACATGATTATGGTCTGCTTCCATCTGCATTCAGCTGGTCGTAAAATACGATAATACATGTACAGTGGAAAACTCTACGAAGTGTGTTTGCACATTTAAACGATTCCTTGACTCAACAGAGGAAATTTTTGTACGGCAGTTGTCATTAAATCGTCATACTAATGATGATTTTCACATAATTACCTAATTCTTTCTTTCCTTTTCTATCTGTTCATTAAAGCAAAGTAAGTGAATTGTGTTTTGAAAAGCCGACGCTATGACATTTTAATTATTGTAACCTAATAGTGCATCTTATTTAAAATCTTATATTTCTGAAACTTGAAATATTACCACAAATATCAATGAACTGATCACATGTTTTGTAGGGTGCGGTCGCTATGCTTTGAAATACAATGATTTTTTTAATAAAAATGGCGCGGAATAAAAAATCTTATATAACGCCTATTCGAACATAATGTCGCATTATTGGGAATAATTTAAGTCATAATAATCAATCTTGTTACTCAAGAATAATAAAAAAAATTTTGATTTTTAAGCACTCATGGAAAGTAGCTTTTGCTGATTTAGTAACATAATATTCACTCAAAAGAAAATCGAAATATTATGAGTGATTTCCTAACCCAGCAAAATATTGTATGTATTGTGTATTAGGCTCTACAGAAAGATCCCCCTTGATGGAATGGGTCGGTTCTCGGCTCAACCTCTTAATGGGCCGCGTGAGGGATGGTATTGTTCCCCTCCTACTGCGGTGTTTACCGCTGGGCAGTGTCCTGCGCACTTGCGCGATGTTACGTATACACATGAGTAGGGGGTCGGGAGGCACGCGTTCACCCAAAAAGAGAACGGCATCTGGTCGCTCAACAGGAATGATCCCTTAAAGAGAAAGCCGATCAAGGGAGATCTACTGTATTATAAAAATAAATTCAGTAATAGAAATTGACTCCATTATCATTGTTGAAATAAACTGTATAAATAAGTAACAATTGCAAATTGCGGATTTGACGACCAGATAAATTTTTGAGAGAACAAAACTTCGAATTTCACAAAAATGTCTGAAAATATGCTGCTATTTTGTACATGCTATATAAAAATTAAAAAATCTAATGTTGTAAAATTTTAAGTAGTTTTTATGTTATCAAAAAAATTTGAAATTGAAAATAAATTGTTCGAAAAATATCACGATTCTTCTAAATGTATTTTTTAACCAATAGTATGTATATTAACCAATTTAGTATTTTATACTACAAATAGTAGTTTATTAACCAATTTTAACTGCTCCATTCAAAATGAAAATCTATTATTAAACAGGAACTAAGGATTGCGAAGATCATCGCAGCTGCATCTGGCGACGAAAATCCTAACTTTGTCAGAGAGTAGTGTGAATATGCATTCCCATTTGTGTTATAATATAGTAATTTTACGGAACATTACATGAAAGTTTGATATATATATACGTATACAAACATTTTACGTAATTTCGTTTTGTAACATTAAAAACGTTTTGTCAAATCCTACACACATTGGTGGCATCATAATATCAGAATTTTTAACAATATGTACTATTGCATATGTAATATGATAGCTTTCTTTCTGTTGTAACGTCCGAAAAGAGTAAGTAGGAATCAACACTTCCTTGAACTGTAAATTTGTATTATTTCTAAAAGTCGTTGACTTACCATGTGAATGTCTATTTTTATTTTCTATAAAGCATTGTTCAGCGTGATTATATTTACGAAACGACATAACTTAACAGTAATGCATAACTAAAAATGTCGTAACTCGTCGAGTTCGCGTCATCTTGTCGACATGTTGGAGGAAGTCTTATCTTTTTAGCATAACGCGTCAAAACTTCGACTTGTCTGCCATACATACACGTGTCAGTAACTCTTAGATTATAGAAATGAAGCTTTCAGGCCCTCGGGCAAAGAATAATTAATATACATAACTTGCGTCCTGGAAACCGAGTAGGTCGCACGGCTGAGACAAATTTCACTCCCAATTATCACACCAATGTGAATTCGCGACAGTGAAATTTGTATGCAGTACACATTAGAACAAACGAATTCCGCAGGGTTGCTAACAATTGCCAATTTTCGTAACTTAATGTTAAGTATGTTTCGGTGTCTGACCTACGTCTTTTTACTTTACGTCTGACCTAAACTACATTTTAGGTGGATGTTTTATATTAATAAAAACTAAGCTTTGACATATTTTGAAAGTTAAATGAAAGAACTTGCAATAGTATGTTACACTTGGATACTTTTTTATACATTGGAGAAATATTTTCAATTTACGTATAACCAGCGTTTTGTTATCCGGGATTTATACATTTTTCTTGCTAGGATTGTGAAATTTACAACAAAAAAGTATACACAAACCGGATGATAAAACCGCGGTCAGCTCAAAATTGAAAACGTTTTTGCAGTTTTCGTAAATAAGTGACTCAGTGTAGCTAGTTGTATGGAACCATTGTGTAAAGAAGCTTTTTTTATTTATTTTTTTTAAATAACTAATTTGTAGATTGGTGCTTGTTTTTACCGTAAACTGTAAAAAAACTTACAAAATGCTTCCGCTACATTAACATTAATTCATCACATTCTATATATATTATATATAATATTTTTTTTAAATTTAAAGTTAATTCTTATCAAATTATGAAAAGAAGATTATCAAGAAAGAAGAGTTTGAATATACAGAGTACAAAATGATAATGTACCTACTTTAATAGATACATAAAACATTAAAGCTTTGCACAGTCCTGATAAAGTAATTATGCTTGTAATGACTTCCAATCACGCTATTTTGAGGTCACGCAATTGTGCAGGTGCTTGTTCAATTAACAGTTTGCGAACAGTTTTGATTGTGCACTGTTGTAATAATAATATCAGTAAACTTTTGTAATACTAATGTCTATCTCTTCTTGATGATTTTAAAAATATTTCGGTAATAACATATTTTTTAACAGTCATCATCATTATTAATCATTGATATTACACTACATAATTATTATCCCGCAATATGTATCGTGTAATGAGTACCAGAATCATCTGATTTCATTGACATCATCATTATTCGACAATAACCGATATCGTCATCAACATCATTTGATGTAATCGACACCATCCTTATTTAGCTTCTCTTATGTTATAAACTTCGGAATTTCAATTTCAGAACTTCAAACATCAATGTTTTGAACAAAATTTTTAATTATCATTTTATTTGAAATAGATATTTTCTTCGCTTGCGAAAAAAATCGCAATTAAAAACTAGTATATGTTGCAAAAAGATATTAGACACGATGTAGGGAAAAATCTACCGGGAATATCTTCATTACATTTTGAAATATATTTCTATAAAGTAAGCATTTGAATGACAAACTCTGCCGCTCAAATGCAAGGAAAAAACAAAAGAAGATACAAAGGGATCAAGCCATGGTATAATACATGGGATCAAGCGAGTTAGTCACGTATATATACTTATATGAAAAAAGCACGGCAGTCGACAATATTATTCTATACTTACTAGCATTACGTTATTACGTAACTTCAACAAAAATTTTGAAGAAAATCCATAATTTTTGTCCGCGGCTGAGGGCTTTGTTTTCCCATATTACCGGGAAAATTACATAAAGCACCATATCTGCGGTATTATGATTCGTATTTTCTTTATTTTTGTTTTATTTTTTATATAGTATTGTAATACTAATACGCAATAGCTTCTCAAGGCTCGGATCAGAGAAAATGTCTTACCAACTCTGTCTCTGATCAGAGCCCTGAAAAGCTATGGCGCATTAGTATTACGATTATGTCGTACCATGCCATCGAGACTTCATATAAATTGAACGGAATACATTTTTATGGCGAGATAGAACAAAATCTAGATAGTCATGTATCCAACTGGTGGTTGATGATCGAATTACACATCGCTTGTGTTTTGTTTTATGTTCTAAACGTACCTCCACCGCTCTACCGCAGTCGCTTACATTTCGGTAAGTAAAAACGTGTTTTACAAATTTTTAAATGCGTTTTATCTTTCATTTAATAACTTATTCTGTAAGCAGTTAGGGAATAATTGAAATTATAATACTGCGAACTTTAATTTAAAGATTAATATAATGACTAGGTTGGAAATGAATACTAAGCATTTTAACTGCAGTATTGTCCATGTATATTTTTTTAGAAAGCCGCGAGGACTCACAGAAATCATTCATTGACAACTGATGCAATGGTATATTTCTCTATCGTTTCATAACGGATCCTCATAATTATTGCGTAATTACTATGTTTCAATTTCTCAATTGTGTTATTGTACCTATTATTTTAATAAAAATACAGAAAAATAACTATAAATTTGATACCTGAGCGGAAGTCAAATAAAGTTAAATTATGAAAATTATAATATTACTATTATATGTGAAGATTCGCTTATGAAATCACAAGTAATTTTTATACAAATGAATTGCGTAACATACATTCTAAAAACGTATGTTAAAATACTGAGTAAATTTAGGTGAAATATATTTTTTATACTTAAGATATGAAAGAAGAAAAAATATTCTGGCATGCACGGACGAGAACCGAGACACTTTTTCCAGGAATACCCTGTTGCCGAATTGTACCGAGAACGAAATTCTTATTTCGAAGAAAACGAGTTTAAAATTTTCTTCATGGAAAATCAGTGAGCTATTTAATTACAATTAATATATTGTATATATTGTATAATCTAAATTATACTTTTAAGAAAAATGTAAATAGTATAAATAGAAAGTTTTTGTCCACCATTATAACGATAAAATCACCTAATTATCACTAGTCGCAGAAATCTATCAATTTTATTTACAATTTCAAACATGAAACCTGTTGCCTTTTCAAAAGATTCTATAGCAATTTGTAACTTTTTATTGAAAACAAAGCTATATAATACAATTAATATAATATTTGTCGGCAGTATAGTCTAGAAAGACTATTTTAAAATAATCTTGTTGGGCGTAAACTGAGGAGGATGCTTTGTTAGTAACTAACTCGATTTTTAATTAGAGCACGTAAAGTACGTAAACAGCATATTTTATTACTATTATTTTTCAATTTTGGCATTCTTGCACTCCTAGATATGAAACATGGAAAAATTTCATTAGCCACGAGCCATTAATTAAAAAAATAATAACTAGTTCCATCATTATATGATTCAGCGATATTAATAAATGCTTTGCCTTAAAATGTATAACAAGTAGATTTTTAACAAATTAAGTTAATAAATTAAAGCGAATTTTCACAAATTCGGACGGGCGAGTGAATCTGCAAAATGTCTATTTGACTGAGTTTTCATATACATATAAACATCATGTATGACAAAGAAATTACAATGCTCTTGAATATTTCCGACAGTTATGGTCGAAATTGAATTAGTGTATAGATATTTAGTTAATAATATATATGTATTACGGTGGTTAAAAAAAAATTCTTTTCCGAAACCAAGCTTATTTTGTAAAGAAAAAAAATATTTATTTAAATGAAGGTATTTTAACATTTTTGCCCACCATATTGGATTCGCCATTTTTAATTTGGTAAATGCAGCGTCATATTCGTAATCAGCGACTTTACAAACTTCCAAGTAATGATGTTCAACCGAATTGCAAAAAGAAAAATGCATAAAAGTTGAACACTATTGAATGTTCATTTTTATGCTAAATTAAGAAATTAAAAAACGTCACGCTCTTTGGGCGACCCTCTAAATGTCATTTAATCGATTTTTACCAATAGACAAAAAAGTTTTCTTTATTTCTCTACAAAATAAGCTTGGTTCCTGGAAAGAATTTTTTTTAACCACCGTAATGTGATATATATTTACATTAAACAATATAAATGCAATTTACCGAATACTAGTTTGGAAATACTAAATTTGCTTTCCAAAGATAACGGATTATTACCCATGAGCTTTTTCCCTCATATATCAGATATTTTATCTGAGATGTCTTTTAAATTACTACTGACGTGCGCACTTAAATCAATTACGAAATTCTGAATTGAGAAAGTTTTCAATTGCTATTCTGCGTAGTTTCCATATAATGGACAAAAAACCAACTACTAAATTGTCATTCGCGAAATCAATAAAATCTCGTGAAATGGCTTAGCGGCCAACTGAGCGAATAAACGAGCATTTGGCCCGTGGGTCAATTTCTCCGCGGCCGACTAATTTGATACAGCATCGCGACTTGACTTACCCATTGACCTCGGCCCGTCAATCTCAACCTATCAGATTTTTGCAATGCTCGTCTTCTTTCGTCTTTAAGACCCGAACAAATGTCCCATTTGATGATATGTGATTTTCGTTTTTCTATTGTGTTATGGCAGTTTACTTTATCTCATCAAATCAGAACTTTCAAAGAATAGAAAGCATACTTCAAATGACTTAAATTCCCTCATCAAGTAAGTGTTGTAAAGATTTTTATTACTAATAGAATATTGAAAAATGAAGATGTAAATAGATGTCATATTTAACATTGATGCAGTCTTTTCCATGCAGCACATACCTCTTAAACAGATCGTCTAGAGCTCAGTCCAAAGATATCTCGAAAAAGTCCTCCTGAAAAGGTCTGAACTATCATGAGCTATAAAACGAGCTCTTAAAGATGTCTTATTTAAAACTTCTTAAATACGTTATCTCGAAGAGGTCTTATGTTTGAGGTTTTAAATCTATCTTGTTTTGGACCGTCCTTGCTTTAGTAAAGAGATTGAGATCTCTATTTCTTCAAGAGCCACTAGGTGGCTACTGATTCCAAAATTGAGATCGTGTGAGATTTACTTCATATGCAGACCGACAGATTATGAGTTACAATGACAAAATAAGTGCTTTTACTAAGATACCCATTCCATTGAATGTAATTACCATCCAAAGGAACACAAGTAAATATGATATAAATTAATTGAGCTACATTTATATTTTTTATTTTATATGTCAAAGCTCTCAAATAAATCTCTTTTCTGAGACCTCGTTTCTGGCGGTCTTCTAGAGCTCTTAAAATCGACGCAAAAATCTTCTTAAATATCGCATTAAGAGGTCTTTCTGATAAGTATTTAAGACATCTTATAATTTTTAAGATCTCTCAAAGAGCTCTTCAAAATGTCTTTTTGCTGTTTGGGTTATTGGTTTACACCCTACTGGTGTAACACTATCGAATTTTGCTGATAATATACATTGAGATTTGTGATCAATTATCATCGATCATTTCTTTTGACTGATATAGTCACTGAGGAAATCATTAATAAACCATAGAGGAAATAATATTAAATGACAAATCTGCTTGTTAAACAGCCTATTAGCTGTCTAATCTGCTGATGGCCCGAATAGAATATAAATTTGTATTCATGTACTTTTGTATTCGAACTTAATCAATCGTAGGAATTTCATTCATAAATGAAGCAATAACGACTACATCAATAATATATTGAACGAATTACAATGTATACAACAGAGAAAATAAGACACAAGTCCAAAAAAAAGTCGACACCCAAGTTTCTGCGCGTTGGACTCACGAACACATAAATACACAAATTATGCAACGACAAGACTTCGACCTAGAATTACGGTTAAATTACTGACCTTCAAAATGTAATCATTGGCCACAGGCCAAATTTCTCCGCAGAAAATAGTATATGAAAGTGAAATTAAAAATACAATTTTATTTTGTTATTTTTTGCGTGCGTTAATCACGTAATATATTTTTCTAAGGAGTTGTATGATGACTTCTTCAGATAATTTAAAATCAGTTTTTAATGAATTTGTCTAATTTATATGACGTTATATGATGTTAAAATGCACAAATATACTATATAATACATTGGGGATGTTTAATTTATGTTACTTCTTAAATTACTGCAACATAAATAGTCAGTTAAAATTAGCTATTAGTGAGGATTCTTTAAGAAATAATTTATTTGAGGCTAACTTATATAAGATAATGTAATATAATATAAATGCGATATTTCATTTCATATAATTGGATCAATATATATATTTATGCTGTAGCAACCAAATGTCTTAAATTGCAACGAATCAGGCTATAAGCTATTGCACTGATAAAAATATTTGTTTGATTCACAGAACGCTTCTTAAGCGTTAACAAACGAAAATGTGGTCTTTGGTGAAATAAATATTTCTCAACTATTAATAAGCTGTTTACTAAGACGATGTAAAAAATGCTTCTTTATACTTGAAATTGAAGTTTATTAATATTAACAAATCATTGCTTTGGAATACGTTTATTAATTACTAAGGAATTATTTGTTAATTGTAAATAAGAGTTTTTTTTTTGTAAAAAAATAAAATAGACTTACATTTTAATATAATACCTAACATAAATAAGATATTAAGGCCTTATAACGAGTAAATTGTGATGGAAATGAATGCATTTCATTTTCGTCCATCGGTTATCTTCTAATATCAGAAACTTCAGAAAAATAAGTTTGTCCAAAACAAGAAACAGTCCAAAAAAATAATGGCAAAGTTTGAAGATTCTATGTGCTAAATGATAAATAATATATAATTATAATTATATAATAAATAAAATAATAATAATTTTGCAGTCATTTCTATTACACATTAGTCGTTATAAGACCTTAATATCGCATTTGGATTATATTACATTATCATTGTGCGATACTTGAGATAAATGTATCACTTCCTTTCACCTATTAAATGAAATATAAAAATTATTTTTTAAAGGTTGAATGTCTTAAAATCAAAACAAGATTTCATACTTGTAAGATTTTGAATTTTCGACCCAAATGTAAATATTATGTACATCATATTTTTGTATACTTATTTATATATATCTGTGCCGATATAAAAAAAAGATATAAGTCCATTTTTTGAAACAACTGAAAAACCGACGAAAACATAATGATCTATTTTTGATCTGCCATCGTGTTCTATCAGATCGCAATTTGTATTCATTGTCACATGTTAGAAAACCTGTAGAAAATAAAAACCAAATTTACACAGCTTTAAGTGCAAACCTAAAACATTAAATGCGTTTTTCTCGACTTTTCGAAAAATGGACTTATGCCCTTTTCACACACCGCCACAGGTAATCACATTCCTGGAACCTTTATAATATTCGCTTTTTCAAGCGAATTTATATGCTGATACAAAATGAAGTCAAGATGTAAATTTAAAAAATAATTGACATCATTTTTTTGTATGATGGGCTTTGAATACGAAGTTGTCATATTTTTTCCTTTATTCAAAATCTAAGATGTAACGAGCATAGTAGAAAAAAAAGTAAATATTTCTTGATCCTGTTGGTGTGCCAGGCAGTAATGTGGTTTTTAAAAACACGCTTGAGAACATGATGTTTGAAGTTGTACAAAATAATTATTATGGGTCGCACACTTGTCGGACTAGACTTGTTTAATTTGTTATGTTAATATGAAATCCTATTTTCAAAAATTGAAAAACATGAAAGTGATTTTTTTTAAACTATTATTAGCAAAAATTAATTATTTTTATGGAAATCGAGTTACGCTCACATAGTTGCTTGTCGGACATGATGAATGGTAGGCATATGCATAAGAACTTCATTTCTTGAAAATATACATTATAAAGGAAGATTGTACCATAGTTCGGGATCATTTGGATAATATGCATTTTTTTATGTCAAATAGATACTGACAATTCTGCTAGTAGCACCTGAGAAACTGGTTAATTTCGAAAGTTTTGATAATCATACGTGACATACGTGGTTCTAATGACTATTGGTCAAATTCTGGTTGTTGTTTATTGGTATTCTAAGTTAATTTGACCATGCTACGCTATTACAGAAACTGCGCAATAATAAAATGAACCACAATCACACGGTACTTCGAATTTTAAAAGTTCCGCGAATTTAATATGTATATATCAGCGAATTTAAATTTAATGGAAAAACTATATTTGTACGCTTGTTATCACCTATATCTTCGTATGATATTCGAATTTCTTTAAAATTATTATTTTTCTATAAACCCTTAATGTTTAATATTCCAGCTTAAAAAAATTTAAAAAAAACTAGTGTTGGCGTGGTGCCTCGCTCGCTCAGAAACTTCGACCCAGTGGAGAGTCGGCTATTCCTTAATACTCGTTCGTTTACTAACAGCTTTCAATTATGTTATAAAATTATATCGATATTTGGGGGTCCAATCATATTTAGGTCCAAGTGGCTTCGATAGATATGTTACAACAACATAGTGATTCTTATATGTACATGAAAATTGAAAATGAGCATTTCCTAAACTTCGACCCCGACAACAGGCCAGCCGAATTAAGTATTAATAACTAAAAGTTGCAAAACACTTATTTCATGCACTTGTACTGTAATAGACTATGCGATGCATATTACATGTTTACTGTGTTTTACTAATTACTGTCTGTATCATTATGAACTTATATATACAATATATATACATATAATTCGTCAAAGATATCTTGAAAGTATCGAAAAGATCTCTGACGGATATATCTTTTAGATATCTATAAGACATCTTGCAGATATATATGGAAATAGTTATTTTCGTATCAAGAGCATAAAAAAACTTATGCGTCCGTAGATGATCACCGTGCCCGGGGGGTTGGCGAAGACTACCCATGGGGGGTAGGGGGTCGAAACGTCGAAATTTCATGAATAACTATAGGGTAATTTTTTTGCGGAGGTGACCAAATTCAATACTTTTTCATCAATAGTCATCAGCATTTTAAATCAGTTTTTATGGCATTATCTTTCAATTTAGGAAGAAAATGAATAAATCCTTTTTTGTAGAGAATTTCATGCTCTATGTTGTTTGTTTGAAACATTTTTTAATAAAATTTGTATTTTTCAAAGTAAATTCAAAAAACTACGAAGAAACTTAATTGGGGCTAATGTCTTTTAGTAACGGACCGATGGATCTGAGCCAAAATCTAATCAGATCTAAGTTATGCCAAGATACGTATTTAACAAAAAATTTATGTCATTACGCTTATCCCTTCGCGAGTTATCGCGAGACAAAAAAACGGGACGTACAGACGTACGGACGTACGGACGAACGTACGTACAAGATCACGGATACAAATTTTTTATTGTTGAATTGGCGTCCTTAGGGTCTGAAACGTCGACATTTGATGAAAAACTATAGGGTAATTTTCATGCCCGAAGTGACCAAATTCAATACTTCGTCCAGACCTGGGTCGAAGTAATTACATAGAAGTCCACAATTTGCTACTAACATGTCACTAACACATCTTAGGTAAGAGGTTATTCTAGATTAAATACCCGAATGGAAAAATTTTGTAAACAAGAACTACTCGATGACTGTAAAGAACACAGTTACTTCTATGTGAAAGCCGGATTCAGAAGCACCAGGAAAAAATTGCCCAAACAATTCTAATAACGATTGAATGGAGTCAAAAATTGCTAAACTGCCTAAAAGAAGCACACACTATTTACAGAACGTTCTGGTTTTAAGAAAAGAGAGTGCTTAGGGCACTCATTTATTAGGGGATTCATTCAAACTTAACAAAAAAACAAGTACATTAGGCTCGAATAGTATTCTATGATGCTTAATTAGAAAAATGAAAAAGATATTCCTTTTTGGCGGATGATGGAATCGGGAAGCATGTCAGAAAGAATTAGGATTACTATGTAGATGTTGGCTACTATATATAATACATGTTTTTTCGTATAGTACAAGGCTTCATTATTCTACGTTGCATATTTTTCATTTAGCGGCGACGAAATATAAGATTATTTCTGAATCTACATATAAAATGTGGTGTTTCTTTTAAACAAAGAAAAAAGGATTGTCAGAAATTAACTTTAATGAAAAATAGTTTCACATAAACAGACAAAATTCAAATAACACGATATATTAAGTTTTTATTTAGCTCTTTCTGCAATATGCCGTCAATTCGTCCAAAGCATTGTGGTACATTGCATCAGAAGTCCTACCGTTATCTAAAATATAATATATCTTTAGTTAAATAAGTTCTGAAGTCTGAAAAAAAAGGTATACGTCTTCATCCAAGAAAGATAACTCGGCGGCAAAAGAATGCATTTCGGATGTTTTCGGTGCATTAACCTTCCACTACGCAAATCCAGTTTCGGTTCACGTAGACCGCAGCGAAAATAATCGCCAGCATCAGACTCGTCCCGAATACGATCTCGGTCACGCGTTGAAAGTAAATTTCCGTCTTATCAAAGATCTGACAGCGTTTCGTCCATTCCGAGACGCCTTCCGAAAGAGCAGTCTTCTAAGAGACGCGTTCCACGAACGCGTAAATCGATTATGCACGTTTACGTACGCGTTCTGGAAAGACCGACGGATGCCGAAGTCGAAGGAGGAGATGAGGATGGATAATTGGATATGGTTCTGACGTAGAAAGCGCTCGGAACGGATACGTCAATTAGACGTTGCTAATTCTAAGGTTACAACCTTCCGCTCACCACTGACACACACGTGAGGAGGATGACTCGGGTGATGATCCTCATGAGCATCGCTCTTTGCAAGAAAGATGGATTCAAAAGAATGTTTTGAAATATGTAGATGCGAATATTTGCTCGCATTGGCATTGGCAAGCGAGTCAATGCCAAGTGACTTGGGATATAAAGTTCGACGCAGAGAGTGACACGCTTTTCAAGGTTTTTGCTCTGCCGAGAAATTCGAGGCTCGAGAAATACGTCTTCCGTACGTCAACTGCGCATTTCACCGATGAATCGCATGTTTGCAAACAATCGGCTTATTCCCATGCTGTCATATGTAACTAGCACGAGCGTGTTTTAACTCGCAACAATAATCCGTCCGATGTTTTCGAAAATATTCTTATGTAGATGCTAATAATGTTATGGACTTAATTAATTGCTTCATTGTTATATAAACAATTGTTCATTTGACAATTACCAACGGAGAAGACCCGAACAAGTGCCAAAGGGACGATATTTTATAAATTAAAAAATTGGGTATTATATTATAAAATGACGGTCTTGTTTTAAAGAATCCCGAGTAGAAATTTATTACGGACCTGATCAGGGCCTGACCAAATCGTTACACTCTGATCAGGTCCTGAACAAATTTCTGCTCGGGATATTACTTCTTGACACCTCCCATACCTCTTAGAGAGGTCGTCCAAAGCTCAGTTCAATGATATCTCCAAAAAGACCTCCTGAAGAGGACTTAATTATAATAATCCATAAAAGAGCTCTTAAAGATATCTTACTTAGGACTTCTTAAAATCGTAATCTCGAAGAGGTCCTGTGTTTGAGGTTTTAAAATTTTCTCGTTTTGAACCATCTCTCTTTTAATAAAGGGATTCCCATTGCTGAGGTTTGTGTTTCTTTCAAAGACACTAGGTGGTGATTGAATCGCTTTTTGTTATCCGAACCCTTTGAGTTACAGTCGGCCACCCGTGTACTGTCCGGGTCCGCATCCTTTTCTACGTTTTTCAGTGCGAAACGAAACATTTTCTTGACTCCTCATCTATCCATAATGTATATAATCAGACATTAATCTTAAATCTTAAAATCTGTTGTTCACAACAAATAAATATTGAGAAGTTGATGTAGTTTCTTAAAAATTAATTCGTCTGTAAATGTTATGTATGTATTTGATGATGAACGTGTGGGGTACTTCGAGCTTACTGAATATCAAATTGTTATTGCTTTTTATAAATTCATAATAGCGGATACAATATGGGGAACGAATTAAGCAAAATTCATATGAAATTTTCAAAAGTCAGTACTTAAGGGCTCTGTCACTGCTGAGTGCAATCCGTTGTCGGTTTTTAAAAATTCGGAATGACGGACTAAATAAACAGCATTTATATTAAATTAATAAAACTCATGTTGCACCTGCCACTTTCAATTTTTAAAATCAGAAACCGATTGATAATCAGAGCCCTCAATATGCTCCAAATTTTGATTAAGTGATTATTACTTTCATTTTTGAGGAAAATTCCTGTACCATGCGGGGCTTCTCTGTTAAATCTCTTTTTCGGGTACATGAAGTATGTGTTTTACCAATACGTAGACCGAAGGAGCGGTTGTGTGATGGGGGATCAGCCCCCAGACCCCCCTTTTTATTCTAACCGAACCTCAAACAGGTATTACTAATAATCAAACCTATGTGAAGTATGTGTGCCTATAATTATCAATGCGTAGGCCTATGGAGCGCCAGGCTGGTCATTCTTATTGCTCATCCATTTCCATCGCTGTTTTACGTTCTTCCTTTTGCGATTACGAAAAAAATGTATAGGACATTTTTAGCAGTGAACTATATGCTCTACATTTATTGTTTGAAATATTTTATTATCAGAACCGTACTTTTCAAGATAAATACAAGAAACCCAAAAAAGGGGTTTTGTAGCGCTTCTTTCAAGATAGCGGCTTTAATATGTCTGACCGCCAAATTTTACCATCATATTCAAATTCAGAAGGCAAAAATACGTTGGAAACACCTAGTTACGGTTTTTTTCCGATGCAGGACGTCTTTCCGAAGGTTTACCAAGTTTTTTATTTTACATC
Organism: Trichopria drosophilae; assembly: GCA_030407085.1. Taxonomy (NCBI): domain Eukaryota; kingdom Metazoa; phylum Arthropoda; class Insecta; order Hymenoptera; family Diapriidae; genus Trichopria; species Trichopria drosophilae. Next base: position 46,923,753 of record CM059583.1, read on the forward strand.
AATTTAAAGTTTTTATGTTTCTTACGCCGACGAAATGTGTTCACTCATATATATGCTGATTGTTTAGTCGTTACATGAACTGCTATAACTTTAAAGTGTAGGTTCTTTTATTACTAATATAAAAAAAATCATATTTGACGAATAACAGATCTCTAAATTAGAACTTGTCGTATTGATACTTATAGTTTAATATGCGTTACGACCGTTTCTGTTTTTCATGCTTGATTCAACCAACTTTTTATCCCTGTTCACAGTTTTAAATCAACATTGAAGGCATTATTTTATTAGCAACTATTAGTCGCCAAGCATGCAATTAAATTTGTTTTTTTGCGAGGAGCGTTTCAAAACAAAGCCCCGGCAGCAAGTGTTTTTTTGTTTATCGAGTGCACACACGCCATTTGCGTACATTCGGTTGCATCCTTCCTCATTTAAGATATAGGTGCACGCTAACTGGAGATGGTATCATGGCCTCCTTTAAAACGACCGCGAGATAGCGGGATTCCTTTGAAGTGTTCTCCGAAGCAGTCTGGGCGCATCTCCCTGTGTGATATTTTTCTTACTTGTCAGCCGGAAACGGTCCAACACTGTTGTTCCGGTCGACCAGCCGTCGGGAAGGTTAAAAAGAACCTGCCCGATACACATTGCGCGTGGGCAGTAGTCTTACTGTACAGTGTCAGCTTCCTTTTCATGAAGCGAAATTATCTTGTCTTTTCGGTAAACACGCCGTAAATATTATTGTCGCTTCCGTTTATCTGCAACTCCGGCGCACGCGACGTACTTCAGTTAATGCGAGACGTACTGATACACCCAGAGAAAAAAGTTAAGTCAACAACGAAACAAGATAGAAAATGTTGCCTCTCAATTAAAATTTTACTCGTTTTCAGTCAGAAGTTATGGTTGTTTTGGTGACGAATAAGTTACTTAAAAATGGTGTCAATTTTATTTGTTGACTCAATGAAATTCAGTGCTCGAATCAGTTAATTTGGTTATTTGAAAAAAAAAAGTTCTCTTTGATCTAGATTCAGTATGAAAATAATTTCCCTGAACAAACTGTTGGATAATCACGGGAAAAAAGACGTTTTACAAAAAGAAAATCACATGCTAGAATAGGACCGTAAACATCCAGATATAGTAACAATTAATAAACTATGGTTATAGATGCCATCTGAAAAGTTAGATGCAGTGACACTATACAAACTTACGGTAATAAAGAGTAGTATCCCGAGTTGCTTCTCTTTATTTTAAATACGTAGATAGGAATGGTTAGCATCTATTTAGCTTCGCGAAGTAGAGGAACAGTTCTCCGTGGCAACGACAGGTGATTCATATTTAGAAATCATAAGAGGTCGCAAATATTAATTTTAGATTGATCATAAGATATATTATTACGAAATTAACCCTTATCATCCCGAAAATACGAAATTTGCATGCAACTTTCATCGCTATAACTTTTCTTCTAAACACCGTTAAGAAAAATTGATATATATGATCATTTTCAATGTCTCGCATACCTCATGATAGGAAAACATAGGAAAATACCGATCAGTCTGTAAAGCAGCTTTAGCTGTGGCTCGCCCTTTGGTTCAAACAGGCATTTTTGTAACCTTTTGTGCCAATAAAGACAAATTATTATTATTACTATTATTATTGTGTAGAAATTAGACAAAAATTGTTAAAAACCCATATTTTTATACGATAACTAAGGAGGTTATGAATGAACCACCATTAGATGTTTGAAAATGACGAAACTTAATTTTTCAAATTATCACATGCTTTCGTCCATTACACGGACAAGTAATCCATATATGTGCGAGAAAATACAAAAATAAGTATTTTTTTCGAAAAAATTATCATAGCTTTATTCTTTAAAATCGCCGGCCGATTTTAAGTGCGGGATTCGAAAGAAGTGGTCTAAAGTTATCGATCTTGGCTACTAAAATTGCGACTATTCAAATATACTTCATTATATATACTGCTTTATATTATTTTATATAAATACTTCTCGTTTTACATAACATTTTAAAAAACGATGACGACGTGGCAGTACATTCGATATCTTGTAGGTATGAAATCAACTTTTTCGTGACAATTAATAAAAATAAAGATAAAATTATAAAAATTTTGTTTTTGAGCCTGAAATGCATTTCCTAATTTTTATAATGAATATTGAATACACTTTCATTGACATATCGCTCGAGTAGATCCAAAATAAAATATTTCTTATATTTAGTGTCTATAATAACGTTTAGACAATAAATAAGAACTTTTTTTATCGTGATTATAATTCTTTAGTAATTTGATAAATTTTATACACGAAATACCGCATCGAACTCTCGGAATAAAGCTGCAGTTCAAACATGTTCATCGACAATTATTTGTTACAACGATTACACGTGCAGTAGTGTAAATGTCCAATCAACTTATGATTTGAAATTGCTTAAAAAAACAAAAATTTCATAATAAGTCAATTATTATATACCATAAATTACGTTTGTGTTACATTGATGACGAAAGAAAACAAAACAATTTTCCGTATTTTACGGACGTAATGTATAAAACACGGTGAAAATAGCAGTATAGAGAGGCAAAAGGGTTTTCTCGTAATTTATGAAAACAGCATGTTTTTGTTTCAAAGTGAGAGCGGATTTAAAACTCTACTATAACGTGTTTAACTTTTCGAGGAATAATCAGTTTCGGAAAATACATTTTCTACGTACTCAACAAAACGATGGAGAGGTATTTTCTTAAGACTACATAAAGACATTTGTTTTCTCACAACGACTCTAAATCGGATTTCTCGAAATACGCTTGGGCCGTTTATTCGTAATACCGCAGTAGTTCTTTTATTTGCTCAAATAATATTGACAAACAAAGCGAAACTTCAAAGAGGAGTTTTGGTACAACAGAATATTCCAATTCGCAAGTTTTCATCATAAAGGGCACTTCTTCTCATTATCTTCATGACCTATTCTACAAACTTGCAATTCAATAAATGAAACGTTTTTCACAATTAAATTGTTCATTATCTTGACATTTTTAACGCATTGGCCTTGTGAAGACGGGACTAATACCAAAATGGATCAACAAGTGAAACAAAATGTTTTTATTTGTACGGTTGTTCGCTGTTTTCAACATAGAAAAAATAGTTAAAATAATCCTGAGGACGTAGTGAAACTTTTAAAACAAAATTTGAAGGTCTTATTAAACTATTATGAGTTGAAACGTTCTTTTTCAATATTTCTTACATATGCACCGGTTTTAATAGTATTCTTAATTAATGTCACAAATCTTGTAGTGTAAGTGAGTATTTGGAAAGAAGTCACGTGTTTTAGCTTAAAATGTGATAAAAGAAATTTGATTAAGAATTTGTTTAAATATTAAGGTTTTGATCTACGATTACTTACGATTTTTTGCATTGACTTTTCTCTTCCGGACAGTTTTGGTGTTTGTTCGGTTGAAGACCTGTAAATTGATAAAAATATTTTTCATTGTTTCAACGAAATCTGGCTTCCTTTTTTCATTCAATTTTATTAATTTTTGAACCCACATTGTTAAGAAAATATGAAGTATTATGACACAAAATGTCGTTTTGCGGTAGTTAACCATATTGAAAATAAAGGAGAGCGTGTTTTTACGTCAAGCAACGTTTGAAATATAAGTATGTAAGCATCATATTGGATTCGAAGAGATCCTTAACCTATCGAAAAGAAAGACTACCGTTTTGCATTGTATATACATCCTTGAAAGAATTCCCCGTTCGAATATAAACCAAAACAGATTTCAAGCAAGAATGCCTTCCTTTAAGATGCGCATATATCATACCAGAAGTATTTTCCTCGAACGTGAATTTCACTTCAGTCGAGGTTTAGTCAGTAGTGTTGTTCCTCAGAGAAATGCGCCGTATTTCTATTTTCAAGCAATATGCTAGACGAAAGAAAATCAATGCATGTTTCCAAGGTATTCAAATTTTTGTCTGGAAATGGTCAGCAAGTGTTTTTTTGCACTATTATTTATGACTATATAACCTTTTCCTCTAGTGAACTCTGTGGAAGCACCTTTCGGACATGGTGTATCTTTTTTACGTGTATCAGTAAGTAGAATCGGCCAATTACAACCCTATAGAAACTTGAATTGATTTTCTATCAAAAGAAGGAAGAAGAATTACTCTGGGAAACTAGTAAGAAGATACTAACCGGTGGACAGTGATTAATGACGTTCAGAGTAGTTTGTAAAAAAATTCAGAAAACACCTCAAATAGACTCTCGTCAAATTTGTTGCGAAATATTGTTACACTATCGTTTATATTTATATCGAAAGAAAATCAATTACTAAAAGAAGGCAAAACATATAGACATTTTCAGTTAATGCATTTATTTAAAAGGTCATTTTGAAATATGAATAAATATATGAACTGGACTTTAAATTATGCCTATTTATTAAACTTAAAATTTAACCGACTAAAAAAAGTTCGACTATAGGGAAACAGAATGCTTTAGATTTAAGTGCGAATTTGTCTAAACTTTTGATTCTCATCATTCGACAACTTTATTTATTTCCGTGCAGACAAAAAGGATTATTCCCTCGTCAAGTAATATTAATATTGTTTTTCCTAGTGTTTAGGAATATGTTAAATAGTATGTCATTTACTTTTTATTCGGAAATTTTAAAGCACTATTAAACGTATCATGTGTCATTCATTTAAGATATTAACATGATCTGTGTTTTTTAGAAACTTTTGACATCTAAAGGTTGTTTATGAAATTTCAATAAAAGAATTACAATGGAATTTATCAGTGTTGCTTTTGTATCAAGTAAGATTTAACTATTAATGAACTAAAGATATATTATTGATTCGTATTTTGTCATTTCAAATTTATAACTGCGTTCAACGTTTTTGTGAAATACCGAATATAACGATCAGTTTCATTTCTTCTCTCATTTTTGTTCATTTATGCACTAAATGTAATCAAAGATGAGTTTTACATGTCCTGTAAGTTTCTTCCTATGTCAGCCCGTAGTTTTTGATAATGAACAAAACCCCGTGTTCTGCTCTCTTAAAGGTTAAATATGACCAATCAGTTTCTTTTTACTCTATGTGACGAGAATTTTCATTACTTTAGAATCTGTAAAGATTTATTTAATCAGAACATTTTTGTAGAGTAACATTTGTTAATTCGTACAATGTAAATACCAATAAACAATATATTGGCAAAAATGGAAGGAATCATATTTTTGTGATGATGCTTTAAATTGAAACACATTTAATTACAAATAAATTAGAACTTTCGAACGAAACGTTTCAAATCTGAAAATTTAATGTATGCTACTTACAATAACTAACTATAAACAATTGGAGAATTTGTTGTATGCTGTAATATCACATTATACTGAATTCTAAGAAAATCACAACAGGCCACAAGTTTTGTGTTGAACCGCATTGATAAAAACAATATAGAAAAGTTTACTATTGAAACAAAAATTCCGTCCCCGCAAATTTATAAATTTATCCTTAAAGCGTTATTTGGTTTACAAAAATATCCCGAACCATATTCTTTGCATTTTCACAAAGGTTTTAAACTTCATTTTGAACAAGTTCTGCATTCGCAATAAATCATGTGAGTACGTAACACCTGATATTATGCGACGGGTTTCTTTCTCGAAATTGATTTTCGAAAAGCCGTTCCATCTCTCGACATTTTCTTCGTGTAAAACATGACACTTCGTAAGTAATTACATACGGAATAAATTCAAGACGTGTGGTTTGGAAAGCTTCCAGAATCTCCATAAATCAGAGAAAATAATAATCGAACAAAATGTATGGATCAGAGACTTAAATATTTTCCATGGAATGAGGAAGTGTATATCAGAATGCATTGATCATTTATACCGGAAGTGATTTGTTTCCCGTGTGGGTTATGATTCAAAGCACTGCGTTTGCAAAACTCTTGGTCGATTCATAGAATGCAAAGGAGAAATTCATTGATGTTGTTTTTTTTTACAACGAGCGATACCACGAAATCGCTACTGGCGGACGTCCAGGCGCCGCAAACAGCTTTCCACCGAATCGATAATAATGAACGAGGTCTTTTGCCATGTCGATTAATGGAAGACACGAGCAAAATTTGCGCGAGCTTTTAACGCCGAGCCGTGAGCGATGGGTCGTAACGTCCGGATTACCTTCTTATAATTAGACCGAGCAAGATATACGTCGCAAATATCATTCTTCGATATTTCCTTTCCAATTCTAGTAGTGAAAAATCACGTACAAAACGATTTTACGATACGAAGATTCATACGTCCTAAAGAAAACCAATCATATTTTGCTTCATCTGGCGATTTATATAAATACGACGGTTGTATAAGCAGATTTCGTAATATTTTTTTATTGGGGGGTAATTTTAATTATTAGCTACAGAATTATCCAGTAACACATACAAATATGACTAATCATGCTTAATACAGGTCCGAGAAACAGGTAATTGTCATCACATGTCTTGTGGTGTTGTTCAGTAGTAATGCCGAGTGTGTGGTTCTTACAAAGTACTTTACACCCTATCCCAGTTTTATGAATTTACGAAATGTGTGTAGCCAATCGAATGAAAGGTAGTCTTATTTAGTCAAGTACGTTAATATATTAAAAAATAATTAGTATATGCGAATGCCAGAAAATAATATTATTAACAATAGATTCTTACTAATTTTGGGGTGCACCTCAAAACCCCGACAAATCACAATACAGGCACTTCAAAAACCCGACATTAAAAAACCAGACATTTAAAAAAAACAAACATTAAAAAACTAGATATTTTAAAATGGAGACATACTGCAGAAAGGCTGTTGAATTTTGTCTGTTTTTTAGGTGTCTGTTTTGTGATTTTTTTTGGTTTTTGAGGTGCACTCTAATTTTATGTTCATTTTAGACAATAATGCGTTTAGAGCATATCGGATCAATTTACTTCACTTGGTCAAATGCGACAAAAGGATTTTAATTATTTTAGATATTTCAGTGCCCTCGTTAAACTATGTAATATGGAATAGTTATATGGGTAAACAAGTGTGGTTATACTGCCGCACGATAAGTTCTCTTTTTGTTATTGCATAAAAAGAAAAAAATGTATTTTTTTTGTTCTGATTCAATAATCCAGAGACCCTCTTAAAATATGCTTCAGAAAAATCCCACACATTTTTTATTACTTTATATATATTTGTGATTGCGATACTACAGAATTTCTAACGTACCCTTCATTGCATCCACCAAACAACTTTAAAAACTGGATTATTACTTTGTGCTCTCTTATGGTCCGACTATAGTTACTTTCGCGAGAAGGTCGTAAAGTAAGCTTTTACGACCACAGGCTATCAGCGTTCCCGAGAGTATATTGTGCTCAGTGGGTGAGAAACTTTTTTACTCCCGGCTAAGTTGATTTTGCTCCCTAGGAAGAGAATGTGTGATTTTGCTCCCGCAATATATGGAGCAAAATAGCATTTAGCTCTCCGTCTTTTTCTTTTAAAACAGCTGAGTTATTGGGTTGATACAAAAATAACTCGTTAGCACAAATACACTTAAATAAACTTAAAACAGGTTTGTGGTCAGGTTATTTTGATCTCACTAGACCAATTGGGAACATTTGTTGCTGTTTGTAGGGAATTATACATTTGTGTATTCGACCATTTGTACATTTCAATTAATTGTTTTTCAATCAGTTGACGGAGAATCAAATATGTTTATATAATTCTAACACTATATATTAAATAAATTTGTTTGAGGTTAAAATGAAGTTAAGAACAAAGGGTGTTTTTCATTCGATTGAAAAATATGTAAAATAAGAGAACAAAATTAAACATAAGAATTCAGAATTTTTAAATTAATTTCAAAACGGTAAAACACGTGGTATTTACATTCGATATACTTTAGCGTTTTACATTTTTTGTTAAAACACATGTACTTGAAATGAATGACAATCACGATATTTGCTATTACGTCGCATAAGCTCAAACAAAATATATAACTGGCAGCTTATTTTAACAAGAGAATGTTTATGCGGAAATGGAAATTCAAACAGAGTTTTAATCTAGGAATCGGTATTTATGTTATGATTTCTTGGATTATCCCATGGACTAGTTCATGGATGCAGAAAACGTAAAGGTGTGTGTGTGGGTGTGTGTGGGTGTGTGTGTGTGAATTTGAGTGTCCTCAAACCTACGCGCGATATGTTTTAAATATAACATAGATATTGTTGATCGATAGAACATTCACATTCGTATTTTTACATTTCCATAAAGCTCTCGAATCACGAACTTATATAATTTTAATTCAATGAATTTTTATCTTTAAAATTTTGAATATCATGCGATAGTTAAGTATAATCATCCTGTTTTTTAAAATCTGTCTGTAAAGTTGAAGTACTATCAGAGACATTTCGACGTATTGATAAAACGATGGAGATTTTATCACATATATTGAAAGAAGAAATGCGGATGTTGATTATCATCATTATGACCACGACAATAAAGCAGTTCAGTGCACTAAAAACAGGATATATCTATATTTATCTAATTATATTCAGATACAGCGATTGCTCTTTAAAAAATGTAATAATCGGTGTATGAAACTTGGTATTGTTTACTATCACAATTTTAATTTTCATATTTTTGAAATTATATTAGAAATTATTAAAAAAATTAGTGGTAAATTATAAAGAATAATGGATTTATTTCTTAAGTAAATTCAATAAAATATATCTTGTTAATTTATAAAATTTACATGAAGTTATAACATACCTATAGTGTTTCATTGAATGTAAAATTACTATAATAAGTTTAAACCTATTCATCAACATTGACGTCACTTATTATCTTTAATGCATATAAATCTTATTTTAAATGGCCTGAGTAAAAATTTGTTATTTCGTGAATAAACATAACAAAACGTATTATCAAATGTTTCTTAGTTTCATTCAATGCCATGATTTGTTCAATTATCATTTGAATTATAATAAAACATTGCAATGCGTTTAAATTGTTGTCCTTTATGAGCATAACCTACCGAGTGAACGACATAAATAAATCTTACGATCTCCTGTTATCCTGTCAATTCTTTATCTGCCATCTAATCTAATCTTCTCATATATACAATTAAAAGTACGATAACTTTTGGACTAATCTAGTAAAGATTGAGAGAATTGTACGAGTATGACTGATAATTAAAACAATGATCTGCGTCATTGCATTTGATCTTAAAATAAAAAATAATACCATGTTATTAAATTAAATTTTTTTTTTAATTTAGGGATATTTTGATAAATAAAATTGGAAAATTATTTTTTTATTTTAATTGAAACTATTTTTGAGAATTATTTTTAATATTTTAAAACTAAAGTTTTAAATTTTAATATTTTAAAAATTAAAGTTTTATGCACCACGAATGTTATTATTTTCGATACTAGTATTTTAATACGTCGTATTGCAACTACTACGTCACCGCGTCATTCTTCGTAGTTATATTGTGTATATTTTTCTTCTTTTTACGTATTATGTTTCTTATTGTATACTATAATGTCTATGAGGGCAATTTTATTCGTTAATAAATAAAATAAATAAAAAAATTATTCATATTCAAAACTAGAAAAATTAAAGTTGATATATAATTTTCTTCGCATCAGATTTGGAGTTAAATGCATTTCCAAATATTTACTAATAATAATGTGTATACAGATTATCACGAATTAAATTATGCTTATCCAGAAAATCATTTTTACTATTGTGTATCATTGAATTTTTATGAGGATGCATATGAGGATCGCTAAAATTTGTTGTTTACAATATTCCAAATACTTTTACGTACACAAGTTATTCTGAATTCAATTCTGTGCATTTTAAAATAACCGTTTTTCCTATTATCGTGCGCAAAGTTCGTACTTTGCGCACGCATTTCCGTGCGCAAAGTGCCCCGTTACTGATATTGAAGTTTTGCGTGCGGTAAAGTAGCGCTATAGGTATACAGACATGTAGAAGAGACCTGTCAAAACTTTCATTTGTTTTACTTTCAATCGCTGTTCTTCAGTACGGAAAACGATAGGTATAGGTTAATTCTGTCTAAAATAGTAATTTAATTGAAAATGTACCCGAAAACGCGAATGCGAATGAATATTTAAATTCATTAAAATTTACATAAAATATTAATAACAATTAATAGTAATAACGATAATAAATAATGTGTTACATAGATATTTATAAATTTAGTCTATTTATTTCAAAAGCATTTACAAATACTGCTTTCGGTCGGGGGGGCTCTGCCCCCCCCCCTTTCTCCACCGCCCTTGCACCGCCACTTTAAATGTTGTATGTAGGTGTCGAACTTTGCGCACTTAATAGGAAAAATTGTATACGATACTCGTGCGCTGCGTAGCTGTTCCCACTTTGCGCACTTGTATCGTAATATACTAATTTTTCAGCGTACAACCCGACATTCAGGATATCACTTGATTTTATGTGATACAATTTGAATAAATAAATTTTGAAACAAAATTATTTTCTAGATAAAAGCTCAATTTTTGAATTTCAATGCAATCTTTTTGCCAGAAGTTGGAAGCTTGATTTATGATTTGATACATGTTTTGTTATGCATCAGTTTTCATATAGTTATATCTATTGTTATGTATTCACATTTTAAACTGAATATGAGGTAATAAAAATTAAACGATGGAAAATATTTTAAACTATAGCAACGAAAAAAGCAGTCATCCTTAAATTCAAAACGTAATCACAAGAAAAGGACAATAAATTAGATCTTAAAATTCACTTAACGACATGTGTCCCGCCAAGTATGAGGCGACAAAGTGGAGTCTCCGGTTTGTAAGGAGGTTTAATACATTATTTCCGGAAACGTCAGATACCGTAGGCGATTACCATTGTCTGTACCATGAGCACTTCCAAGTCTTTCGTTCAAGACGAATTAAGAGACGAGAACATCCAAAATGGCAACGATGTTGCCAACTGAGGGAAATTACGCAATTCGAAGTGGCCGGACACAGAATGGATTATTCGAAATGCAAGTCGGAACCCCGTCGGTTAGCTCAGAAATTGGGTAGTATCCAATTAAATTAGCGAACTTCTTCATGTCGTTGCTGAGTAACGTACCGATACCAGTCAAGACGAATGAAATGACTTAAATCTGCCACTGAAAGAGTTGACCTTTTTGCAGTTCTTGACATCCTTTTTATACGTGCAGTATCGTCGCATTTTTTCGCAATGCAACATCTTAATTACAACAACAGATCAAGTCTAAAAGTCGAATAACAAAAAATTGTATGCATAGAATTCAATTTTGCATCATTTATTTACTACTTCGAATCAGTCGGGATGGTATTTTGACTTAACTAGAATTGACATGATGTTAATTTTGCTTTTTTTCTTTCGTACAGTGCAATATCATCCACCGAATTAAATGTAAGAATAAGTAGAAACTTTTAATATGAATTTTTTAAATTTTATTAATATCTAAAAAAGATACAGAAACATATACGTCAAAAGGGCGAGATGGCATTCCAAAATCAAATAATGAAGTCGATAATTGTTGCTTAGTATTATTACTGTGTTCATATATGAATATGCAGACAGATTGCCATACCGGGTACTGAGTTTCAGTGAGAGATTTCCGGTGGATTTTTGTTACAGGGCTGATAATCAATTTGGATCTCCGCAATATTTTGATAATAATTAATATAATTTGATTCTTAAATTTGGAAATTTATTTTATTATACATACTTCCACGATAGAAACAATATTTTATCGCGCAGTTACAACGTAAAAGATACGGTCGTAGCAAAATATACATGTCAAACGTAATATTTGAAATTAATCAAGAAATATCCGAATTGGATTTAGAATATATTTCTTGACTATATTTTTCCGATTCTTTTTTTTTAATAAATTAGTGGGATCTTTTAGTAGGACAAAATGTCTAAAATGTAAGTATAGCAATTTCGTAACTAATGAAAATCTAGCTACTTCATATATAAGACATTTCATAAGATCAATTCCTTGAAGGCGAACAAGGCAGGTCTGTACTACAAAGCCTTGCTGATGATTCCAGTGGGTACAGACCGGGATGAAACGCCGGAAGGAGATTCTGTCAAAATTTTTACAGTTAGATAGAATCTTTTTCATCGTAGCTATCATGAAATAAAAATTGTCGTTGTAGAATCCGCAATAATTGTCGTTGTTGAACAGTAGTACTTTATTCATTTTTAAAGCTTTTTTCATAGCTATTAAATTATTAAAACAGTTCAGTTGTATACGAGTCATTCTTCGTCAAATCGATCACGATCTGACATCACATCTTCGATTTTGTTTAAAATTGCAAAAAACTTAGTACTTGGCATACATATGAATGTGGTAAAGGGATTTTTCGAAATTCCCATATGAAATTTTTACACACTTTTTTTCGAAAAATTATAGTTGGGCGGCATTTTATCGGAATTGGATAAAATTTGCTGTAGTATAGTAAAAAGTCTGAACTTTTCGAAAAAAATATTTATAATTGAATATAATAATAAACGCATGAAAAAAATTATTTTTTGTTTTTTTTTTTAACGATTTTTAACCACTGTACATCCTTTTTATTTTTTTAAATATTATTTAAATTTTATCTAATATTTTATTTAGATTTTTAATTCGTGGTATGTCTTTTAGTTTTCGAGTTATGAATTTTTTAAGTTGACCATCCCCGAAACTCCGGCGCGGCGTGCGCTTATTGAAAATGTAACTGCTGCCGCTTCTTCGACTCGCTATTCTGTTTCTATTTATTTTGTTCTTGGTAATTTATGTTTGGAATTACGTTAATATTTATTTTATTCCAGGAATTATTTATGGTTTTCACGTAAACTATTAATATTCTTTCTCATAAATATTTTACTACTCAAAGAAACCATTCGGTTGAATCAAGTAAAATGTTATTATAGTTTTGTTTTCAGTGCATGTACTTTATTTAACTTCTCTATAATAAAACTTGTGATACAGATTTGGTCTTGAAAAATGCTCACAACTATAACAGTTTAAAGGAAAATAATACACTTTCAAAGAATTTTTTTAATTCAGGATATTTGAGAAATGTATATAGGAAAGAAAAATTATATTAAAAATATAACTGCACTGTTGCACATATTACTTTCAACAATACATTAGCTTTCAGAATAATATTGAATTTTTTGTCGACGACAGTGTTTCCAATTTAAGAATATAAGAAAAAGTTCACGATCGATTTATAGTATTCGCCTCAAGGACAATATTCTTTTGGCAATAGAAACCGCTGGCCGTAGAAATGCATACGTCTGCAATATCATTTAATTACGTTAAAGGCAATATCAAAGCCCTATGACATCATTCATGTAAGACAGATTTAAATGTTTAAGATAAATACACATATTGCCACTCAGGAGCCTAGATGAAATTAATGAATGTCACCGAGTCATTTTATGCAATATGACTTGGAAGATAATGCAAGTTTAATTTACGTTACATATAAAACCAGTGGCGGAAATCGTCTTTATGCTATTCATTATGCAGAACAATCAGATAACAATCAGATAACAATATATATTGCAATATTTTTATTGACAAGTATGACGGAACGAATGATAAGTGATGCGACACAGTACAATGATCAAGTTCGCATGGTTATAAAAATCATACCTGATTATTAATGCGCATTGAATTATTAATTTTTTACACTCATTTTTTCTGCTATGATTTCTGCTTCGTAGTACATACATTTATACATAAAGTTGTTTAGGCACTAAAAACATTATGCGAAATTGAATTTCACGCAAGGAGTTGTAAAACAAAATATTTTCTGAACCCAGAGTAGTCCTAAAATTTAAAACACGTATTTTTATAGCTCATTGGAGAGTTTTATTTAAAAACCTTCGTGACGAATAAGCGAAATAACTTAATAAAAAGTAGTACATTTTTAAGATTTTGAAAAAAGCGACCACTAGAGTTATACATCTCGAATGAAGAAATAACAAATTATATATCTCAATAAACAGTTATGATTTTTTGTCTACGTTACGTAATAAAAAAGAAATACACGGAAAGAGCAAATGTGACTAAGAAAGAGTACAATTGAAGCATAGGGGATTGGAATTTATTGATTGCTCCCTTTTGGATTGTGCAGTTGACTCCAATAATTTTAATGTGCCTGTCGCGTTTTACTTTCATTATATTCTCTATTCTCGAAATGGAATTTATTTGGATCCTTCAAATTTGTTGGACCGCAATTCCCATACTATTTCTGGTTCTTGAACTTTTTAAATTGTATTGATATTATATGAATAGCCATACTCGCTTACACCCCCTTTCTTCTCCAAAACATCACCTACAATACCCAAATTAGATTTATCTGAGATTTCAACTAGACGATCATAAGTAACTGCGAACATGTCCAATTTTGGAATAATTGCAAGGTGTTTGAATATTATTTTCGCAACCATTGAATTCTGCTGTAAATTGGAATGTGGCGAATGCAAGGCTTGAAAATTCTCTGCTGGATTCGTTATTCCATCTAGGAGAGAATATCTTATGCGTATAGGCTAATGCTTGAGTTCCATCAACAATAATCATGCACTGAACGATGTTCGTTACACAATACTCTATTATAATAACAGCAACAACTAATTCTTTGTACTAAATATTTTCATCAATAAACGCGATCAAAATGTTAGATTGACAAGGTTTTTAGAAATAGTCTGATAATATCAATCTCATTAAGAGATTTCCATCTTATTTTTGATCAGTTCAAAATTAAATGTTCCCAAACGACCCAATAATATTTCAATTTCTCAAAATATATAAAGTGTACTATGTATACGGAATATTATGCGAGATATTCACTTATAAGTGCAGATAGTTAAAACAAACGACAATACGTTTCCGTTAATAATTTCGTGACTTCAAAATCTGTCTAATCTATCTTAGTAGAAACCGAGTCCATTTTTTGCCTACTTTCTACTATCCAATTTTGGTATTTGCCATATTAAAGGTATAGAGAAAATCAGCAGCGCAACAAAAAACTGGACAGATTTCTACCAGGGTATAATGAAATATAAAAAAATATATTAAAATTCCAATCAAAATATTAATTATAGAAAAAGCTAAGAATACTGCAAAATGCAGTGTAATAGCGTAATATAAATTGTAGCATTAATAACAAGGTATCAGGCACAGAACAAATATTCTACATTCTTTTTTATCAAAATGTATGTTGAATTATTTTAATAAACTTTTACTGAGAACTTCATAATATAAATTGTATATAATATTTAATGGTTGGAATAAAATAAACATTATTTGATAAGATCTCCATAGAATTGAACAAAACAACATTCTTAAACGGTCGTAATCATTTGAATTATCGATTTTTAAAAACGTTCTTATCATAACGAAGAATTCTATGCGTTATTATGAAATATTTGAGTCTATCGGTTATTTTTGTACTCTTTAAATGTACGTTATGTAAATAATTATATGTTTCAAAATAATAATTAGTTTATAAAGAGGGATTCATTTTCAATATTTAATTTCAGACATCGGTATTCCCTGTATTTTATTTTCCTTCCATGACACGTTTAAATTTATTTATAATGTGTTAAATATCTGTATTGAAGTAAATATAATTTTTTGAATATTCGCAATTAAATGATTTACTGTTTTTTAGAAATGGTATTATTTGAAGTAAACTTTTGTCGCAGTCTATTGTTTATAAAGAGGATTCGTCATTTATACAGGAAGTAATAAAAGTGATTTTTAATTACTTATTTCATTAAAACTATGATCTGTTTGGTGATTTCGTGTACAAAATAGAAACAAAATATATTATTCAGACTTAATATTATAGACTATGAAGTCGCTGGAGTTGATTAAAAATGGATTAATTCCGTAAAAATTCGTCGATTGTTACTTACATTTATTTTGAATTTAAAATAAAATTGAAGACTAGATTACTTATTATATTTTCTGGTTATTACTTATTTATTTAACAAATCCTGTACATTCAATGAAACTGAAAGTAGTTTCAATATCACAACGAAACCAGCTCATTAGGAAGAAATCACAATCTATTTGTACTGCGTACTTTCTGCTTTAGAAAGCGTGTAACGAATTTTCCGTATAAAATCATAAACATCATCTCATTTTAATATTTACATACATAGATTATGTTGAAATTTTTAATAGATACATATAATACAGTTACTAAAATCCCCTGAGAACGAAATGGTTTGCAGAAATGTTAAGTGGGAAAATATTGTATTGTTATCAATCATTAAACCTTCTTGAAATGTTATCGGCTTCTGTAATTTGTCACATTGAAAATTAAGGAAATAAATATTTACACAATTATAAAAATCGCATCAATGATATACCAATTGTTATATTTTGCGAATATGACAATCGATTGCAATTGAGATAACCAGCATACATTTAAATATTTTCCATGCAAACTTTCTTCAGTTCATGAACTTTGCAGGTGATTAAACTCAGTAATGCACGCCTTGTATTTGGATACAATTAACAACGATTAAATAAATGAATCGTTTGTAGTCAGATATTTTGATAATTCAATCGCGATTCGAGTTTTGGAAATTTCTTTTTCATCGTTTAAGATTTCCTAGTACACGGAGAATTTTTCTTAGACATTTTACCATTTCACTGGGACAGATTTGTAGAATGAAAAAAATTGCCATTTTTTCTGATAGACTGAACTATGCGGAAGTTCTCATTCATAAAAATAAATCTTAATCGTGAGCCAAATACAAGTATTTTAATGTGCCACTAATTTACCAAATGATACAGTAATCTGGTATTCGAGGCTTGGGACGGCTTATTTTTAACGAGCATATTTATGCGGAGTAAATATCGAATTAAATTACTCTTAATCATTGCGAAAAAAATATACATAATAAATTTCTGAGTTCAATGGACGACGCCGAAAAGTTTGATGACTGATGTTACTTATTTTGTTTCCTTGAGACAAAACGTTACATACAGTTAATATAAATTTTGTAATTGACCGTTTTAAAGTACTAGGTTGAATAATAATTAAGGTCTGAGTATGGAAAAGAACTAAATTTATTTCTGAAACGAAAAAATCAAAACTTATAAATTTTGGAAAAATTGAATTATATAATTATATCTTTTAATTTACTAGTGATATTTATCGGTCAGTTGACTATCTTATTAGTCAATAAACTAAAAGATATAATTTATAAACGGTCAAGAAAAAATAATAATATGAATAGGAATGATGTAATTACTTTGTTTTTCTTTTTTATTTAAGCATTTGCAGGCTCTCAATCGAAGCTTATATCTGCTACACAATTACATACAGCTCTTATAATTACGTACAAGATGTCCTTATACTATTTTTACAACTTACAATTTTATGTTACATTTTTTAAAAACATTTATCATGAAGGTGCAAGCTTTGATATTTGGAAGAGCAATCGAATTTTCTACTTGCAGTGGTAGTTGAATATTAAGTGTTGCTAGTTTTTTAATTAGGATTCTGCATTATAGAGAGAACACTGCCATACCACATGGTTAAAATCTTCGTCGAATTCGTTACATTTGCGTTTGGATACTAACTGTTCCGATTCACGATAACGATGCAGCTAAACTATAATGGTGACTACTTCTATTTACTGAAGTTATAAAATCACGCGTCAGTCGTAGCATATTAAACCATGGTTCGTAGATTGCTTTGTAAACTAATTCAAAGTACTTATTGCATTTTAAACGGACTAAGAAAGTAGGGTGGCATAAATGTGAGTCATCTAAACACGATGTTTTACGAAATTCCTAATATCAGGTTTCTTTGGAAGCAGTAAGAACTGCATTTGCTAACATAATGATTTTATTAGTAAAATATATTCAATAAAAAATATTATTGGAAAAAACGCAAAAACAGTAGACTTTATCAATGACTGATCTGGCGCTGGTCAATATTCACGCAGCCTAGAAAGACATCCGCTGGTTTATAGGTCGTAAATATACGTCGTTTAAATTTCTCTATCAGAATATAATGAATAGAATTAGAAAACATGTCTCCTACATATCGTACAATATTAAGGGTTTGCCATAGTGTATTATAGTATTTTGAGATATTTTGCTATTCCAACTACTTTTTCGCAAAACTATTAGTTCGCCAGATGCAATGTGGATGCAGTATTGAATTTATGGACGCTTATCTTGGGCAATTTTTTTTTAGAAAACTACTTGACTGATTTTCAAGTTTGACGTGTCATTTTATTCGATCCGTCACTTTTTTATATCAAAATATTCATAATAAATTGAAAGGAATGAAAACAAACGAAAGTTTTCTTTCTCGATTTGCTCAGACTATTCTTTTCTAAAGCTTAATCGCAATAAAAACATGAAATCCAGTACCCTTCATGTATATCCCTCTTACAAGTTGAAATATTTCTAAAATTACGATTTAAAAGAGGAGAGGGGATACATTAATCAGGTTAAGACTAGATCAAACTTGATCGGATTTCGTTATACGGAATTTTTCGAGTTGTTGACATAAAATGTCGTTCCAACGATCCAACTTTCAAAATTCATGAATGGCGGATGGCGAATGGAAAGCGGGAGAGGGTGGATAAAAGAGGGAAAGGGGTTACATTTTTTAAACAGATTGAAAAAATCGGATTTCAGCGAAACTCGTTACAGCGGGTTCTTTTCGGATTATTGACTCCCGAATGGGAAATAGGAATACACTAAAATTCGAAAACGGAGCCAACGTAATGGGAGGGTGGAGATGTACATTTAATTAATTTAAAGATGCATTGAATTTGAAATCGCTCCCATCTTTTTTGATAGTTCTCGATAATTCCGTTATTTCTAAATTTTATTTTCAATCTTTTTCGATCTTTTTCGATCTTTGCCGAGTTTCTTGATCATATCGTTTATTTCCCTGAATCTTTCTCTATTACTTTCGATCTATTTCGATTCTTCATGCCCTTTTTCGAACATTTCTCGATTTCTCTCGGCTTTTCTCTACTCTAAGTGATAACAAAAAATTAAATATTCATCAAATATGAAAGACAATCTTCAATTACAATGTAAAATGAATCTCATAATATTGCATAAAGTGATTCTGAGAAAGTACATTTAAGATAGCTGATAATACCCTATTAAAGATTGAATCTTTACAAACCAAGTCTTAAAAATTAAAACTAAATACCCAGAAAGATTACTGCAATTTCAACGCTTATTTACAATATAAAATAAATTATTGGAATATGTTTGAAATTTTCGATATCAGATTCAAAATGGCGACTGCATTTACAAACTCCTTTTCAAAATTTAACAATTTTTTTACTTCAAAACTATGGACTTTAGAGACAATTTTATAAGAATAATAATGTTCTAGAATAAGTCGAAGAATAACCTCGAATTTTTTCAAAATATAGTCACAAATTTTTATTTTCGAAAAAATTTTGAAAAAAGTTATTTAAAATTAGTAAAGAGTATTCTTTAACCAATGCTAAGATATTTCCGCTCTATGGACATTTGCGTCAAAGTCTATAGTTTTCAACAAAACAAAATTATTAAACTTTTGTGGATTTCAACACTAATAATTAATTTTCTTGAAAACTACAGAGTTTAGAGAAAATTTTCTTAAACAAAAAGTCTTAGAATTGGTTAAAGAATATTCTAACATTTTTTCAGATTTTTTAAATGACTTTTTCCAAAATTTCGATTTTTTTAATTTTTCAAAAATAAAAAATTGTGACAATACCTTTTTGAAAAAATTCGAGGGTATTCTTCGACTTATTCTAGTACATAATTGTTCTTATAAAATTTTCTCTGAAGTTCATAGTTTTCAAGAAAAAAATGGTTAAATTTTGGAAAGGAATTTGTAAATGCAGTGGCCATTTTGAATTTGACATACAAATTTTCAAATATACACTAGTGTATCTTTTAAGTACAACTATCGAGTACACCATTGCAATACATTTTAGCTCACTCGAACTAAGATATTGTATCCAAAACTCAATTTTCTAAAAGTTCGACCTGAAAAATCATGTATAAATTTCAATTTTTAAAAAATTTGTCTTACTAACATTCGAAAGAGTGGCCTAGAAAATGGTGGAATCTGATAGTTTTTATTTTTTCGAAATTTATTTCATATTGAAAATAAGCGTTGAATTTGCAATAAACTTTCCGTGCATTTGTGCGTTAATGGGTTAAGTTCAAGACATATATCTGAATAAAAAAATGTGCTTATAATTTCTTCAATACTTTTTTAATTTTGAGTTATTAATTACCTTTCTTAGAATAAGTTTGGATTTGTTTATAAAATAATCACGTGGCAATTATCATTTTTAATTGCTGATTGTCTATCATATACGTTCAGTATTTTTACATTTTTTACTACATATGGGTTGATTTGGGTTACCTATGAATAAAAAACCGTATGTAGGAAAAATTCAAATTTTGGAATGGCATATCTTAAGGTTATTCGTCGGCTAGCATAGATCGCTACTTTTGCGGTCTCTCTTTCCTCTCATTAGTCATTACCGAACCCTTGCACAATATACGTTTACTGAATATTATTGAAAAAATTATAAAAATGTAAGTACTGTTACAGAAATGTTCTAAAGTAACCAAAAGTAAAAAAAAAAGTTAAGAGTTTAAAAAATCCTGATAATAACTCAGATACGTTCAGTCATTTTTATAGAAACACATTTTTTTGTGTACCAACACATGAAGTAATTTCACCTCGAGATTGACCGATAGGCTTTAGGAACAATGTTTAAACAATCGGATCTGATAAGGTCAGTTTCTTTCAGAAGATCCCTTTCAGAGATGGTTCGTTTCCAATTGGGACCGGTTGAAAGCGTCGCGACAATCTTCGCCGATCTTTCAGCGATTGCAAACATCTGCGTGGGCGCCGTAATTGCAATTCCCCTCGTCGCAGAATTATCGATTGTTATTGTTGGTTTTCTCCGTGCGCTGCAAATCTTATCGACATTCGTAATCCTGTTTTGCCGATGACTCTTCTTTAGGTTCACGCGAGTGGCAACGTTCACTTTCTCAGTCCCCACACACAAAAAGAGTGAAAATTTTACGAATTTCTAAAATTAATATTTGTAACGTAATTAATTTATTTAGTTTCAAAGAAGTTATAATTTAACTGAATCAATTAAATTGTTTCTTAGACTGACAGTACATAACGTACTCTTATGGTTAACTTAAAGGATTCTTTTTTAATTTTAGTGACATATACTTACGGTAGAAAATTAAATTACTTTTCAGTATTTGGGTACTCTCTAGATGACTTGGAGTGAAAAGTGTGCCACCCTTCCAAGATTGAAATCTTCCATTTAAAAGAGTAAATGAAATGACTTTCACTCTATAAGAACGACTATATGCGGATGATTAAAATGAAAGCGTATCACAATTGTCAACCCATAGAATTTAATCTAACATTTCAATTTCTAGGAAGCATCGCGATTGGAAAAGGGATATTCAGCAATTATCGACTCAAATGTGGGTTGAGTTTATTATAAAATAGTTACATTGTATTTAGAAAAATATCAGGTGAATTATTTTCCTGCTCTATATGTATATGGTGAATCTGTGAAAAAATTAGAGTCTTAGCTCCAGATGCTTCGCAGAGAACAATTTTCATCTAAAAAATACGAGATTTTCACAGCAATGGGTTATGCCAAACAGAATAGTACATTGTGCAACAAGGGCTCGATTACCGATATTCGACTAGCGCAAAATCGAGTTCTACTCCCGGAGTGTTAAAAATAAAAAAATTATTCATATTTTTTATCAAATTCTAGTAGTTTAGACTCCCATGAGTAAAAATATATAGACATGCTTGTCCATAATAAAAAATATATCAGAAATATAAAGTATAACAACTACCTAAGACATACAATGTAAAAAAAAGAAAAGACCGAATATAGAGTTAATTTAAGATGTAACAAAAACAGGACATACTTATACATTGACTTATTGTAAGACCATTTAAAACGTAACAATTTTAAGATGTTTTTACCATATATGTATCCAACCCTTAAAGTCTTAAATTCTGAGGTAATTGTTGAAATAGCAATGAAAAAATTTAGCAATAAAAGCAATAAGAAACTATGCTTGGTTTGAGCATTGAGTATATTCAGTATATTTCTCGAATGCATATATTTACTACATTTCTTCTTAAAAAAATATGGACATTTTCATATCCACAAACACATCAGTTCGTGAAACTGTACTTATTTTTTTTAAATGTACAAAATTCTTACTAAATCTTCCGAGACTAGTTAATGCATACTTTTTGTATGTATATTGTTATTTATTTATTTATAAACGGACATTTCTGTCCTTAATAAAATTTTTTGATAAGATTCGAAAAACTACTGTACCTATGAACAATTCTGTTGTAAAATTTAATTCACGACGTTCAAATTAACTTCAGAAGAACCACTAAACCTTTAATAGATTAGGATTTGTACTGAACTTGCACTGCAAGCATACAGATTGATATCGTATCCTTTTTCGTACAAATTATAGTTTTCATGACTTATTATGTTAGGTTCGCATATTCTTGTCTAAAATCAATATTGTATTTCATGATAAGTTAAGATTTCACCAAAAGAAAACAGGCATTGTTTGTCGGCCAAGAAATATCGATAATGATGCGATTGGAAATGCACATATTTCTTTTTAGCAATAACACGAGTTTTGAAGATTAAAACATGATGGTTACGCCAAAAAATCTTTAGACAATTATTAAAGATTCTCAAATCATAAAGAGATACGTAATCTTAAAGCAATTATTATAGCAAATTTTTCAATTGTATTACATATTGTAGTGCATATGTGTCATCGAAAAAGTTGATATGAAAACGTAAAATGTAATAATTTCTGTCTCATAATTTTGTTAATAAAAGAAAAGCATAAGGCAATATAAGCATTACATGACCACTGGAAGCTTTTCTTAATTTTCTATCTATTTTATTTCTGAACATCCCTTTGTATTTTAAATTTAATATCCACGTAACGTTATATTCATCTAAAATAAAAAATGTCAGTATACTTAACCCATACGTTTTATTATTTAAACGTCTTTACTCTTGTAGCCACGAAAATTCTGTCTTATATTTGAACACATAGTGCATCTAAGCGTAACATAAAAATAATGAAACAAACGTAGTAAAGAAAGTTGTTACGCTTATATCGTTATGTAATGTTTTAACATGAGGAGAAATGGGTATACAAGCATGTACCCACTTAAAAACGTGTCCATTTCATACAGCATGAAATAATTTTGAAAATGCGCCAAGTGTTGCAGTATTGTTATTCACGAGCATGTCTACTTTTGCATGGAGGTGTATATTACAATGTTTCGTCCGTGAACTTTCTACGTTCTTATCTAGAGTATTCATATGCAAACATAACACACCCTTTATAGTTGTAAATTATATCGTTGGAATGTACAATATTATAAAGGTTAATAAATACTGTCGAACTAAACAGAACGCAAACTATTAGTTGGTAGTTTTTAGTTTATAACATGTATTCAAAATAGGTGAAAATAAAACAACATTAAATGTTATAATTTTCATCTGTATTGTTAGATAATACATTTAATATATTTAAATAATCAAATAGAAGTATAATTTACATTCAATGAAATCCATTTGAGAGATTTGATTTCCTTAATGCACAGAACATTGTGTATACAATTACACGTGGTTTCTTTGTATCGTGTGTTATATTTAAATAATACGAAAAAAAATATTTGAATTCCCTTCTGATTAATGCGCTTATTCCAAATTTTTTATAAATATATACAATAAAGGAAACATATGAACATCTAAATGTAGCTGATGTTTTTCTGTATTCGATTAAAGTTTAAAGTTTCATGTTCATAACACTACTTCGATCATTACTGTTTTCATTTCATTCTTGGGTGTGAAATATATACTGAAAATAAACTTCAAATATCAATTTTGTTTATATTATTAAAAATGTATATCAATTATGGCCTTAAAAATTAAACATTTTAATTTAAATTTAAAGAATTGAGTTTATTTTTCCGAAAATAAAATGAAACTTTTATTGCAATAGAATAGTTGATATATTAGATTTACTATACTGAAGTTTTGAAAGTTAAATTGTTAAACAGTTTCATTATTTATGATTACGTTAATTAGGTTATGTCCTTAAATTTTCTTCAGTTGTTATTTTCTATTCTTTATTTAAAATTTATATTTATATAATATCTTATTTAAAGTTCAAGCATTTCCAATTATAACTTTGTAACTATGAAATTCAGTAATAATATGACATAACTTTACAAAATTACCCGTGAGCTACGAGAAACGCATTATTTGCGTTGATTTTGAAAACAAGAATATGTCATCAAAATTCTAATAGAAGGAGGTTTCTGTAGGTAAAAAATGGTGTAATATTGCGAAAAGGTCATTCAGCATCATTACAAAATGTGTTTTCTATCACAACTGTAATTTAATTGAAGTTACACACTGCATTGGGTTCTGTTGATTATTATTTTCGAAACTATATTTGGATATTTGCTTATTTCTTTACTAATACTATAATAACTTCAAAGTTATTTGCAGTTGAATATTGATATATTTTATTTCGAAAATAAACCAGATAGATGGTAATTAATATCTACCTTTTAAAAAATATTGAATTAACTCTTCTGAATTTATCTATTCTTGAATTTAGTTAACTGATAAGTGATTGACGTCTTTCGCCGATAGAAAGTTGAAATCATCAAATATAAGCACTTGAAATCAATGCTCACGTAAGCACGGAAAAGTTTTAAATCTCTCTACTTTTGGTACTCACGTCCAAATTTCTCATTGCATATCTCAAAAATCGAAACAGATGAAATAATTGCAGTTTATAATGAGAAAAACATTCAAATCAATTCCAGTACAAGTACATTAATGCTTAATACACTGTTATATGCAATATAGGCAAATTCTGCTAACGCCATCGTTTTTAGTACAAAAAATCCGTTCGAAAATTATACTGCGATTGTCAAAGGCAAAATCAGTACCGTGCAGTATAATATACATCATTTTATTCAAAAAATTGCGAACAGTACGCAAACTGTGCATGAAATTCCAAGAAATTTTTAATAGCGTAATTATGCTAAAATTGTAACTGTTTGTTTAATTTATTTTAATTTGGTATTTATTATTTTGTTTGGTGTAATCGATTTACTACTAACCACCCACTGCATTGTTTATTGATTTGAGAAATATATATTTTATTAAGTATATTCTACCCATGGAGGAAAATAGTCAATCCCTTCCAAAAAAATAACTAACCACATTTCTCAGTTGTAGAGTATAGTCCGTACAGGATTAGCGTCATTCTACTTTTTAATCATATTGTATGTAATCATGTTTAAAATTTTACTTAATCGATCAGTTTTATATTTAAACAATTCTATATAGAATAATTGACATAGAATGATTCGTGATTAGTCACATGCACGTTAGGACGTAAATAAACTTAAATTTGATTTGTTATGAAAATGATTATGAATATGACTCTTTTATTAAACAACAGGTCAGAACAACTGAGACTCAGAATGTGTACATTGTACACCAAGTAGTGTGAAATGTAGTTGAATGAAACCATACTACGTCTCTACTCCTACGAAGAATTAAAGGAAACACACATTAACGCCGAATTATAGCAATAGTAAATTAATTTCCATTAAAACACTACTGAGAAATTTTGGGAATAATTCAACGAAATAATTCCTTTAAAATGTCCTTTAACTTAATCGTTTATTTAAAATGTTAAAGATGAAATAATATTTTTTTCAGCAATTTAATTAAATAGTTAACCGGCAATACGGGAAATTTGACTAGTCAACGCAAATCAAAATTTTTAAATGTAGTAACTTGTCTTATTTTCCTCACGATGTCTTCTTTAGTCCCAGAGCAGATGTTTACCTTTATGAATTCATTTGAAACAGAAACAACCCGAATGAATCACGTGCACATGTTATTTTCTTCACTGTAAGGGTTGTAGAGAAAGTGACACCTTATGTTTGCTTATCCGATGAGTTTTTACTCGGAACACGTGTCAAAGGTTAAACGCATAATAGCAATGAGTCAGTTGACGTGAAGATTTGGAGAATGTACCCGAAAACATCCTTCCTCTAACAGCTACTGACGGAATAGATGTGTCGGAAGACTGTATGTGTGTACGAGTTAACATCACAGAGAGTCTTTTAACAATATTGGGGGCAGCCTAATTTCTTCGCCTGCAGGATAACTGATGATAATTAGTAATTTCCTCACGCGGCACGCTATCGTTAGCAAAACATGTAATCTGAAACTCATCTCCTAAATATTTTTATAGATAATTTGCAATGGGGATCTTTTGTAATGTTATGTCTACTTTCAAAAATGTAATGTAAACTGAATGTGAAATAATATTAATAATAATTCAATTTTTTTAGGAAAATCGATACGTTATAACAGTTTCTAGTTTTTATATCTTTTTGGGTCAATGAAGTGAATTAATGGGAGTGAAATTTCTTTTCAAATGATTGAATAATTATAGTTATCGGAATTTACCACTAGTAGGTCAAAGTACTATTTAGGGTATCCAAAAACAGGAGATTCAATATTTTTTAATAGGATAGGGCTGGGGCTTAATAATTTCCGCCGGAAGATTTTCGGCAGGGCGCAAAATCGAGTTCTACGCCCGGAGTGTTAAAAAGTCTTTTCCGGAGTTAGTTTCGATCATATCTACAAAGGTAGTCAATTTTGTCATAACTATATGTGTTGATTGTTATTGCTAAGATACTTTTTAAATTTTTCCATTTAAGAATTCTTTACGAAATGCTTGCTTTGAAATTATTGTATACATAATTTTGAAAAAATCTAAAACTTCTAATTAAATTTTGATTCGTTAAATATCATGCTAATAATTTACGATAGACAGAAAATTTACCGCCTGATAAAAAACACCCAAATAATTTTTCAGTACAGGATGCTTATTACAGATACAGAAATGCACCAATAGAAAATAAATACAGTCCCATGTATATACCCATACGCATTGGTTCTGTCGTTTTGGAAGGATCTTCTATCCCTTTTTTCGTAGTACGGCAAAAAAGGCAATATATCTGTCAAAAACGACAGATTCATTGCACAAGGACTCAAAGTTAATTGCAGTTATTTTTAAAACATTTCCAATTGTGCGTGGCTCACTTTATGTACTGGATAGTAATATTGGAATATTACAGCATTACTACTGGAGTGTCTTACGTGACACTCAAATACATATCGAATCTCAGGCGCACGTGAGTGCAAGCACGCATGATAGAAGTTATCTACTTTGGTTAACGCCATCTTTGACAGAGATAAGGTGTTTTAATAATAAATAAAATATAGCACCTGAGGAATTTTGCCTCAAATTGTTCACGAATATCACGTTGCCTATTTTTTCCTACACTGAAAAAAATATTTGAGTTGTAAATCAATATAACGTATTATGAACATTTTACAACTGTGTGTAAATAAATATTTTTATTTCTTAGTATTCAAGCAATCCAGATCATTTCTAAGTTCTATGATCCAAATTTTACTATGATCTATCATAGTTAGAAGCTACCATGATCAACGTTTACGTAGATTATATAAATTTCACTTCCAATATTGCTCTGACAGCAAAACGGTTGGATGTACGCCATAAATTTTGTTTTCAGTGTCGCTCCATCAGAGTATTATTGTCAAGGTGATATTAACTTTATAACACCCCGAAGAGGATTAAATTTTTTCAGTAATTGCAACTTCGCTGCTCATGCAACAAATACTTTTAATCATAACTGCTTTTAAAGCGTGAGCTTATGTTGTAAATGCTGGGAGATGGGGAAGTGTGTGAATTAAAATGATAGAGATGGACGCTGAAAACTCAGGTAGTCATAAATGTCTAAATCTTGATCAAAATAAAATAGATCGTAACACAAGATCTTTCTCTGAAGAGAAATAGTAAACCTATCCGTACTAAATATTGTCATTGATAGGGTCTTCCTACCATAATTCAAAATTATACAAAATTTTAATTTCTTTTTGCTTAAAGTGAGAAAGATTGTCTTTGATTTGAAGAAGTTTATTAATTTTCAAAAAATGATCTGCGCTATAAAGCAAATTTATAAACAGAATATCTAATAGAATTAGGTCAGTCTCCATTGTAGGGGTTCGATTGTAGACCGACAAAATTCATAGTTCAATTAAAATAACATTTTACTACTACATAGTATTTTCTATATAATATTTTTTCGTTAAAAAGGTTTTAGTTAATAGTATTAACTAAAAGTAAATAGTGCCATTTAAAATTATTTTATGAATTATAATTGTTTTCACAAAAACACAATTAATGTTGTATTCTTTACTACAAAACATTATTACTTGAAATACTTTTTAAATTTTTTTTTTTTATTTTTCTAAAGTTATTAAATTTTCCATTTCTCTCTCTCTCTCTCTCTCTCTCTCTCTCTCTCTCTCTCCTACTTTTTCTCTTCATCTCCCAATTTATTATCAAAACAGGGATTTCAAGTATTTATTTATGCACTGAAAAATAAAAAATTGTAATTAATAGATGTTAACAATTTCCGTATTGTACATTTTTCATTTTTCATTTTTGGAAATAATTATCATTGGCAGCTCATGACGAAGATATGTTATTAATGTTATTTTTTACGAATAACAGACATTATTTTCCTAGGATTATTTACATCTAATTAATTTTCATAGTAAGGAGGGGGGGGGGGCGATTCATTTTATAAGACCTCAATTACAGCATTTAAATAATAAAAATACGTTCCTGTTAATGTTGCTATTAAAAAAAAACATTTTTATTGCAAATTTTATGGTAACATATTTAAATATAAAACATTTTCATTGAAAATTTTATGGTAACATATTTAAACATAAAACATTTTTAAAATAAAATTTTCATATAATGTTACTAGTAGCAGCTTCTTACAATTATTCATTTATGGTTTATTTCGGTGACATTTAAGGAATAGTGTATAAATTCTTCCTGGCATAGCACACTACTTCTTGTCCAATTTTTTATTTCAAAAGGTTTGCTTATTCTTGCGAAAAAATAATTTGTTGTGCACTTAATCCTCAATATTTGCAAAATTACGTTAACTCTGTTTAATCGAGTTCAGTCCTCATTTTTCCAACAACCAAAAAATGATTGAATCAAATTCAATCGAACAATTAAAAAAATTACACAATTTCCAACAAATGAAAATGAATCACTATTAAACAAACGACTTTTTGATTATCCTGCAACTTCCATTTTCGTACATCATAAGGCAATTTCTATAGACGTATTGTTACTTATAGCATTAATTTTATATTGATCATTGAAAAGATTATCATCAAATTGCCTAACTAATTAATCGTTTACTTACTAAATAATATAAAGGAATAACACAACGAGAGTGTTGTTTGCCGTTAGCAAATACTTTCTTTGGCAATTCTCAGGACTTTAATCCATTAAGGACCAAATGTACAAAAATTTCATACGACAGTACTTTTAAGTATTAAAACGCAATGAAAAACATTTTATGGTATAGATGTTTTTTATGTCTCAAATCCGCCCTTTTGAATGGCGCATTAGAAAATACTGCAAATTCAAATATAAAAAAATTACACGTGGTTAATGAATAACAAAATTTTGAAGGGTTCTTTTTCACTTATCCTTTTTTTGTAATAATTTCCCGCATTACAATTCTTAACCCATTAAGTCCCAAAAAGGCAAAATTTGTAGCTTACGTTTTAGCTCAGAAAACTTTGTGAAAAGTAAGAAAATCTTTTGGAAAATACCCAACCCTACTATTTTTGGGTATGCTCTACACGATAGAATGGTTTTAAAATTAAAAAAATTTGATTTTCAAGTATTAATTAACATTAAAAAAAAGATTTTTTTATGAACAATTTTTTATTAATCAAAAATTTGAGTGGGAAGGAATTTTTTTTTCTGTTGCAAATATGCACAAAGGTGCACAAAATATCTAAGCTTTACAACCAACTTTGTTTTTTTATCGTACGATTTTTTTAAACTAAGTGGCGGCTAAAAACGAAAGCTAAAAAATCAAACGTTCATTTTACTACTGTTTTTGACGTTTTTTCATTGGAATCGTGCAAATTATTCAATTATTCAATTATTGCAGTAAAAATATACTTAAATATAATATTTTTTAAAAAAAGAACTATAAAAATGGTTAAATATGAAATATAATGTTTTTACGGTTTTAAAAAGTCGTTTTTTTTACGGTTTCTCGTCATTATTTTAACATTTTGAAATTTTCAGAACAAATCTTAGTGAATCAAGTAAATCTAATCATTTTTCAATTTTCATCTCTTAGCCGTTATTTTTTTTTTAACAATGTTGCCCGACACTTACCGTGTGGAGGTCGATGAATTCAAGTGTCTTCTTTTTTTTCTTTTTTTTTTCCTTTTTTTACTGCTTTTATTTATTTTTTTATTTTATTTTATATATATATTTTTTTATCGGGAACTTGTATTATATTTTAGTTAGGTATAAAACGTAATTAGAAATATTTACACTACTAGTGGTCAACAGAAAGAACACTGTCTCATCTTTTCGTCCCTTTTTAGCTCGTATTTTGACTTTGAGATTCCTTTGGTTGTCCAAGATAATGTTTAGCTATAGCCATTATGAAGTCCAGTGCAGAAGATTTTTTATCTTTCTGAACACAATTCGAGATGATTACTACATTTGCAATAGCAGATTTCAAAGCGGTAAGTGTCGGGCAACGTTGTTAAAAAAAAAAAATAACCGCTAAGAGATGAAAATTAAAAAATGATTAAATTTACTTGATCCACTAAGATTTGTTCTGAAAATATCAAAATGCCAACCAATATTTCTAAAATCAACGATATTCAGTTTATTACTTTAGTTCCTGTTAAAATAATGACGAGAAACCGTAAAAAAACGACTTTTTAAAACCTTAAAAACATTATTTTTTATATTTAACCATTTTCATAGTTATTTTTTAAAAAAATATTATATTTAAGTACATTTTTACTGCAATAATTGAATAATTTGCACGATTCCAATGACAACACTTCAAAAACAGTAGTAAAATGAACGTTTGATTGTTTAGCTTTACTTTTTTGGCCGCCATTTTGTTTAAGAAAATCGTACGATAAAAAACCAAAGCTGGTTGTAAAGCTTAGATATTTTGTGCACCTTTGTGCATATTTGCAACAGAAAAAAAATTCCTTCCCACTCAAATTTTTGATTAATACAAAATTTTTCATAAAAAAATCGTATTTTTTTTTTAATGTTTATTAACAGTTGAAAATCAAATTTTTTAAATTTTAAAACCATTCTATCGTGTAGAGCATATCCAAAAATAGTAGGGTTGGGTATTTTCCAAAAGATTGTCTTACTTTTTCACAAAGTTTTCTGAGCTAAAACGTAAGCTCCCAATTTTACCTTTTTGGGACTTAATGGGTTAAACTTGTATATATAACGCGTCCAAAATTTCTGCATGATGAAGCCTATTGTCAGAAAATTTAATATCGCGGTCTCCAAAATGACGTCCGAAATGAAAATTCAGTGAAAAATAATACTATCTTTAAAACAATTAGCTTTTTTAAATAAATGCTAACAATGAAAAGTTCTTAAAACTCAATAAAGAATATCGCGGAATTTTTTTCAGATTTGTTTTGAAATTTCAAAAATATGTTTTTTAAACAAAAAAAATATGTTTTTTAGACAAAAAAATATCTAGACTATTCCTTGATTAATTTTAAGAATTTTTTGTTCTTGAAAAAAATCTAAAAATTGTGTATATTATACACAATTTATAAGGTAATTCATCTAGAAATGTACTAAATTTTTCGGGGATTTTTTAAAAGTTAAAAAATTCAAAGTAAACAAATTTCACAAAGAAAAAATTCCCGTGTATTCTTTATTCACTTGTAAGAACTTCTTATTGTTAGCATTTATTTGAGAAAGCAGTTTGTTTTAGAGTCCGGGAGCTATTTTCGGGCCGAAATATTGCATTTTTTGAAAATATTCTTCACAATATTGAATCCGAGATATTGTTGGCGTGTTATTTATACACGTTTAAAATATAGTAATGCAGGAAATGATACAATAATAACGATTAGTTACAAAGAATCCTTGAATTGAAAATTGTGATTTTTAATAATTAACCACGTGTAATTTTTAATTTTTCAATTTGCTGTATTTTCTAATATGCCATTCAAAAGAGCCGGGTTTAGTCCATGAAAAACATATATCACAACATTTTTTTCATTTCGTTTTAATACTAGAAAGTACAGTCAAACTTCATGTTAAATTTTTATGGATTAACTTCTAAAGTACATCGGCTTGATGACGTCTTTAGAAATCCTCAGGAAGTCAAAAATTAGTTTTTATCGGGTCCTGTTGACTTCTTCAAGATGTCCTATATTCTGTGATAACTCCAGGAACATCATAAATAACAGGACGCTGATAGTGGTTATTTAGACGTCCTGATGACGTCCTTCAGCGGATGTGCTGTATCAGGAATATAAAATAATTAATAAAAACACATTTTCGAAAGCGAGAATCATATACGTATTTGATAGAGCAACAAACGAAATCCCTATCGATCTCATAGCGACAGTTTTTGCACATAGAAAGAAAAGTATAGTTAATTGTTCATCAATTACACCGGGCCGCAAAAAAAAACTTATGTCATGTGCAAGAAACTCAACTAGGTCTATCATATAGATTTTGGGCCCCTGAATACGAATTCGGGCACAGAATTGCTCTTATACATCAGAGTTTGTTTATATTTGAGATTTAAAGTGAAAAATGGCTTTTTTCAGACAAATTTACGCATTTACTGCAAGAAACAAATGTTAAACTGTAAAATGGAACAAGACTAGGTTTTTCGTATAGATTTTGGGACGATGAAACCGATTTCGGGCACAGAATTGGTCTTATACGTCTGTTTTTTTTTAGTTTTGAAGTTTGAACTATAACAACTCGGAGAAGTCATATCAGTATTCGAATTTTTTTAACTCTACATCGATTACTCCTAAATTCTTACATTTTACAGCAATTTTTAAAACAAAATTTTAGAAATATTCATTTGAAAAGTCTCTCCGTGCACTGAATCTAAAAGAAAATGTTAATATGTCCGAAAAGCAATTTTTTCACAATCTAACCTCAAACATAAAAAATGTAAACTAGTTGAACAAATTTTGGACCCTGGATTAGGATCAGCAACCAAAAATCCATACGAATTATCTAGTCTTGACCCATTGTACAGCTTAAAATGTTTGTCTTGCAGTAAATGCGGAAATTTTCCTTAAAAAAGCAATTTTTCGCACTTAACCTAAATATAAAAAAAATTCATAGGCGGCCCAAAATCTATAAGTTAACCCAAGTTGCGTTTCTTGCACATGACATAAGTTTTTTGTGGTCTGGTGATATTACATGGGTGGGGGGGGGGGGGGGAGGTGCGAATCGTAAGATTATATGTATAAACGGTTTACACGCAAGAGTATACTTAATTAGTAAAATTTACCAGTTAGTATATTTTCTGGTGATATGAATTTATTTCGACAGTAATGAAATTCCATTTTGTTCATTTTATTATCTATTACAACCTCTTGTACAGTTTAATTGTTGATTTAACTATTCTTTCTTTCACTATATGACGTAATAGTACATTTTTCCCATTCATGGAATAATTACGAAATACGTGAACATTTCACGATCCTTCTCCTTTGTGATCGCTCTTTTTAAATTTATTTTCTCACTACCGTTTGAAACAATGAGAAATATCTGATATTTCTATTCTCAATCGTTAGAATTCTTTACTCATACGCTCATCGTCCGTTTGGCGCCGCGCTATAAGCCATTCGTGATTAAATCATTTTTGCAAGCGTTATCTTAGCGAGAAGCGAGAATTTTACGAGAATTGAGTCGGTATCGAGAAAATTCGTAGGACAGAAAATTGCCGACGCGACAACAACGCCTCCACCTGGTGAACTGTACGCAATACGAACGGTGTCGTGTTTCAGCTGTTCAGTAAGTGCTACGTTCGGTAAAATACGCACACGTATCTACGTCTGTAGAGTCATCACTAGCACACTAGGATACTAAACGTAAACCCGGAGGCCGATATCGGCGACGCACACATACACGAAGGCGCGAGCTAAGCGAGTAACATATATATGTGCAGTCGGCTCGCTTCCTCTCCTCGTCTATACAAGCGCACCAAGCTGATAACGGACGACATTGTTCCCCCGGCCAGATCTGTAATTTCCCTTTACGTCACCGTGTCACGCGCATAAAAATGCTGAAACGGCCGGACATTCACGATAATAAGAAAACGGTAGTTTCGCTGCGTGTATGTGATGCAACTCGTCGGCATTGCATTTAAAGGCCAAACGATGTGAGGATAGGGTCTTCTACTGTTGGTATCACTGGTATCGCATGCTCCACAAAGGGTCAAAAATGCGCAATCAAGTGGTTCTTAAAAATTACCCAGGACCATAATGGAATGCATTTATGATTGAAACCTTTTTGATTTTGAAACTATTATATTGTTTTAGTGCTAAAATGAAGAACTTAATCTATAACAAATGAAAAGCATATATATCGTATGTAAATTTATATACTTTAAGTCTAAAGTATGATTTGAATCGTAATAAGGTTTTCACGATCTTATTTTGCTACACGATTAAACAAATTTGCAAATAAGTCCTAATCGCGAGTCGTTTAGTCCAGGTTTAGTTCAGGCAACGAATGTTTGACCCGGAACAAATATTGCAACTGGACCGATTTTTACTTGATCATTACTAAAAAATGAGTTACAAAACATATTCAAAATCGCCGAAAATCGGAGTGGGGGAAAGCTGTTTTTTTTTATAAAATAGGCCTATTATTTTATTTAAAAGTGGTTTAACTTTTTAATGACGCATTATAGCACAAAATATGTCCAACAAAAGTCGTATGAAGCGAAAAAATCTATAAAAAAGGTAAGTAAGATATTTTCTCAATTTGTCGCCATTTTTCAGACAATAGCTTGGAAATTTGCAACTTATTAAAATGTTGGTCAAAACAAGTCTTATTACTCTGTTTTTGTTTTGTATAGTATATCTAGGGGAGGCGGGGGGTGTACCGCTCACCTAAGGAAAGTACTGCTTTGAATAAATGCATAAATAATTTCAGATTTGTTTAACGATTGAAATCGATTCTATAAAGCCCCAAAAGTAATATATAAAAAGATCTGAATTGTTACTAACGCTAAACGTATTGAATTATAGAAGTTAATAAATATCAACGATCCAACACGATCTCCTGTCAATGTGGGTAATACCGCTCACTAAATTTAAGTTATTAAACTTATTCTTATTCACTTAAGAAACAATGTAATGAAGATGTAATGAAGAAATG
Organism: Trichopria drosophilae; assembly: GCA_030407085.1. Classification (NCBI taxonomy): domain Eukaryota; kingdom Metazoa; phylum Arthropoda; class Insecta; order Hymenoptera; family Diapriidae; genus Trichopria; species Trichopria drosophilae. The sequence goes on from CM059583.1 coordinate 46,959,277, forward strand.
TAGGTACAGGCAATAAAATTGTAAAGAAGAATGAATTCAAATTAATGATTCATAAATAATGAATGTACCTAACCTACGAAATTCGATGATATTATAAATCAATTTTTTGTTAACTCACTTGTGTACATTCAATGTATATGATTAATTACAAGAAGTTCCATTTCAGATATCCATTATTTTAGTACTTCCTGTACATTTATTTGATGAACAATATGTAAAATATGCCATAAACTTTCTGAGCGGTATTACCCACTAACGCGCCGCGTTGAAAAGTAATGAATAATTATAAATCAATGTTGTTTTTAGTAGTTTACCATTTGATAATTAACAGTACTACGAGCATATTTTTTCATATTTTTTCCCATTGGGTACTAGCAAAAACATGGATAACCGTATATTGTACAGACCAATTCTTATCGTATTTATGTCAACTAAGTTACAAAACTTTCCAAACTTTTTTAAATCAACTTTTATCAATAAACAATGTAAATTTTGCGTGGAAATTAGATTTTGACACAAAGTTCTTTAGTAAAAAATATAATAAATAATTTTAACTTAACGGAAGGTTGAGGAATATGGGTGAGCGGTACAACCCCCGCCTCCCCTAATCGTTAATCTAAATTGATTTGAAAGATAAATTTGATGTTCCGAGCCCTACTCTCGACCGCAGGCTTATATAATAGTACAGAAGCGTATTTTAAATACAGGAATGTTGCGCACCTACCGGTGAATAACTGAAGCTTCGAAGATACTGGTAGGATGAATAAGAGGACGGGCCTATACAGAATGGACTTTTAGCCGCATTTAGCCGTAATTATTACTGTTAAAATAAATAATTATGAGTACGAAAGGAAAGAAAAAAGTGCGTTCCTTTTGAAGTCACAGTTTTCAGTTTTAAAAGTTAAAAGTTAGCGATTAAAACGTTATGATACATGGGCCTAATATAATTACATCATCAATTTCTACTGATTGTGCGACTAGACTGCTGGGAAAATGTGTGATGTGACACCAAATATCTATTTGTCCGACATAACCTCACTTTTCTTAGAAATATGACTTATAAAGGGGATATTGTGAGCATTTTTAGCTGTAAAATATACAATCCTTACAAAAACCAGAACAAGGCTCGTTTTGATCAACATTTCAATAAGTTGCAACTTGTCAAGCCATTTTCTCAAAAATGCCGGCATAGAGAGAAAATATCGTACATACCTTTTTTACAGATTTTCGAATTTCCTACAACTCTTGTTTGCATTACTTGCGCTGTAATGCGTGATTAAAAAGTTACAGCTATTTTTAAATAAAATTAGGACTATTTTGTAAAAAATCAGCTTTCCCCCACTCGGATTTTCGGCGATTTTGGATATGATATTTAACTTATTTTTGTAGTAATTATCACAAAAAATCTGTTTCAATTTGTTCCGGGGTAACTCGTTCGTTTCCTGGACTAGTTAGATAAGATTATTAATTTTTATAAGATTATTAACCAGTCACAATTTATTTATTATACTAAAGTTGTAAGGGTTACGACCGAGCGGATTCGAATTTTCATTAAACGGATTACTGAACGGGATCAAATCACAATCAAACTCATCGAAAATATATCTGCCTCAAAAACCTCAGCAATTTTATAAATTTTCTTGATGGTAGGCATTATTAGCTTTTGATTTCGGCTGAGGGATTATAGACTACATAGCTCCTAGATTTAAGTTTCAAAGCAAACTTCAAAATCATTCATTTGTCGTTTAATTTTTTCTTAATTAATACCTTTGGAATGAAAATTAACAATTTTTTAAACTATTTCATAGCAGTTCTATAATATGAAGATCAATAAAGTAAGTAAATAATTAAGATATAGGATAATAGGACATAAAACATATGTCTTGTTTAAATGTAGTTTTCTGGGAAATACATACCTATAGGTGCTCTCTAAATTTCTTGGAGCGAAAATCCACTTTCTTCAGATTAAAAATTGTGCCACTACAAAGAAATCGAGAATTGTCAACTCTTAAGGAGTAATGTTTCACTCCATGTGAATGAAACTAATTTTTCAATTGATTGTGAGATATTACTGTTTCAATAGTTTTCTATTTTCACTGCATAAAGATTAAACGCTGTCTCTACAAAATTTATAGAGTAGTATTTCATATTCGCATATCACAAATCAAGAAACAAATTACACGGAAAAAAATGAATCAGATCAAATTAATTCCATTGAAAAAGAATTCTAACAAACTTTTTTAATTAGATAAAACAACATTTAGTTATTTTTACTATATTTATTTAAATTAATATAACTAGTAGTTAAATTTTCGTAATTTTTTAAATATAGTCAAATTAATTACATTATTATTTGTTTAAACTAATTTAGAAACCATTGGCTGTACTTTGGTTTATGCAACTCTTGCTATTCGAAGTGTTTTGTGTTACTTGGTAATATAGCTGAAAAATAATCAAATTACAAATAATTGTATGCAACGTGCTGCGTACAGATATTTTCTTTGAAGGGAGTAATTACTTATTGCAGGATAGTACATAATTTCTATAGACCCGTATGAAATCAACAAGATGTACAAAATATCACTTTTTTATAAATTCGAGTAACGTGAATTTGCATGTTTGCAAATTTTGTTCTAATATCCCTATTTTTTAATACCGTCTATTTTCTGATATTGTTAGTTTAAAAAAAAAGACAACGATTACCGATCATCAGTGAGCTATTACTAAAAATTCCTATTACTCTAACCTTTAAAATAATTAGAATTTATTTCAAAAATATCTATTATGTCCTTCTTTCATTTTTTTCGTAAATTTTTATGATGTATCCGTGAATAAGCCAGTTTTTGTTTATTTTTTATATTCTATAGGTATATATTATATTCTATATATGTAAAATGCAATAACTCCCACTTATAAATCATGGATATCATAAGAAAATATTTCCTTTTTGATTCAACATTTTGTAAAAACAAAGTAATGTTTTATAAGTGTTAATGCGTTTAAATTCGAATAGAAATAAAATCATTACTCTATAGAAAAAAAATGTTTACTTTTTAAAATTATTTTTGTTTAAAAAATGTATAATTATGTTTAATGATTATCGTATTATTTTATTAAAGTTGTTTTATTTCATTGTTTTATTTTGTTATCTTATTCCTTTCCGGTAATTTGATGTATAGTTGTTCATGGGTTCCATCATGAGGTAAAACATTAAGATTGTTTTGGATAATTTTCGTTTTTATAAAATTTGGTTACATTATAGGTTCGAAATTATCAATATGCCAATATTTACCGTTACTTGTAGTAAGAAAATTCTTGTTAGCATATTTGGTTTTTCAATTGTAGAATTTACTGTTTTTCTCTGTGAATGACGGAAAAAGTGTTAATTGCACAAAAAGTATTTATATTTTCTTATAATGGACGATACTTCAGAAATATTATCAGGTTTGCTTTTCGCTAATATATAATTACATTTACTCTTACATTTACTAATAACACATACTGTATGTTTTCGAAACCTTCTGCCTACTGCCAGCGATGTATACCTTTTTGACACTTCACATATACTTCGGAAAATGTTTACATATTTTCTTTTGATGTAATCAATTGATTAATTTCTGAAGTGTAAACATTTGTCAAACGTCACATGTTGTTTGTCATTATTTTTAAGTTAGTTCGATTACATCTTTTTTCTACACTTTCTGCGTTTTGACAAGACATTCACGGCTGTATTTAGTATGAAACAATATTTTAATTTATTTACATTTTCATTGTCAGTGTGTACTTACAATATCAATCAATTTATACAGTTTTTCGCATTTCGTATTTCTGTTTTCATTCAGTTTCGTGTTGTTCGCCGTGTTGCTTCATTATTCTTAATTTTCGTTTAATGTCAAAGTTTCAATAAGTTAGAAATTAGTTTTGTTTTACACGGTGCATGTGTTGTTTTGTTTGATTAATTTAACCTATTATTAATAGTCAAGAAATTTTTTGAAATCGATTCTTTTGTCTTTGTGTTCAAGTGATTTTCTTTATATTTTAAGGGTTTTTGTTCAAAATTCTATTCTCCATTTTATAAGAAATGTAATTTATTGTGATGTACATAAGTCGAAAACGTGTAAAATTTAATAGGTTTGAATCTATTTTTAAACAAATTTTTGTGTAAGATTAATTTTTTAAAACCATTCTATTTCATGGAATTTTTGTATTTTCAACTTATATTTTTTAGTACTTTCAGTATCGTTCTAAATGTGTAGAATTCTATTATTATTGGATAATTTTTGTAAGTGTACTTTCTCATTTTCTGATATTTATGACATTACTTCATGTAATTTTCAAATGCATAGACATGTATTGTTGACATATACAAATATACAAGTCTGTAAAGACTGTTTACGTAAATAACGAGCAATTGTACTTTCAACAAATTCATACATCTTAACCAACATATACATGATTCTGCAAAATATGGAGCGAATTGCAATCGCTTGCACTTAATGTGATGAAATGACGTATACATAGTTTATCGTGGAAAACGATCTCGACATTTTCTGCGTGCGTTTCTGCGTGCTTAGCAAATGCGCAAGATGCCTATCGTACTCTTCTGCATCTCTCGATACTTCCGAGTTTATGATAATTGCTTTTCTCGGTACACGTCAAGTTAGAATGCAGAAAATGTCAAGTTTCGTGGCGGGTTTTCACGGATACTGTGAACATACATAATACGAGTGACTACCGTATCACTTGATTCGTTGGAGTCGCATTTTTTCATAAAATACAAGAGTAGACCTCTGGAAATAAATCAGTTTCGTTTTATCTTGCATTAAGCCTCTCGTACCGCATTCTTTGATGTTTGGAGTGGAGTGATCATTCTTGATTAAATAACTTGTATCGCCTTATTTATGTCGCTTTAAATTCTTTCGATTTAAGAATTTGGGAAATAAATGCTGCGCAATGTACTTTCGAAAATTTGATTGATTGAGCAATGGAGGTTTTTGCAATTGAGTGTAATTTAGTCTTCCTCTCAAATATCGAACACAATATAGGATGTTTATTAGTATTCAAAATATAATAACTGAACACTCACTCTAACTTACATATTCATATATAAATATTTGTGGAACGTTATAATACTTAAGAACATTTTATAAGATCGTTTCTTAAAAATGTTTAAGTTTGAAAGATTGCTACGAAAATAGTTAGCTCACTGCCAAGTAGTCTACTTCTGAAGTCGCGAGTTGTGGGTAATGACATAGTAAATCACAACATGTGACAGTTATATATACAGACATATGCATATTTATTGTTAAAATATGACGTTTGATTTTTGCATATAATTAGGATTAAAATATTATTTTTTTTAAAAGACTGAACAGAAGAGCTATGATGTAGAAAAATAATATCATTGCAATAATACATTTTCTTCAAATTCATAAATAAATAATTTCATTTTAAATGAAATGTCTTTGTAAAATTGAAACATTAAATTGTCAAACATTCGAGTAACGCCACGAATGTGACGTCTAAAATCCGTAAATGACGCGGACGTTTCTAGTTCCTGTGACGTTACAAAAAGGTCACATGACTATAATTCGATATCTGAAGGATCTTGTTTTAACGGAATTTCTTACATAGGGACAAGTGTCAGATTTGAAGTATCGCAAAAAAAACTAATAAAATAAATGAATACCGTTTACAAAAACTGATGATAAATTTAAAAAATAGTTTATGGTAGAAAAGTATTCAAACATGCAATCAATGCTCAAACCAAATAAACTGAAAAAATGACATCTAGAAAGTGGTCTACGTAATCTGCCATTCATTGCCTTATTGTAAAAATGTCCATCATCACATAGGTTACAAATGTCCCTTTCATCAGTCAATTGTGCATAAAGATGCATTACATATATTGTAGCACATGTGACTAGGATTACATTTTCCTGGTCTTACGAGTTAAGAACATGAGCACTGTCTTATCTGCGGTCGATGAAGAGAGGGTAGGAGGCGTTTACATTACCTCATTACGCTTGGAATTTTTACGTATCACCCATTAACGATAATGACTGAAGCACTTTAAAGTAAATAGTGTATCATCTTATAATTTTGAGAGCTGAAATGACATATGTGCAGATTGTAATTGGAAAAACCAAATACATTGATCTTTGAGCTATGTTATGTACTATCTACGGTGAAGGACATAAGAATGAGAGTACAATGAACTGTATAGTCTAATTGCACTCAACTTTGTATACATTTAATGGACATTCATAGATTTCAAGAAATATAATTTTTTTCCATTTGCGAGTTTAGTTCCAAAATACATGTGTTCGTATAGAATTATAAATGTCACTATTGCAATAGTGGAGGCCAGCAAAGTCTAAAATTTCTGAATGAGCGTACTGATAGAACAGTATAGTTGTGTGTAATAAATTGTCTTTATTGGCCCACAGAATAAAAAGAATACAGAACAAACAACCATGTACAATGCCAAAAGGTGAGCTACAACTAGTTAAGTTATTTTAAAGCCTGACCTTACATAGATGTATAGTATGTTTTCCTCCCAACCCCGACAAGCATCCCTCAGGCTCACCATTAGAAAATTATTAAAATAAATGTATACTGGCCCTCTGCATTATTAATAAAAGAAATATTTACATGCGGAATATAACTATGAAATTGGTAGAAATACTTTTACAAATTAAAGTCTCTGTTTTTATTCCTTCAGTTTTCCGATCATCTTCCACAAAAATAGTTAAAACCTTTTCTAATACATAATCTGGTGGATCGAAGATGTTTGTATGGACGTATCATTTGCAGATTAAAATACTGGTTTCTGCCTTCTATAAGACGCAAAAGACTTTTCCGTACATTGCGTCGGTAATATTTGATTCAACATTTTGAATTTTGAAAATCAAAATTCAAATTCCCAATAAGTGACCCCAAAAATCCCCGATTAACAAGATTCAGCCGAGTCCGACAACAATTGGACAATTTGCAAAATATATGAGTAATCTTTAAGATTTTGCAATGGATTTGACTCCATACTGGGTCGGCCATCTTGAAATTTTTAATTGCGTTATGCATATTTCGACAGTATATACTTTTTATGCACTTTTAGATGAGAGCATAAATATATACGTATATTTTTCTTGGTGATAAAGACGATCAAATTTGAAAAAAAAAACAGGTATTTTAAGGGGGTTTTACATTAAAGCAGCCATATTTAATTTCAGTCAGAGTAAAATTTTTTGTCGATTTCAGAATCGAAAATAGGAGGGTCATAACCTAAAGAAACAGTACCTTCGATATAAAATCTTATTGTTTTAGTTAAGAATAACATGACTTGAATCTGAACGATAAAATTTGTTGTTTGGGTCGTTAATGGGTTAAGATTTTCAATTTTTGAATAGTTTAGTTAGGTCTAAAATAAGTATGCGGGCCTTGGGCTTTCTGTTTGGGTTTATATGGTATATTAGTGATCCACTAATTGAAATCAGGAATGAAATAGGTTAGTTGTTTGGTAGAGACAATGTTATTATACAAACATGGTGCTACAGAACTATGGTATCAGAGCTAGGTTTAGGGAAATTTAATCATAAGAGAGTCCTGCTTTATTTTTCATACCGGAAAATCTGTTTTGTATTTAAAAATCTATTATTTATCCAAATTATCAAAAATTTGTGAATTATGTGTTTTAATAGGTTATTTTGGGCGTTAATAGGTTAAGTGCCTCCTGTGACTATTAGGTTCAGAACAGCTCTAATGCTATAAATTAAAATTAATAATAGATTAATAGGAACACATGTTATATTGTGACTATAATTTGACAACAATCAAACGCAATAACAAAGTTTATTGAAAAAATACTCCTTTTATTTAGGCTGAGCACAATAAAATCCGCAATCCCTAATTTCTTTGTGGGAAGGCCAGATTTATGCGCCGTTATATGCTTCACAATACCCAAACTCAATTTTCACATGAGTTGATCTGCCTGTACAATGCAATAGGCATACAAAGAATTTGGTTTGAGCGCACTTTCGAATCCCTGTAACTGCTATTATAAAACTTATACAGCAACGATTCGTCATTCTTTGTGAGTACTTTGGATGTCTTCGAAGAATTTCTTAAATAAAATTTATGATTGTAACAAGTATATGTGAGTTTTTAAAAGAGGTATTTTTCTCCGATTTGGCCTACATTAACCTAGTAGAAAATGCGTCTAGTATCTGGCCAATTTTTCTGATCTGCGTGCTATAACTAATGGAGCCCAGAAAAACTGTCCAGAAAGTGGCATAATTTTCTACCACGCTATTAAAAATCATATAGTGAATAACAAGTGACGTGCTCCAAACTTATATTATGGTTATAACTGAAACATTTCTTTATGTTGTCGCTATATATTGTCCATCTAGTAGTCTATTTTAGTCGATACAGGGCCTAAGATATAGATCATAATAACCTAAGAAACGATAGAAAAATTGACACGGGAGCCCTTTGCCGATTTTTAGAAACTTTACTTTATTTTTAAAAAATATTGAAATATATTCAAACTATCATACGGTGTTCAGGAAACTAGAACTAGACTAAACTATTTTCATAATCCGTGACCATTGAAACTTTTGCTTAGTGCAAAAAGAATAACAATATTTTGGACTTTACGCAAATTGGCCAGAAACCAATTTTCTTAAGTTTTGCGCTAAATGCTCTTTACATGTAAGAAATTCGAATTTAGTACCAAAAAATCTGCAAAAGTCAACTACTCCAGTTCCCTCTTCAACATCCCTTACCCTGCTCACCCTTTAGATTATCGATTTTACTTCTTATCCGCAACGTACTTGTGAATGCAAAATTGTATGATGAAAATTTGCTATAAATTCAATAAGAACCTGACGTAAACTTTATTTAATTCATACCGTTCTCAGTATTTCTTATCACCAATTCTTCTAATCTATGGAAGTAATGACATTGCGAAAAAGATAATCGCAAAAATTTACAATACATCAGTGCTAGGTACATAATTCTGAGAGATTGTCAGAACTGATTTTAATTTAAAAATCCCGTTCATTATACACAAGTCTTGTGACAATGAATGCGTAATTGAAAAGTATTTTATCATCATGTAAACTATACCAAATTTCCATGAATTATCTAATATTGTTTAACGTTAAAAAATTATTCAAAAAGGTATTTAACAAACCTATGAAACTTAGACATAGTTAAAAACTTAAAATTCTTGTGCAGACGTTACGTGTTGAATTCAATAATATTCAGTTAATGAAAATGTATCCATGACAGCACTACCGAAGGAGTAATGACTCTTGCTCGTCACGTGCTCGCAATGTCGCGAGATAGATAGGGAAGTCAAGGCTACTACGTGCGCTGTTCAAAAATTTATTGTGCATTCGGAAAAAATACAATATACGGTGAATTTTCCATGTTACCTTGGTCGTTTCTCTCAATACAGGGAAAAAATGTTATTATTTCAGACAATTTAAATTTTTTATTCTTATTTGAACTCAAAGTAAAGCTTTTTAAAATTCAATATTTTTGATTTTATTTCAAATTTATTATCAATGCCTAATATACAAATTATCCATTTTTGTTCCATTATGTTTCTTTTGTGTTTAATTATTTAAAATTTGATCATATTCTTTAGAATTTCGTATGATTTTTTAAAATATTTTTTATTATTATTATTTAATTTCAATTAAATTTAAATTATTAGGATGCAATGATGGTAATAAATTTATTGTAATTATCATAAATTATTTTGATTATTTACACAAAACAACGAAACCGAATAATACAATAATTTATGTAATCGAATTGCGAACAATTACAATGAATATGATATTTGAAATATATCTTCCATTTTTTGATAAGTAGATGCATTTTATTGAATCATCAATTAATCTAATTTACAGTATTTTCGTAAATTCGGTCCATCCATAATATGATAATATTTATTTTTATTTTTCACGTTTCAATCTTAGTTAGAATGTTTCATCTCTTTGACTGTTGGTTCTAATTCCTACCAACTTTATTCTAGCATTAGAATCAATGTTTTTTTTTCCTAGTTTGTCACCAGTTTTCCACTTCAGAATAATTTTCTTGTTCAGCGATTCTGCTGCTCACAATTTCTCTACAGTTTTGAACATGTTGATATTTCTTCGTAATTTGTGATTTTAAATCTTTCATATAGTGTCGAAAAATTTATATTTTTTTTTTCACAATTCCTTATAATGTTTGAAAAACGTTTATTCGATAACATATTTTTCAACGTCCGAATTTATTTTGTAATATGTTTGAGACATTTTACGTCACTTTAAAATGACCATTTGTCTGTTGTTTTATAAAATTTCGTGGCCGTATCATCAATACTGTCTACGGATTTTTGAAAATGTTGAAGAACCTCTACAATATTTTTCTTTTAAACATTTATTATGTGCGTTAGTTCTTTATTACGGCGAGAATACTGCGTTTTATTAACTTATATTCCCATTTTTTCAACATATCTCGTTATTATATATCATAAATTCATTTGAATTATAATTAATACGCAGAACAAATTTTTCTTGGAAATTTTCTCATTGGAGATGTTAATGTTGCGACAGATTGTAAAACGGGGAAAGGCACCATTATTTCTGGTAACAATTAATATATTTGTTCTAATTTTTATTATCGAAATAATAAATTCCCAGAACTTATAGACATTTTTACCAGAAGGAATTGCAATGTTTCTCATTACGTAAGTATGCCAAAAAATTGCAATCTGTAATTGAAAAAGAAAACTTTTCTTCATGTATCATTAGCAATAATTTCATCAGCTTTTGTAACTTTCATTCACTTCGTAGTAATTGCTAAGTATGGAATACTAACCAGGAAGTATTGAATTTCGTCACTCTAGCAAAAATATTCTATATAGTTTTTCGTCAAATATCGACGTTTCAAATTCCAGAAATCACAAAAAAAAAAATATAAAAACTTGTACGTATACAAAGAAAAGCTCCACACAATTCAGGTTTGTGCTCAACAAAAACCAAGTTTGTGCTCAGCTTAAATTTAGAGTTTAGTTTATCTAAGACGAAGTTTCGGCATATTACAAACGAAGATGATGTTGATCACAATCTTCGAGATCTGAGTTTTTGGACATTTTTTTCTGTGTAGGTCGGTTTGTATGTGTCACTTTTGTACCAGTGATGTCTCACGAACATAATTTTTGTTATTAATGTGCATTGTTATTTAACTTTGACCAGAGTAGATTTTAGAATTTATCCGCAAATTGGTCATAAAAAAACAATGATAAAAAAATATTAAAATAATACAATATTTGTGGATGCGTATTTCTAGGAAATACATTTTCTCACTCAGAGTTCCAAGCGTACTTTGGATCAACACATGGAATATCAGATAGTGCTGTCAGGTTCAAAAACAGATCAACAGTCGGTAGGAATCGAGGCTTGGAAAGAGCGATTCTGAAAAAATGGTTGTTTTGTGTCAACTTAGATTTGATTTGATTGTAATATAGACCTATGCAAACGTAGATGGTAGGATGTAAGGAGGGGTGTAAGACTGAGGTTGAAGACTGGCAATTGAAGGGTGGAAGGAATTTTCTAAAATGATCGACCGATGAGTTACCCTGAGCTGGGATAATGCATACGCATTAGCATTCTGTAAATTCGAAATATATTCCAATATCAATGGATTTAGCAAAAGTAGCATTACTTTAAAAATTCACAAACTCAATCATCAGGAATCAAGTGGGAATGCACGGAAGTGCAGTAGCTCTCCTAAAAAGTACATAGAATTTGGGGTGTGAGTTTAAATTCGTGTCTTAGTACAGTTTCAATATGTCAAAATTCCAATCCAGTTATTACTATGTATTTTTTGTAGTTTTTTTTAATACAAATATATACATTACATTTTAAAGAAATTTTTGGCCAGAAAGACAAATTGCAGTATTAATAATATTTATTGGCTATATGAATGCGAAGCTACGGGCACGGGCACATTCAAATTTGAACACCAATAAAACCACGGATTAAGGATTGAATAGATATTTATGGAATAAAAAAAAGCAATCTATTAGAAAATGCAATTTACAAAAAGACAAGAAGAAAACTGTTAGTAATCGAATAAGCAATTGCTGACTTGAATGTGCTTTGCTATGAATTGGTCTTGCTTTCTAGTATTATTTCCGTTCATACTATGTATTATTTGTAATTAATTCTGAAGGGATATTTATTTTATTTATTTAGGATATTCAGGATATTCCTGAATATTTCAGAAATCGATATGAACTGATGGTTGTTTGGTATTGCCAATTACGAATTTGAAGCTGAGATATTAAAATTTCCGAATTCAAGAAGGCGGGTTCAAAATGGCATATAACAACATTTTCAAAAACATTGACAATATTGCGACATGTTTTCAGTTATAAATGTACAATTATGTTATGCAGTAATTTATATTGATACAGGTTTCATTACGTTGAATTTGACCTCGAGCTTGTACCTTCAAAAATGCATTTCAGGACACTTTTTACGAATACAAGCAATTTCATTTTAACTGAGGAAATCTTTTTGTTTAATCTAGTACAGATCTTTCCCCAGAACGTCTTTTATGACTAACACGTGTTGGGTACCATTTACTGCGATAACGATTTTCCATTTCTTTGATGTCCTGGTGAACCTTCTTCTTCGCCTCTTCGCTTGTGGCATCTAGATTTTCTATAAATTATTCTAAATAACAGTGTAAATGCAATTTCACGCTCATATTGAAACCTAAGCAACGGACAATTTGCAATTATATTTTTGCGAACAGAGTTGATATTGAAATTTGCAGTACCCCGCATTCATCTCTTCTTCCACATACGTGGAGGTTTGTCCTTTGCACACCCGAATGGGGTATTTCCTTTGATCCTGAAAAGCGGTAATATAAATAATATCGATACATTGAATATTGTGATATTTGTTGTATTGGAGCAAGTTGTTAGTAGCCTAAGGGTGTACGGGTACTGAATTAATATACGGTGTCTCAGTTACGAATTCAATGATTTAAATTTTACTTTACTCCGTTTTTGATGATGGATAATCCAAGAGCACATATTGACTTTAGGTATTGCTCTTCGTTATCACAAAAAGCTACCTTTCAAATTGAAGGTATCCTGTACGGTTTCGAGCATGGGGAATCGGAGTCAGACTCCTATTTCTGGTCGGTGCAGACCTCTTGGTTTCGAAAAAGTTCATGACTGGAGGACTACACCTTGGATCCGCAGAAAGCTCTCTCTCTCTCAGATGGATAGTAAATTAATAGACTCATGCACGTACTTCGGGGCAATTTCGTACACCAAAAATTATACTCCGTTATTGTAACCGCTTGTGATTCGCAGTAAGCTTCAAAAGCCGCCCGTGTTCTGCTTTCGTAGTGGTTTTGCACTTTTTCCATAAGAGCTGCATAAAAATTGCACTGGATTGGTAGAAGCTGTTATATAGGCTCTTATGGAAAAAGTGTAAAAGCAGAAAGCGCTATAATAGTGCACTGAGAAAATTTTGCATGAAAAAATTCCCATAGTGGCGAGGAAATTTGGGCACAGGTATACTCATTAATTCAGAAAAATTTCTTCATTTTCAGAGTATATTTCCATAAAACCGGACAGTACGGGAATTATTCCATGGAAAATTTTCTCAGCGTGTGCTTAGATATTCGTATCCCTGTACTGGGCTGGGGTGAATAAGCAGTCTAGAGGGTAAGAGCGTGAACGAAACGATTTGCTACGGCGGTTTCTAAGGAAATTGAGTTGTTTTGGAAAAGACGTCGAGGACGCTCCTTTAGTTTAGGTTCACAAGTCACGCAAGCGGTAGGTAAACCTCTATTATTTTCAAAAATTCTCTTATTCTTTGCCTCACAAATATTCCTTTTTTTTTATCTTAACCTCATTTAAATAAGGAAATTTAAACATAAATGCGACCAGACAAAATTACAAAAAATGGTTGATGACACTAAAGAATGTATGCTCAAAGGATCTCGAAAATTAGGTTGGGCAAAATTCGACAGAATACATTTTTTGAAATTGGCAATGTTTCTTGAAAAATTTTTTTACGTTGTTTTGAAAATAAATCAGTAATTTTTAATTTAAGAAAAGTTTAATAATCTATTTTCACGAAAATTATAGACTGTAGAAAAAATTTCCTTGGAACAAAAATGTCTTAAAATTCGTTGGTAAATCTTATCAAATTTTTTCAGATTTTTTAAACGGCTTTTTTCAAAATTTCTATTTTTCGAATTTTTGAAAAATCAGAAAGTATATGAACGCAATCTGATAAAATTTGAGAGCATTCTTTAACTCATTTCAAAGCATTATTGTTCTTAGAAAATTGTCTGTTAAGTCAATAGTTTTCAAGAAAAAAATTTGTTAAGTTTCAAAAGCAATTTTGAGCTTCCAAGCGCTATTTTGGAAGACGCCATCTTGAATACAAATTGGTGCAGGATAGATTTTAATCCTTAGGGTCCACGGACGCGATATTTTCACTATAGACATGTTTCCTAACGCCATGTCGTGGTGAAAGTGATGTTTTAATAACAAAGAAACACAAAGATCACACCTCTTAATTTCAAAATGGAGTAATTGATCGAAGAAAAGTCGTAATTGAACTCTGTGACTCTAAAAGTGAAGAATAAGAGTAGGACTATATGATCCAACCAAAGGAAAAACCCGTACGCATTTTGGGCCTCCTGAACATCAAAAGTATCAAAAACGGAATTTTTTGCTACATAACCTCAAATCAGAATCATAACGCGATGGCCCATCATTTGTTGGCCTGTATTATTGGTCATTTCTGCATACATTTTTTGAAATGTTTCCTCGTCTCTGTACAATTCAATAATTTTCGGTATATTAAAAAATTTAAGCGCAAAATTCTTATAGCTTTCACTTTGTCTAAGGCTCAAGTGCCCATGGCACAGTAAACAATCAATCTCTTTGCTTATTTTCGACAATTCTATTGTATTCCCTGGTCTCTCGTCATTTTCTTCTGACAATCGATTAATAAACGAACTTCCTCATTGCCATTTCGTCGAACATCCCACTATTATTGAGGGACGTAACGTTTCCCATGCAGATATCGGCGCCTAGAGCGCGCGTTGACTCTACAGACTAGAACGAGTCGCCGAGTCATAACTTTTTCGCGTATCGCTTCGAAGTAAGCGCGCACACAAGCGATGCACTCCTACGTATATATATGTGTATGTATATGCAAGCGCACGTACAAAGAAAAGGGACGGAAGAAAGATGAACGGAGCGCCGGGCCGGGGCGCGAGGAACGGAGGAGAGAAGTCGTGAACGAACAACGTGCGTGCCAACCAGTGTTGTTCACCAACACACGCTTGCGCTTCCGAACTCTACCATCTGTATGTACTAAGCGACGGTAATGTGCGTAAGCGACCAAACGTGGTTTTTCGTCTCTCTTTATTGTTCTCTCTATCTATAACGACCTCTTTCTTGCTCTTCGTCTGGTTGCGCAGTATCTCTCTCTCTCTCCCTCTGCGCTTGACTCCGACGCCCCCCACCGGATCGTCCTCTCTCGCTCCAATGGGAGCGATTGGGTGCCAGTCGCCGTTAAGCCTGCGCTTGAAACGCCACGCAATCGTGCGACGAGCGCGACGTACGAAAGACGCCAGAACCTCGCGCTTTCTGTTCATCACCTTATTTTTTATCATCGCGATTTCATCAAAGTGCCGCGATAACAAAATCCAGGTGCCAAGATTTTAAAAAATCCTTCGCAAAAAGTGATTGTTCGCGAAGTTACGTAAAAAACGGAGTCTCGATTTTTAACGAGCCGGGTAAATAAACAACCAAGTTACGTAAAGTACGACGTCGTCGCGAAATCGGTCTGCGACTGTTAAGGTCGCGGTCTCGAAATCGCGAATGTGCTACTGGGGTCGGTGCCGGGAGTTTCGGAACCGTTCGAGGATGCCAAAGATTTCGGAGCGAAAGACATTTCGAAGCTTTTAGCAGAAAGCTTCAGAGACCGGGCATCTAAGACATTTCGGAGAAGTTGCATCCGTTCGGATCTCGCGGTCCATCCTCTGGAGCGAGGCCACCACGTGGGCGTTAAGTCGTCGTCGCGAATTCTAACCGGGGAAGCCAGCAAGAGAGAAGGAAAGGTCGTTACGTGGGAGCGATTACCCAGTTGTGAACGAGTCCATTCATCGCGAACAGACCGGAAACGCGACTTTTCTTCTCTGTCTTCAGAACCTCAAGGTGCAGCAAACCAAAGTGAATTGGGATTGTTGGTGAAAATTAAGGGAAGAATCCTGAAGTGCCACAGACGCGTTCGCGGGCGACGATGTCGTCGTCGGGTCGCGAAAATCCCGTCGACGAACTCGGCATCGTCTTCGGAGGTCCTGGGTTGCCTCCTCGGGGCGACGCAGTATGAGGACCTCCCCGGAGGACTGATCGTCGATGCTAACTCAGAGGATCAACAACAACAACAACACGGTACCAGTAATACGAGAAAGATACCACGGCGGCGGTTGTGCGCCTTTTTGCACAGCAAGTCGCAGCGAGACGACGCGCGACCGACTATGCAGCTGAAGAAAGCGGTGCTCAAGATTCTCGACCAATGTGAGTACTGGCGCCGATATGCTCTGGTTATCCCACGTAATAATAGCCAGCGATTGTCATCGCGTAAAAAGAACAAGACAGACCGAGATTTCCACATTTTTTTAGTATGAGAGATTGGATTTTTCGAGTTTGGTGAAACGATGCGGAACGATCGTTGTCAATGCGACCGTTTGACAGCGTTAGAAAGCCTCGTGCGAAACTTGCCTTGCTTTCCTTCTGAACGGAAAAATATTTGTTTATGCTTTCATAATCCGATGTTACTCGTCGGTTCTGATACTGCGATTGGCAGTTTTAAATCGATCGATCTTGGAAACATTCCGAAAGAGTTGCATCGACGTCGAAAATATGATGTACCTTGATTTCGGTTGACTTTCATTAGTTGATTACAGTCCTACAAATTTCAGAAACTGCACATGGAAATGTTTCGCACAACAGTAGGAAAAATATTATTTACAAGGTATAAAGTTTTCTGGAAATATTAATATTTCATAAAAATTATCGATATACATAAACGAAAGCAAAATTATGGTCAGCTTATCTTCCTGAAGATATTCTTAGGACATGCTATGGATGTCAGAATGTTCGCATTCATCATTCTGTTATTGTTCTCGCAATCTCCTCGTGATACATGATGTCTTCAGGAAGTTATATGCGAACATTTAGACGTCCTGAAGAGGGCTTATAGACGTTTTCGCGAGGATATTCCGATGGAAAGTTAGATGATTTCATTTCAATGCATTCATTATGCACTGATCCGGCAGACCGTGCGCAAATTACTAATAAAAGTACATAGATTCCAAAATTAAACATTAAACTTATGTACTAAACAAAACCTAATTTCGCTCACACACACACACACACACACACACACACACACACACACACACACACACACACACACACACACTCCACGCGGCTAAACCTTAAACTACTAAAATATTCCGGTAACAGTTGACAAATACCCTAAATTACTCGTAATAATAGATCAAATATATGAATAATATAACTAGTGAACAAGAATTAGGATACAGTAGACACAACACGGGAGTAAACGCAATATATAGTAAATTTACATATAAAACACCCGAGATGAATACTATGAAAACTACTAAAAATAGGTTCCGAATTGTATAAAGAAATGGAAAATTCCAATTAAAATTTCAACGACAAGCCTAGATTTCTTTTAGTATGTACAATTATTTTCATAAAATTTCCTAATACTTTCGTAAAGAAATTTCTAAACGGAATTAAAGAAGGATATTGTCCGAGGAAGAAAATTTACTGTAATCAAAATATACATTAACAGAAATCAGAGACTTACGTTAACTTCCTAGTTGGAATAGTATTTGGTTAACAATATCATAATGTACTTTTTAGGAAACACTTTAACATGCAATAATTGTCTTAAATTCTAAAGTGTGATCTAACTAAAATTATTAGCATGTTAATGAACTGGTTACACTGCCATTACATTTAAAAATATATTTTACATTTTATCTAATTCTAAATATTGGATAAATACAATGAAAATGATTAATATTTAATAAGTAACAAAAACGTAATGTTTAGAACCTTACCGTACTTTCTATTTCATGATATTTTTTATATCTTTATTTCAATTTTAGTATAAACTTATGTAAAGAATCTTTTATATTGGCAGAAGTTCTATATAGCAAATATTAGTATTTTGACTAGAATTTCTTGTGCAAATCAAAATTTAAGTTACTACTTGAATTATTATCAAATTGTCAAATCGTTTTACATAGAAAAGGACAAACTTCTATTTAGATAAACACTTACTTCAATATAATAATGTGTATTAACGGGAACGGTCTGTGCTCCAACTCCTAGTAAAAATAATCTACTAAACGCGGAGTTTAAATTTTCATGAGAATAATATTTTGCGAAATAAAATTTATACAATTATTTCTAAATCATCAAACAAGTTAATAAAATTGACTAGTCCTTCGATAATCGACAGCGATATATATTTTTATTTTGCTGTTTGTCTTTTGTTTTTTTATTTTGTATTTTTTTAAAGAATTAATATTTAATAACTGTTCTGGAAACAAACTATTAGATTAAATTTCCTAAAAATTTTAATTAATCTACACTTTAAAATATTGAAGACATTGTAAACGTGGAAAGTTACTATTATGCTGGCAAATAATTCGAAAGTATCTATCTGCATTTTACGAAAAAAATTGGGTACACCAGAGGAAAGAGTTATCTAAATTCAAACATTTATTGAAAATATACTATACATTAACAACAACTACTATTCTCGAATTCCAAATCAGAGCGGTAAAATTTTCTATTCAATTTTGTCCGTGCAAGGCTTTTTGAATGAAGGTAAAAACGATACGATTTTAACTATAATAAAACAGATTTTTAAGTGTAAACTTGTCTTTACGTTTAGAAATAATTTAATATACAAAAAGTTATTAAGATTTGTCTGAGAGAGAAAAACTCTTGGTTTTGGAAACACATCAGTAATTAGAAAAGAAAATACGGTATTGAATTTCTTCTGCCTGAAAAATAGTAAAAAAATAATATCGAGTTAAGTATTTAAAGGAATTTGGCAAATGGGTTAATTTGTTAAAAGAGTAATACTCTGCAATTTTTCTAGATGTCAATCTTTCAATTTAATTTAAAACTGTTAATTATTAGAAATGTGTTAAAAATATAACATTTTTTAAAACAATTCATTCTATTTGTCATTTAAATAATTAAACGTGTCAAAATGACTCTCAGAGAAGCTATAACCAATCTATTTTTTTCACGAAACTCAAACCTCTGATTGAAATACGTTTATTATGAAACATTTTTAACTATACTTTTTAAGTTTTTAGTTCAATTAAATGTACTCATTTTAATTTGTTTACTAAATATAATCCTATAGATCTTTTGCAATATCGTAAATAATATCTATTAATCAGTTAACCTTCTGAAGATATCATTAAAAAAATTTATATTCAAGATCGACATAAAATTTAAAAAAAAAATGTTTGGATATGTAATCTGTCGGATTGCTACTGTAAAAGGCCTCATTAAACCTTTTGAAATTCATTTTTGTATTAAATCTTCAATTTCGAAAATATTGCAACCCACTGACACATTTAATCTAAAATTATTTGAATAAATTTCGCGTATTATTGAATAACATGTATCGTAAAATTCATTACATCGCATTATGGATATTTCAATAAAACTTTCCATGTTATTTACATAGTAGCTTAATTATTACATATATGAATCTATATCAAATGTAAAAAAGGAACTTATTTTGTTCACTTTTAAAATGCATCATATTGTTTTCTATTAGTTTTCACTCAAACTCAATTATTTGTAGCAGTTTTTATTAAATAAAATAACTAGGGTCCTTTCAGAACGATTTTGGTACCCATCTGCGTACTCTACCCACAGCTAAGAATAACGTAATCTGATACCGGAAGTAATGTTTGTTCAGAAACGTATATTTTTTAAATGACGTTATTGACCGAATGACCAGACTGCAACTCTCTGACTAATAGCAAATGCCAGATATCTACAGCATATGTCACAAGTGAAGCATTACAACAAATTTGACAACCATCTTAATAAGAGTAAAAATTTGCAATAATTCTTCGGAACATTCAAAGTGTAGGTAATACTAAATGCAAACAATCAATAATTTGAAAACGCTGTTATGAAAGTAATGAGAGTGATCTTGGTCATATCATAATTGGGAGTCAATACAGCGGAAATACCTTTTATTTTTAATGCGTTAATTAGCAATCTAAAATTTTCACATGAAAATCAACTAAAAATTTAGCCTTGAAACAAATTCATATAGACAGTTTTTCCATTTAATTCGTTTTAAAATAGCATAATTCTCAGTTTATTTCGCAAAGTGTAATTGTCCTTTACCTGTGTGTTACGTACTTAAAATAAGTATTAACTTATAACAAATTAATAGTATATTGTTTATTACAAATCAATGAATATTTGACATAGATGGACCTACAGACTATTCTGTGTTAATCTTGAAGAAAATTTATCGTTATTGTTTAGCATTTTGACTTCAACTTATCATAATTATGTATTGTATTTTTCACGTCCTCTGATAAGATTTTATATGCTAGGTAATTAACTAATTAATTTTAATTAACTTTTTTATTAATTTCATTTTAAAGTACAATTCAAATAAAAATAAAATGAATTTTTTTCTTAATAAAATACGCAGATGAACCTCATTAAATCAAATAAAATAATAAGAGATTGTACCATTGTCTTTTCATGATTCGACATTGATTAATATCGTTCTAACCACAAACTAAAGATCGTCTTCAGAAACGCATCTGATCGACATATAATTTAAAGTCCAATCAATTATTAGCGTCTTTCTAAATGAGCGTAGACGTAGAGATTTTGATCATATCTATTAACTCCGACTTAACAAAGTGATATCCGATAGATTGAGTCGATTGTTGATATATTCCAAGTAGACATTTCTTGACGGTTGTTGTGGTTTCATACAATGCCTTGATAGTATTTTATTCTGCAGAAATTAGATTTCAAATAAAGAAAAAATTATGTGGTTAACTGCAGGATATTTATTATAGCCATTTTTTAATTTTATCTTGTTTTTCTATAATCTACATCTCGATCTTCATTTAACCTGACTTCGATGCCAGATCACTTTTAATTATTAAATGGAAAAAGCCACCTGATACTAAGTTGAAGAGAGACATCAAAACAAAAAGTTCCCAAATGATGCTAAATTTGAAATAATCCAAATTTGTAATTTTATTGGAGTCTATAGAAATAATATTTAAAAACATTTTTTTGATAAATGGCCTGAACTGAAATTTGAATTTTACAAATTAATGATGTTACTTTTAATAATATTATATAAAATTCCGAAAGGAATTAAATTATTTTTAATTTTTTAAATAGATTGATGAGAAATGCACATTATTTTTATAATATACTTTTTGAACACACTTTGATATATTCAGAAATTACTATATTTTTAAGATAATCCACGATATGATTCAAAAACCGGTAACTTAAGTAGTATTTAGGTTGATTTGCATTCATACAATCAATAACCTAATATTTTTATATTCATTTAATATCACTTGAAACGTTCATTTCGCTCATTGTTTGTTTTTAAATATCGTTATGAATTTATCTCCTACCTTTGTCAAAAAATTCAAATAAATATTTATTGGAGTATATCCCTATTGAAAAAACAAAATCCATTCATATGCGTTTGATTCGTGATACGGTATATTTTGCTTTTTACTGTACGTGGAACGAATCATGATATGTCTGCAAGTTATTGGCAGTACAATATTGACTCTCAACGAACGATATATCAGTGAAAAAGGATGTGAACTTTCTCTCTGTATAATCGGATGATGTCACTATAATTCTGAAACATTTGCGTTACTTTCTATAAAACTAAAAAAAGTACAAAAATACTACAACCAAATTAAATGTAGAGGAAAGAAATACTCATAACAACGGCATTAAATGTTATGAAACATGATTTTCGTCGAAATGAAAACACCTGTTAGAAATGTCAGGTATTCTTATCGAGAACAAATTCCGTCCATGGGGTCTACCGGTTTGATTTGTTAAAAAAACGGGCCTCTAAAAGCTCAGCTGTAGAAGTGATGAATGGACCCTTTAAGATAATGCTATTATATAAATAAAAATGTTTTTTAACTATACTAATAATGTATCTGTCTTCTGTGAGAAATACAAAACCATTTTAATACTAAATGTAGCGATAATTTACCATTATTTTTTGTTAAATGCTACTGGAGAAATATGTAATACTGCTGGAATAATATCTAAAACTACGTTTTTCCAGTACAAATAAAAATGGTTTGTCCTCAACAATAACAATGGATTTAAATAATATGGATTATAGTTTAGAGAAATATCTAATGAAAACCATTTTTCAAACATATCCATCACTAAACACAGTAGATCGGAATCTCATTTATATCAATTGAAGTTAAGATCAGATTTACTTGTAAGATCCGAAAAAATCAGTCTAAAACTAGTTACTCACGTGTACGGTAGATCCAGATTTCATCACTTTTTACTGGTTCAATAATAGAATATAACAAAAACAAAAACCTGGTACGCATGGGGAACAAAATTGTCTGTGAAAATTACCGAAATGTTCTGAAGTTTAGGATATAATCTCACGCGAAGTTTTGTATGATTTATCTTCTTAGGCACATGGAAATACAGTAATACTTTGAAAATTAAATGACATGGCAAATTTCTGGATGTTACTACTTATATGCTTAGCGTTACTTAGTAATGTATTTAATAAAAATACCTACACATATTTAGTATCTTGTTAACTAGTAATAAGAACTGCAATTTTTTGCCCTTCCCATGAATGCTTTTATTTTAATAATAACTTGTGTATGTATATCTGTGAAACTAAAATAATAATATTTCCTTAAGGTGAAATACATTTCCATTGAACTTCAATAACGCTATTTGATGAATATTGGGCAAGAACTAATGAATTGTTTGCTTTCAGCTGCTCTAATCACACAGAATCATAAGTAATAATCTTGATAAAAAATGGTTTCGGTGATCTGATACAATCGAACTGGTTCGATAAAATATTGTAAACTGCTAACGAAATCGGATTTTCCATCGTCTGCTTGTAATGGTGAATTAGTAATAATAAATTATCAAATCGCATACAAGTGATAAGAAGGAAGATATTTCTCGTTTCGTTATATTTTTATAAAGTTAAAAAAGTGTAATTAATATTGTTGTAATCTCTCGGTCCAAGAAATCACGTTAAGAACTAAATTTTGTAAAATAATAAAATTTATTCTAAATAATTAGTTTTTATTCTTGCCCATATTTTAGCAACCGTTGCACAATATTATACTTTGTTTCTCTATTGTAGACAAAACATATTAACTTACTCCTGACGATGACATAAAACATTGTTTCTGCTACTCGTTCATATAATTAAAGCGGGTAATACACCAATTGGATATGACAGTTTAATTTGCCACGTGCAAGGCTGATCTCGTGGATGCTAATTTGTTTATACACCAAATAAAAACCTAACAATTCTAGGAATTGAAGATAATTTTCTTAAAGAAATTAATGGCATCGAAGAGATGATTGAAATTTTTATAAAGTAATACTGTAATTCAATTTTGACGTACGAATTTGATATTTCAGAAATTGAAACATAAATGAACGGAAAGACAACTAAGCTTTTCATCCTTTTTCGATTTTGACGTTTTGCGATATAGTTTAATATAGAGGAAAATAATGTTTGATATTTATCATTGCCACTTTAGTGAATATTCATATTTTTAATAGAAATATTAGAAAGAATAAAACGCCAACAAAATATTGTCTTAATTTAAAAGATACACAATAATGTATAAAAGTCAAGTGATAAAACCATTTCAGCATAAATCAGTTGAATAATTTTTAACAGCAAATAATGTCAATTACATCATTCGTGCAATCTGGTGATAGATAAGTTACCATGAAGATTTTGTTAACACAATGTATTACTTTAATCTGCAAGATAAGTAAATGTAAATACTAAAACACTTGTTTATATAACTTTTTAATTATTTTCTTTACACATCAACGTAATGTTTCTATGCAAATTATCTGCGATAATTCTTTTCTTCATCATTGAATTGCATTTATGGTACACAATTATATGGAGGCACGTGTACAAACCCTGGATTACGTAAAGTCGATGTAATCAAAATATTTGGAATTAGAGACGATATGTTCAAGAAATCATCACAGAGGCAATATTTTAATCATACTATACATATATTGATTAGTTATATGTGCTTTCGACTGTTGAAAATTCTTCGAAATTCGTAAGTGTTGCATAATTTTTGCATACAAAATTTGCAGTAATTTGATCACGAGACATTTGTATTGATACCGAGCATTCTTTTACGGCATTTTCTTTTTTGTTTGTTATCTATGCATGTCTGCTGACAGATTAGACAACGGTCTCGCTTATCTTTACGAACGTACGCAAGTTCTAGAAACACAGGCACGTGCGAGTCGTAACAAATCTTTTATTTCAAGAAAATAATATTTTCTATTACGTTATGCTTCTGTTATATCACTGACGCCACTAGTCTTCCCTGAAACGTAAATGCGACTGCAGCTCAAAAGTACTTTGAATGCGAATTTTGTATAGTTTGTGTTTTAATCATATCTGTAGAGTAATTCGATAGAAATATTGCAGATAATGCAATAGTTACGTGATAATTAATTTTATCGAATATATACTTGTTATATCTTAAATGAAACAATCGTTTCATATATCGCAAGCAACTGCAAATTCCATTAGTGATCGTAGGTTTCTTAATTACACGCTTCATTCGAAGAAAGCAAACCGATAAATATTACTTATGATAATACAGCTAAAACTATTGATAATTCTAAAAACCAAAATTATAAATTATTTATTTCATTCTGATATGTTTATGATTTCCGACAACAAATAAATATTTCAAGGCTTTTAACATTATTAAAATTGGAAAAGAGAATCCAATTTTTTAAATTCGTGATAGGAATTGTTCATCTGTTGACGTATAAACGAAATAATGGTGGAGTTCAAACAACTTCTAGAGTGTTTTTATTTATGTTTTTCTTAATGCATATATTTGTGCATAAGATTTTTAAAAATGTTTAAAACTAATCCAGTCGATGAATTAAATTTTATCCTGGATCATTAGAAGAAATGCTAATGTTTGTTATACAAAATTGTTTTTGTCATTTGCAGATAGTAGAACATTTATTACAATTTTCGTGGACATCATGCTTACAACACTTGTAACTATCTCTTTAGAAAATTATTTATTTGTAAAATAATAAAAATGACAATATGCTACATAGAACTTTAAACATAAATAATAATCCAACACTTTTTAAATAAACTTTTTCTCAAATGTTCCCTTTTATTATATCAATAAAGTTTTGTTTTATTGACAAGTTTTTATGAAATTTTATTGTTACTCTTCATAACGTTACAGTGTTATACAATTTTAATTTTCTGTGAAATATATGAGTGACTTAACTTCATTGAGTAAATATATTTAATTAAAGGACTACTGCAATTTTATAGTTCGAAAATGTTTCAATTTATTTCTAATATATTCTAAACGTTATTTGTTAAGTCATTACCTGCTTTTACGAGATTGTCAGTACTCAAAGCATAATAAATTTCAATTCATCGTGATTAAGAAATATAAAATATTTATATAAGCTTAAAAATAACAGAAAAGACTTTGCAATTAATGTTATTCAAAGTTTCATTTATGCATCGAATAATTTATTTTATCCACTGTTTGTCAAAACATCACTCACTTTATCGTGGATGAACACGTACCGGAGGGTTTCACAAATGTTCATCAGCCGAGATTTTATCTTATGAATAAGTAAAATCATTATTATTTGTTAAAATATGAAAAGTCATTATTAACAAGCAAATCTCAAGTTTGAAAAATAAGCCGGTTTATTTATTTTACGAGCAAATTTTTAAATTCAAATTACTCTGAAAATCTTCATTAACATGTTTGGAAGTCGTTGACATCGGTTCTGTTTACAAATCGAATTTTTGAAAACATCTAAATAAACGCTTCGATTCGTCAAGTCTATTTACCTAAAATGCGACTGCTATTTACCAAAAATTAATTTCTCGCTGCATAAGCAACGTCATTCTCGAGCTATTGAATTAATAAACACCGCATCTGATAACGAAAAGGAAAAAAAAATAGGTTCGAATATATCGGAGGCAACTGACCTACCGGTTAAAGACAGGAATGCGTCAGTGATGGAAAAAAAAGTTGACCCGTGAATGAGACTTTCTTCGAGACAACCCGTTCGGTGGCCGTTGGCCAATCGGTAGCTTTGGAATACTATACGATTTTATTGTAAAGGAATTAATCTTTATCTCCGATCGTGAGCTCGATTCTGAGAATTTACAAGGCAGCGTTGTTATTACGATTCTATCGCATTTTGCGAATTGACGTTACCACAGCTTGTTTTGACGTCTCTGCTTGTCAGGAGCACCTTAAGCCGCGTGCCTGAGATATGAAATTGTTTTATTCCGCCGTCAAAATAAGAAGTGCACTCAATGTGCTCTCTGCTGATGAGAATTGCATTTTCACATATTGCTATTGCGCATAACACGTAACAGTTTTCTTTTCCAAATTTAATAAATACAAGAAAAATATTGTTCAACAAAACGAACTTCAAAACAGAGTTTGAATCATTATAATTTTTTAATATAAATAATAAACGTGTAAAAATGTTGGTATTATTACTAAAATATGAGAATTCCATGCCAACTCAACTAATTTTAACGTACATCAATCATTAGCCATTTGATTCGTGATTTTTTTTAAATAAACATTTGGGCAAAACATTATTCAGATTTTTAAAACTACTTGCTAACGAAAGAGATTTGTTCAAAATATTGAAAACTGAACATTTTCAAATGTTCACATGGTTGCGATGTATTGTATAGTAACACTTATCATTTGCGATATCTAGCATGGATTTTGTTTACTGTCGCTGAAAACGCAACCGTCGTCCATTTGTCCCATGGCATCACAATTTTAAGGTATTCTAATCTCAAAATTCCAAAAAGATTATTTTTTAAATATTTTGGTTCAGTTATCTTAAAAACCTGACATTGCGGGTGAAATCGAATAACGGATTCATTAACTTATTTGTCTTTTACTCATTGTGTAAATTATTGCAAACCACCATGTTTGATTAACAGCACCAAATAAAATAATAGAATTATTTTTCTTACTCTCTAAATCTGAATTGGTTCTTACTCTCTAAAACCTATCAATAAGAAAATAAAAAGTAGGTCACCAAATGTATTAGTAATAATTTTTGCTAATAAAAAGTTAAACCCTACTAATTTATTACTAATCCTACAAACTACTAAACTAAAAAAGTCAATATCTACTTGTAGATTAGTAGAATTTTACTAATGAATCAGTTTTTACTGATTATCTGTCACTAAAAAACGTACTAATTGATGGTAATCCACTTTTCGCTGTTGATAAGTTTTTATATATTCAAGTTTAGTTTAATTTTCATATGAGCCCATTTATAATTTTACTTCAATTGAAGTTAAGGATACCGGTAGGTTGGAGTAAAAATAATTAACAAATTCCACTGGGTTTACCTATTATTATTACATAAGATGATATATTATTAAAGTTTGAAATTTTCTAAAAATAATTAGAATAACATTTCACAAAAATCTCAAGGTACAAAAAAAAAAATAGAAAAAACGTGAATTTGAAATTTCGTAAATACTCAAATCAGTTCCAATGGAATTATTAAGATTCTCTAATTGAGGTAACGATAAGACAGATTACAAATTCTCAAATTCTTTGTATTTTGTTTTAATTATACGAACAATTTGCACTAAAACTACTAAATTTCAGTCGTGTCACTATTGATCTTAATAGTGGCACCAGGGTACTCATACAAATTATTTAATAACCTAATAATCATTTTTGTCCATTGCTGGTAAAGGCTTGCATATTATCACCGAAAATGAAAATGCATCGCTAGTATTGTCACTCATGGTAAAGGAAATTTTGTAGAAAAAATCCCCATCTTGTGTTCTTTTTGCGGGATATACTAAAAGACATTACCGTAATTTTGGTCATATTGCTTGCCAAGATTCGAGTTTCCATATATAATCATTTATTTTTTCATCAAAATGTACAAAATATCTGAATATCTTCATGTCCTCACTCAAACCATACGGTATGGAAATTTTTCTTATAAACGTTTTCTTAGTGTAGTGTCAATATTAATGAAATTGTATTCCTGTGGTGAGGCATTCTTTTCTGAACATAGTTCTTTTTCTAACGATTTTTCTTCTGATATCGAAACTTGTCAGCCATATAACAAGTATTTGTAATTATGTCAGAAAATTGTAAAGTGACGATATGTACCATATAGATCATATTTATTTACATATTTAATGATTACGGAAAAAATTATTATATTTGAGACTGAAACTGATTATGATTGTATAGTTGAACGATTTCATAAGTAATGATGCGAGTATTTCAACATTGGTCCTGAATTATTGATAAAATCGATCTTACAAACTCCATCAGTATTATTTCTACCGTACCTACAGCTTTTACGACCGAAATGAGTTCCGATACTAAAGAAACTTATTTAAAAAAATGAAAAATATTACACACTTCCACTTATAATTAATTGTTATAAATCGGCTGTATATAAATTCGATATATATGTATATCATATTTGTGTATATTTAGTTTAGTAATTCGAGCGCGAAATAGTTCTAATTAAGATCGAATACTTAAATACTTTCTCCAACATTGTTTTCATCTTCTTAGTCGTAATGTTTCTACTTCTCTTATACTTTATTCATTTTCGTGCGCACCCACTGAAAGAAACATAAACCCAGGATTAAATGATGCATTTTTTGCTTTCAGTTCCAACCCAATTGTTTTCAATAAGCATATCGCGAAACAATGGTAAGATTGTAAAAAGAAACTTTCTAACTAATAAACAGGTATATTCAAACAATTGAATAACGGTCATAAAAATCATTAGTTAGCAATTAAATAATTTTTCGAAGATAAAAGTATAGGTTCCGATTGTTTTTATCTTGGTGCACTTTCGCAATTAACGTCGGTACTTCTCCTGTGGAGGCGCACGTCAAGTACATATATACGCATCGTAAGGCGCACGTCTATGGACCGACGTGACTGAGTTGTGCTCGACACAGCCACCATTATAGACCCCCAGGTCGTAATAGCGTAATGGCCCGGCGGGTTACTGGCAAGATATCGCGGAATCGGACACGCCAGTAGGTACCCATGACCCCATCCGTGCAACTGCGTAGTACATCGTCTTCTTCACTACGTGACAAGCTGAGATGACTCGCAATAGGATCCTGGCTTTTCACTGCTTTTCAGTCACTGACAATACTGCCTTTTAAGGGGGTCATCTATTTCGCCGTTCCCCTAAAACAGGTTGCATCCTTGATGGTTTGTGGCTACTAGTTCCCTGGTGGAAAAATTGATCATTTTTTGCCTGGTTTATGGCCATTATTACCGGCTAATAGCCAGATTATGGCCAACATTTTCGATGAATTCTGGACGATTTTCTTGTGGTAATGTAATGCTGATGTACCTAACTAGCCATTATTGATGCCCAAAAACTTTCAAATATAATGCCAGATAGTTGGCTATTGTCTAGTCATCGCAAACTGTATTTAAATTAAGGCACATAGCACCGGGTAGAAAATTACAAATAACTCATCAATCGTAATTGCAGATTTTATGGATCTACATAGGTTACATTTGTCATCTCCTGTTTAGAAATGACGAGAATATCTGTACATGTATATATGTCTAAGAAAGTTAATAATTAATACATGTCCATTCTACGTGGTTATATCGCACAATTGTGTGATTATAATTATATTTAATTGGGAGAGTATACCGGGTGCTTGCGAGAGAATGTAAATAGGAAAATCCACGATTACCTACAGATGTTGATATGATTGCAAAATGGCCAAATATATTTAACAAATAGCACACATTGCATGTGGGAGTTTGTTTTGTCCTTAACCTGTGCTTTCTTTACCTGGACAAATAAATTTGTCCCGACAACAACGTTCGCAAATTCAATAGACATTTTTATATGCAAATTAACATATATAGTCTGCTACAAAAACCACATTTCTAAGGAAATATAATCTGATAACCTCCACACAGCAACTTTTATTCACAATTATACAATTGCAATCGTTGTTTCTGAAAATATGATTTCCCTACATGTAATAGCGAATTTTGGATCTGCACCGTTTGTGCACTTTTGCACCGTTTTTTTGCACTAAAATGTAGGGATAATGTATGGAGATATCTAACGTGATGTCTCGAATGTCGAGAAGGTTAGTTACTTAGGTAAATCCCCAGTTTTTTGTTAGAATTTAAGAAACAAATATTGGGCAGCAAAACTATCTATATTTTGAGTAATGGCCAGTCAATCTGCTCATTTTTTCCACCAGGAAGAGTACCTAACTTACAGAGACAGGTGAATTTTTTTGTTCATCTTGTATATTCTGTCTTCTTTTCCATAAACGATATTGTTTGCAAAATTTATTTTAAACAACATTTTAGAAACTATTCCTAATATGTATAAAAATATATACACTTCATCGTAGCTCATTTTATCCTACCCATCTAATTGTCTGGGAAAATAATTCATCGACCGGACACTTAATCGCCTGAACACTTCATCTCTGAATGATGACTAAGAAAGTAGCCATTGGGTAAAATTCATTGCATTTTTTCTAGCACTATACTCAACAGCTCCCCGCCCAACTTGTATACGAAATTTGTATGTAAACATATATAGTTAAAAGGGTAACTTTCCTTAGACGATACCTCTCCCCTTAGATGAAGTATCCCAGACAGTGAAGTGTCAATACAACGCAGCAGCATAAACGATTAAGTGTCCACGCGATTCGAAGTCTCAGGCAGTGCAGAGTCCAGATGATGAGATGTCCCATATGATGAAGTGACCCAGACGATGAAGTGGCTTACGATGTAATACATCACAATGAAGTGTACATAGAATGTGATGTATTGAAAGTTTGTACAAAAAATGTTTGTCTAATTTTGAGAAACACAACTATTTCATTCATTTTCAGTAAAGACCATGATTTTTTCGAATTATGGTTGCACATTATGTTTGACATGACTTATCTGGACTCATACATTAAACATTACATTCGTTTATTGCTTAGTTATTTCAAAATTAACAGGTACATACTCATAAGAAACGGTTCCATTTCTTCTCGGTACTAAACACTAAAATATTCTCATTATGCATGTCCTAGTATAGATGTTTAGCTGATTTCACCGGTTTTCCCACTGCCGTGTAAAGAATACTCTCACCAGAGTGGAAACGTCAAAATTATATATAATGTCATCCCTCCCATAATACCTTGTACTTTTATCTCGATTTTAAATAATGTGCACTCCAATTAATCCATTAATAATTTTTATAGACAAAAAAAAACTATTAGTTTAATTAAAATATATCTAACGCTAAAACCAGTAATGATTATTAATAAATATGACTATCTAAAAACATGTAACAAATATATTAATTTCTACTTCAATCTTGATTAGTTGTTACACCTAATTTAATTGACGAATTTTAAATAATGCATTTCACGAAGAAATTAGGATCAAATTTATTCTTTAACATCCTCTCACTGACGCCATAACTGTAGATAATAAATTCCGTATAATTCGCTCCAACGTGATTTGCTTAAAATAATTAGTGCAGGAAAACAAAGGATTATTTACTGCGAAAAGTATCAAATACTTTCAGTTACTAGTTCATAATGGTCGATTATTTTCATGAATATACGTAACAAGTTTCAAGTGCCTCTTTACAGCATTTATCGCCGCCAGTGATTTGTAAAAGAATATTTTACGAAAAATAAGTTTATAAAATCTCAAAAATTCAACAGACCATTATTATTTGAAGATATTAATTTACAGAGATTATCTACTGTGATGGATCCCGTTTTGAAAAAGTTTTATGTCCACAACATTTAATTTTACTTCTAAGACATGTCTCTAAGAGTTTTAATATAAGAACTTAAAAGAATATAAATCGAAAATGTGAGGGCTAAAATTTCATTTAATATCATTATGACTGCAAGTGTCATATAGACAACCAGCGATTATAACCTAAACTAATTAGAATCAATAGTCGGGAACAAATAAAAACAAGTGACTTACTGAAGCTTTTTTCGGATGCTAACTTCTTTTAAAAATTTATGCGCAACAATAAATATCTTTGAAAGGAATAACTTTTTCACCAACTTCATTATTATTTATATACAGAAAACAGATTCCCAGAAGGATTCACAAACGAATTAAAAAAAATGTACGCTAACATTTTCATCATATTTACTGAACAGTCACACATAATTACTAAATTTTCGTTAATAATTTACGACAAGTTGAGTCAATTTTACACGAAAACATTTTTGTTTAAACGTGGCATATTATATGATGTTTTTTAAAATTTACATTGTAAAAAATCCACAATAAAAACTATGAAAAAGGAAAAATAAAGCTCAAATAATCCTTGTAATAATCGGCTCTCTATAAAAATACGTTCTATTTTGTTTCTGAATGTATTCATTTTTGGAAAGGTTTGATTTTTAAATAATTCGACAGAACTCACGACTATTTATTGTATTTTGCTTTGATACAGATATTTCAAAACCTCGAAACTACCAAAATATTTACTTGTAACATTATTGACGTAATCAAACTATTTATAAATTAAATTAATTTGATTTCATTGCTCCCCACATCTGCCGAAACGTAATAAACACAACAAAAAAATATGTCACACGATAATATAAAGCGTCATCTCGTATAACCCCTTTACATCGGACTATTGTGCAATAAAAATAAACCGTGCAATCCGAGTAATATCAACGGCACCAAATTTTTCATCAATATATCTTGTTTGTTTTACGTAACAGGAACGCGTTTCTAATTTTGTATTCGAAATCAAAATAGTTCCCAGTTCTGTACTTGTCCCAATCTCGATTACGGTTTGCTAATTCGGTTACGCAGTTACTCAAGTAGTTATCAAGAAAGTTTGTTATCTTCTGATATTACACGTTCAAGACAGTATTTCGTATAACTGCGTGAGAGTTTGCGATAAATGGAGTTGCGTGATTAATTTACATATCAATAAATATGAATAAAATAGTACCATGATAGAATTTAGTTGTGAGTTATCAGTTTTGATATTTCATTATATGTGTCAAAGTCTGACGGTTATGTGAAAATTTGAAGTTGTAATTAAAAATATGGTGCCGTGTAAAATCGACGATAAGGAAAGAGTCGATGATAATCATCTGACATTAATTATGATTAAGGTGGCGACGATCAAGATTATTTTACTGATAGGGTGACACAAACGTCTCGGAACTAAGCAAAACATTAATTAATTTGAATTAGCCAACAATCGTTGTGAAAAATGTTTCTGCTAGAATACATCTCTTAAGATGTATAAATCAAGTAAAAATACTTTTAGGAATGATTTATTTTTCTGGATGACTAAGATGTTACCGATGTTAGAGTAATACCTGATATTTTATTGTGAACGACAGCATGATACTGGATACCGCAATACTTATCAAGGAAATGCAATAACATAAAAACCGACTATGTCGGTGGTGTTGACAATGTCGTCTTCTCCAATAGTCACATGAGTTTGCGCTGTCGTCCTATAAGAAACAAAAGATTCGCCTATTGCAGCTTACGATGTTCAAATATTTAATAGAGCATGCTCATGATTTTTAGTAATGGTAAATATATTTTACAAAGGCCAAACTATCGTGATTACTTGGTGTTTTCATCAAATCATCACTATAAAATCTCAAGATTCTGAAATCAAGTCAGCATTAGTTAAGATTCTCTAGTTTGACAGTGTGCTAAAACATCAACAATATTTTCCAAGTCATGTCATAGTCAAGTTACATAGTGTTTTGATCAGAAATACCCAATGAAATGACTGATTAAATATTTCTAATTTATACGAAATTTATCATGGTGATTCCCAGGTTACAAGAACTTGTGTAAAAATTCAGGTTATCATTTTGAGTTTGAGTTAAGAAAAAATGTCTGGTATGACCAATCTTTATCAGGTAGACAAGAAATCCGGAATTATATTTTTTAATTGCTTGTTAGCTAATCAAATGATTTCAAACCTACGTAAGACTGTGTCTGGAGGTCGGATAGAGACGAAAGATTGTGTACCGGGGGCGACGCATAACGTGCAACAAGCTGCTATATAATATACGTGCGCAGTCGCACGCTCCTAAGTTTTGAGTTTAATATAGCTGCGTGTATTCGCTACGAGCTCTTGTCGCCTACCCATGCCCAAAGTGGACCTCGTGCAGACGCAGTTTCTCCGGAAGCTTTCGGGACAAAACCCGACACGATTCCGAATTCGTCTCTTTGGCTAAGGCGAAAAGAATTCGTGTTATGATTACGCTTGCTCACTTTTTAAGGCCAGCGCAATCCATGCGTTCAATACGAACGATGGCACATTTCATATGCGAAATTAAAGTATTACGCATCTTCCAAATTACGTTTTCGATGTTATTTTCTATATTTAGTCGTGTCACATGCTAATGTGACGATACGACAGTTGATAGCAATAGAAGCATTTTACGAAGCATCCACAAAAGTGTGTAAAATTATGTGTAATTTATTTGTAAAATTGTTCAGAAAAAAATGTTATGTTGGGCGCCGAGATTGTGAACACTTCAAATTAAAAAATATAATTATGAAGAAGTTGCATGGAAAAATAGATTTCAGATTTCCAAAAAATCGTGGCATTTATATTATTTAACTTTTCGCCTGTTTCACATATCACATATGAGGCAGATTCATCCATTTTCAGAAATCAGACCAAAAACATTATTTTAGGATTGAACGATTTTTACACTGTTAGAAATGTTCGGAAAATTCTGATACTTTTATGTTACCGGAGTAACAGAGTATTACTACTGCCAGGGGCAGACGCGACGTTAGCATCCCTACAAGAGGTTCCAGTGATTCATGTTGTGGAAGTTGAATTTTGATTCCATCATAAGGCATTAGATGGTCTCGATTCAGTGCATAAAGTATTTCATACCCTGGTAGAAATGAAAACATTTTTTGTGCAATTCTTGTATAATATTCTTATTTACCATGTTAAAGGTATAGGGTAAATGGCCAGTCTAAGAAAAAATGGATACATTTCTACCAGGGTATCCGAAAAACATAAAATCAGAGAGTACAATGTCAATATCTGAATAATATTTTATTATATGCGGGAAATTTTTTGTGACAGTGCTGTTTCATTAAATTTGATATGTTTCATATAATTTAGTTATCTAAATAAATAACTACAAATCTATTTAAACTACTAAGAATTTACATACGTAAACTATACGTAACTATATAAATCATGTTGATAAATTTAATGCAGTGAACACATTTTTTAATTCACCTTACGTATTTGTATTACTGTAACTAAAAATTACTAAATTTTATTTCAGAAAATTATGAAACGGTAACCTTGAAAAGCTTCCGTTACTTGGTTCAGAAAATTCCTATAAAAATTATTAACAGTGTATGTAAGTTTTTTACGTTAACAAGAATCTTTTCAATTTTGGTTTTATTATATATTTTACATGGATCACTATAATGACGGTTAGATATTTTGCTCACTCTCTCTTAAAACACATCTTTCAACACACTTTCGTATCTTCGACAGTTTAAAATAACTAATTATACCAATTATTGCTAATTTTCTCTTCCATTACAGAAATGTTTTTTTTTTGTTGGTATAAAAAATACTAGAAAATTGTCAAATTTTGTTCCACTTTACCAGCATTTGTTGTTTTTCAGTTTATCTTTCTTAAAGCTACATAATATAATTTATATTTTTTTTCATATCAAATAATTTAAACCGAGATTAAAGATTATGAAGTTAAAAATTTCGATAAATATGACAGCACGGGTATCTTTTACACGTTGCGGTATAAAAATGTTGATTTTTTTTAAAGCCTCTGTACTGAATTAAAATTAATTCTGTTATCTTTAATTTATATGAAACAATAGAACCATCGACACTGGTATTAAATCTTTGTAAATGTATAACAGCTTTGTAAAATACAATACGTGAATGGGTATTTTATTAATTTTGCTTGAAGTGATAGAAAACAAATATTTACATCAGATTTAAACCGTTAATATAACATTCAAGATGCACATGAAGATGCGGAATTTCGTTCTGATACCAAATAACTTTTTCTGTAATAAACAATAGGAATTTTCAATAAAATAACGCACTACGACAGAAATTGTGTAGATAACTTTACAAGCCTAACTAGGAATTTAAGGGCAGATCAGCATTGATGTTACTGCATAATATTATTTTAGTAAATGTTTCCGGTTGTACTTTCTTCCATTCTGTGCAGGAAATTCTTTACAAAGAATAGAAAAGTAGAAACACGAGTCCTAACGTGAATTGTAAAATCTCCTATAAATTTTTCTCATTACAGTTTTTTATGTATGATTTACATTAATAATAACATTGCAATAATGACTTTTTATTAAATAATCTATCAATAACGTGTTTATATTTAATTTTAAAAAATGTAAATGATGTGGAATCGAAGAAAAACTCGATATACAGAATTATATCTGGTACCAACATCATTATTTTACTCCGCTTGTAATCCCCTGACCTTTAATTTTACGATATCTATGATATTGATTTCAATTGTTTAATCATTTGAATGCCTTTAAAACTAACATTTAATATGCAACAAGTATATTATTTTGTTGCATATTGACTAACGGTTTCTTTACAAACTAAATAAATTTACCAATAAACAAAAATATTTATATTTCTATTCAATATGTTTTTTCACTCTAGAGATTTCAATTACATACATGTTCATAGATTAGTAGTTATTTGATAATTTTACATGTACATTTTAGTAATCCTATGTTAAAAAGGGCATCTGCTATCGCGTCAACTTCCGTAGTGAAAATATCAGAGAAAGTGGGCATATGGTTGGCTGGCGCTTATTGTCGCAGACATTTCAACCTACAGTCAAGCTTGATATTTTATTGTCTCGCCAAAATAACGTCGTAAACAAATAAGTTCATTAAATTAACAGAAATATTAATCACGATTTATCGAATCTTAAAAATGTTAATCGTCAGTAACATTTATTCCGAATCAATGCCTGCCGAATTCACGTATCGCTAGTATTTTTTATTACACCACAAAGATCAAGAAAATAGTTAATGAACCATTTTGTACTAGTAAAATACTTTAATATAAAAAGTAGTGAAATTAACTATTTTCATAGTAAATGGAAAAATTTTTCCACTTATATCAAATATCAACTATAACCTTTATTGTTATTAATTCTACTAGTTACATATGTTAAAATCGTTCGACCACTTATTCATAGTTCCAGTATCCTTTTTTCACTCTGTGTAATACAATATAGTAACATAATATTGTTTCGTGAAAATTAAAGGATGTTAGGATGTTCAGAACATGAGAAATTTTCACATATATTTGACTGATCGTCTCGAAAACCGTAGTTTAAAATTGATACCATATCTACCATAAGAAATGACTAATGTAACGTTTTTTCTGTTTTAGGTAAGTCTTGCGCTACTTCTATGGTTACCAAATTCGTTGAGTTGTAAGTTTTTGTAGTTATAAGTTTAAGCCATTACAAAAACTAAAAGATCTATATAAACGTTTAAAATCTTATATTAAGTATACCTTAAATTATTTGTTATTATAATTAAAAATCTTTCGATCGTGAACTTCAACTTCTTTTTTGAATTTTCAAAGTGAGAAATTTATTTAAAAAAATACTCATTCGAATGAAACGTAAAGAAAATTCACTTTAAGAACAACAATTTGATAAGAAAACATGCTAAAAACGAGAAATATATCAAAATCCAATGTAAATGACAATGAGTTAGTGACATGATTGTAAACTAACAATTCATAGAATTAAACATTTTAGGACAGATAAAATGTCATTTGCTAAGATTATCCAATAATAATGCAATTATATTGCATTTTTATCCGTGAAATTCTTTTCTTTGTACATTATACTCAAATTAATACTATTTAATCATCTTTTAGATAATATTTTATACACGCATGTAATTTTTAGTGCTTCAAAGATTATTGCGATTACAACAATGTTGTCAAGATACAGTTTAGCTTCGATAGCAAAATTCGTCGTGGTATTTCACTGGATCAACGATAATATCAACATATATTTCACGGCCATCGTTCTGAAATTTTATTGAGAGGTGTTTGATGAAATCCCCTTAATCTAGTATTATTCAGTTCCAATAAAGATACCAGCAGTGCAATGTCATATTTAAGTTTCCGATTAGCTCAGTGACGCATAAATGAATCGCGGTAATAAGAGAGAAAAAAATGTAGTTATATCACGGCATTTTAAAAAGTTAAAAAGAAGACTTATACATCTTTTAAAAAATTAATTACATTTAACAAAAGAATATTCATTTTATTTTCTGTATGATTGTAATACAAGTAAATCGAGTCATTATTAAGTTGATGAAACTCACAAGAGCATTTGATAGTATTAACAGATTGCAGATCGCGTGTAGGATCATAAATGTGAGAAAGTAATGATGATGACTGATAACAAATGTAAATAAGAAGGCGCATTTTGGTGACGAATGATAATGAAGATTTCTAGTGCCAAATGATCAAGGCTGATTGACAATTTTGGAATATAACGTACTATTCTAAATATCATTATTTATTATGGTGACAGGAGAAATCTTTCATAATCTGCAATCGTTTAATGCAGAAATTCATGACATACTGAAATCATTACTTAAAGTATCCGTCATCATCATAACCCAACGTATTGTTTATGATGAGCATTCGACATCGGTAATTATTTGTTTCATCATCTACCGTTACCCGTTATGCGTTGACATAAATTAGCAGTTAAATCTACTTGAAATAAACGAGTAAAGAAAATTAGTAATATTCGAAAAGCAATAATAATTAAGTGATTTGTACGTATTTATCTTTTGGTAAGCTACAGGTTTTGTGATTTTTTAATTCTTAATTTAATCAGTAGAAAGAACCTGCTTATGTAGTATTTTCAAACTATAATAATTACGTGAATTTTTGCAATATTCACTGGAACTTTCTGTATACTCGCAAACTCCTTGATGAAAGCTCTTTTTAAAATGTCGTATTATATATGAAAGTAAAGAAATTCTTTATTAAAGTAGTCCGACGTATCAGCGAAATGCTTACGTGAATACTGCGGCTTATTTTTATTTGCACCGCTCTTTAGGAACTGTCACTAGTAGTTTGATTTATGAACCACGTTGCATTAAATCTCTCATGCATCATTAATAAGGATTATACTGGCGATCTGAACATGCCACGTGAAAAATCAGTTTAGTCTGCGAATAGTAAATATAATAGTATTTAAAATTGATTTCGCACATGCGAAAGGTGAAATAGTCATTTATTAGACGAGTATGTACTTAAATGGAACAAAATGAGGACAAATCTACATTATTATAAATTTATTTTAAGTACTGACGAATACGAATGGAGTTTAAAGCCTTTTAAAAATATATATTTCATACTGGGATTGGGTTAAATACAAAATAACGACACTTAAAAATCCGGCAATTTATTGTCTTTGAAGAGTCCGATTATCGCATAGCGTCATTTTGTAACTAAAATTGCATGTAAAATGTTGGATTGTTTAGTTCAAAATAACTTTTGAGATATGAATATATCACTCACGCCTGTCTGGTTTGAAAAGAAGTCAGGTTGTGGTAGTTTTATACTTTAGAGCATGGTGAAGAATAAACACATTTTCTACCGAATAATAACAATATTAACATTCTTTTTTTATTTGGGGACCAACTGACCGAAATAATTCATTTGGGCAAGAGCTATAAAAAAGAATTTTTCAAAACTGAAGTATGAATGGAAATAGTGATATGATGTAATGTTATTTTTATTTAAGATATTTTTTCATTAAATTTAATAAAAAATCCATTAAGAATCCACCAAACATTTAATAGTACATTGAAATACGAATGCGTGAAACAGGTGATTTTCAGTGCATGGAGTCCCATGAATCGAAAATCACGTGCACGCACGAGTGGCGCGTAAGTTTTTTTTGTGACAAGATGCGAGAAGTTCAGTTCACTAAATGTATAATTATGCAATGTAATTAAGAAGCGTCGTATTTCACGCACGATGCTTATTTTGTCCTGTAAGTAGTTGATGATTTATACACCTTTTGCGATGGTTTCACGCACGCACGTTGTTAGCCGGGCATAAATGCAGTACTTTGCTCACTGTTGTCATAAATCAGAAGACGAACTTCTCTCACGACGTTCCAACAATTATTACTTAGAACTAGATAATAACTTAATTTTATGTTATATTTAATGTGGATAAAATTCAAGAAAATATTTGCAGATGCGTTTCCTAATTATTATTTATTAAATGACATTTTAAATGTTAAGGATTTGTTGAAATATTTTTTAAATAAAAACGTTGGGTCTCATAAATGGCAAAAAATGCTATGGAAATGTCAAATTTGTATTGGGTATAGAAGAGTTCCGGAGGGACAGATGGCAAAAATTCCTTCATATACCACATAAATAGAATTTGAAGTTATTTTCATCAGTTTTAATCATATTTTAGCTCTCAAAGGGAACAATTTTGAAATAATGATGTATGCTATTTTATGGAGTTTTCTTCTCAGCATTAATCTCGTAGCAAAATTTGACAATTGAATATAAAGATATCCTATTTTCTAGAACCGACTTTTTTGTATGTGATAAACTTAATTTTTTAATATCCATATTGTGATCTATTTAACCCATTAACTCCCTAAGAACACTATTTCTTGCTTCAATTTCAATCAAGTATTTCCTATCAAAATCGAAGTTAACAAAAATTGAGTTTCAGCCATTTGAAATTCCAATATGACGCAAAATTTGAAAAAAATTTCCAAAAAAATTGGAATATATTTATTCTTACTAATTTGTTTCAAACCATTAAAATATTGGGATTCTACTGAAACTCTGAACAAAGGTGAATAAAATATTTTTTTACTCTTTATCATTGTAACATCAAAATTTCTTTGAAATTTTTTCGACGCTCTGACTCAAAAAACAACGCGCTTTATTAAAAAAATGCTTTGAAAGAAAAGTTCTTAGAATTTACCCACAAATATCTCGGAATTTTTAAAGATTTTTTTAATGACATTTGGGTTTTTCTTTTAAATTTTTGTCCAAATAGTAATTTATTTACGAAAAATTATGAAAAAATTTTCTATATTCTCTGATGAATTCTAAGAATTTTTTATTCTTTGCAATTTTTCCAAATCTTTACAGTTTTCGAGACACAAAATCCTCAGTTATGAAATTTGAAATTCATTTTCTCAAAAACTATCAACTATTGGAAAAAAATGCAAAGGAGAACAAACTCTTACAATTCATGAGAGAATACACTAAATTTTTTCAGAATTTTTCGAAAATAAATTACAATTTTGAAAAAATTTTGAAAAAAAATTCATCAAAAAAATCTAAAAAAATTTCGTGACATTTTTCGGTGAATTCTGAGAACTTTTGATTTTGAGAAATTCTGACCAGTTTTTTAAAAAAGATCGTAGTTTTGCAGTTACATCGTCCAGAATATTTCAAAGATATTTTGATTATTGCGGCCATTTTGCGGTCGTTAGAATGATGTAGGATATAAAAGTAAAATTTTTTCTTAAAATTGAAGTATTTTATTCACCTTTGTTCAGAGTTTCAATAGAATCCCAATATTGTAATGCCTCGAAAAATTTGGTAAGAGTAAATATTTCCCAATTTTTTTGACTTTTTTTCAAATTCGGAGCCATATTGAAATTCTTAATGGCTGAAAATCAATTTTGACCTCGGAATCTTAAAGAGCGACCTCGAAAACAATAGATACGTACCTCTCAATTTTTGCTAACTCCGATTTTGATATACGAAATACTCGATTGAAATAGAAGCAAGAAAAAGTGTTATCAAATTAAAAAAATAGAAACCAGCATCCCATTTTGAAGCCATTTAAAATACAATTCTCGACGCATTCGAAACCATTCTGCACAGCGGAATCATCAATGAATTATCACTTTTCTTATCGCGCGGATAAAACAATCTACGCCGTAAACTGTAAAAATTAAGTTCATAACTTGGAGCGAAATGAAAAATACAATGTGTGGCTTACGCAAAGATGTTT
The DNA here is from genome assembly GCA_030407085.1 of Trichopria drosophilae. Lineage (NCBI taxonomy): Eukaryota > Metazoa > Arthropoda > Insecta > Hymenoptera > Diapriidae > Trichopria > Trichopria drosophilae. The sequence continues at coordinate 47,001,872 of CM059583.1, forward strand.
TCAAGTTATCCAGGAAACGCGATTCGAGCACGAGAAGCATGCGAGTCTCTTGTTCGGATAAACGAGTGGCGTTTACATGAATTCGGAATCGCACGGAGTTGAACAAATAAATTGGACCCCGCAAGCTCCTCGTGATTGAATCACGCTATGACGTTTCCGATGTACTACTGGTACTTAGTACTTTCCACTATTGTTGTGATGTTTCTTACGCCGTGAATGAATAGGCCATTAATACGCTGTACCGGCGACGGCCACAAGTCCGACGTCGCATTTCCGCAACCTCGCGATGATATCGCTCTGGGTCACCGGTGGGTCGACGTGATAACTCGTCAACAACGAACACGCATCGCCCGACCAACCGCATGCATGTATACATTTGTATATATGCGTCGTCGACGACTACGACTTTTGCCATATGTCGTATACTTGCCAGAACACACGCCGTCAAGTCGCGAAATTTTTTTTTGTGCCGTTAAGGTTACGGCAAATTTTCAACGGAGCGACTCGAAGCTTTACGTAACTCAATGTCGCGTCGATCGATGAAAGGAAGACAGTCGTAAAGATTTACGTATCGATATGTTCGATTGGAAAGATTGGATGGTACACTTTACGGGGGTTATGCATGAAATTTGAATTGAATACGTCGAATCGAAATTTTAAGGTTAAGGAAGATATTGATGCAACATCTGATTTAACGCATTAAGCCCCGACTGGACATTTTTTCAGTACAATTTTCAACAGTTGTATTTTGTGTGAAATAAGTTCCTAAAGAATTTGGCATAAGGCATACATACCTGAAGTACAACAGTTCACTGTAAAACTATATGCGATTTAAAAAAAAATATGCATTTTTCAAATGAACCTTTTTTTTATTTCGTCTTTTCATATTGAAATCATTTCAGAATTCCTCTAATGGGTAAAAAAATCCTGGCCTCCTGCCTTAAACTTTAAAATATGCCTATGTTCATTTTGAAAATAAAGGCGAAAGCGTAAAAAATGGCGGCTCAAACACAAAAGAATCAGCGAAAAATTCAGGAATTTTTTTACTCGAAAACGACAGACGTTTAAAAAATGTCAGGATTTTGAAAAATCAAAAAGTGTTAAAAAAATTCGGAAAAAAGATTAATTGATCAATTGTAAGAACTTTTTGTTCTGTAACATTTTTTCCTAAAGTCTATCGTTTTCGAATAAAAAATTCCTGAATTTTTCGCTGATTTTTGTGTTTGAGCCGCCATTTTGGATGCTTTCAGATTTATTTTCAAAATGGGCATAGGCACATTTTAAAGTTTAAGGCTTGAGGCCATGATTTCTTTACCCTTCAGAGGAATTCTGAAACGATTTCAATGTGAAAGACGAAATAAAAAAAAGGTTCATTTGAAAAATGCATGTTTTTTTAAAAAAAATCACATATAGTTTTTCACTCTTGCATTTTTTGAAAAATCTAATAGTAGATTCTGAAAGTTCAGTTAATTTTACGTCAGACATGCCTTATGCCAAATTTGTTAGAATCTCTTTTTTACACAAAATACAACCGTTGAAAATTGTAGTGAAAAAATGTCCAATCGGGACTTAATGGATTAAGGTAGTTGGAAATCAGTAATTAAGACGTTTAATTCGTGAGTAGGCCAAACGAATAATCTAATAACTAAATTTAATATCGATTCTGATAAATAGTTACTATATATTGTGTGTAGTTACAAAATTGATGATTATACTCGATGATTAAGATTTGAATTTTCTCAAATGATAGCACGTAATTAAATTAAACCGGCTACATTTATAAATTAAATATGCTTACTCTATATGTTGCTTTCATTTTATTTCAATTTTACTAGTCCGTATTTTCTAAACAATAAAAATGAAATACGTTGAGAACGATTTACTATATTAGACAAATTAGTTCTGAAAGGTATCAAAATTCTTAGTAATGTTTCGGACTGGCATTAGCCCTTATAAGAAAATTAATTGATAACGGGAAATATGAAGAAGCAACGAGAATAAAAATGAGAACCATCATTTGCTTGTTATCTTTTATCTTTCTTATCAAACAATTTGTCGAACATCCAGCAATTAATTTTCTGTAGAGGGTCTAAAACCAGGCCGGAAACGTTTGAAAGTATTTTTTCAATTTTAATATTAATGTCTATAATATAGTATTCTTAACTCTATTTAATTTTCGTTATTTCAATCTATGTTTGGAATTCTGATCTCACTCTTACGCAAAAATACTTTTTATATGAACCATAAGTGTACACACGAAAGTCTAAGTTGTGATTACCGTTAAGGGGATTAAATCTTACATTTAATCAGTAATAATTGTAACTGATTGTAGCTCCATAGTAAGAAATTTCTTATTTGAAACCTAAATATTTTCTAAAAGTTATTCTTTCCGATGGTAGAACAAGATGTAGCATCTACAAAAAGTTAATTCTGGAAAATGAATAGAATTAAAACCATAAATCATATTTTAGTCGCTGATGAATTCAAGATCTGGACGAAGTATAGAATTTGTACACCCCGTAAAAAAAACTTACCCTTCAGTTTTTCATCAAATAGTTTAGACCCTAAACAACTACAAAATGCAATAAAAAAATCTTTGTACTTGATCTTCTACGTACGTCCCATTGATTTTAATGTTCATCCTTTTTTTTTTGAGTTTGTAATAGCCTAACTGGGTGCGGGTCGAAAAACCGCCAAATCAAAAAGCCGACAGGTCAAAAAGCCAACAGTTCAAAAAACTGTCCTGACGATGTGTCTATTTTTTTATGTGTCGGCTTTTTGACTGTCGGTTTTGTAACTGTCGACTTTATGACTGTCGGTTTTTTGACCTGTCGGCTATTTGATATGTCGGTTTTTCGACCCGCAGCCGCCTAACTTACATCTGACAAGTTTTTGGACTCGATTCATAACAAACTATAGGGAGGTAGAACAGAGAAGTCTAAAAAATAGGTTTTCCGCGTTTCTTATCAAAACTGCAATTCACACAAAAAATTCTACCAACAAAAAAGAGGCCATCAAATCCTCTGCAGAAGAGGTCATATGCAGTTTCTTCGTCTAGCACAAGAATTTAAAAAACAGTTCAGTGGTTTTAGTTTATCAGTTTCTTTCAGTTCTTCGTTTATTATTATTTATTTAATAGCATTAATGTTACGAATGTTCCTGGGGGTCGAAATTTTGAAAATTATCATTTTCATTTTTTTTCGATTGTCAATTAAATAGCTGGGGCTACTGAGCCCTGCCCAGTCGAGGGGGACATGAGCTAAAGGCCGCAGGTCGATGCCAATAGTTTGCAGACTTATGTTTTGTGTATATTAACTCGTAAATTAAATGGAAACATTTTGAATATTGTCTGGTTAATTGGAAATTATTTTTACGGTTGAACTTAAAATTTTTTAATGTAACACTGAATGTATATTTGATTTGTTTTCATTCTAATGTTTTATTATTAGGAATGGGTTAGGATCGAACTTATACATCACTGATATAAAGTTTGGTTTTCGGTTATATCTAAAAATAATTGTGATTGCTTCATCTATAGTATATTTTGACAAAAATGCAAAACTTGGTAATTTTTTTCATATTTTTTCTTGACCTTTCGTGACCTTTCATGAACGTACACGACTTTGCGTAATGATGGAATATTTTATACCCATATAATTGTGAAACTTTGCATAATCGAGAGAAAACTTGTTTTTCCGGGTGATGTTTTAGACAAGATAAGACAAGATGCCATTGTAAATTTAAGTAGATCGTCTTGGTATATTTAGTAGTAAATAGTCATGATCCAGCTAAAAGATATTTTTCATATGATACAAATTCCAAAACAAACACAAATTCATGTGATTTTATTGCAAATGTTACGTCATAAAATCCTCGTAGGTGATTTATTATATTCGATATAAAAATCTTCTATCATTCGTGTTAGTAATACCTTATAATGAAAGACTTATATTCCAATATCTATTCATGCATTTTTCATTGAAGGCTTTTTCAGAGAAAAAAATAAGTAGTAAAACTAAATTTAAATAAAGCTAGTTTATTTACATACATTTGACTGTGCCAATTTTTATTTTTATTTTAACACGTGCAAGTTCTATATGAATTTTGCACGCGCAACCCAAATCCACTGCCATGCCGTAAAAATAAACTACTAATCCAGCCATTTGACGCCAAAAGGGAACAATTATTTGAAATCTCAAATTGCTAGTTGGTGGAATTACATTCTTATAATTAACATTCTGTTTAAAATTTCTCATTTCAAAGTTAACAATTTGGGAATAAACACTTTAATAACTTTTACTTCAATACATAAAATGTGATAACAATAAAGGATGGTCGAATATAATTTGTTTTCGATGAATACTGTAATCTTTCTTAGATCAATATAAATTTATTAATATAAACAATAATTAAATGAAGTTTTTACTAATGAAGTTTTGTAATATATGGGCATTTACTTGAATTTATTTATATTTTACTCAAAAGTAATAAGATGAAATCTGAAAAAGTTTTAAACAACTAATACTTCGAATAATAAAAACGTACGCTAATACTATTATTATTACTATTATTGATAATATTTTGTTATTGTAGTAATATTTAGAGTAAATCATCCTTAGCGTTTGTATGTATTTTTTAATAACAAAAATTGTTTTTATTCTTATTTGGTGTAATGCTATGGTTTTGTACATGATTAATCACTAAACGATTTACTTCTATAAGCCATCAAAACAAGTAAATTTAATGTTCTAGCGAAACTAGTTTTAGTTCAAAACTCCCAATGTGAGACTGTAACATAAATAAGGATCCAAATAAATGCGAGACAATGTGAATATTTCGTGTCAAACTTCATTCACTATCTCTTTAGAAATGCCGAGTGTATTTAGGTAATATAGACAAGTCACAACAGGTTTCAATATGTACTATATGGTGACTAAGAACATAGGCAGTCTTCTCGTACTTTCTTTTTGCTTTAAACAACCCAATAAATATTTGGATATTTTTTACATAAAATGACTAACCAGAAAAGAAATACCAAGCACTAAATTCGGAAGAAATTGATTTTGCAGACGAAAGGTAGATTTTCTATCGACAATATTCTAATGAATAACTCCCACACTTTTATTACGTTTATTAAGAAATTATTACAATTACTAAAACCTGTCAACAATTTACTATTATAAATAATAAAAACTATATACATAGGCAGGGAAGTATTGTTTAACTGGGACAAAATGTGACATAATTCTTTTGCAATACTGATATAGAAATATTAGAAAAATATATTGATTAATTAAGATATACGTACTCAAAAATATTTTGCTCATCATATATTTCAAATAGTTGAGTGCTAGGAATATGAGCACATGAATGATAAATAAACAATCTAATATTTCGAGTCTACCTAAAAAATCCGACATTCTAAAACCAGACATTTCAAAATGTACATATTCTGATAACGCAATTAATTATTGATTTCCAAATGTGCTTAATAAATAATCCGGGGGTCAAACTGATTTTACCTTCAAGTGACCTACAAAATTAACCCCTGAGTCAAACATTTTTGACCTTGAAATTACCTTCCAGTGAAACCTCAAGGGCGGCGACTTAAGATAATTTTTGTATGTAGTTAACGCACCAAACGGAGGTGTCTGTATTATGAAATGTTGGGTTTTTGGTTGTTTTTATGTCTGGTTTTTGAAACATCTGTTTAGTGATTCGTCGTGATTCAAAACAGACACTTCCAAAACCCGACATTCAAAAACCAAACATTTCAAAATGAAGACATTCAGACACCAGACCTTTCAACCTTTCAACAAAAATCGAACTTCAAAAACCACAATACATAAAAAAAATGATCTCGGGTCGCTATCCTTGAGGTCTCACTACAAGGTCATTTCAAGGTCAGAAATGTTTGACCAAACGGGATTCATTTTGTAGGTCACTTGACGGGCAAATCAGTTTGACCCCCGGTTTATTAGGCCTTTTATTTTATATATCATATAAGACATATATAAATTTTGTATCCCTACTCTCCTTTTCAAATGATTTAGAAGCGATTACTGCATAGTCGAAGTTTTAGAAGGAATCGTGTATATCAGGTGTTCTTGCTTTTCCAGGGCATGTAAGAATCGACGTATTATCCCTCAAGCAAACCGTCGTTATATACTAAATCTTAGTCGCAAAATAACAAATACATAATTTAATACAATACAATATGATATAACACATTGAAGTATGCAGAGAGATCACGTATTACATAAATGTTACATAAACTGATCCCATAATTTACACTTACAGGCATATATTAAAATAATTCATTATTGTGATCCTTTTCATGTTACACGTTCCTTTAAAAAGGTATGTAACGATGTTCACGTATCAGTGATATGAGTTATCTTTTATAGGCGACTGAGTACACAATTGAAAACCTAAATGATCGTATTGCTAAATCATATCATAAATTTAAATATTGCTAATTCATATTGACGTCGCATACAAGAAAAGGAACCGCCTGATAATGCGGTAGCCAAAACCTACGTAGACAAAGTACTTTAAGATTGGAGGTAGAACATCCTGAACGCGACGAATCATCCGGTCACGTTCGTTTGAAACAATTTTCGGACTTGACTGAAATGCATTTGGGCTATGTTCTCGTCGGGACGAATGAAAAATGGCCATAATGGACACCTGGTTCAGTTGGCTAAAACAAATTGAAAAAGTTAAGTTGAGCACTGCAGCAACAGCAGCAGCATCCGCCTGCACTCGGGCACTCCCTTTGGTGGTTTCTCTCTCTATCGTTTTCCGTCTTTTTCTGCCATTTAGAACTCTTTTGGCTTCCTCGCTTCTCTTTCGGCCTCTTTTCCTCGCCAGGACCTGGTGCATTCCTCTACGTTCTCTTTATTCTCCCCTTCCGGCTGCTGCCGTGCGTCAAAGCCTTTTTCGTATATGTCAGCGGTACCACAGCTGCAGGGCTACCGTCCGTAATAATCGGCCTGGGCCTGCCGAGCCGCTTACAAGACTGAGCTCTTTCGTGTGTGCCAGTACTTTCGCGATGCAAACGCTTCGGAAGTGCTCATCAAAAAAGACACACAGAATCCCAACGCGGCTTTCTCTGGAACGCACCACTCGTACTTTTCTGACAAGCTTATTTTCACAAGAGATGCCTTTTCGAGAGGTTTTAAAAAAAAAAAAACTTTTACTGCTTTACAGATTGTTTTTATTCTGATCGTTTAATTTTAACTCGTTTGGATTTCATCTCTTGGTTACAGATGTAATGTCCATGAAAGGACTGTTTACGTTTCATTAGTGAGTGACAATATATTTCTCAGGGAAGAATAAATTTTTATTCTTTACAGCATAATCTAATTTTCGAGTTAAGGGGATTTGAAAGTCGTCCGCCAGTCAGGTTTCACTAAAAAACATAAATTACAGATGACTGAATAATATTTTTATCCTTCGCCGGTCACACCTTCTAAAAATGCTAAGAACGACACACGGGATCTACAGGACCCCAATGCTTAAAATCGTTCGTGTATTAGAAGAGTAAGCCGTAGCAAGTTACAAAAATTCTGAGACGTTGTTCAACAATCCCAAAGTATGACCCCGTTGTTTAATTTGCATAAGTTTGCATCTAACATAGTAAAGAAAATTACAAATAAAAAAAGTGAAGAAAATGACTTTATTTACTTACAAAATCATAACTTATTATATTTTCAATATTTTTTAATGACATTTTCTGCACGTACTTTGCAGATTGCGGTCTTGTAGAAAAAAAATAGCCTATTGATGTACAATTTAAAAAAGGTATTTATTTAGATGAATGACGTGCATAATCTTTAAAAAATAAAGTACATAATGTTTACCTACATACTTTGTTTATTTATACATAACTTTTAAATATAAGATATATAACTGAACAAATAAAGTAATTTACATCCTGATAATCGAAAATTTCTGAAGCATCTCTGCCAACAGTATCATCTTCCTCAGTCTTTTCTAATTGCTTACCAATATTACGAATTCCTAAATTGTAAGTCATCTCTAAAACTATAAATAATATGTCTCATAATATTATTGACAGTCAATAATAGATGTACAATACGCATTATTTACCGAGTTATTTCGACTATTTATACTACACGAATCATGGAATAAAAGCTTTTTTATTTTCTTCAAAGTATACACCGCAATCACACTGGGGTAAGCTGGACCCCGCCACGAAATCGACTAACTTTTGTAACGTACCACAAATATACTGACGTTTGTCAGACAACGGCATTACCAAAAATTTATTGGTACTACTTTAAATTACCGATAGGTGTTCCAATATTTCCAAATTAAAACTAATAAAACGAATTATTTATCTTTAAATTCATCGTGGGGTCTGCTGGACCCCCAGTGACCGGCCAAGGTTAAAATTCGGGCTTTGTAAGGGCAATTCTAAGCACTATAAATAGTTTCCTATACAATATCATAGATATTGATTGATAACTGACCGAGAATTTTCAAAAATAAGGGATTTTTATTTATTTCTTAAATTCTTGGTACATTCTCAATTAATTTCCTTTGAATTTTTTAGGATACCGCCTACAGTAATTAATATTGCCCGTACAGAGCCAGAATTTTGACAAATTGATTCAGTCGCGTTTTATTTACGGTTTTGAGTGAAAATTCCTACCTTATCCATCGAACACTTTAGAACCCCCTTAAAATTTAAAAAAGTTTCTAGAATTAACTATTATTTTATCTTCATAGGAAGTTTAGTTATTCTCTTTTTTTTTTGTGTAATATATTCAACTTCAGAATAGGCTAGTCTTTTCTGTAGAACAATATTTCTACGTGCAACACCATTGGAAACTCATCTTAATTACTCGTTTCATTGATACAGTTGCCATTAATCACCATTCAAATGTAATGACGTAAATTGCATCGAAATTCAAAAAGTCATATGTAAAAATATAAGTTAGGTTTTAGATGTTATCATTTTAATGATGAAACTATTCTGCATTATTGGAATATTGTGAGCAAGACATTCTCGAATAGTTTCATATCATGCGGAAAAGCACGACACTATCACAACTGTATCTCAGTTCAGTTCTTCGTTCTTTTTTCTGGAATTTTCTGGTTTACTGTTTATGAATTGGAAACACGTGCATAGCTGGCTTTACACCTGCGAGGTCTTCGGTTACCAAACGCAGCAGGGAGCATTGCATTTTGCTGCAGTCACTCACCTTTTTGACTTTTACACTTCTTTTTCCAAACGTAATGTCAACATTACATCCATCATTCTAATTACACTGTTTTTTAATCTTTGTAAAAAGCGACCAGACATCATCATTTGTTATTTTTCATATTTTTATGTCTTGTTTCATTTAACATTTTTCATTACTGTGATGCATTAAATTTCATTCGAAAAACTCACATAAAGTAAATTAAGATGAGTAAAAAAATATTTTTATTTTTATTTATTACATTTACAATTTATTCACTGAATTTGTTTGTTTTTAAATATTTGTAAGAATTTATATATTTTTCCAGATAGCCATGAATTAATTTTATTCGAAATCGTACAATGAGATCACTGTAACGAAGTGTACATAAACCACAAAATATACAATATATGAGATAAACATGTAAAAATGTTGTAGTATTGTCGATATTTCCGAAACCAACGATTTCAAACAAAATTTTTCTTTCATAACCTGATTTTTCTGAGTTATTTAAAGTGCCTTATAGCAAATCTATTAATTCTAATCTTATTAATTAATAATATTAATTAAAATATTATTTATTTTTTATTTTTTTATAATTCATAAGTAGGTAATTTTTTTGGTCGCAGTTCACAAATTTTCGGTTAAACTTTCCAAATTCAAAATAGCGGATCCACAACTGGCGGAGAAGAAATATTAATTGCTTTTCAAATTTCGTAGTCATTTATATACAAGGTTTTTTTTGTAGGAGATTACGAATTTCCGGTCATTCATAACACATGAGTTAAAACGCTGCTATATTGGGTTAAAACAATTGTTTTTACGTATATTTTTTATTTGTTATCGTGTTTCCTAACGATGAATATGAAATTAGAATTCAAGTCATCAAAATTGCGGATTCAGGATGTCGTCATTTGAATGTATTATCCGTTTCTTTTGGTGTGGAATTCTACAATCCTTGTAAATGTAATATCCTTAAGTCGTTATTTCATTTTATTTTGGAAATTCAGTATTGATCAAGAGGTGTATACTAAACGTTATTCTTTTTATCACTTATTTTCGTATAATGTTGATATTTTTTCTGAAAATCCAAGAACTGTGAGGAAAAATTGCCTTCCTCGTTTATATAATAGACGGGTTTAATTGTTTTGGACCATTTAAAACGAAATTAATATTAACTATATTTTATGTAAAAGTGTAACCTAGAATTAGTCTAATATTTATGTTCCTTTCTACTCTAATTATATAATCATAGAGAAAAGTAATTCAGATTTATCTTCGCAAACTGATTTTTTAAGATACACAGTAAATGAATATTCTTGTAGAGTATCCACTTTAAAAGTGTATTTTGTAAGTGAAAATTAAGAGATACTATAAATAGCTTTTTAAGTGTGTTTTCTTAGATACCTGAATTTTTGAAAATTCGCTATTTTTCATATTTTTTAAAGCTCTAGATAATTTCAACCAATATAAAAATTCTAATGCATTAAGACTATTTCTGGACATTATAGCATATTTTTTTACTTTGAGTTTGATGAATGAGTCAGTAGTTATTTTGAACATGTGAACTGTTTTAATCAAATAAATATATAAACAATAATCACAGCAAAACTAATTCTTTCGACTCTGCACAAATTGACAGTATATTAGTTACTCATTCGAGATACTAACATTATATTTCTGAGACCATATGCTGTTGATTAAATTAATCCAAAAGACGAGCGACAACCGGAATTACCTCGCACGCACATTTCTTGAGAATTCACGAGCACAATTAATAATTGTGCTCATTTTTATCACATAGCAGATTTGTTTTACTGCATACATTCCTAAGAATTTCCCAATCACTTTCTGTTCTTCAGTTTAAACTGTCTTTTATTCAACATTTACATATTTAATGACACAGCTTCTAACCTCTTTTTGTTTTAAATAAAATGGAATATAAATTTAGCAGATTCGAAATTCAATATAAAATTAAAGCAGTCAATAATCAGTAGAACTTTCAAGAGTATGAGCAATTTTTCATTATGTTTTATTAGATGCGAGATCATGTGTCGGTCAATATTATCGAATTATCTCGAATTCTCATAAACTTTAGAAAGATGATCAGAAGAGAAAGTAAAGATTACCCTTTTACTTTTAATGTAACATTGTGATAAAAATAAGAAATTTATATATTTATTTAAAACCTTGAAAAATTTTTCACGTAGATCATAAGAAGATTTGAACAAATTCTTAACAAATTTATATCCAGTTCTATTTTCATCACAGATCGTCTTAAAACCTTCTAAAATCTTTTATATTTTTATGCGGGACATTTTTTTTTATTTAAGCAATTTTAATCTCTCACGAGATTATTTTGCATGTACACATTACTACAACATTGCATACACTACAGAGCAGATACATACATTTTTATGGTTATACGCTTAAATTACCGGAATTGAGGAACGAATAGAATATTTTACAGATGATCGGTTTTCGATTATTTAACAGTGAAATTATTTGAAGCGGCAAGTATCATTTTTGTAATCGGAGTTTTCGTAAAAGGCAAAAACGCTGGGTATTATAAAGGGGGCACTGCCAAAATATGTGATTTAGGTCTTGTAACTCAGTACTTGTCATCAGTACTTTTCAGTGAATTTTCTCTAGTAGCCTGCTTGAAATCTGTAAAACGGATTTTTATAAAGGGAGTAGGTTCCAGCATGGTTGCTTCCTTCGCTTTTGAGTCCGCAATCTCGTTTCCGTCAATGCCGTTGTGCGCTGGTACCCAATAAAACATTAATTTACTATTATTCGATGATTTGCACTTAAACTATAAAATTTTCTTCCTTATTTCTAAAACATATGGATTGATTTTAATATTAAAATGAACATTTTTAAGTGATGTCAGAACACTAAGATAATCCGTAAAATACGGGACATTGGTCGAATATTTCAAACTTTTCGAACTTCCTGGAATACCACAATAGAATAACTGAATGTTATATGTGCAACATTCAAATTCAAATAGCCATAGCCTGTACACGAACCTGAATATTATAAAAATAATTTTTCTTCATCTTTGATTTATGTCAGGAATAAATTTTCGTTTTTTTGGACTGGTGAATATCTTGAATTTCGTTTTTGGGCTAAACCCAGCATTTTATTGGTGTGGTCAAAAGTTAGAGGAAGAAGACTCGTGATATGGAGTGACAAAGAAATACCTAAGCAGACAAGCGGGGAAGTGAGAGGATCGAGTGGCGGATGTTGCAGCAGCATTGAACTTGACACGACGCGCCAAAGTACGGTTTCGAGACAGCCTCATGCAGGTTCGGTCCACTGACGAGAGGAGAAAAGACGCAGATGAGACAAGCAACCGGTCCAGGCGAGTTTCGGACGTGCATGCACGCACGGAGTCGTAATTTCGAGTGTGCTCGCTTTCGTATGTGTGGGTCCCGAAAACGAAACGTCCACATACCCGCCGGTCGTGCCGGTGTCCTGTTAACCCGCGACGACCTTGCTTAAGGAAAAAAGGAACAAGGCCTTATTTCGTTTTGTACGAAAGGCGAGAGCCAGATTACACCTGCGTGTACACCACGGTGGAGGGGAACCTGGGTATGACTTCCGCATCCCCTTGGCAGTGACGACGTTACGCGGGGGGCCCAGGGGGACGGAGGTCTGACGATGATGCGTTCACCAGCCGTTCGCCGCAATGACCTTGAGAAACTGGTCTCGCATTTGCCGAAATTATTTCTTCTTTTACGAATTCGACTTGGAGCCCAAAACTTGTCCGAAACGAGCCACCTTCCAGCCGACGAACCGACCGGACGACGTACGTTTTTCCACCAGTTGGTCCTCTACGTGCTGAAGGAGCGTAATGGAATTTTAACTCCGAAGACGCCTCTGGAAGTAATGCATTATTTACGAACTGGTTTTTAAAACCACGGTTTGCTTTATGGGCAAGCTTAATTATCGGGAGTACCCCTACAGTCTGGTTATTGAACTCTTTGCACGTTTTCGGATGACAGGAGACGCATACCGACCAAGTTTTTTGTCAACTCGAGAAAGCGGGAAATATATATTTCACGGCGACACTGAGCGCGTGCGCAGCCAGTCGGACGTGTTTACGATTACGAATTGCCGTATTTCGTATGGGATGTTGCGCTCATCGGTCGATTTTTGGTATGAATTCATGTTTTTGTTAAAATCGAAAAGGGTCGGGACGTAAAAAACAAGCTTGACGATAAGTAAATATTGACGAAAGTGTGAAATGGACTGATCATTCCCGACCAATGTCTTATCCCCACCAGTTATGTATTTGGGATTAGTTGGTCATTGTAAGTTTGTCTCCTGTCGATGACCTTTATTTCTGGAAGAAAAATACAAATTACGAAATACGCTGTATAAACAAGTTTCGTATTCGAGTTTTTTATATTTTCGAGACCAAACATGTGTGGACATGACTTGTGATTTCAGTGGTATCGAAGGCGTCTTAAGAATTTTCTTTGCTTTTTATCATCATCTATAAGAAATAGGTGGAGTATCAATCAGACATCTACACGTGAAATTGTTTGGGACAACTTATTAATTCGTTTACGAAACCTAAATTCTTCAGCGAATTTACAATTTTCCAGCCTAGACTACAATCTTCTTGTTTAGAATAATTTATTCGCTAGCCAACTCTTCTTTTAGTTAATGGTGTTTCGATAGTACATAAATATTTCTTCTAAATCCAACAATAGCATTCTTGACCGTCGATTTCAAAAGTTGCCGATTCTGTATTTGTGCAGACGATTGTAATGAAGCTTATAGATGATAGTAGATTTTAGTTTGAACATTAGTTTTACCGTAATTTCAAGAGATGAGGACCACTTTGATTTTACGTTAGGTTTTTATCAGTTTTTTTCGAAAGTTTTCATTCACTAGATTTAATATGATACATACTTCACGTTTTTTATACTAAAATTTATTAAAACATAAAATAGTTTTGTAGTAGGTAAATATAATTGTTTTCACTTAATTTAGCTTAGGACATCATAAAATCCTGTTTTAATAGAGAAATTCGACCGTCACATTTGACAAAATGCAGTGAAATTTTGTCCTCTTTTCTATTCATTAATTAACTAATATACTATGAGATGTACAATGTACGGACACTAACGTATTATTTTGCAAACAGTTATGAAACATTTATGAAAAGTATGAAATAAATAAAACATTTATTATCAGTTTTACAAAAGTTACTAAAATTTTACAATATGGTTGTTAACACCAAAATTGTTGAATCGCAAATCATTGTTTTACGTTTTGACATCATGGAGGCTTTCAACGTATTTTAGTAGGATCCAATAAACATTAGAAGAGAAATCAAGGAAGTAAATTCATCTATAAAATATCGGCGAAAGTTCTACTCTAGTAATACCTTAAGGGGATTTTAAAGTAGAATTTTTATTGATACTTAAGACAAACTTACTTCCGGACTAATTTTCAAGCAACTGCGCTAAAATTTTGTGTGCTCAGTTTCACGTAGAATGAATTTAAGTACCACTAAAATCGCAACTTTGAAGAATGTTTAAAAGGTTTAAAGTTGGTTCGAAACGGTGTGCATTTTCTTAAATGTTTTTAAACTGAAATTGTATTTTATGTTTTCAAATTAAATAAAGTGTCGATTAAAAAGTTGGTTAAATCTCAAATACGAGAATGTTGAGAGTTTAACATTTGTCAATAACTTTTAGATTAAATGTTGAAAATGTTCAATAATACTATTTTGTGCTATAAAATACAGATGTTTTACAAATAACATTTTTTATTATACAATAATAATCTTTTATTTTCATTTGAAATAAAAAATTGAATAAATGTGGCAATTTTATTCTTTTTGCTTAAGAATTCTTATATTTTCACATTTCTTTTTCTTTACATATCTCAGTGAGATATAATTCTAAAAGATGGAGTGTTGCCGTAAATAATTATTAACTGAGAATGCTCCAAGAATTTCAAGATTAATCTACTACCATTAGTATAATATCTCAGTTATCTGGTGAATCGACTAACGACTATGGCGACTAATTCTTCGATAATATCTTCGTTTTAATTCCGTTACAGTATCTGTATAATGAATATAACATACAAGTGTTGACCTATATATCTGAATCTACTTAAAATTCGCAAAACTGTTGCCAGTTTATGACTAATGCCTGGCTCCATTTCGCAAATGAGATTTCTCGCAATGACAGAAATTTCATATACAAGGTTGGTCATTATAGAAAATTGAATACGTTTTCGAAGATACATCTATTCTTGCAAGCTGATTAATATTTATGAGTCTTCTTTCTATTTGATTTTTTCAGTTCGCTTTTTATTTTAGAAGATTGAGCATTAAGAATATAAAATTTTATTTTACGTTAGATACTTTAACATTCGATGACTGAATAATAAAATAAAATAAGCGAAAAGATTTATAACTTTATATTACTTAATATTTTTATTTCATCTGTTAAACCTGTATTATAAGTTATTTCATTTTTAAGTGGTTATGTAATTTCTTAATAAATGTCTAGAATAAAATAAGAAAGTATATTAACATTTTTTTATACATTATTTTCGTTAATGAGCATTAATGAATCTCCGCAGTGCATAAACATTGACATCTCAAGGGAAACAATCCAGAAATTGTTATAGTAGACTTACTAGCTTCATACTTAAAAGTTTATTCTTTTCCCTTAGAGAATATAATAGACATTTAAAGTAAATTTGTCAACAATTAAAAATACCCTTGGGAAGAACTGGAAAAATCCTAGTAAAGAAATTTAAAATTCAGAACTATTCAAAATGGCTAGAAAAATTGTTGGATAATGTGATAATGCTGATACATTTTTTTATGAAATAGTAGTTTTGATACAATACAATTTTACTATATATATTATATCACATCTCGAATCAGATATTAATAGTTATAGAGAGAGATAATAGTGTAGCACATTATAAAAGTAAAATTTAAAAATAAATTAACTACGCTTTAAAATAATTAAGATTTAAAATATTTAACTATTCCATTTTTGAATTTGTTGAATGAAATGATTTAAACAATACTGTTTAAAATCAGCAATATTGCTACTATTATTTAGATCATTTCGTAATGACGTTTGTCTCATGATGAAAATATTTATTGTATTTTACTGAACATTTTTATTATTAAATTAAATTTATCTTAACGTTTGGAATTTTGAGAAAGTTTTCATGCAATTAACATTTAGAGTTAAAGATTTTAATAAAATGTAACCGTGCAAAAAAAAAATTAGTCATTTAAGAAATATAATTTTCGAAGGGTTTAAAATTGTATTTAAAACTGATTCTGTTCAATATTTTCTTCGACTTCAGTGTTGCAACGGTTTTCTAAGTTCACGTGAAGCGTTGATGTTGACATAGAACTGTCACTGAAATTATTAATGTTCACACTCTAAATCCGATAATACTTACGTACATCTACATAAATCTGCGAACTTCATTTTGATTTTATGCGTATAATTTCCGTTTTTGCAAAAATTTGTGCTATTCCGTGATCTCTACTTGATAAAACTTTGGTATACATAACGCAATCCATAAATGGGACGTAGATGAAAACATAAATAAAGTAGAGGCTAACAGATAACTTAACATTTTTATCGTGTCGACATGTTTTACTTACTTGAAATATGTAGAAGTACGTACTTCGTTCGAAGTTTTCACTACGTGCAGATACATCAATAACGAGAAGGCAAGAGAAAGCGCGATTCGCATGCAACCCGTAGCATTTTGACAGACAAACATGCAGTTAACCTTCGTAGTACGTATTGCCATGAGCCACAAAACACTAATTGGATGCATTCGGAAAAAGTCACGTAAAAAATGTAGATTATTATTCGGCTAAATCCTGAAAGTGATCGATGAGATGCTGACAACAATAAATTGGCGTCAACAATGTAATCCGAAAATGGGCGAGCGGAATGAAGATTCTCGTTAAAAAAAACTGGAACATTTTTCTTTAATTTATATAACAATAATAATAATTTTACGATTCTATAGAGACATTTTGAGATATTTTAACTTTTAAGTGTTAAAAATACTGAATTCATAAATAAAGTTACACTGCGTCTCTTCTTAGTTAATTTCGAAAAAACCTTTGTTCTTTTCGAAATCGACTGCTGAAGTTCATTAATTTCATGTAATGAATTAATATTCAAATAGGCGCAAGTTATATATGTATTGTATTTTACTACTGAAAAAAGAATTCTTAATGACTTTTTACGTGATAAACTTCAATTTCAAACCCTTCGCTTTTTTAGTCAGACCATGTTCTTTTTCTAAGGATTGTGTAATCAGGAGTACAGCTAACGGAGAAGAACCAGATAAAATATATTTAAATGTTATTATTGCAACACAATAAAACAATAATAAATAATCATGCAATTACAAATTACTGAACATGATACCTATCAAAATGAATGTTTAAATGGCATTTTCATTCTTCAAAAATTACGCAAGTTTAACTCCATATTTTAGTCAATTTAATTGCTAACTATCAACTTAAATAAAATATAGAAAAACTAGCAATATTGACACGATTTAACTAGGAAAGTATATAGTTCCTATTACTACGGTTCCGTCAACTACTCAGCGGTAGTTTATTAGCATTGTTTCCTTCCGTCTACCTAATAACTAGTTGAATCGTTTTCTGTTTTTCAACCTCAGCATTATAATATTTTTTCTTTGTACAGTGACAAACGTGTCATTTTTGCGAAGAAATGAATTTGCACACCTATGGATTAAATGAGAATTTGAGGTAACTTTTGTCTTCGTCGAGGCTGAGAACTGATGTGGTTAGGTAAGGTTAGGTTAGGTTAAATTCGGTTAGGCACTAAGATCTACCGAATTTCTTTTTAAACTCAGTCTGTAAAAACTGTTCATTTCACTAACTATGACTTCCATAGAAAATAATTATGTGAATTATGAGAGGATAGAGAATTCAAAAGGAAAAAGTATTTCTTGATCAGGGTTGAACTTATTTCGTAGGGAATTCTAAAACTTTAGATTTAGTACTTACAATCACTTGTATTCAACTTACATATCAAAAACTTCATTAAGTAATTTATAATATAGAGCTTTTAGAGGCGATTTCAACGATGTCTCCTAATCTGCGATTAAATAAACATTGTGAAATAATTCTTTTAAATTTATATTATTAAATGTTTTTAATTTATTTATTTTTTATTTTTATTTTATATCTGAAATACTTTTCCGATACTTTTGCGGTACCAGCGATACATTTCGATCCATGAGGCATCAAGTATCGCTTAAAGTATCGTACTTGCCGTTTAGCGATACTTTCGGGAGACATATTCGCGAAACTTAATGCGAGACTATTGCGAGACATTTTTTTTACTCCGGTGCGTACTAATATTTTTATATATTATATCTTGTTTTGATTGCCACTAAAAAATGTTGTCCTTTCAACAACTTAACCCTTCAGGATTGCATAATGTTTTCTTTTTCAGCAGCGTGTAATAGCTGATAATATTTTAAAACATCGTACAGAGCTTATGGCGAACTCTTTATAATTTTACAGTCTAAATATACTCCTATTAATTTTTAACTGTTCTAAAATATGTTTAATTATTTTTAATGAAATCCTATGATAGAACAAAGTTTTCCTCCTGAAATCTACTACAGCTTGGTATTCAATCCAACAATCACACTGAAAGTACGAAAACTAAATTATGCTTGGTCTATAAATAAGTTATTGGGATAGTCTAAACTCAATCAACCCAATTAACATATTGAATTTGCGGCGGCGTTTACGCTCGGCTGGAATTTGTAATTTCTCCAACGGTCTGCATGTGTCGGAGCCTTCGAAAAGGGTTGCCACGTGTAAAATATGGCCAACGAAATCTTCGATCAAACAAAAAATATTTAACATTTTTATTTGGTCGGCACGTTACAACGCCCAATAACAAACATTCGATCACTGTTTTATCGGTTTTTTTCATTGTTGGTATTGCAAACAGGGCATACCCCGATGGCGTCGTGTCGCACTCTCGTTGGATTTATTTCCCGCGTTGAGCAATCGTTGATCGCCGGACTACATCAACGCGTATCGACACATTTACGTAACTTTCTTTTCATTTCCATCGAGTTGACCATTGTTCCCTGGCAATATTTCGCATTTCTCGATTCCGTCGTTGCGACCAGTTCGCCGGACCTTGTTCCACCATTACACAATTGCATGTCACGCCATTACGCCATCGATGACTGAATCAACCTACTAACCACAGACCTGCATCCTCGATGAGCTACTTCGGAAATAGATTAGCCACGATCATTCCTGCGGTCCGGAACTTTTAATCGTCCGTGGAATTCCCGACTTCCGATCGGTAATTCATCTGGGGTGGAAAGTCGCGAGGGTGTCAGGGGACGAGGGCATAATCGAGCTTGAAAGTTTCGCGCACTTAACGCTTCGTCATTCTTTGGAAAGTTTCCGGCGTGTATACATTGATAAATCGGTCGATTTATGCAAAACGAGCGAAAATGTGAACTTCGAAGTTGTGTTTCTCTGAGAATTTCAAATTGCTTACTTTCCTTTAGCTGAAATATTAGTTGCGTTTCTGCTCTGTTGAATGGTGCAATATGTCCCACGTTACGTAAAATTATGTTTAAAGTGAATATCAATGTTTTTTCGTGAGTTTCAGTTTTTTTTAAATAATGACATATGTAGTATACAGTTAAACAAATATTTTTTAAGCCATTATTTGCACTGTGATTATTCTATAGTTGTTGGTCCATAACCAATGCAACTGTTAATGTAATAATGAAAAGAATTTCCAGTTTGTTTCTTAACCCCTTCGCTGTGTAGCTAGAAAATCAAAAAGTGGTCTAGAAATGTGTAACACCTGCCAATAAATTCATTTTTATGATACTTTGTATTTAAGGGTTTATGGGGTCGCTGATTACAAATCTGAAGTTAGATTTCCAAAATTCAAGATGGCGAATCCAATATGGCGGATGATTTTTTTAAAATGTTCAAAACCGCAGAAAAATCGTTACTCGGTGGTTTTTGGAGTCGCTAATTACGAATCTAAAGTTAGATTTCCAAAATTAGAGATGGCGGATTCAATATGGCGGATTATATTTACAAGCCTTTTTAAACCATTCGGGGATTTTCTAGTGGATTCTAAAATAATTCAGAGTGTTTTGTTAGCGACCTCGAGTAACGAGTATCGAGCAAATTTGAAAATTTTTAAAAAATTTATCCGCCATATTGGATCCGAAATTTTCAATTTTGTAAACCTGACATCAAATTCGTAATCAGCGACCCCTAAAACCGACGAGTACCGACTTTCAAGCCAATTTGAAAATTTTTTAAAAATTGTTCCGCCATATTGGATTTAACATTTTCAATTTTGTAAATCTGACTTCAAATTTGTAATCAACAACCCCAAAAACCCTTTAGTAGTCAATGTACCAAAGATACGTTAATCCATTCTCCTAAACAGTCCATGAAGTGTATACACGTCATACACAGCGAAGGGGTTAAAAACAATTTTTTATTTAAAGCTTTCAAATCAGTTACAGATTTATTCACTTTACATTATAAGAAGTACACATTACATAAAAGTACATTCGATTACAGAAAGGTGGTACTTCTGGTTCGGTTAAAAACAGTTTGTTGAAACATTTTTGTGCTAACAAAAATGGTTATTAAATATATTATTAGGTATATTAAATTTTTGTGAAAGACATTGTTTTAATATGAGTGACTATAAATTGTGAAAATTGCATAATAATCGTTTGCAAAAATTCTCGAAATAGTAGTAAACACTTCTCACATAATCCCATTAGAACAAATTTTCAAAAATCTAAAAAAATTTTCAAAATTCAAAATGACCTACCAAAACACAAACTTTTACAATGTCATTATTAAAAATTGTGAACTCAGAATATGTGGAGTTTTCAGGACATGGAGAAGCAAAAGTCCTGGTCCAGAACTCTGGAACCTACATTTTCATTGAAATTTGAAAATCTGAGGGCTGGGATGTCACCAGCGACTCTTTCGATTAATCTTTCCAGTAATAGCATTTAACTAATAACCATGTGAAGATTCTTGAAACCAGCAAACATATAATATTAATGTTCATGACGTTACTGTCATAAATGTATAAACTTGTCAAGAAACATAAGACAAGTATGTAAAATTTCATATTTATTCTAGTTAATGATTCAATTAAGTTAAAATAGTTCGTGCCATGTCGTTATGTTATTTTGTTAGTTAGTTTGTTATATTACGGATTTTTGAGATCGCTGAATTAAGTATTATATCAATAATGGTCACAAAATTAATTGTAAACGGAACCCTTTCATAGAGTTAAGTGCAAAATATTACGATCGGAACTGTATTCTTAAAAATATTCTGGAAAACCTTCTCCTGAAAAAATATATCCGTTACCTTTATTAAAGTAATAAAGTAAAAATAAATATTAAATATTAATATTAAATAAATATTTATATTAAATAAATATTACAGTAATAAATGCCGTTGTACAGGCAAGGTTTAGTAGCTGACCAGTCTGTAGCTGATCTCTTTTTCCCCCACCTAGCTCGCTGCGACCTCAGCAGGGGCCTGCTGTGACGTCACGAACGTAACGTGACTGAGGAGAGCGGGAGAAGCGGCGCTCCTCTTCTTTTGACAAATATAAGGAGACGGGAGGTTAAGGCGAGGAACCGAGCGGGCAAATATACCGGGACTCTACTGTACATCGAAAAAAATTGTTTGTAAAATTTACCGCAGTTGGTTAAGTAAAATATGTCCAAAATTTAGCAAAAATTTAAACAATGTTTAGTATAAGAAGTCAGTACACTAGAGTCCCGGTATATTTACCCCCTCGGTTCCTTGCATTCCCCTCCCGTCTTGTTATATTTACCAAAAGAAGGGAAGCGCCGCTTCTCCCACTCCCCTCAGTCGCGTTATCTTCGTAACGTCATAGCAGGCCCTTCCTGAGGCCCAGCCCACAAGGTGTGGGAAATAGAGTGCGACGACAGGTACAAATAACGAAACGAAATCGGGAAAATGTGCTGGGACGTAAATATGGCAAGACGCAATTAAATCGAGACTCTACTGTACATGGTAATGTATTCTTTATGAATTAATTTCCAAAGCTGCCCAAAAACTCAATTTAACTTAAAAAAAACAAAAATATTTACAGTTGTCATGATTTTCTACAAAAAAAAATGTTAAAATCTTTATCAGTGAAATATTTTACTAAAGTGAGTTCAAGTTTTGAATCAATAACGCTAAGAACATTAAGAAAATTCTAATTAGTAATGGTTTCCTTTTTTATGTATTTTTTTCCTAATAGTATGCGGGAAACGCCATTTCCCGCATACGTATACGGGAAAGTTTTATTTCTTGTGTACGTATGCGGGAAAGTTTTGCCCGAGCGAACAACAAAACTTAAAAAAAATGATGTAACATTTCAGTATTCATATTGCTGTAAACAACAAAGGTGACATTGGTCAAATTTCCTAATTTTGGCCCATTGTTTCTGGAATTGGAACATCAGTTTCCCATCGGATTTCCGTCGACGTTGTACCACTTTTCATAGTATTTCGGAATCGAGCACTCGCTTTCGTGCTCCGGAACGCAATAAATGTTCGAACGGTCGAAAAAATGCGGTCTGCCGACTATAACGCACCGGGAATTTCGCATTCGAAGCCAGGGCGCGGGGCGGTGGTGTTCCGCCGGCGAAATCAGCGTTTTTAAGTAGGTAAACGAGAAAAGTGCCGAAAAAAAGGAGGAGAAAAAGTGAGCGAAACGCCGCCAGTCGATTTCACGTGAGCGTCGCGGCAAAATACGTATATATATATATATACGAGTGCAGAGCGTGTCGTGCATGAATAACGCGGGGGGGGGGGGGGGGGCTGCAACGTGCGGGACGGGAGTTGGCCACGTTATTGGCCGTTGGTGTCCCTACGGCGGCTGAGGCCGTCGCCGGTGGGACAGATAGGTCAGCTTGGCGCCAGCACGCCGCGAGGCGAGGCGAGCGAAGGCCGGTCTGCGCTCGCGATCGTGCATGTCCGAGCGAACGTATGCGAATCCAAACTCGCACGGTTCTATCTCGAACGGCTCTCCCTCGAGAGAGAGAGATGCATGTTTGTTTTCCCGCGCCTGCGATCGCGTGCGGTACCCGCCGGCCAGATTATGACAGATCTACGGCAGCAGCACGGCGGTGGCGGCGCCAATTTTGACAGATGGCAGACGCCAAGCCTGACACGACCAACAGATAGGCGTTGCGAGTCCAGATCGTGGCTTACCGGTCGCCGTTGGTTATTGCGACCAACGTGTTGCGTTCAGTAGGGTTCATGCGTGATTTTTCGTTTTCATTTAAATCGACATTTCGATTACATTTAATTTTTATCTTCAATTTATAGTGCGAAATTGAGGGGTGCGGATCGAGAAACCGACAAATTAAAAAGCCTACAGGTAAAAAAACCTACAATCAAAAGACCGACAGTAAAAAGCCGACACAAAAATTGGCGAAAAGAAGAAAAAATTTGACAGGAATGAATCCGCTGGCTCTTATTTTCTAATCTATTCACGAAACTTCCCTCTTCTGTTATCACTTTAGCTGTATACAAGGTACACTGAAAAGAAGTCTAAAATAGAATGGATGATTTCAAATTTAACGTTTAGAGCAAAAGTATGTATGATACATGCAATTCTCCTAACTAATCATCGATGCCGTGTGATTATTATTGGCCTGCACTATTCTAGGCCGTCATCGATACAAATCCCATGCAGAAATTAAAATTCATATTTGAAGAGAGCAATTATACTCTCAAGATTCCTTCTTTTACCTCTTTTTTATCCTCTCATCGAAGTGTCGGCTTTTTTACTGTCGGTTTTTTGACCTGTCGGTTTTTTGAGCTGTCGGCTTTTTAATTTGTCGGTTTTTCGACCCGCACCCAAATGGAGCTTAATGGGTTCCGAAAACGATTCATAAATCACATTCGAGTTTTTCTGGATTCCTTCATACGCGATTTTTGTGAATCAAAGTCAAACTTCGAAAATAGTCGGTTCACAATTGTACAAGAATTCGCAAGAATAAAATGGAAATCTTTTAGGTTAGAAATTTACATAATCCACCTGTTAGTTTCCCCGTAAGGGAGTACCAAAGTCGATTGAAGTGTATATTTAGTACCTTGGGCTCAAAATGACATGCTATGACGCCATATATCGATAAGAACAACTTTTTTGTAACGTAGAGATCAAAATACGATGAAGAGTTTTGGTTTCGAGATTCAAAGTTCAATTTAATTGAATAGTCGTGAATATATGTACAACATTAATTCCCCTCCCTTTAATTTAGCTGGTCTGTAATTATTTTGTGAAAAACGCCCATTCATACACCTATGTATGCAAAAGTGTTTACACTCATAACAATGAATGAGGTGCGTGCGGAATTCGATTAATGTATTAAATTCTTTTTTTTTAACAATATCAGCAGCACTTTGTCGACAAGCATGAGATTGGAATAGCACGGAACAGAATCGAAAGCAAATCACTGCGGCAAGAAATACGACGATATTTAGGGTGCGGGTCGAAAAACCGACAATCCATAGGGCCTACAGGTCAAAAAACCGCCAGTCAAAAAACCGACAGTCAAAAAACCGACAGTCGAAAAGCCGACAGTCAAAACGCAGACACAAAAAATAGAGTCATCGGCGGACAGTTATTTTTTGGAATTGTCGCCTTTTTTTATTGTCGGTTTATCAACCGTCGGTTTTTTGACCTGTCGATTTTTTTATTTGTCGGTTTATCAACGCACACCCCGATATTTATAACAGTTTAATCTAATTACTTCACGGAAAAGCCTGCGGTTCGAAAAACCGACAAATCAAAAAGCCGACAGGTCAAAAATCCGACTGTCATAAAGGCGACAATCGGAAAAGCCAACACATAAAAAATAGACACATCGAAAATCGGACAGTCATTTTTTGTAGTGTCGGTTTTTTTACCGGTCGGCTGTTAGATTGGTCAGTTTTTCGACCCGCCCACATGGAAAAGAATTTCACAAGCTGCGGCATGTTTGTCATTTTTAAAAATTGCAGTTACAAAGCGTTTTTCATGATTATTGCCTAAAATTCCAGGAATTTTGAGACGCTCTAGTAACAGTACCGTATGGACCAGGCGGAAAACGCCGGAACTGTAAAGTGTAATTCTGTAGGATTAAAAACATAAATTTTGCCGATTTCCAAAATTCCGAATGTGTCACTGCAAAAGTGAGCACTTCCTATGATTCCTGCAAAAATGTCAGCCAAATCAGATAAGAAAAGGTGAAGAAACACCCGAAATAAATTTCAGGACAAAATATGCATATTATATGCTTACCTTAGCTACCTTAGAGCCAAATAACTGAAAATCAGATATTTCTCTTAATTCGCACATTTTGTTTTAACATAAAACGAAATCTGGTGAAAAATTTGAGAACATGGTTTGCGGCAGACATGTACTTAAAGAGGATAAGTTGTATCAAAATGATATTGTCAAAACTGAGCTCTTAACCCCTTCACTGGCAATGACGCATACATGCTCAGAAGGGTGCGTGTCGAGAAAAACCGACAAATTATAAAACCGACAGTCAAAAAACCGACAATCGAAAAACCGACAGTTCAAAAAATGATTGTCCTCCCGACGAGGTGTTCCTTTTTTTTATGTGTCGGCATTTTGACTGTCGGTTTTTCGACCTGTCCGCTTTTCTATTTGTCGGTATTTCGACTCGCACCCGCCCAGAATAAAAGTTGGCATATGGCACGCTTGACGATTACTGTCGCACTCTATTTAAAATTTCCACATATAAAAAACACTATTGTATTCTGCGCAAAATTTTGAACAAAAGATATCTTGAGATTTTTCTCTAAATTTACTTGAATTCGTCGGAAAAAATGCCATTTACGATTTATTGTTTGGTACATCCGTCGTGATAGTCAGTCGGTTAAAGACACTTTTTAACATTTTAAACTCGAAGACGTCTTATGTTTGAGATGCGATATTTATGAATATTTATATGATTAAGTTTATATCAAATCTGATTATACCAAGTATGGTCAAATCTGAGTTTCCTCAGCAGATAGTAAATGGCATTCGTATAAAAAAGTGCATTTTTATCATTTACTTTTCATACACTGAGAAAAGTGTATTTTATCAGTTACTATCCCTTGGCTTTTAAAAACTGTATTATAGCCCTTAAAAGAAATATTATAACTAGTAAAATCCTCCGTCTTTCAGCATTTGTTTTTGACAGGTTATACGAAACTGTATTAAACTCTCCTATTTTAAAAGAATGTTTTATTATGACTAAAAGAAGGCATTTTTAATATTTTAATTTGCTAGATAAATTTCCATAAACAAAAATTGCTTTTAGTTAAAGAGAAAAGGCTAAAATAAACTGACATATTGGTTAGAATAATCTAAAATCTTCGTCTTTTAACTGGTAATAGAAAGCTGGCAATCCCTATGCGTAAAATACTATCTTTTACGGGGCATAAGAATTCTAATACTGGGTAACAAACACTTTTCTCTGTGTACCGATTGGTAGAGAACGATAACAAGGGAATGATCTTAAAACATCAGTTAGTTTTATATTAGTTTTTCGTTATTATTATATGATTTTCTTATATAAACATATCGAGTAATTGTAATAATCAAAGAAGATCAAAAATGTATTATTCTAAGAAATTAAACTTTCAAATAAATTTTTTATTTTTTAGCTAGAGTGAAAGTCCTTTAATACAATCTCGTACCTGAGATACATTTTTAAATAATTTGAAGTTAAATTACTCATTGATATATTTAATAACATACAAATAACTAAATTTACAGTAAGGTACAATACTTTGCAGTAATAGTGTGTATATTGAAACTTTCTATACTTGAAAGAACAACTTCGTTACCCATAATATTAATGGAAACGGTTTCGATTTTGGAAACTGTCGTT
Organism: Trichopria drosophilae; assembly: GCA_030407085.1. NCBI lineage: Eukaryota > Metazoa > Arthropoda > Insecta > Hymenoptera > Diapriidae > Trichopria > Trichopria drosophilae. The sequence continues at coordinate 47,029,092 of CM059583.1, forward strand.
TTGTAGTCCTTATACATGCTCACGTAGATATTAATTGGGAATAATTTGCATATTTATTGGGAAGGTAAACTAACGACTGGTGAAGAAACTCAATCAATTCACATCGTATGTTCCTATATGTTGTTATAAAAATTTCACAAAGCGTCACGTTTTCAAAAATATTGGTTTTGTTGTTGGCGGCCTTTCAGTGAAAAACGGGGGAAAAAATACGCACCGCAGATACGGCCTAAATAAAAATGTATTTTTTCTTTAAACCTTCAGCGGCACCAGAAAAGCCTAAATTTCACGTTATTACTTAATCTCCTTACATTTCCATTACCAACAGGTGGTATGTATTTATGCATTAAATCTTGTCGCATTTAATATATTTTGTAACTAAAAATAGAAAAAATACATAGATTAACCATTCATACATTATAGAATTTACAAATAAATATTTCCATTAGTTGAAAACTAATTTTTACACCAGAAACAATTTTTCGAGATTTATGGAAAAATCGCACGATCCTGATGTAATTGAGTGCCTGCAGTGCAGGTCAATGAAATTATTACAAATATTAAGCCTCACGATTACTTTCATTTTTAAATATAAAAGATTTTTAATATTTCCAAATACTACGAAAACTATTTTAGCATAAAATAGCCATACTTATACTGAAATACGTTTATTATCAAGCGCAACCCAGAGACCGTTGTTACAGATGTCGTGAAATTTAATGTACTTTTTAATGCCCACTAAGTTCTACTTTACGTACATAAATGTACTGAAATTAACATTATTATTCAGTGTTACCTACAGGTTATAAACTCAACGCAAAAATAAAATTACATATTGATAACATTTTATTTAATAAAATTTTTTTTTTAAATTTGTAAAAATTCCAACGAACCATTGATTTCTCCGAACTAGAACGCTTATTACCAGACATTACAAGAACTGAATAACAACCGAAAAACATAAAATTTGTACCCATAAAACATTAGTTTTTTTTTTAAATTTACATCATTCTGTTTAAAATTGAAGTAATAAAACGTTGCATATTAAATGCGTCGAATTTTCAAAATTATTTGTATGTTCCTAAGCGTGTTGAATATCGTACAATTTGCAAGTTAATAGCACTTTTAATTACGAATATTTACCATAATACAAGCACGTTTTACATTTTTTGAAAATAAGTTTTATACAAAGTTTAACATTCACGACAAACTGTAAAATTAATTAATTTAAAATGGAGTAATAAAAATATTAATTAATTTTCCTTCAAACATATTTTAAATTATTTTGTACAATGGAGAGAGTAAATATCTGCAGAATTATCGTATTAAAATAATGCGTTCATATGTAATGTTAATTTATTTTATGCACCAACGATTACCCGCGAAATATACTTTTAAAAATCACTCTACAGGTGGAAATGGAAGACATCACGTTTTATCAAAAACTTTCCGCATCGTCTAGCGAATGAACGCTAATTGAAATGACATGAATGTTTAAAACGATTTTACGTTAATTTGGCAGATGTACGAGATACTGTGGTAATTCGTGCATTATATACAATATTGTTGAGGCATGCCCGACAAGCTGTATTATTATTTACACAAGACTGACTACATTACTTCGCCTGAATGGCGAGTTATTATTATTATTAAACTGTAGCAATGCATATATCGGATTGCATGATTAAAACATTTTTTTTTTTAATAAAAAAAAAATCAAAATACTGCTTACACTTGCAATCATGTGTAATAATGACATAATATTCGAAATTTATTAACAAAATATTGAACATATTTATAAATTAAATAAAAATATTGCCGGTAATTATGACAACGTTGACATTTTCAGCACTATTTTTTTTTAATTCAAAATTGATATTACTCCAAAAGTGAAAACGAAATATGTTAATTTTTAAATGTTCTAGTTAAATAATTTATTAGTAATCCTGTAATTTAATATTAGTATTCGAACGAGATAACTTAGTCATTTTGTAAATGCGTATTGTCTAATATCCTTGTCCATAATCTAAGAAATATGAAATCCGATCATTTTTTACACATTTTTTCAATGTACATTTTGACGATATATAAATTAATAGATTTTTTCGAGTCTCGGGTTTAGAAATATATTGAATGATATTGATCACTAAGATGTTAGTACAAATCTAAAATCCTATACGTTATGTAATAGAAAAACTATTTAGTTATTACTGATTCGAAAAAATATTTCTGTATTAAAAATTACACTTTATGCCACGCTGTCATGGAACTTGTGTAATTATTAATGAACGGTTTAATTAATATTAAAATTATATTTGTATCGTATTACTATCGCGTAATTAACGATCAATTTGATGTACTTGATTGAGTGACGTTATGTATATACCATATTCGCTAATGTCGTAATCACCGAGGGAATTATACGAGATTTACGTTCGGGATGCAGACAATTTAGTACGTAATTTGCCTAGATTTACCACTATCTGAAAAGATAAAAGACGAATCGCGAAACAAACCGGCGTACATGTTTTTTACAAGAATCGTACATTTTTCCCCGCAAGTTCAGAACGAGACAAAATTTATTCACAATACGACTTTTCAAAAAAGCGATTGTTCTATAGATTGCATTTTGAAACAAAACATTCCGAAATTGTACGGTAAATTTTTTTGAAAAATTTGTCAATTACGTCATTTTAATTAACTTCGATATTTGATCGTACAATCAATCGTGAGATCGACTTACGTAATACGTACGGCACTGCGCTAATATGTCAATAATTATGGAGGTAATTATATATTATCTTCGTTCGAGATTACCGTACAATATATAGAATCTCGTGTTTAATCATAGTTCATCGTTTGAAGGAAGAATGATCTTGGCGCCAACTGTGCAGTAACATATTATATCGTACATTCCTAACTTACCAACATCATTGCACCAATTATTTATAATTTCACGTCGGATTAAAAGGGCGAAAATAAAAAGAGCTTTAATTACATCCAGTCACTGTACGTCGTTCTTCGATCGTATCTGTAAGGCTACAACCGGATGAGACGTCCTTTTAAAATCGTTTTATTGCATTTCTATATGCATTTATTTCGCAATAGACATTAAATGATTGAAAATGATGAGAAACTTTCAGACTATGTTGGCAATTTTTTCACGATCAATTACAATATTATTGTCACATCACTGTCGCGACAGTTTGCGCAATAGTTGGCACCAAGAATAAAAAGAAAATCGTAATATACCAGTGATTCTGTTAATAATATGTTATAATCCAAGATGATTCGTTATTTTTTGGGATAAGTCGACAATTATCTAAGTCGTCATGTCTAAATTTTATCGAATATTTAACGAAAGAAACGTAACAAGTGTGATGAACATAACATATTCCTACTCTTACGAGAATTTTATCAATGATTTTTACGATGTTGTCGGTATTTATCTTACTACTTAGTCGTTTAACTACTGATAGTGCCAACATTTTTTGTAACTTCCGTTATAGAGAAATGAAATTATTTGTCACCTTAGAATCTGCATTGGTATTATTTTCCAATTAAATGCTTACTTACTGCATTTGATTTATTTAATAAAAATTATGAAGGAATTCATTGCACTGAATTATTCAGTCGCTTATCATGGAATATAAATTAAATCAAACCAAGATAATTCCAATAGATATAGATTTTTATGGATCACTGCAACACGCGGTCGATTCAAGTTAGAATTATCAATAACTTTGCATGAATAACGAGTTTGCATTATAGAGGCATTTTTCTCTCAATGCCAAATTTGATTTCTACGAGGTTTTCCATTCATTCATGATTCCTCGACAATCTTGATTTGTTTATATTGTATGTAGTAAAGGAAGGAAAGAAAAGATTTTCTTAATGAAACGATTTTAGTGTACAATTTATAATACGTGTATATTAGAGGAACTTCAATGTTGTTTCATATTGGATGATTTATTTGTTTCCTTTTTTTCAACATAATTAAATCAATAGATGAATTATCATGTAATCCTGAGCTACTTTTTTTATATTCAGCCTTCTAACTTAATTTAATCGATGGTTAAATCTGCTTACTCTCGCTAATACATTGTAATATATTTACAATGTTTCTTTGTACATAATACATGCTTTTACATAAGCGATGTTACTTTCTATTAACGACAGTTTTTACAATTAGCAATGCTTTCTATGGCTTCAATGTTCTATGAGAAAACATTGGCGATGACGATGTTATATTATGTAATTGTCGATTAAAATTTTTTCATTGATCAATCAGTTAACATTCATGCGTGCGACATAGCATTATGTAACTGATTTTATCCGGAAGGTTTTACTAAACTTCGTCGGTTAGATTAAAAATATAAATTTTATTTTATATAATATGTTGGTAGAAAATAAAAGTTTGAATGTTTGGGAAAAATTAGTTTAAACGTTTTACTAACTAATTAATGCAACCGTTTGTGAATGATTTCAATTTTCATATTGGGGGAGTTTATCACCTACGCAGTAACATTCACATTTCGATTTAGATGACCGTACTAATAAATGTGTAGCAACGCTTACTATCTTTCGGTATGTGATAGAATTAATGTTCAAGTAAGCAGGAGGTTGATGAAAGAAATTCTCGATATATAATTCATCGATTAATATTCCTCGATTAGCCATGTATAGCATACAAATGAGGAAATAAAACTGGCCCCTATATGTAGAAAAGGGGATTTAAACAGTTCAAGCAACGTTTTGACTAGCTGACGTAATCCTATCACTTAATTTCTTTAACGGGTTCAAACCCTTTTTTGGACCTTAATTTCTTATAATACATCTTTTATCAATTATAGTAACACACTACAATTCGTAGATCCCAATGGTTACTTACTTGTACCAACCGTTACTGTTCTACCTTGCAGATCTAAGTGTAATTACCTTTTTTCAGGGAATACTGAAGTTACGATAATATTGTTCACAGAAAACCTGATTTAATTCTACCAGAAAAATATTTCTAAGACAAATATTTTTTTTAATTGCATATTTGAATGAAGTATTTCTAGAGGTCATCTCGGTGCAACCGACATTACGTCGGGAAATAAGCTGATAAATATTCAGTAAAACGAAAGAAATTAATAAAAGCAATACGCGTGCATGCTGTAAGTATCGGCACTTGTCTACGTCGATCAAACACAGCCAGCCGACAGATAACGGTTACTTTCTAACCTCGCTACTTAATCGTGAATATCTTACGTTGTAACGTTCCCCGTTGAACCTCCAAGTACTCTCCTTCATATTCTCATCAGTGAAGCTCATCCTTCCGACAAGTTTCCTGTATATTGTGTGGCGTGTCGTTAATTATATGAATCATGATAAACTGTTATCATAATTTTTTTATTTATAGTTTGCCATAATAGATGTAAATGAGTGTACCTAATATTAAAATAGTTTATTAAATACTACCTACAATAGTCGTAAAACTGTGAAAGAAAAACTTTTTTCATGTCACTTTTACGAAAACCACATTGCCGGAACCTGCAGTTGAATTGTCCCGTAATTCTAAGCAATGTATTTTCAAAATATGTTTCGTCGAAAAAAAATCGAAAATTATAACTGCTAATATTAGGAGGACAAAAAAATATATAGTTTTTATTTCAATTCATCATTTGACTTAATTAATAATCTGGATTGCATCTGAAATTCTATGCAGAGAAAGTAAAATTGTTGTATTAACAATTTAGTTTTGTATGTATAGTTTTATACCAATACAAATTGTATTTTGTATACAAAAAAACTATTTGCAATCTCTAATTTGTTGAAGTGTCAATTTAATTTTGCTATTGAAATGAACATATTGCGTAATTGCCTATGAAACAGTTAGTAATATATTTTTCTACGTAATATTTTGTTTAGATTGTTGTTTTTAGATTCAGACCTACAAACTCGATTGTTTAACGACGGCGCAAATAAATGTCATTCTAAAGCAGAAAACCATCATTTAAAATCAGCCTACAATTGCACCAAGTTTTGACTGGGATCTAGAAATTCATAGTTGTGACTATATTTCGCTCAAGTTTATGGTAACCAGTACAATAATATAGTTAATTTTACTGTAAAAATTTCGATGTAACCAAAAAATAAATATCAACATAGTCGATGTATAAATGTTTTTGTTTCTGGAAAAGTATTTAAAACATCATCTTCAATGTACTATACTATACCAGTTTGAGTTAGTTTTTGTAGAATGTAATCCTTGTTGTAACCTATACCTTGTAAAAGCATATACTTGCGGCCGCTTATCTAATATCAAATGTTTGTATATTTGAATTGGACTACGACGCCACTTAACGATTTAACAGGATAACCTACTAGCACTAGATTTAGTTTCGAAAGTAGTTGGATTGGTAGCAATGTGTATTTATGACAATAAAACATGCATATTTTACATCTTAAATGTTTTAGTGATTCAGTTTTTTGCTATGTCATTTGCAAAAATTTCAATTACAAAATTTACTATGAAAATCTTACTGAAGTTAAAAACAGCGAGCATAAAAATCGATATAGAATTCTATTACGTTAGTAATTTCTAAAGAATTCGTAAAATAAAAAACTGATTTAAACTGTGGGTAATATATATCACAAACGTGGTGTATTATTAACCCATGCCAGTGTATTAATGATTTTCATAATTAAGCATTAGTGATAAATATAGGGACATTGCCATCGTAGCCTAATGATTCTAGTTACGATTGGTAACTTTTTTAATATGCTGTTACATAGATATGTAACCTGAAGTTTATAACAAGTAAACGATCGATAAATTAAATATATTATCAAATGTTCAAAATTCGCGATAATAGAATTTCAAAATGCTACATATTATATTATACTGTCAAAAAAAGTCTTAAAATTGTTACATCACAAATTCAACTTTTCAACCTTCATTTAAAACTTTTTTTGAGTGTAATTAATGTACACCTTCGCATACCAATAGTAGTTTTTAAAACCATTACAGCTGAATGTAAAAACAAGCCTGTACTATGCAATTATTCATATGTACTGACACGAATACTGTATTGATAACTCTAAACTCTAAACTTCTTATGTTCGGAATGCTGAAAAATCTGAAGAAATAAAATGTCCACAGTTTATGATGAATGATATTGACGAATAAGGATGGACAGCGCATATTTTTGACAAGAGATGATACTGATAGCGAGTTGCATCGATGTTCGTTGTCAACACTATTCATCATTGTCGACATTCATTCCTCGATTGGTCATCAGTCATTGACGCTTTTAACGAATGAATGTCTTTGCAGTTATGTAATTCTTAACATAATGAAAAGAAATATTTAAGAAAGGAGAGTACGTCTTATTTTACATATTATTGTCTCAAACTTCTCGGTCACTTTTATGGTCTATTTTACTTCAAGTCTATAAGACATAAGACGTCTTAAGGATGACCTAAGGAAATGAATAAAAGCTCTTCTGAAACTGGCGAAAAATCAATGTTCGCATCCAAATTTCTGAACACTATTTTTTGTTAATACGTGACTTACTTGAGTGACTTTTTTTATCTAAAATTTAAATTATTTCATGGAAACAAGAAATCCAACAAAATTTAACAGGACCGTTCATAAAAAGTTCATAAAATGTTTTTCCTGATTATATACTTTGTAAATGTCTATACTATATAAGAAGCACATAATCCCTTAGCACCTTACAAATTAATATCAATATTAAGTGACTTAATTTGTATACAACAGTGCCATAGTTTTAGTAAAAAATTCTTTTTCTTAAAGTACGTAATAATACTTGTACACGGGATGCATTTTGAACTGTTGGTTAACAGAATCCATGAATTATTTCTGGCATTAAAATTTCCCATTGACTTACAAGCATACGTCACTGTACAATAAAACACGTTATATATGCAGAACATATATAGGTGTGGTTAACCATATATATTGTGTACATTGTGATTTACCATTTCCGTTTGTTGTACGAGCAACGTTCATAGATGTGCGACGTCGTTCATCAAGAATCTCTTAAATGTCGAAAACCCATTTTCGTCGCAAATTGCCCTTTACTATTGAGGTGAACCTCGTTTCATGTATGCTCGAATGAAATAGCTGCTTGAATTATGTTCGCCCAAGTAACTCTATAGTAATATTACATTTACATTTAAATTATCTGTTGTATATAAATAATACGTTTCTTCGAAGTGCATTCGCCAAGAATATTACACAGAGATAAAAAAATGGTTAAGGGAACCATAGAAAAAGTTAGAAATTGTTGTAAGATCTAATAACAGTAGGGTTAACAATGAAAAGTTGTCGTTGATAGTACGTTACTTTTATCATTCAGAATAGTGCAAAATATACCATGCAATAACTATTTGTTCTATTGCAAGAAGTAATTTTCATTTAATAAATTTTTGTAACTACTACATCTATGTTACTACTGAGGAATATTTGATGGGAATAATTTAAAACTGGGGTAGATTTGAGGTTATGTACTTTACCGCATACTTAACGATTGGGAAGTACTAAACAGTCTTGGTTTTTGTTACGAGTTTTACTGCCATAAAATGGTTGCATTAACTATATTTTTTCTCTTTGTGCATATTCTGTCTTCACCAAATTTCTTAAAAATTTCCTTTATGGTCATGTTTATTCAAGTATTTTTTTATTTTTTTGAAATATTTAAGATTCATATATTGTTTAGAGGCGATTTTGGTTGTATACTTCCTTGTATTCTTGTTTATGTTTTCATAAATTTCTGTAATTTTCTTAACGTTCTGTTGATTCCACTTGGCTTCGTCTTACAATTCACCATCTTTTCGTAAAGTGTGTATTCGACTGAAATAACGCTGTTTCAGCGAAATCCTTTTATCTCGAAGGTAAGCGTAGCGTAGCGTCGGTCCTGGCGCGACTTTAACATCAGTTTAGTCTTTATATGCATTTTGTTTTTAATGGTAACATATGTAAGTTGAAAATAAATGTTTAAATATTGTTAATGATTAACTTCTAAATTAATTAATTAATGTCTAAACAATTTTTACAAAAAAGTTCATATCATTTTATTTACCGAAAATGCAGTCGATTTTTAAGAAGCTGCGAAGTCTATTATACATCAACAGAATAAGTAATGCCATTTATGTATTTTTTTCTTTTTCTTTCTTCAGTATATTCAAGAAATAAAATATCAAAGTAAATAGGAGCTGCAGTTAGGTAACTATTTTGTCGAATTAAATTAAATTTACTCAAAATAAGAAACATATATTAAATGGTGATAAACATTTTCTGGATCCAAATAAACTACTTATTTGCCATGTTACTATCCTTACTTAGTTCAAATTGAACTGAATTCAGTGTTATATTTATGTTATTACATTTTAGGATTTCGACCGATTCTGAAATCTTATTCAATTGTTTTGAGCCAATATTACTGTTCGTGATGTATAAAAACTTAATTCAATATGTTATTTTACAAATTAAAAATTGATGAGAGTACACAAGAAGTGCGTGAAGTTTACGAATAATAAAGAATAATAAAAAATTAATAATATGAAACTTATGGTCTTTCTTTCCGCCATCAAAGTTTATTTTGTATACATTCAGAGATTATTTATAATACAGTTGAATAAATAATTAAAACTATTTTTTAAATATTTTCATATTAATTCATTAATGTAATTAGTTCTTTTAGCATTTCAGAATTTCATTAAGATGATTTGTTAAAGAATAACATTTAAAATATATTGATAATATTAACAAGTCTTACACGACTTCCCATTAATCCTTGAGACAGAATAGTATATTTAAAGATTCGTTTGAAATTATAATATACCTAAAAATTAATTAACATATCGATCTCTTAAATACATTTGATCGCCCTTGTATAACTGTGATTCGACAAACCAAATTATTTAATCAGCTTCAACCTTGGGACGAAAAATGGAAAGAAATTAACAATAAAAAATTAGATATATATCACATCCTTCGAAGAATATTCCGACGGTAATATGACATCATATATTATATTATCCTATAATAGTCATTAATTTGTAGTCACAATAATTGAACTACTTTGTAAAATTAATTCCGGAATCGAGATTAACGTCATCGATAGATATGTTAGACAGATCCTTAATGAGCAATAGACCCTCCAACAGTAGATTTCAGGGGTAATCCCCACCAATAACATGTCACCGAGTGCATGTTGATCTATACTTCTAAAACTATTTCAATTTTCAAAAAATGAATAATGCAGCGTTTTTTAAGAAATTTCAAATAGTTGATTTACGAAAAATGTCTGCTTTATACTTATTTAATTAAATAAACCTCTAACACTTCCGGGAAGATTCATCCCCTGAATGAAATTAACGGTTAATGCAGATCAATCCACGAATCTATAACAAACATTTCTTGGTTTTTTATACATTTTAATTAATTCAGTTGAAAAAGGATAGCGGTAAATAATTAATTTAAAATATGATTGCTTATTTATAATTTTCGAATTCATGAATGACATAAACAATTACTAAAATATTTATAAATAAATGTTGATGACCACCGTTCGCAAACAGTGTAAGGTGAATCATTTGAAACATTAAAATGAATAGAATTTAGTAAAATCCTAATATAACTGATTTGTAATAGACAACATAACAAAAATGATATATTTTAAGATACTTATTGAAAGTTTCAACTTCAGCCAGAAGTTTCATGACGCACTTCCCTTTTGTAGCGTGTATCTCATTCTATTTATACCGCATCAAATTTTCGGACATATCAGTTTAAAATATTGCACTTCGACCAAGAATATGCCAAATCTATTTTACTTTACAATTCCATTTTATTTTAAGATGTAATCTACCTTAACGATATTTATTTACTATTTAGAAGAAATTCTGTGACGAACCCAATTGCTAGATGCATACAAAGTGTTTTTAAATTTAAACTAAATAAAAATAAACCGAATACACATGAAGCTAAGATACAGGACCTATTTTTTGTCATCCTCATGTCAGAGGTCATCTTGAGAAAGTCAATAGGAGTAGACATTTGGACCTGGTGAGGAGCTCCTAAGGGCGTGTTCAGGGGAATCTGCAGTATCGGAATAAAGGTTGAAAAAAGTGGAGAACATAGTGACAGTTATTTTGAGAATAGGTTATATGAATGTCATCATTAACTAAGAAGAAAGAAACTAAAAAGAAACGAAATAAAATATCGAAAAGTAAAGAATTTCAAAAGTAAGTGCCCGATACTGTCAAGGAGTAGCAGTAGCTTTAAACGATCAGATCTCTGTATCTCAGGATGACGAGCAATCAGTCAATAGCAGTTTCTCAGATAGTGTGGATCATTGGAGTGTAACCATTTTGGCAAGGATAGTGTTTCAAGTCCACAGGAGGTACTTAATTGTCGCCAAACAGCATAATAAGTTAACACTTTTTCCAGTTAACTGAAATGATATTTCCATTGTTCATGCTAATATCGTAACTTCCGGAACGTTTGTTTTAATTGCGGTAATCCACGCAGTTTATAACTCTCATTAAATAGAAAGCGATATACAGTAGCCATTCAAGATAGTCGAAAGTTTATGCCGACATTACGTTATTGTACGCGTTGATTAGTTAATTACAGACAATCATGTCATAATAACGTTATTCCAGCACCTGTTTATGACTCTTGGTGATAATGACAACTTAGGAGGAAAAGGCATCGCGAGTTTCTTCCTGTTTAGCTGTCGTTGTCAATTTTCAGCCCTGTATTTCGCTGACGTGTTTTTTTTTATTTTTCCGGTTCTTTCCGGTTCGTTGCGCTGTTTTGCCGAGAAACTTGTTCACCAAACTGTGTGTCACGTCATTCATTCGACGCCGTACAACCCGCGGAAAAACACAACGCTTATCTGCGTAGTGTCTGGTAAACTTCCACCATTTGGTTGGACCAACAGTTTCTACGGGAAAAATGCGCGATGCACTTTCCTCGTCTTTTGCAACGGGCTCACAGTTACTACGTCAGCTGAGATCGCAAGAAACTTGCGTTAGTTACCTATTATCTAGATTATACGAGGAAATTAAAAAATATACTTGTATATTTCTTCTTTTTGCAAATGTATTTTTATAACGAATGAAAACTAATAGTTTCGTTCATTCATTTTGGAGAAAATGCGATTATTATCCTGAAATTTCATACGTACATAAAGCTGTTCAAAAGAAAACGTTTTGATACATAGAATATTTAAAGTTTTAAAATTTCATCGTTTTTTACTTTCGAAAAATCTAGTTCCAGTAGAATGTCTGATGGACCCATATCAGTAGATTTCTTTATGTGATAAAGATCACCTATGTTCACCCGAAAAACGTACTTCCACATCCTCAATTAATCGATATCATTGTTTACAGAAACATTACCTCGGCTCGTATATTTATGTACTTTTGACAAGTACTGCTTGCTGTAATTATTTTCAAAATCAAGTTTTAAAACCGAACTTTTATTGGTAAATTCGTTGGAAATCCCACGTCCGTCGGAATACTCTATTTAAAAATTATGACTTTTTTCTAAACTCATGATTTAAATTATTCATCATTTGTATGGCTTTCTATTAATTTCTTCACTGAATATTTTGATTTTATATTGATTTAAAATTTCCATCAAAGGAAATAATTTTGCTGAATGGAAAAAGCATAAAGAAATTGTTCTGCGTACTTATAATCGTTGTATATACCACATCAGTGTTGTGTCTGGTTTAGACTAATTTAAATTAAGCTGGTTCGGGATTACAATTTCTATGTATTTTTTTATAAATAAGCATATTATTTTTACAAATATAATTTTGGTGGAATTATTGTAAATCTCGATAAATGCATATATTCTTATTTGATATGAGCCACATCGACTATACGTCAAACTACCCTTTCCTTAAATGAATTTATGTGAATACATTATACTCGACATAAAGTAATATATAGCCGAAGTAAGTCCGAAAAAAGTGGTAACTTTACTTTTATAAAGTATGCAGTGAACCACAATTTTCCGTTACGTGTCGAAATTCGTTTGCATGTAATTCGTAATAGAAATAAAAAACACAAATTTGATATATTTTAATGATTTAAATATATATTCAACGAAATAATATTATATTATAATATAATTTTACATATCTTGATTTGCGATTTTAAAAGGCCCCATCACCAGAAGTACAAAAATCCTCCAGCTAACGGTTCCGACTAATGCTATATATCCTTTTTATGTTCTTCAGGTATCTGGAGTTCATACATTATCATTCCCAGATAATGTACCCAATATATACGAACATATGGAGCACATAAAATTCAAGGTTGAGTTCAAGTTCACATCTTAATAATTTTTCGCAATGCCACAAGACTTATACCAATGTGACAGGGATTTAGCTTCTTTATCTTAATTTGAAGAGATATGTATAAAAATAAATATACTTCTTGGTTAGAACGAAAACTAGAAAATTAAGAAATACAAATGACAATACATATTGCACCACACATAATCTGCTAATTAAAATTTACAAAATACTTATCAAACGCTGTCTTTAAAATGTTGTTTATTGTTACGTTACCGTCGTGTGAAGAGAAAGTCTCTATGTATTAGTTATTTAATAAAAGCAAAAATATGTTATATTCTGCACAGACTCGATAGTAAGACTACACTAAAGACTCTAGCATAGACCAAAGTAATTATTATTTAATATTAATAATTAATAATATGCAGCTTAAAAAGTAATTGTTTTTTAAGTATATTTATATAATAATAGTATTTTATCTCATTTCCTGATGAACTGAACTTTCGGAAAAGCGCTCACTATTTCAGCATTACAATAGTACAAAACTTTTTATATCTGGATATTTTCGTTACTTAGTATGAAATCTGTAAAAAATAGAATACTTACAAGTGACACTACCCAAGTGACAGACGTCAATTTTTCTGAAATTTGTATATTGTAGTACATGGAAAATTGAGAGACACGTTTATTTTTATCGGCGGTAAAACGTTTTTAGGGGGTGAAACAGCCCCTTTAACAAAGGAGGTAAAATAGAAAATTTGCGATATCTTTAAGACTAGTGAAGCGTAGTAGGGGGATTGTTTCTCCCCCTAAAAACGTTTTATCGCCGATAAAAAAAATACGTATCTCTTAGTTTTCCATGTACTACAACATATCCAAATTTCAGAAAAATCGGCGTGTGTCACTTGGGTAGTGTTACTTGTTAGTATTTTACTTGTGGCTTTATAATAATGTGCGGAAATAAATGAACATAAGGTGCAAACATAGTTTCTAAGCTTTACTCCTGAAAACAAGTCTTGAAAGCTATAAAAATCATCATTTTAAGAAATTAATTCAGAAGTGTTTTCATTATATTAGAAAATTATTAACAGTATGTACGTTGTATTGTAAAGTGTTGTTACATGAGATTAATTAATAAAATAAGGATCCAAGATGAAGATGTTGCAGTAAAGTGAGTGGGAGAATATGGCACAATATGAAGGTTAAATGTTGACGCGAAATGGCCATAATAGTTTGAGGCATAGTTCTCCTTTGATAATAGGTACAGTTGGAGAGCGATGGACAGAGATACGCAGTAAAGGTGACAAAGTTTGAAGTAGTAATGGAAGGTTCCTAATGGAAGGCATATATGTGGGTATATTAGTTATAATTATGGGTATATCAGCTATGATATAACTGATCTACCTATACATATGCCAGGAACCTTTTATTATTTCTTTCAGTGTGGGACTTCTGATGAGGATGAGATGCAGCCTGACGAGAAGGAATTGTGAACATAGACATATCTGCTCTATACATAATATAATTATTAAGTTCCACCATATCATTCGGGGTAACTTCGTTTAGCCAAGAGTCAGAGACACAGATGACGTGATAGAATGTTGATGAAAAGAATAAGTTAATAAGAATTTAGGTTGCATAAATGGAGATATTCCGAAGATGATTTAGAAATCGCATAAGGTAAAAATTCAACTTTATCCTTTTGAACATACATACCGGACATATCTAAGGTATTACTTATTTCAAATCGCGATTGTCTTGAAGAAGAGATAGTGATGGCAGCTGAAGACACATTGGTGATATAGGGAGTCATATGTCCTGGTGAGTTGGAAATTTCTAGAAGTTGCCGTTGCTGATTCTTAGATAGCCAGGACGCGGTTAAACACAGTTTCTAAGTCTATTTAAACATTATTGACCACTATAAGATAAGAAAATACACTCCTTTTTCAAATCAATTTTTTCTTCCCTACAATTTATTTTCTTTTTATCATCTACCTCAGATTTTATGCGAAAAAAGAAAAATGAGCAAAAATATGTACACCACTTACAGCAGTAATGATTTCACTTTAAAAAACTCGCTGGTGAAAATGCCTGCCATCTTCAATAGGTACCCCTCCTCTAACCAGGAAGCTTTATCGTAAGATATAATTCTTAAAGCTCTGGCGTGCTTTTCGCGTCCCAGCGTAGGTGGCCCATTATGGCATTTATAGCACTTAGCCAACCGTTTACACTCGATGCATTCCCAATGGGCTCGACCATGGCATCGAATACTAATGACGCATTTAAACTCAAAAGTTTTATAAAAATCTCTAACGCTCGTTGTGTTCCCCGGATGTATAATCCCGACGTTAAGTATGCTTTGAATATTCTCTAAATTTTAAACGGAGCCTCTCGAAGCGAACGTTTTTATTGACCAACTCATTTATGGTTAGAAATATCATGAAACTTTTCCAACGAAAGAGGAGTCTCTGAACTTCAGTGGAAAAATATTTTAGTTTATACAAAACATTTTGAACCGTGTTGATATTAGACGATTTTTAGCAAATATTTTAGATGCAACAGTCTATACTTGCATATATATTTCATGTTTTTCGTCTATATATTCAGCGATTTTTACTATTTTTTGACTTTAAATATATACCATGAATTTGTAAATTCTAATTGTCAACATTCATTAAATACATTATTATCAGAATTTGATGAAATAATAATCGCAGAGGATGCAGGAAATAGTCAAATTTCAAACCAATAATTTACGTGGGCATTTAAATTATTTCATATGAAATCCAAAGGTTCAGTAAATTGAAAATCACACCTCGGCGGTACGAATTAATCAGTTCATTTAGGTATAAATCGGTAAATGCGTTCGAGACAAAAACTGCGTCAGACTTGTGGTGAGCGTTGGCGTGATGCGTCCGGTTGCCAAAAATGCGAGAGCGCTTTAACCCAGAAAGCCCTGATATAATCTATGTTGTCCTTCTATTTTAACACGCGCAAGAATATTTATGTTATTTAAGTAGGCCCGGACAAGTTATTTACGGATTACCGAAAATTCCTAATATGCGGATTACTAAACGCAACCGTAATATGAATTTGAATGTTTAAGAGTGATTTTCACATTTTTAGATGTCGATATGACTTTTTTGTAAATCTTAAATACTTCTATAAAGCGGGAAATAGTTAAGAATTACTTTTAAGTAGTAGAATATGAAGATAATAATTTATTAGTAACATTTAATTATGTTTTATGAATATCCTATCTCTTATTATTTAAAGGATTCGAATTGATCCCAGAAGTGTCTTAATACATTTATTTCTTTGACCTCTCTTTGAAACCTCTTTTAAGATAATACTTTCATTAGCAAGTCAATACGAGCATAGACTCAGCAAAGACTTCCGAACAACGTTTTTGAAAGAGCTTTTATTTAATTATTTTTTATTTTGTTGATATGAACAATAATGATATATACCTTAAAAAATGGCAATATATCAATAATAATATATTTACTTATACCCTACTTAACAGCACTGTTAATTGATTGAAATTCAATGTAATATAATTATATGAGTATATCGATTGGCGATGAAACCTACTACTCTACTTCTCTTCACTAATTTTCTTAGTTCCTTAACCCATCGTTAACGAGAACGGGACTAAAATGTCTGACATCATTATCCGCAAATTACAGTCCATGTAAAGAATCGGGATTGCCAATCGGAAACAGGACAACGCTTTTGTATATCCAATTATGCCGCTGTGATGACTAACGGCACGTGGACTTTCTATAAGGGGCATTTGTCATTTCAGCAGACAATCGACAAATCATCTCAACGAAATAACCCCTAAGGACCTCCTCGCTCCCAAAAGCATCTTCTTCGATATAGCATGAAGTTGTTGTAAATCGTACGAGTGTCGTCACCATTCTTGTATTTTGGTGTGCTGATTGCCTCTCGGGGGAGTCACTTCCTCGACGACTTTGATTCAGGGGCAAAGAACTCATTCCTCAAGCTCCAACACAAACAAAAAAATAAGAAATAGTTTTCCTCGGTATTCGCGGACACGAGCTTCAATGCCTTGAATGCGTCCAGATGAAGTGAATCTTTTCTACTGTGTCAATTAATAATGTAAGAAGTTAATCATATTTTCGTCAGACTATTATTATTTATTCGTTACTATTGTATCTTAGCAATGTGTCAATCACTATTGTCAAATAAGAAAATCTTTCATAAAATTCTGCAGAGAAAACATGTACAGATTTTTGTAAGAATGATCAATACATTTATTTAAAAGCTTTTTTAGTTTTCAATTATTTTCACAACTTTATCCACAACTTATTTAAATAAGGCAAAAGATGTTAAGAGATTGAACGGTGAATATTCCATTTTTAACGATTGTACTGAAAATATTGTCATTTGTATCAATGTAGAAATCTGCCCAGTTTCCTTATACAATTACCTTAACTCATTTTCTACACTGTAAAACACATCCAAAATGCTTTCGTTACATGTACATTAATTAATCATATTCTGTATCTATATATACATAATATATTAGAAAAATTAATGTACTGCACAATGAATGTATATGAAATTTCGACACAACATACGACTTTTCAACCTACAATCATTTTAATCCAAACATTTCATCATATGATCATTTCAACACGAATAAAAAATAACGTATTTAAATAAAATAATTGAAAATAACAATTATATATTATACCCGCAAAATAATACAAAAATCTAACCTGACTTAACTTAACCTAACCTAACCTAACCTAACTAAATCCATTTTGTTAAAATGTTTAATAAATAATGTCGAAGCGGTCATTTGTGGAAAAATGTTATGATGAAATGTTTATAATGAAGTTATCTTGTGATGAAAACATACTTGTGTTGAAAAGTTATGTGTTGAATACTCGTGTAACCATTTTTAATAAGAGGTGGTAGTAAGTTACATATTTCCACTTAAAAAATTATAAAAAAAAAATAGAAAGATTTGTTGAAAACGTAAATCACGCAGAAATAAGATATTATTTGTAATAGATAAGACATGAACAGGCTGTTCTACAATCTTGAATAGTTAGGAAACATATTATATATAAACGTATAATATATTAATTACTATCTGGAGGCAGGTGACGGTAACAATTAATGGGGTAATTATCACGTAGCATTTTTTTGTTTTTCATGGCGGAAAATTATACTTTTTATTATTCCTTCGTTTATTTAAACTATTTTTAGACAATTATACAATCTACAAAAAAACGTAATAGTAAACAATACCAATTTTATTAAGTGCTGCAATTTTTTGTAACATATATGTGGAAAATACCCAAATATGATTCTCAGTAATTTGATAATACTTAAGCGTGAACATAAATTTGTAAGCCGCTTTTCATTATCGGTCTTAAGATAATAAATAAAAATATTCGGTTTATCCCCTATTTTCAGTAATTGCAACCATAATGTACAATTACTTCTAATTACGTAAATAATTCAATCTTTTCCGGGTAATTTTTCTTTTTGCATAATGCAAGTTTTCTATCGTATATTTTGTGTAAATATATTTTTAAAATAATTGTTTCAAGTAAAATAATTACCATTACACAATAACACGATTTGATAGTTTTCCTTTAAAATATGTCAAATTTCGACTTTTCGAAAAAAGTCCGCAATTTAAACGAAAGTTAATAAGTTGGACAGCTTTCAAAACTGCATTTCTCTGTATTACTATTTACAATGTAAGGTGATTAAAAAATTACGAATGCAAAAAATTAATGTGAAAAATTGTCGTCATTTTTTCGTTAAAAAGATAAGTGTGACTTTCATATTGCTTACTATACAGCTTCGTAGTCAGTAATTTTTTTCGCTGTAACTAATGAGAAATAATTTACGTTAGTGATTTGTAAGCAGTGCATTTTCTGTCAAGCTGCGTTTGTGATAACATCGTTGTGAACATATTTGTATAAAGTGCATCGACGAAAAGCAATTATTTATTTTGCTAACAGCCAATTGAATTGTTAACTTGATTGAAGGGTAGTTTGCAGATAAAATAATCATTTCAATCGTGCAACAAAGAGAAAATTTATAAATCTTTTTAAACAAATTTAATATTTGACTACGTGTCCTGGTTTCTTATTATTGATATTATTTTGCAGAATTACCAATAGTTTTATTACAAATATATTGTATTGTATATAAATATTAAAAAAAGTGATTGAAATTGAAAAAAGATATTTTTAATGTATTTAATAGCTACTTACTCCGTTACGGATTCTAAAGGTAATCAACTACATTTTATTTTGTATTAAAAACTTTAGACGTAGAAACAATAAATAACAGTTGATCGATAATTTGAAAGACACATTTATATTATCTCTTCTAACTCTTTCAAAATTCCTATCTAGTAAATAAAATTTAATAACAGTAATTGTGATATGTAGTGACTTATCACCGCAGTGTTACATAAAGGTAAACACGAAGAATTGTGTTCAGCGTATAACGTACAGATCGTTATAAATTATAATAGCTATTGTGAATATTTTATTGTTACGAAAGCCCAAAATTAATACTAAATTATATTACTATTTTTTAAATTATTATATTCAGCAATTGTTTAATTTCTTTTTTGTATTTCCTTTATTATCGCAAATAAAATATTTGTTATACTTTCAAAATATCTGAATGAATGAGATCTAGTTTACTCATTCACGTGTCAGTCAAATTTATCAAGTAGAGAATTTGGTATACATAATGCATTCATCAGTGGAATGTGCGATAAGTTCAATTTAATAATTGTATATATACTTGACATACACAGATGAACTTAATGTAAAACTGTAAAAATGAACATAATTATATTAGAGGAGTCCTAATTAAATTTTTTCGTTTAGAGAGTTAGAACATGCGCATTGTTCGGTCTTTAACCTCGTTGAGTCATGCGCAGCAATCGCATTACTTACAAATCATTAGTGGGAAAAGCAAACGTACTTTCTGTGAAAAAAAAACTGTGAACGCAGCCATCAGGTAAATTTAATTGTCGAACATATACCATTTAAATTTTACGCTTTCGAAAACAAAATGAATTTCGTAAATGAAATAGCGATCGAACTTTTACCAAACATTAAAAGCGTTAGTATTGTAAATGACGAGTCTGTTTCTTTATTTCATTGTTTTGTTTAATATTAGATCTGAATAATTTTTTTTGTCAATAATTTTATAATACTTTATTTATTAAGGACGTTTTTATTGTAATAAATGAAGGGAAGAGGAATATTTCGATTTTGTAATAAGTTGAGTTAAGTAATTTTATAATTGTACATTAAACAATAACTTTTCATTAAAGTCTCTTGTGCGTTGAATTTTTTGAAAAATCTCAATTCATTTTAAGAGACATTACAAAATAGACGCATCGTAATTATATCAGTACGTTTTCTGGAGAGTAAAAAGTGACGAATTCAGTAAATCAATTAAAATCGTTTGAGAAAACAAACCATCAGTAGTTATTCACAAATATGTCCATCGGTTAGATGGTATTCCGATAAAAATGTGATCACGAAAGAGTTGAATCAGGGTCCCCCGTCATAGTTAATTCACACGCTAAATCTGTATTTATTAGCGTCAACTATAATTATAAATATAATATAAGGTGCAGTGTTTAGTTCGCACCACATGCTCAATTAAACGATAAGTTTTAATATTTCTAAACATTTATTTAAATACTCTGGGCAGTTCTTCCAAGAATGGCATTCACCCGTCAAACGAATTTATAAAAACCAACATTTGGAATTAGAATTTTGTAGAACAGCTAATATCATAGTTGAAACGTCAAATTAGATCTACTCCCCGTGCTACCAAAACTGCATCCAACTTACTTATTCGCAATATAATCGTTGTATTGGATCAAGGTCTCAGTAAAGTTTTTTAGTTATGTTTTTGTTATCAAAATTCAACTAAAAAATCACAGAATAGATATAAACTCATCATTAACTCAAGCATATTTTTTTTGCTACTTGAATATTGATCGGGTTCTGATCCCGCAGTCGCAATAAGTAATGTCTTACTCGTTATGCCTGATCTTACCATGAATATCATTCTGCAAAGTATGTTTTATTAGGAGTTTGTGAGTGAGACCTGATACCTCATAACCTGATCAGCATCCCACAATACATGCCTTATTAGGGGATCGGTATTAAGGCCTGGTCAATGAACTGCTACGTGATAATTATTGGCTAATGTTGGTATCATAGTTTAAGTTACAATTAAATTAAATAATTTTAAATCAATTATTTATTTAATTACCTTGCTTTAATTTTCAAGAATTTTATCCAGACCTGAAAGATACGTAAGGCCATATATCAGGGGACCTAGTCATGCCCTCATTACATCAAACATTACAGTCTCCTCATCAGGCTCATACGTAACCGGGAAATCTGATCAGGGCTTGATCAGGGCCGTATCACAATTTCAACTCCGGAATGTTTCGATTCATCTAATTTCAAATAAAATAGAGTTACAAAGACCAGGAAATGAATGTGATGGCATAATTTATACATAATTAATTCATCCTAAAATTTCTATTATTCTTCGACATTTCCCTGATTTGAAACTCTCTATCATTTCATAGATTTTTAAGGATTTTCGTGATAATAGCACATCTATATATACTCAAAATATATTCAATTCTGAGAGACGGATGAATATTATCAATTAAAATATGACTCATATTACGTGCCGAGCACGTAAAAGGAACGAGACTGGAATTTGAGATTTTGTCCGGTAATTCCCCCCGCAAACAGGAGCGCAGCTCTCTCGCAATGGGATGGAATCGCGTTACGGTCAAATGGAGTTTCCTCGCAGCGTCTGTGAGTCAAGTTCAAGGTCAGGGTTGAGAGAATATCGTTTCATCTTTGTCGGTCGGCGCACTTGGTCTTTCTTATTGCTTTTTTTTTTGGTCGACGCTATCTCTGCGATTTTCCGCTCGGGAGTCACTGTCGGGAAATTGAGAGTTACAGCCGACACTCGAGTCGCGTGAAACTCAACGAGCACACGACACGTGAGCCGGGGAAAGCATAAAAAACGCTCGTAACTTCTCGTTGGATTCTATCAGGACCAGCAACGGGTCGACCGGAAAGCGTATTTAGCAGTAAATATTTATCAACTGGTCCGATGGAATGCGGATCCCGCAGAATTTTCCTTTCGAATTACTCGAATGTCCACTTTACTCCTCGTTTCGGTCGGTCAGAACGATCCCCTGACCGAAATTTTGGGGGAGAAAGATTTACGTTGCCGATATTAAGGGCGTCAAAAAAAACCGTTCAGTATATTGCAAACATGAGTGTCCGCGGGTAATATACTCGAGCCATCCTTTTTTTCATATTATTTTGATATATTTTTGTAGGTGTCTTATTCTAGGTGTGAAATTATGAACGCACGGCTAGGTTTCATGAGGTATGATATTCATTGCAATTATGGCTGAGAATAAAATTTACGGCATTTAAAGAAATATTCGACATTTCATATTTGCATACAGTATAAAATATAAACTGCATATATCGGTTAAAAAAAAAAGAAAAAAATAAAAGAAAAAAAAGAATATAAAAAAAAGAAATGAACAAAAAACATCTGTACAAAGTCACATTATGAAGAATTTCATTGTTTGTGAAAAAATAAATTAAGCCAGACAGGTCTGCTTTAGTTTTGTTAATTCTATTCATAACATATAAAAAAATTGTTTGGAAAAAAAAACGAGTATACTTTGAAACACCCATTATGTTCAGTGTTAACAAAAGCAGAACCGAGTAGTTATGTTAAATTCCTCTGTTCCTACGGATAGACGTAGTTTTTATTACAATTAGTATGTTAAATTTATGTTAGTCATTCATAAATTCATATTTATAAAAGATGAAAATATGAAAAAAATCATTTCTTCCAGTTAACCTCAATGGAACTTAAAAAAACTGCATAAATTGAAATGCTTTCATGAAATATGAGATTTACGAAAATATTATTAAGAAAATAAAACTTTCAGCGTGAAAATTCAACGAGGAGACTGAATAGTATCTATCGTTGTAATTTTTATTTAATGAGAAATCTTTTCAAATCTGATAACATATCCTAGATAGTTGATACGACTGCACTTTTTACGAGGTGCCCAGTTGGTATGTTAGTACGAATGTCTGCAAGTGAAGCAAAAATCGGAGGATTACCTGTGGGGTTAAACGGGTACCTAAGGGATTGTAGATAAAAGTCAAAAGATCGTAAGTTCCATCGTGGAACGAAAATTCCCTGAACGAATGTGAAGTTAAAGTCGAACAATTTCCTAAAAAAGTACTTTCAATAGGAAAAATGCCTGCAATTCATTTCTTTTATTTGGAGAGAGAATAAATTATGGACTGATTCTGGTAAACGTCAATAGAAAACGTAAGAAAAGTATGATTTTAGCAGAAAATAGTCGATTGTTTCTATTAACGAAAATTAACCAATAGAATTTATCGTGTAAAGTTTTATTGATGCTTCTTAATCTTGAATATACATATTTTTTATTATTTCAGAACGCAAACTTAGTAAACTAAAAATAAGTATAAGAAACAATAGTAGTTCTTAGTATTATTTTATATAGTTAGTTATAATTTTGTTATTGTAGTAATCCATTAATTACATATTTAGCGATTTATTAAACGATCAGATATAATAAAACAAATAAGGACATTCATAATTCTTGTAATCGTGTTATTTGTGAAATGCACTTTAAAGTAATCTTGCATTAAATTATTTTTATACAATAGAACTAAGAGAAATAATTCTTTAGTAACTTATATAAATATTTGCAGTCGTATTGGTATTGTTTATTATAGCGTGTAATATTTCTGCACAGTGTTTAAAATAATTAACTTTCCAGACAATTTGGTTTCGATTGGAACGTATTAGTAATACATTGTTCATACCTACTTCAATGATTGTTAATATTATGTTTCGGTATATATTTCATTTTTGAGATTGGGGGAAAAGTCACATACATAGATATTCAATGATTTAATCAATTAGGAATATTTTTATGCGCTTGCGCCAATTTTATCCGAGTAAACTAATTCATGAATCAACATTTCCAAAGCTTCGTCATTCAATTTAAGGCAAATTGAGGTTATGAAAACATTTCCAATGAGTTATTTAACATTAGATAACCCTTTAATAATCTAAAATTTCAAATAATTTCAGCACTTTTACGCTGAAAGTGGAACATTTAAATCTTTATATTTTAAATAGAACTTTGACAGGTTTATTAGAATTGAGTTTCGTTAGAACAGTATTCGTAATAAAAAGACATTTCCACGTGATTAAATAAAAAATTTTCGTTTTATTTCGAATTCAGTATAATTTGGAGATTTCCAATTTTTAAGTTTTTTTCCCCAATATTCTATGAACAAAAAATATTTAGTAATTTGTAATTACTTCGATGCCATGTAATAATTTGGTATAGCCAATAGTATTAATAATTTCGTTCATAGCGGCGATATTTGCATTTATAATTAGATCCGTAATGAACTCTGTTAACCGTGAAATTGCTTTATTTTGCAGGCCTGCACTTGCGGAGCATCGAGGAACCGAGAATGACGGCGGAAACGGCAGCACCATGTGTACAGGGTGTGCAGGGTGTCACGACGGGGCAGGGAACCTTGCAGCAGATGCAAGATTCAAAAAATTCCGGCGGTTATTACTCATCCACCTCCGTGACTTATGACCCGGAGTTTGCCCGCATGGAGGCATGGCTCGACGAACATCCAGATTTCGTCAATGACTATTTCCTTAGGTAATCATTGCTTTTTCAAAATCACCTAATTTTTGTTCTTATCTTAATCTGAACCAGCGAAAAACTAATTGACAGTTCATAGTCGCTAATTCACAAAGCGTATTTACGATCGCTGTGCATCAGCCGTTAGGCACTGATTTCAACAGCGAACTCTTCTAAATTGGCTGGAAAATCATTGAAATGAAATCACATTTCTGCCACTTCAAAACAATCCTATTTACTGATTGATCCAGTGAATTTGACTGAAACCAGTGGAATGATATCACGTGCATTTCGCTGGAATATAGTGTTTACTGATAGATTAGGCCAATTTCACTAAAATCACTGGAATCAAACCGTATGGTTTTTGCCGGTAATCAGTGGTTTTCACTGGAAAAATTCCTTACATTTCTGAATATTAAATAATAAAACCGAATTTCGAGATCTGGCTGTTGAAATGTAACTGCTAACTTCCGTGTTATATATGGTAAAATCATCTATTTCAAGAAAATGAAATTTATATGGTGCAAATATAACTTTGTACACTCCCTTCAAACTATAAAGTAGCACCTGCATGCAAATTTAAATGTTATAAAAATGGTTAAAAACGAACAATTACGATAAACGTTAGATACATACCTGAAACGGATCGCTATTATTAAATTTTTCGGTGGCATCTCCAGTATCTAGAATTTCATGCTTGCATGGGCAACTTGTGGAACTCAAATGCGATTATGAAAACGCAAAAAACAACACAGAACAGTTATTTACATTCCGCTTATAAAAACTTCTTAGACCAGAAAAACCTGCGCAAATTCGAGGAATAAAGTTCTTGCAGTCTTAAAATCTACTTTATTGAATTTGTATATTGATGTTCTATTTTATGAAGGATGAAAAGCAAATCACTGGTTATATTCAGTGATGGGTGTTAAAAGAATATACAACTGAAGAACCAGTGAAATAGTGGGCATGAGGGTTGAATTCTGCAGGAGTTTCAGTACATACAATATTTCGACTTGTTAAATAGTAAAATCATCCAGTTAAACAGTGAAATTGACTGATTTAATAGCAAAAATTGTTTTTGCTGATGCAGTTGGCGAAATTTTCACTGATTCAGATTAAGAGAGTAGTTTATAAATACTTTAAAACCCTTTAATTTCGATGAATGTCATCAATATTAATCTTGACAGTCGTGGTTTGTAATATTATCGTGCAAACCAAAGGTCCTAACTATGTACATAAAATTGTCGCGATATTGTTTCGAAAATACTCATTTCAAGAAAAAATTTAAAACTTCACGAGACTTAATATACCGATTTTTATCGCATTCAAAATCTGAATCAAATTTAAAATATGCACTTGCCGCATTATCCTCTTACTGAAAGTCTCTTGAAAATTTGGCTTACTATGAAATACATTTTCTACTTTTGTCACGTATAATCTTCATTAGAATTTTTTGACAATATATAATTTTGTTAAATTCTGAAAGAAATTAAATTATTACTGTACGAACGGATAAGTTATTTGCAATTCACCATAATTAAAGGAAGTTATGTATGACTTATAATATAACGAAAACATCATTTATCGACAAAACTGGTATATAAAGATGTTATTATTTACTAATAACAAATTATATTTATATAAAATGCCGAACGCAGTTAATTCCATCTTCACAGAGTATCAGCCACGAGTTATATAATTAACTTTTAATAAATCACTGATTTTACTTATGGGGTTATGTTCGTGAGTGCCATTTTGCGAAATTACTAATAATAAAAGCGCCCGCCTTCTTGTAAATTACACGGCGAATGAATAACATTTTTATGTTTCAAATGTGCACAATTACTTGTAAAACAATTTTGTTTTTGTAATCAGTTATCTTACGTAGGGATACAAGAATTCTATGAAAATCGTGGTGTCCATGATCATTATGTTAAAATAATCAACGCTTGTAAGAAATTTCTTTAGTGTTGGGCGCTAAATCAATTGCAAATTTTACATAAAACACTCCGATGTAGTTGTGTGTAAATATATGAAATTTCAGAGTTTCAGTAGAAATAAGCGAACCTCCGGAATAAATATAGATCACTTTTATTTACAATTATATATATCGGTTAGCATGAGTTTTACTTTCGCATTTGTAACGTGTCGGTTATTTTTTTCAAAATATTCTGTAAAATATAAAAATTTAGATGAATTTTATTTTAAACACGCACACACACACACATATACATATGATCACATTTTCCAACATCTGATAGATTTGAAATAAATTATAAAAAAGTTTATTCTAATATATTTTTTTTATAAATTGGTACTGTTTATGTATCTTTGCGGTTAATTAAACATTCTTTACGCTATATTATCTAAATCATATATTAGTTTTTCTATTTATATATAATAAATTATATATACAAAATTATTAATGAAGGCTACAATTTTAAATTCTTTTTAATTTTTTAAGTAACTTGTACATATCTGCTACTAATGGTGAATCTTTAATTATTTCACAGTAGTACAAACTGTTGTAGAAAATATTAGTTTTTATCTCTACCAGTTATTCTTCACGTTTTAGAAAAATTCGTAATTACTCATTTTGAACGCCAGTGATTTCGAAACGTGTAAAATAATTCTTCAAGTATGATGAATTTCCAAAACATATTTACTAGATAGATTAGTAAAAGAGACGAATCACTACAGACGTCGGGGTAAACACGCTAAAGAAACAAAACTGTCGGAAAACACCAAGAAAGAAATAAAAAGGGATAGGTCATAAAACCCTCTATGACGCAAAGGGTTAAGAGATACTTGGAGTTATCTCCTATGATACGTTTTACGGTTTTTTTATCGTTAATAATATACGTTAATTTAATTTTATACTGCACTATGATAATCTAAAAGGCAAAGGAATTACATTCGTTTGTAATTTGTTATAAAGCTAAAGATTATAAATTTGAAGATTATAAACGAACTCACATACTTAAAATAATCAAACTATTGGAATTTTATTTTTTTTCTGTACGTATAAATATAAAATAATATGATTAATAATACTGAATTAAATAATCATTTACACAATGTTAAGTAGAGTATCAATTTCTACTCTCTCAACTTGAATTAATCAAAAACTACTTATCTACAGCGAAAAGTGGGTTACTATTAATTAGTTTTTTACTGACAAATAGTGTGAAAATATTAATTCATTAGTAAAATTCGACTAGTGTACAAGCAAATGTTGACTTTTTTAGTTTAGTAATAAATTAGTAAAGTTTAACATTTTATAAGGTTTAACAGAAGGTAATAAGGTTTAAAAAATCTCTACAATCAGAGAATGTTTAATGGAAATTTAACCACTAGATTTTTTTAACATTATGACATAATTCGACTGAATATATGACATTTTCATATACTTATTATGATTTTGAGAGAAAATAGATTAATAGAATGAAAAGGTAGATTATGTGATTTTGTTTTTAAATGCATTGACTTTTCCGTGCCGGCTACACTATTGCATGCGACCAAACATTAAAATGACGTAACTGGCGCCACCTCGGTCAAAGAGCGTGTACTCTTTTCACAAAAACTTCGATTTCCCGTGATTCGATACGAATAGAGGATTTTATGTTAAATTATTTTTCACTTTAAAACTAGTCTTAGAATTTAAATTTAAAAATGGAGAGAAAAATAACCCTGAGGCCATTCGTCAATTTTTTACATTTTTTGCGTTCTAACGTCTTCAGTAGTTCAAGTGCGTAATGCTAATGACAAGGGGAAATTTTGTATATTGAATGATTGTCGAGGAAAATTCGATTAATTTGATAATTATAGGCACTTTTAATTTTTCCGGGTATCCTTTTCTAGTAAAAACTGTACATAATCCATTAAGCGTTTCCTCTGCGTCACTCATTCGCTTACATTTACGCAATCGAGCATATAAATACAATTTGCTAAACTGTATTAAAATAATTATCTACAAGTAATTAAGCAGTAGAAAATAATGGACATTACCGAGAATATATAGAATTTTATATGTGCGAAATTGTACCGAAGTTAAAACATTCATTTCTCAGTAAAATACATTTTTATTTGAAACATTGTTGACATTATAAAGACATGTATTTATAAAATGTATTTTTGAAAGCCTTTTTAACAAATTATTAAAATAGACGATGAATCGCATTGAAATAACGTCACATTGTAAACATTTTAAACGTTCTACTTTTTGTATTTACAAACCCTTTTCTGTAGTTATTTAATGGAAAATAAAAAGTTACAAAGGGCAATATATATTTATTTATGATATACGCTTGAATAACGACAGTTTTGAAAGCTAACAAACCTAAAAAATATCCGTAGAGTTTATTTTAGATATTTAATAAAACGTTTATTGTTTTTACGTATATGCAAACATGAATTTTTCATGGAGTTCGAAACGATGCATATGAGTTTTAAAAAATTTAATACATGTTGTAATACTGTTATCAGACTACTATTGGGATATTCATATGCACGATTTATTTCAATATTTAACTGACGTGTAATATACAATATTTATGAATATTTAAATATTACACAGCAACTGGAGGTATACACATTATGATAATTTAGAATAACGTTTGGTATTATTAATTTGTACGACTAATTTCGCATAGTGTATATAATATAATAGAGAGAGAGAGAAAGAAAGAGAGAGAGAGAGAACAAAAATATATTTTATTAATTGTTTAAAATAAAAGCCATTAAAAGAAATATCATGTCAATTTGAAAAGCTCTACATTTTACTATTAGTAAAATTTCTGTACTGTGTACTAGTTTTTACTATTCACAGTGAAATATCATTTGAAGTTACTTCACGATCTTAGCTGTTGTTACCTAGTGCGTAAAAAACTCTTTCTTGGCAATTTTTAATTGAGAATTGTTGCATATACAATTACTGTTTTTCAAATGTTTTCCGATTATTGATATACTTCTTTTTTTCTTGCCTTTTTGTTCTAAATGTGCGTCAAATTTTATCCAGCAACTTTTACATATATTCATTGTTTTATGAAAAAGTTTCAGCGTTTTTCTTTTAATTAAAGCAGCTGATTCAAATTCAGATACAAATATGTAGAAAAATACTCGTATTATGATGGAAAAAATAAGTTCTTTTATATTATATGTTCAGTATAGCATAGGTTGCATATAGAATGGCGTCGGTAATTTTTAACAATTTGATATCCATTTTTTACAAAAATAGGGTACACTTCATGTTTATAGTATAATTTCTGACAAGGTTCTTATAAAAATCTAGTTAATGAATTTGAAAATATTCGCGGCTTAGGGGCCATCCATAAACTACCTTTTTTGACATTCTTGACCCTTACCCCCCCCCCCCTCCTCCGTAGACAGTAAAAAACAAGACATGTAAAAAAACAGATACCCATTGTCAGGGAGGCTGCACATAAAAAACCCGACAAATCACAAAACAGACGCTTCAAAAACCCGTCATTTAAAAAAACAGACATTCAAAAACCAGACATTTCAAAAACCAGATATTTAAAAAAACAGACATTTAAAAACAAGACATGTAAAAAAACAGACATTTAAAAACAAGACATGTAAAAAAACGGATACCCTCCCTGACAATGGGTGCACCTCAAAAATCCGACAAATCACAAAACAGATACTTCAAAAACCAGACATTTCAAAAAACATAAATTAAAAAGTCAGACATTTAAAAAAAACGAGATTAAAAACAAAAAATACGGCCATCTCCGATTGGTGTGTTCACTGCATAAAAAAGTTATCTCCGGTCGCCGCTTTTGAGGTTTCACTGGAAGGTCATTTCAAGGTCAAATGTTTGGTTTTGAACGTCTATAATTTGAAATATCTGGTTTTTGAATGTCGTGTTTTTGAGGTGCACCCACATTATGCAATCATATTTTTAGATGTTTGATTCCAGTTGAGTGGGAAAATATCAATGTAATTTTGAATTTTTCAGGAAAGTCACACGACAAACTGTGGATATGTGGTTAGTATCTCATGCCACTCCAACGTCGGCAACGGGCAGTTGTATGGAACTTTCAAGTTTGACCCACGTCAGTGGTACCGGGGCGTCTAGTCGAGGTGGTTCCGGAGGTTCCGGTGCCACGACACCGGTCCGAAAGATTTCCGCTCACGAATTTGAACGCGGAGGTCTCTTGAAACCAATTGTCAACACTATTGATGGTACGCCGACATTTCTCAGCGTCTCATCAAATGAGAACAACCAATCCGAAAACCAGCAACCGTGTCAACAGTCGGTCGGCCGAACTCAAAGAAGATCTCGCCACGAGCTTCGTCGCCTCGACGAAAAAGATTTAATTTTCGAGCTGGTAGGTTTTTTCGAAAATTTTAAATCAGAATTAATAAATTGTAACCAAGTAATACAAAATCATGTAAATTGAAAAAGTTTCATTGATTTCTTCTGATAATGACAGGATTGACTTGCAGCAGTCATTCTTTCACTTTGTCGGGGGTTTATTGTACATAAAAAAATTTATCTCACAATGAACATTTTTTTCAGATAAAAATGAAATTTATATTATCGTACTTAGATTCTATAAAAATAAAAATCAAATTATATGATTAATTTTGATTTTATAAAAACAAGAAACTTTTAATTCGAGTGTTTGAATATCTACATCACTAGATTAATTGGTAGAAAGTTACATGCAAGTAATCATTTACGCACTGTTTTTGAAATTTATTACAATATTCTTATTAAATGTTCCAATTAAAGCGATTAGCAGTCATGAGTGGCAATTAGCAATTTTCTAAAAAGTTATAATCTTAAACATTTAGTTTATTGCAAGTTAAATATGAGCAAGTGAAGTTAATATAACTGGTATACACTATTACATTGTAGAAGTGACTTAAATTATTACCAGCAGTTTCGATACGTGATAAGAATTTTCAGTTAATTTTGCAGTAAAAATTTGCTAGATATTCTTCCTGCTACGTGGGCAATAATTAGTAATACATTGGATTAACTAATAAAATATTACGTTATTACATATACATAATTAGTATGTATTGCTTCTAAAATGTATTAGGTAGGTCCGTAATGAAAAATTAGTGAAGTGAAAAGTTGTTATTACAAAGTTAAATACTTAATTATTTACTAACTGCTGCTTTCTTACCGTTATACTTACACGAGAAATGTCCTGGAGATTCCCAAAAGCCCTAATTTTATATTAGCCTTTAGAAATATTACAAAATAAAATTACTTATTTAAATTTTATTTATTTAAATTTTGTTTATTTAAATGTATACTGAGCAATGAAATAAACTGCTATTTAATAAATTTTCACGTCTTTTGAAAAATTAAATAAATAACATTTTAATCGTTTTACAGTCCTCCATCTTAACTGGTGTAAGAACCAGTTCGCTAATAATTTAATTTATTCGCGTTAATTAGTAATGTACAGTGATAATATTTCGTTCGACTATCCGAGGAAAGTAAAATCGAAATACGCGGAATTCATTCTCGCATTTATTATCATAATAATATCGTCTTGACGCACTCGAAACGAGCGTAGAAACACATAATCTCGGGAATAAGAATGAAATTGCGCCACTGGAGAATTGCAAGGAATCCCGCTGTTTTTATCGTCCGACCCTGAATCAAATCCAATTTATTCGTCCCGTGCCACTCTTCGTTCTCCAGGAAATAAAAATCACACTCGGAGGTTCACAATATTCACGCTTCTTCTCCATCTAATTTTTAATATGTCAGAGAGCTAGTTGGGAATATTACTGCAATTACCAGAACGCCAAATTACAATTTATGCGAATATTTTCCAATTTTCTATTATTAACATTCAGAAACCATTAAGAAATTTAAACTGCATCTAATTAATTACTAACTAAATTATCAACAAATTCATTTGAATTGCCTGTCATCAATTTTGATATATTAAAATAATTTAAAATATGTGCCTGTTCAACACAAAAAATATGCTTTTTGTTTAGGTAAAAGACATCTGCAACGAGTTGGACGTGCGGTCTTTGTGCCACAAAATTCTGCAGAATGTCAGCACCCTTCTGAACGCCGATCGGGGTTCTCTTTTTCTGGTGCAAGGGGAAAGAGGTGGCGGCTATATGCCGTCATCACAAAATCACAATGGCACTGGAAACGGCAGAAATGGACGATGTCTAGTATCGAAGCTTTTTGACGTCTGCTCCAGATCGACTCTTTTGGAAATGGAGAAGAAGGATGAGATCAAAATACCCTGGGGTACCGGTATTGTCGGATATGTCGCACAAAGTGGGGAACCTGTCAATATCCCAGACGCCTACGAAGTAAGAATGCAACCGATATAAAATTCTAGTTAATATTTTATTCCATCAGATAATGTCAAGTTTCTTTTTCGCAAGTGTCAACCATTCCAAATACATTTAATTAATTTCACATTCAGTTAACTTATTGTATTAAAACCCTCGCGTTGTGTTCCCTTACTTTTATTCTTAATTCGGAAAATAAAGATAAATTATTCGAAACACGGAAATATATGGAAAAAAACAAATAGGTTTTATCAACAGGGATGGGAACGTCTTAATCTAAATTAAAAAAGGTCCACTTTGGATATATTTTCATTTCGCCATAGCATACTGTATTCTCTTTGATTGTATTCATATTTCAAACTGTCGAATCTTTAAGGAACATCTTCATTTCATAATTTATTTTATGTTCAATTATACAAAGCTATTGGTTATTCGGAATCACTGAAACGGAATCAAGACTTTGAATTATTATATACTATTGGTTTTAATATTATCGATACAAAAGTAAGACCACAGAGATTTTGTTGGGTATTAGTAAGAGTATATTTTAGCCAAAAATTATTATATGGTGTGTTTTTATTTAGTTCAAGACATAATAATAAATTATTGTACACACGTAATGATGACAATGGTTCCTGAAAAATAATTTGTAATAAAACTGGATTACAACGAATGAATGTTCCTGTTGGATTGATAAAATATGCATTTCTTTTTAATATTTGTGATATTTATAAACGTTTTGAAAATATAGACTATCCCAATTGTTCTAAAATATAATAAACTAGGTGTAAAATTATAAGCAAATTTAAAGTATGTTTCATTGCATATATTAGACAATACATTTTTATACATTAATTAGTAACTATCTGAATTGCGTATACATTTATTATCACTAATTTTAACATTTGTCATATTTTATAAGATACATTATAGAAAGTTTCTAAATGTAACATACAACTACAATAGTTTTGAATTCTTTTGTCATCATAATTACTTACGGTTAATCGCGTCTACAATTTTGTACTTACTTAAACCTTAATACATTTATGTTCACTTTTGTCGGATTTGAAATAAATTTCACAAAACTTGATAATACGAACATTTTATGCAATTTTCAAAGGTTACTGACTTTGCATATTACGTCACCATGCGTGACTGTGACGACGCGAAAAAAAGTATAAAACATAAACGTGTTTTTATCTTAATGGGATAAATTATGCAAATTCAAGTATGTTATTTAATTATTAATGCAGATGCAGTAATGCAATGGCTTAGACGACTTTTGAAGAAAAAATTGATATCTTTAAGTTTTAAAACTGTTTTAAAAAATGAAACATTTGCGATAATAAAAAAAGTAACGATAAAAGAACTTCATTAGAAAATGTTTACGGTTTTCGTCTTATAACGTGTTTTTCTAACATTAAATCTGTCTTGTAAAATCATTCATGACACTTTCAATGTTCTAGGATCCGAGATTTAACCGGAAGATCGATGCTTTGACGGGGTACAGAACCAGAGCATTACTTTGTATGCCAATAAAGGATTGTGGCGGTGACGTAATTGGTGTTGCCCAGGTCATTAACAAGGTAGAGGGTGAAGGTCATTTCACTCCTCAGGACGAAAACATCTTTGGAAGTTACCTGCAATTTTGCGGGATTGGCCTAAGAAATGCGCAGCTTTACGAAAAGAGCCTCCTAGAAGTCAAACGAAATCAGGTACAGATTTCTTATGCGGATATATTAAAAAATTCATCTTTGACATTTACGTTTAAAATTTTCCCATATTTAAAAAGTATGCTGTTTTTACTTTATATTACGACACATTCAGAAACATTGATTAAATAATATACTATACTTGTTTATATTACTGCAAAATATTTGAAATATAATTGTTTCATTTTTCAGGTGCTTTTGGATCTGGCAAGAATGATCTTTGAGGAGCAGAGTACGATAGAACATATGGTTCTAAGAATTCTTACCCACACACAGTCATTGATTCAATGTCAGCGAGTACAGGTACTACAATTTTGTGTTTTTGTAGCTCCTATACTGCTAAAGTAAATAATTAAAATATCGAAAGAGACGTATTTCTATACAGACTTACACGGAGAAAAATAATCAGCAAAATCAGCCGAAAAATCCGCAGATTCTACCAATTTTATCCTATAGGGACAGCTGTTGGAATTCCGTTAGGGATAGCCGAATTGAGTAGGGTTAAGACTACATTAGCGGAATCAAAACAGCTAAAATTGCATATATTTTCGGCAATTCCAGCCGAACATTTTAGCTGATATGAATCAGCTAATCCAGCGGAATCATTTTTCTCCGTGTAGAGTAAATCAAAACATTGACAAATTAAAAAAAATTTTGTTTCCTATTCCTTAGAATGAATGAAAAAATACAAATTTATGTAATTATTACTTTTGTTTTTACGTGTATTTGGTTGTTTAAATAATTTATTCCAGAACAAAGAGAATTATACGCTAAAATGATTAGTTATTCCATATTTGCTATATTGAGTAAATATCAACAGGTGCTGCTGGTTCATGAACCTTCCAAGGGAAGTTTCTCCCGCGTTTTCGACTTTGAAGCGAACGACCTCGCTGTTGAAGACTCGGTGTCCCGCACTAGGTAAACAAAGTTTGTAATTGATGATGTACTATCCATCTTTTTGATTCATGTGATCGTTTACTTATAACTCCATATGCGGATTGAACTCTATTAAAAATTTTCGTATTCTTCTAGTCCATTTGAAAGCCGATTTCCTATAAACTTGGGTATCACTGGATATGTTGCCACTACTGGTGAAGTGAGTTTAATTTTATTAAATTATGGATGATATATTAATATGTTTTAGTATAAATGCATAACTCAGAATAAAACATACCTATACAAAACATTGTTTAAACTAAACATCTTGTGATTACTAAAATATAAAATAGAAATAATTGATCAAATACGATTTTCTTGAACTTTTATATCAATTTTTATATATGAATGGTTTTAACGAAATTATATTTTTACAGACGGTTAATATTCCAAATGCGTATGAAGATTCAAGATTCGATCCAACTGTCGACGAAGATACTAACTTCCGACATAGGCGGATTCTTTGTATGCCAATTAAAAATTCGTCCGGTCAAATAATCGGCGTAATTCATTTGGTTAATAAATTTGACGATCTTCCATTTACGAAAAATGATGAGAATTTCGTCGAGGCATTTGCCATTTTCTGTGGCATGGGTATCAATAATACCCACATGTAAGTCTTACTATTAATGAACTGTACTAATTTATTATAATATAGTTGTAAACCAAACTAATTATTTAAAAGATTTAAAACTTATTTCAGATGTAAGACAATTTACAACAAAAATGTAATTTCTATTCCAGGTATGAAAAGGCTGTGATAGCGATGGCGAAGCAATGTGTAACCTTGGAAGTCCTTAGTTACCATGCTTCTGCGTCATTGGAAGACGCTCGGAGACTGAGAGTTAGTAGCATTTTATTATTCTCATATATACTTATAACATTTACACATTAACATTTTTATTTTTTTGTGGATGTTCATTAGATTTTCTTCATAAGATACAAAATATTGAAGTATACAATGAAGCATCGCATTTCTTTATTACGTTTTCATCACTTATTTTATTAATACTTTTATTCTGAAATCAATTTAGAATGTTCATTATTCTTAAATCGCAAATCTTCAATCAAAATAGGCGAAGCTTTAATTGATGTAATTTTTAATCAGTGGCTTATATCCATTCGTGCTTCAATATCCAATGTTTAAATCTACCTTAAGTCAACTGCTAATTGCAGAAGAACCAATTTTTTTAAACCAAAACCATAAAACATTAATAATAAAATAAATGATTCTATAATTAACATTTGTTTCCTGTTTCTAAATTAATAGAGCTTAAGGGTACCGTCCGCCAAAAATTTTAACCTTTACGATTTCAAATTTGACGATGCTCACATGGATGATGATAAAACGTTAACAGCGTGTCTCAGAATGTTTCTTGATCTTGACTTAGTCAAGAGATTCCGTATCGACTACGACGTACTCTGCCGGTGGTTACTCAGCGTCAAGAAAAATTATCGAAATGTTACATATCACAACTGGCGACACGCTTTCAATGTGGCTCAAATGATGTTTGCCATTTTAACGGTAATTAATATTTCATTACAATAATTGTATAATATTATTTCCAATATTAAGTTAGTAAATCTCGTATAGTCAATTTGGATGGCATATTTTGAGAACTCTCTGTATTAGGCGCTTAAAAAAATATAGTGATATCACGTAATTAAGATCGGTATCTTAAATGTAAAGTACACTGAAAGAATGTTCTTAGAGTACGAGTTATGTAGCAACGACTTTGACGTTTTGATACCATGTATTTTTTATTTCGTTGATGCTGTCATCATTTTTTAGAACAATCATTTTATTTTAAGTTTTAAGCATCTACATATAATATTAAATTAACAAAGTTAATAAAAATTGAAACCATTATAGTGTGGAAATAAATTTCAATACACAGCCAGTTAACGCAATGTCATGAAATCAAAACATTAAAATCAAAATTGTTTTACACGAAGCTGGCATTATTTTATATTTTGTTACATAACTTTAACTGACACAAATAAAATTATATTAAAACAACACATAGCAATACAAATAGAGAAATAGCACATAACAATAAACAAATCTTGGGGATTGTCAGAGAGCAGCCTACGAAATTCGTAGACTGGATGCCTCGTATGATTTAAGTAGTAACAGATAACTTGATCAGACTCGTTTTTTGGAGAGTGTTTGAAAGATTAGTTAAGTTTCTGGTATTGTTTCTCAAAAATGCATTGCCTTATCAAAAAACAAAGAATATTACTACTCATAAAGTTCGATATTACTTAAAATTTAAGCACAATACCATCTCATGTTTTAATTATATATACTAAAACCTCCGTTCAATTTTACAAATATTATTATTCGTGTAAAAATTGAACACTAATAATTTTGCTGAATTTGTGTATCTAAATTACTAAATCATGATTAAAAATATCGTTTCTCCAATTAAACACAGTTTTTCTTAACTTTTTACTACAGTATTTGGAAGATTATTTAATATATTACAAATATTGAGATTATCCTATATAATCACATAATAAGTAATGAGTATGTACTAACAATTTACAAAATTTATTCAATATTATCACGTTACCCTTTGTACATTCGTTGACGTTTAGCAAACGATGTATTTCGCTACGTCGAGACTAATGGACCCTCTCGGGTTATTCTGTTTACTCATGACTATGTTTACTGATTTGGGCAGAGAGACAAGACCATGAAACGCTGCAGGTTAGCGCACAGCTTCCAAAGACAACCTTAGGGCAGTAAAAACAAAGACTGTATACACAATATGTGTGTATGTATGTTAAATAAATACCTCCTGAATACTGCGTTAACAGTGGTTAGATAATTAGTGCCATTCTAAAATTGTCAATAAATCACAACTTAGCGTTAAATAATATTATATTAAAATGGAGTAAACTTTAGAATTTGTTTTCTGGAGGAAGAAAATGTATATGCTAAAATAATTGAATTCTATCTAACATGTATGATTTTGTTTACAGGCTACTCAGTGGTGGAAAATATTTGGCGAGATCGAATGCATAGCTTTAATCATAGCATGTTTATGCCACGATTTGGATCATCGGGGTACCAATAATTCGTTTCAGATTAAGTAAGTTATGTCATGTAGCCCTTGTGATAAAAGATACATTATTAAGTACAAAGCCTTATTCAATTGAGTTTTTTTAAAAGTATTTTAATCTCACAAATGTGCTTTATTAAGATGCAACTTTTCTTAACTTGTAAAAAGTCATACAAAATATTAATGAAAATCAAATTAATTTACTACTATGTAGTAATTAAAAATTTAAATTAGTATTTAGTAAATGATGCTTCTTATGAATATATATTTGTTTAGTACACGGAACATTATACATAATAATCGAATAAAAAATACGATAACTTCATTACTTAACTTGTTTATAATATTATTTCACGTAGTGAATGTTTAGACCCAAAGAGTACTTCACTGAGATTGATTAAAAAGGCATTTTGTAAAGGTTTCACAGTTTTCAATATGTACACAGCAAATATCAGCTCCAAAATAGTATTTTTCGATACAAGGCTGTAAAATCTTATAGCCATGTATCGAACATTATTTTTCGGTACTGAAAGCTGTAAAAATTCGATTTCGAGGGCTGCACTTAGTCAGTATATGGGTTATGTTTTTGACAGCGCAGATTCATGTTTCATGTTATTCGTAAAATTTAATTTTACAGACTAAAAGTAGGCCGTATAAAGAGCACTTGTATTTATCAAGTAACTCGAACTTTTTTTTTATTTTTAAAGATATTTTATTAAAAGTAAATTTAACAAATGTTTTAGGGCTTCGTCACCGCTCGCGCGACTGTATTCCACGTCGACTATGGAACACCATCATTTTGATCAGTGCTTAATGATTTTAAGCAGTCAAGGGAACCAAATACTTGGCAATGTATCCTCGGAGGAATACTCTCGAATTGTCAAAGTTTTGGAAGAAGCAATTTTGTCGACGGATCTTGCCGTTTACTTCCGCAAGCGGGGAGCTTTCCTGAAGCTTGCGGATAGTCGTGGTTATAACTGGGCAATCAGCAATCATCGAGATCTTCTTCGAGGAATGCTCATGACGGTCTGCGACTTGGCGGCAATTACGAAACCGTGGGATGTTGAAAAACGTGTTGCTGAACTTGTCAGCAGCGAATTCTTCGAGCAAGGCGATATCGAAAGGCGCACGTTGAACATTATTCCTATCGTAAGTTTGAAATATTTTGCGTTACTAGGGGATAACATTGTAATGAAAAGTAAGCTGAATATTAATATGTGAATTTTTAATTAATCTGCAAACATTAAAAGTGTCGAATTCAATAAAATATACACAAAAAAATAAGTCTTAAAATTATTACATCTTAAATTCATCGTTAGGTGAGGCTTAATTTCTGCCCAAAATTGCGTTAATTTTCTTAAATTCAGTCAATATTTAGCTTTAAGTTTTACTTTCAGACGACAAAACTGACTTTCAGCCGATATTTTGGTTTGAAATAAGATTCGTCTAACTTAGATGCCGTGAGCTGGTTAAATCTTGTTTTAAGCCAAAATACCGTCTAAAAGTCAGTTTTGCTCATTGAAAGTAAGACTTTAAGCCAAAACACTGACTAAATTTAAGAAAATTAATGCAATTTCGTGCTTAAATTAAGCCTCACCTGATGATGAATGTAAGATGTAATAATTATAAGACTTATTTTTTTCTATGCATAAATTATTTCGTTTTGGATTTATGATTTCCTGAAAGAGTGTAACTTGCAAATAAAATAAATTTCTTTGGTTAAAAGTTCTCCTGATAGCTTTTTTGCATGAGCACATTTTTATATTTGTATCTACAAAAATGTCAGAAATGTTGATGGCAGCACATATATTTTTGAGGTTACGAGCCAAATATTTTAAATTCTATAACTGAGAAGTCGTAAAATTCTACCTCAAGCTTTTTTTATTTATGAACCGTTATTTTGCTGATAAAACGTGTGTAGAATTTATATTTTTTTTAGAAACATTAAATGATTATTCAGAATTGAAGGGAAATAATTTTGGGCCTAATAATTTTTAAAACCGAAAGCTCGATAATTATTTGATTATAATTATTTGATTGTAATCACCTTCGTAAGATAACGAAAAACTGTTATTTTAGAGTACGTCTACATTTTTACTGCCATATCTTTTACCGCCATTGTTTCGTATAAATAACGGATCCATAAATTACTTAGATTAAAATTAGATTCGCAGAATATTTTAATCATTTGGATTGATTAAAAAATGATGTAAACTAATACTATTTTTCCAAATTTAAAAATCTAGTAAAAACCTTTACTGCAAAACCACCATTACGTATATTTATAAAGGGGCAGGGAATTTATGATTTCTCGACTTTCAAAAGGTTGCCCAATTACTTTAAATATTAATTAATATGTAATCAAGTACATGCTTTTGAGTTCTGAAAATATTATGAAAGTTTTTAAAATATTTAGATATAACGGAGTTAGGTATTATTTAATGTCATTTTATAGTGAGAACTTAAAAATTACTTTTAGCAGCTTGACAAACTCATATTTAATTAATTGCATTAAAACTTCTTAACAGTGATTTATGTCTAATTTGAAAAAAATAGATTATGAGGATTTAAGTTTAATTTTATAATTACTTACAATTTATGATTTATTTTTTGTCTCATTTTAGGATATCATGAACA
The DNA here is from genome assembly GCA_030407085.1 of Trichopria drosophilae. NCBI lineage: Eukaryota > Metazoa > Arthropoda > Insecta > Hymenoptera > Diapriidae > Trichopria > Trichopria drosophilae. Next base: position 47,070,865 of record CM059583.1, read on the forward strand.
GAGAGAAAGAAGATCAGTTACCGATGATGCAAGTGGAATTCATCGATTCGATATGTTTACCCATTTACGAAGTAAGTTTTTTACCCTTTATTTATGTAAGAACATACGCGAAATATTAGATTAAATTCGTAAATACAAAAAGAAAACTGTAACAGCGAATGATGCGATGAGCACGGTAATTTTGCTAGATTTCAACTCTGTAACATTATATTTTTATGATGTGTAAATAAATTACACCAAAATAACTAGGTCATAATGAGAGAATGAAACGGCTAAATTAATTTCTGGTCATTGCATTATCTACTCGAGTGTAGGTAGTTTCATCGCATTGAAAAACTTTTGAATCAGTTTAGATCAAATTTGGAATTTTTATCTTATTTCAATATCCATCCTTGTGGTATATTTTTCCGCAAATAGGGAACCATATTGTTTGACAAAATATGGACTGTGCATGTTGATTAATATTAGTCCAGTTCAACGATGATACAAATTACTTTTCTTAGTTGACATAGTAATTCCTACACATTCAACATGAAAATGACTTGTTCGTGGGATTAAATGAATTTATTATTTTTGTCTTTACTTATTATAATTTAATGTTATCCCAAACAGTGGCTTAACCGTTAACCTCTTAACTGTGACGATAATTCACAAAATCGTGTTACATTGAACTATAATCATTTAACTAAAAGAGTATGAAGGTTTTTTAACTCACTGGTTATGAATCTGAAGTCAGATGTTGAAAATTCAAAATAACCAATGGAATGGGACATAGGACAATTTTTCTAAATTAAACCCACTCTTATTGAAACTCGTTATTCAAGATGTTTTCGGGTCTGGCTGCAAAGCAGCTCAGCTATGTCTCGTCCCCTGTACACATATTGGTACAATATAAACATAATAATAACAATAATAATAATAATTACTATTATTCTTACTTATTGGTTATTTAGGGGTGCTGACTATAAATGTATCGTCCCTTATTGTTGGCAATGACCAATTCAGTAGAGTATGCTCGAGGGAACAAATTTAAAAAGACATATACTTCGAAATTTCCACAAAAATATCACTAGAAATTGGCAAATGTCAGTGAAATGTGCGCAGTATTCAGAATGCTGTTACTTTTATTATACATATAATTAGTAAATAAATATTTATTAATTAATTGTCATAAGAAACTAATCCATTAATCTCTACAAGAATTAATTTTACTATTCAAATTTGAATCTTAGTCGTAAAATGAGCGCAATAAGTAGTACTTGTCGGTCCTAGGCAGGAAAATTTTACGGCCGAGGGGCGAAGACTATTTTTTGATACACTATTCGCAAAGCAGGCACCTATTACCGACTATTTTTAGTCTAAAATCTCCTTTCTGGACTAAAAGGAGTCCGTAAAGTGTATACTTTACGGACACGTGTACCAAAAAAAATATTTAGGAATCTTATGCCTTTGAGGCCGTCAACAAAGATGCTCTTTGTAACGGTGGTTGTTATAATTTTCTAGAATTACTGGTAAATGCGGAAATTTAAAAAAGAAGCCCTATATAGGCGTCCTCTATGTCTGAACTTGAAATAAATACGGCAAGTAAACTGAAAACACAGTTTTTGAAAAAAACTGGCGTTCCTCATGAAACATTTTTTTTTTAAACTAAACAATCTTTACATATCAGTAAAGTTCAGATAACATTATAGATAAAAATTTATTCCCATATATAGAAATACATGATCTGTTGGGAAGGAGATAACATTATGATGGAAAAACAATGGCTTAGTATTGCACAGAGAATACCCTCAATTTTTTAATAATGTTTTGATAAGTTTTTTTTTTGGAATTTGGAAAACGAAATTTCAAAAAAAAAATGTTTGACTATTCTTTAACCTTAAGTCATTTTCGTTCTAAGGAACTTTTCTGTAGTGCAATACTCTCATTTCTCCTATGCAATACTGTCCTGTAGTGCAATACTGAAATTCTCTTTTCATAAAAATTATAGACTTTACATAAAAATTTCAATGTCTTAAATTTCTGAAAAAAAAACGAAAACTTGTATTAAAAAAAAAAACTCTAAAATGTGAGGGTAATCTTTGCCCAATTGTTATTTTATGCAGATTTGCTTAAAGTTTACAATTTTCCTGAAAAAAATTCATTTGTCTTTGCGGTCACCATTTTGTTTCAAGAAACAATTTTCAGTGTTTTTACTTCATTTCTTTTAAGCTCAAACATCCAGAACGCACAGCAGATAGGTTTTAGACGTAACAAATGGTAAGGAAACGATCAACCATTTTTAGATCGACATCCCCGAAAATCCAGCTATTAAAAAGTAATAAGTTCCAAACTGATTTTAATTTTGATATCATATAATATCGTCATATTGTCAGGGATCTCTGGATCCGCTTCCCCCTCGTATCGAGTTTCAACTATTCATTTTTTGTGCAAAACATGACTAAAGACGCTGCAAAATTTAGAATTTCTAAAATTGAAATAGAATCAACAAAAATTGTATTTATCTTATCTCTCCAAATTCCTTGGAGTGAAAATTGAGTCACTCTATTTTTAAGAGTGAACATTTCACTCTATGAAAAGTGACATTCGACTCTCTCAAGAGTGAAAGAAAAAAAATCATTCCTAGATGAGTGAAAAATCACTCTCAAGAGAGTAAAAAGTATTCGTGAAAGAGTGTCTTAATTTTCACGCCAAGGAATTTAGAGAGATGACATCGCGATTTTAAAAATTGATAAAGACGTCTTGTTTGGTAGATATTGTAACGCTTGAAAAAAACTGTAGTTTTTAAGTTGATTACAATACTGACTGTATTACGCTAATTGATATGATGACAAAGATTTTGGTTCGCGCAGTCTTAGCAAGGTTCGAAATTATGAAAATCTTCTGCATCCGCAGTTAAGAGGTTAACTTATTAAAGCCCAAGGATTCATAAAAACATTGTTCTATTCAAACAATTGTTTGAATAAAGGATGCATCGAATCATTTTGACATCCCAACTGGATCCATTATTGCGTCAAACATAATGAAACAGATTATCGAAATTATTTCTTATGGCAATTTTTTATTCATCACATATAGAATCAACAGATCGATTTAAAGAAATAAGCCTTATGAGCATGATGGGTTTGTACAAACAACTAAACCTGTAATATTAGTATGGAAACGTAATGGCTATATTTATGAAATATTATTTAAGTTTGAAAATCAAATTCATTTCATTTTAAATCATTTGTAAAATGTATATTAAAGAAACAATGGTCATTGTCAGGGATGCACTTAAAAACCCGACCAATCAGAAAACAGATACTTCAAAAAACAGACATTCAAAAACCAGACATTTCAAAATCCAGACATTTAAAAAGACACACATTCAAATACCAGACATTTCAAAAAACAAACATTCAAAAACCAGGGGTGTACCTCCAAAACCCGAGAAATCGCAAAACAGACACTTCAAAAACCGACAAATTGCGAAACAGACACTTCAAAAACCAAACATTAAAAAACCATATGTTAAAAAACCAGCCAGTCTTTCGAAATGTGTCTGCATTTTGAAATGTGTGGTTTTTTAAATGTCTGATTTGTTAAAGTCGATTTTTTTAAATGTTTGGCTTTTGAATATGTTGTTTTTTAAAATACCTAGTTTTTTAGTATCTGTTATTTTACATATCTGATATTTGAATGCCTGTTTTTTTAAATGTCGAGTTTTTGAAACGTCTGTTTTGTGATTTCTCAGGTTTTTGAGGTGCAGCCTTCCTGACAATGGGTACCTGTTTTTTTACATGTCTCTGAACAGGGTGCACCTCAAAAACCCGATAAATCACAAAACATACGCTTCAAAAAACCGGACATTAAAAAAACAGACATTCAAACACCAGACATTTCAGAAAACAGAGATTCAAAAACAAGACATGTAACAGATACCCTCCCTGACAATAGCTGCACCTCAAAAACCCGTCAAATCACAAAACAGACACTTCAAAAACTCGGCATTTAAAAAAAAACAGACGCTTCAAAAACCCGACATTTAACTACATAAAAAAATGATCTCGGGTAGTCGTCCTTGAGGTCTCACTGGAAAGTTATTTTAAGGTAAAAAATGTTTGAGGTGTGGATTTATTTTGTAGGTCACTTGAAGGTCAAATTAGTTTGACTCCCGGATTATTTATTAAGCACAGTTAGAATTCAAACCTTAATTATATTTTCAGAATGTGTACATCTGGTTTTTGAATGTCTGGTTGTTGAAGTATCTGTTTTGTGACTTGTCGGGTTTTTGAGGTTTTCCCATCAGGGAAACACCCTTATTAAAGTTCAATTCATTCCACCACTATATTTGATCTAATAATTAAAAGCATATAATTGTTTGACATTTTAAAAATGTAATAAATTTTATAATTTTTCAGGCATTCGCTTCTCTGTCGGATAAACTGGAGCCTCTCGTGGAAGGCGTTCGCGTGAACAAGCAGCACTGGCTGAAAATTGCTGAAGCCAGTTGCCCGACAGAAAATTGTACAAATCACGACAGGTCGTCACCTACGTCAACGACGGCCAGCAAACAGGCTAAGGAGCAGGGCGACCAGTAGCACTCGGACGTGCGCTCCGATTTTGACACGCAAGTTCCGTCCTCGTCGTCTCCACTTCACTCTTTATAAAATAAATCAGCGGACGTGTCATCGGCTCGCATTTCGTTTAATATTTATTACATTTCCCGGATCTCTCGTTTTGTGCAACGCACGACGATGTACGACGTGCCCCTCGTACTTGCGCTGAGGGACCAACATTTCACGACGCGCGATGTTCCACAAAAGTCGATCCGCAACAATTAACAATTAACATAAAAAGCGAGGCATTTACTTAGGCGACCGTTCGATTTCCCGATAAAGGCCTCTTTCCAAAATTTTCCTATTGCTGTACCTACTGAAATCATGTTCATAGAAATCTTCATTTTACTTTTCCGAAGACAAATATGTCGGATCGTGACGCACTAACGTTTCATTAGTCAGGTTTTTAATGAGGAGTTGATTACTACAAATAAGTATGACTACATGCTGCTATTATAAAAAATGTTTAATTTTAATGTCCTTTTTATTCGTGAAATTTATTTATTAAACGCGATTCGTTTTATCGTCGACAAACAAAAGTGATTTGGCAAATTAAATATTTTTTATAAAGCGACTTTTTAAGGTACATTTTCAAACAGAAATTGTTGTAAGCATTGTCCAGCATTATTATAATTTCTTCCAAATGTAACTGATCACATGTTTCATGAGTTTAATGGTACTTTGTACATTTTTCATAAAAGTGAACGAACTACTTCTCGACATCATTTGTCGAACTGTTTATCTACGGAGAGTATTAGTAATTTCGTTCGCTAGCGATAACTATTAACTCAAGCAATATCTACTCGCGCCACGGTACTAACACTTTAGCGTTAAAAAACGACTCCCTCGCAGCGTTTCGCGATAATAACGAGGCTTGAATCAATTTTGTAACCTGTTCGAGTCGCCGATTCTGAATTTTGTCAAACAACTCTACATTATTTTTCAGCAATATCGTTATAATTCTTCGATTCAATAGCAGAAATTCTCTAAATAATTTTGACAAAAAATCGAAGGAATACTCGTTAAATATTTTTACGAAATCGTTTCAATTTCGACAAATTGCTGTCGTCTTTTCGCGACATTAGGAACTTCTCGAATCGCCGGGACTTTACGAGTAACAACTTTTCCGACTGCCACGCGGTCGTTGCTGATTTTTTAGCGATTTCTAGTAGTTGTAGCGCCAATGCCCAGGTAGAAACTAACGAACACTCCGTAAGCGTTGTAGAGTGTCAGGGTGGTAGTTATTTCTTACTCCGTAAGATTTTCTAGGGAGGACGAAGAAACGGCGGTAGGGGAAGAAACATGGACGAAGTGTAATCAGGCGTGTTCGAGCAGACCCGAGATGCTACTTAAGTACCTGATCGTATCGTATAATCCCTGCATCGAACAGTCGCGAGTCAACAAAAGAAAAACGAACGAGAAATTGCTTGTCGCCCTCGACGATGAGGTCATTCAAAAATGTACAGTTGCATCAGAATGATTTTAACAAACAAAAAAATGCTTATATTTTTTAAGTTTAATTTATTTATAATAAATTAATCTTTAAACTATACAAAATTGAACATTTGTATTAAAATATTCAATTACTGAACCATGACGTCAGAATGTGAAGGTTCTTGATGCAAATTTTATTTATTATATTGATTCAGACGTTTTGAATGATAAAATATTATACATAAAAATGCTCACTCGTTTTTCTTTAGAACCTAACTTTTTAAATTAGTACGTTGATTAAAACTTTAATTCTTCGTCGAGTGCTAGATTGTCACGGGAGCGATTCGCGTAAAATTTATATCATTCCACATTGTCACCGAAAATTAACATCTGCGAGAACGATTGCGCTTCAATCGATACAACGTTTAATTAGAAAATGCTTTCGAATACCAAAGCGATCAAGTTTAAGCGTACTGATCGAGCGTTCAATTACACCTACGTCCGAAAGAGTGATATTTTATCGAGACTTTCTTTCTTTATTAATGGATAAAAGAATGTCGTTTCGAACTAATCAATTAAAAATGAGCTGTCGAAAATTGGGAACAATGAAAAATAAAAACATTTCTTCAGTCAAATGAAATTGTATATTCCTTAAATAATAACTGGAATAATACAGTTAGTGGAGTTAATCATTAATGACTAAATCTTTACAGTCATCTTTATGAATCTTTCGTCGCTATAAATCATTCGACATTTTGTTACCTTTACAAATTATTAGATTAACTGTTAACAATTCATTCAATGCGCGATACCAACTAACCGTATTTAAATATTTTTGATAAATAAGAGTCTACTTGGTAATTTTGTTTTCAAAAGAATGAAAACCCCGCGATTTCCATTGATTAAATAAGAATTACTTAAATACTTTCAGACAGCTCGTTTTTTTGTTGATAGTTTAGTAACGATCAGTAACTTTTGGACGAACAATTTTGGCGCTGGGATTATAGCAAAATATCTTGGTGCTGACTTAACCTACAAAGTGATTTGCGTCCTGCAGTATCTCGAGTATCAAGATCACCGTTAACACATGCACTATAAATTAAACTAAGCGATCGATGTCTAACTAAGGATTTTGTCTAAAGTCGCTGATATTTCGCATTGCGTAAATAAACTTTGGGACAAAATCGAATTTTTGGTCGGAAAAACTAATCGACGCGATTTTAGTAGCGTATCCGAAAGAATCGAGAGAAAATGAGTGCGGCGCTTAAAGCTCGATTACATATCTCGCGAGGCTCTCTTGAATTTCGATACGACAGAGAGGTACCATAAGCCAGCCGAAAGTAGGTATTCGTCATGTGTGTGATCGTTACTTATTCGTAGTTTTTGTGTCGTCAATGTTCCTTTACTCTTAAAGTGTCCTTTTTTTATTGTGGTCAATCATAAAAGAAAGAGTCGGGTCGTTCGTTCTCCGAAAGATTCGAAGAATGGTGTGACTATTATTATATATTATTTATCGAGTGATTTTAGAAGTGTGTATGTGTATGAGTATCGCGTGTGTATGAATTCAATTACCACGCGATTGAGCAATTATCCAGAGAGCAAGACAATTGTACAGTTTATGTAAATTATTCGTAGAAAAAAGGAGAGAAAGATTCTATTATTATCGTATAATGTGTAGAAGTTTTATTGTTACGATTAACGATAGTAGGAATAATATCTAATATATTAAAGCAAGACTAAATTATGTGATATATCTTGTTTTGTTTTTATATCCATGTACTAACTCGAACCTGAGTTTGATTCCAGTCTGGAAATAGAAAAGCCGCCTAAAACTAAATACAATACTTGTATATTTATCAAGTGGTGTATATTTAAATATATATGTGCACATATTTAAGTTTTCAATATTTATTAATTTCAAGTATCAAATATAAATGTAAAAATAAATCATTGTTAAATACAATAAGTAATATTTAGTGCACGCTTTTATAATTAAAAATAATTAAAATTCACAATGGAATTATAACTTACAGAAATAAGTATAAGGTGCGCTGAATTCCAGTTATAAAATTCGGCAAACTCTCTTTTCTATATTAATAGCCAAGGTAGTTGAAAACTCGAAATGCTGTTAATGTTTTTTTTACAATTATATGGTCATATTTCTCGATATTCTACTACAGAAAAAATAATCTCCTATGGCTAAGATTTCTACAGTTTGCTGACATAGTGATTTATGTGGAATCGGTGTTCTACAATAAGTGAACTACAGTATGAATTGTTCGTCCTGTTCTCTAACTCCAACTACATGTTTTCATTTTAGCAATACAATTGGCATTATAATGATTACATTTATTTATTTATTTACGGACTTAAAAATTGATCCTTTTTAAGATTATATACAAAATAATTTACAATAACAAAAAATATAAATCTAAGGTTAACAAAATGTACAATATTTAAGCCTGGCCTAAAATGAAACAATATAAATCATTAATTATGTACAAAACCGACACAATTGGGAAACGCACGCATTCCAAATTCGCTTTAAACGAGAAATAGGATAATGGAATAAGAAATTATTTTCGCAAGTAGCATTTAATACAGATCTTTGATTTATATTGGATAATCTTAATAGGATAAAGAGACGGTGTGATTGAGAACAATAATAACAAACCTGAGCCTGACGGACATTTTCAAATACGGAAACATAATAAAGCAGCATAATAACACTGTAAAGTGATAATGGACGGAAAATTGAATTTTAATGAAATATTATGGTAACTGTGATCAAAGAATGACATAAGTTGCTTAGATTTGCAGGCCAAAAATTTAAGTGCCCTACGCTGGACTACTTCCAATAAATTTATTTCAGATTGCGTATAAGGCGACCAAATAAATAGCGGAATACAGAAAATGAGGTATAACTAATGTCATCAGGTAATTGTAGATGGATTTTTGAAATCTTTCGTTGCTCTCTGCACAAATCCTAGCATTTCTGCATTACATACATATGTAAGGTGCTCAGAAAAGGTAAATTTGTCTGTCATCATTACTCCCAAATCCCTGACCTTTTCTACCCTTGTTAGCAAAATATTAATGAGTTTATATAAATAGCAAAATTTATCAATATGCCGACTAAAGGACGTTATACTACACCTAGAAATATTTAAACTTAGACCATTACGCAAATAGATCACTCAAGGACTGAATTCAAATCTCTCAGAAGCCTCGAATCGTCCAAAGGATATAGGATTCTAGTGAAAAGCATCATATCATCAGCGTATAAGAAAATTTTCAAATATTGGATACGGGAACCAATATCATTAACTAAAAAGTTAAACAAAATTGGACCCACATGAGAACCCTGCGGTACCCGAGAGGGAATAACACAAGGATCAGATACAACTAATAACAAAATACACTAGCGCTCTTTATTCCAATTTGGTATGATCTCCCGTTTAAATACGAATCCAGCCACCTCTTAGGTAAACCAGAGACACCTAATTTTCCTGGTTTACTTATAAGATGGCTGGATTCAAATGAAGCATTTAATTAAATATACAGAGCTGTTTTTGTGCACCGTGATTAATATGGTTTTATTGTTGATAATATTGATGGTATGTACGTAGGGCACAGTTAATGTCTACCACTGATTATTTTGGGTTGTGACGGGTGATAAAAATCTTACAAAACTTGAATGCACTTGTTCACAAGATTATAATTTTAAAACATTTAGGAATTTTGGTTAAAAATTAATAAAACCAGTATTAGCGTTATTTTTCATTAATTCTGATTTGACTGCAGATAACCTATGGTACCTAAAATAAAAAATCGGCTAAAATGATTTAATTTCAATTTAAATTCGTTTTATTTGTCATCCATACACAAATTTGAATAGAAGAATATAAATTAGAATAAAATACAATATTTTTTATTAGCATGCTTCTTGCGCTAACCCATACAAATAACACAGGACCACAAAAAAATTGTTTCGAGATCACTTGAATCAGAAATACTGGATCTTGTAGTTCTGTGGCAGTTGAAAACGAATCCGCCATTCAATTTGGCCCATCAAGTCAGGATTTTAAGATATCTGATTCGAAAAATATTGAAAAATATACTTTTTGGCAATTTAAGGTTGGGATATGTGAAAAATCTGAAACGATGGGTTAACTTGGACAAAGAATTCGTTTTCAGCGACCAAAAATCTATAAGATCTACGTCTGATTCAAATTGTGTTAAACAAAAAAATTGTTGGGGTCTGGTGTTATTTTCTTTTAGAAGTACCATCATTGATTAATTGCACAGGATGGCTAAACAATTTTTTAGAGGAGATAACTTGAATTCGAGATTCTGGATCTTATAAATTTTTAATCGCTGAAAATAAATTAGTTGTCCAATTTGACCCGTGATTTCAGATATTTCATATATCCTAACCTCAAATTGCCAAAAAGGATGCTTTTAGCCATTTTTCGGAACAGATAATTTGAAATCCTGATGCGATGGGCCAAATCGAATAATGGATGCTTTTGCAGCGGCTAAAAATCTATAATAACCACTGTTTCTGATTCAACTGATCTCGAAACAATTTTTTTTGTGGTCCTGTGTAATTACTAGTGATTACTAATTATGATTAGTAATTAATAGTGACGAAAAAAGTACCTATGTAATTACGTAGTATTAGCGCATGTTCCAATATTACGGTACAAGCGGTAAAATTAGATGAGCGGAAAAATAGTACATTTCATTGTAATTCCATTGGAGACTGGGCAGAAACAACTATAAACCATATCAGTTTTGAAAAGATATTTTTTCTTTCAAGTTTCATTTTTAGTGTCTCGTTAAGATCATTATCGCAGTGCCGCAGCAATCGAAGTATGGAGGGATAAAGGTTGTTATTAATTATTTACAAGTATCCATGGGTAAAGATTTTTTATTCATCCAAAATAATCGCAGTTCTTTCCATAATAGTGTATTGTCGACGTGCAGGCTAAGCTTTCGTATGGACTAGACCTAATGCATAGTGTCACTCAAGGACTTGATAGATTATTATGTGAAAAATTAAGAAGATTTATTAGGTTTATGTAATATAGCATCCATCAAGCGGAGAGAAATGAAGTGAAAATCATAAGGGTTTGTGGACAGTTTCGCTTTGTTTATCTGAAATACTGAAACTTGATTTGTCCCTCAAAGCTTGTTTCCATTATAATGGAAAAGTTCGTACGTTGGGTGACAAGTTGACTAGATGAAAATAACCTGAAGTCTACAATACTGAGTCTGGTGTTATCGATACCTGGTGAATAAATTTTGCCTTTAACTTGAGGCACTTAATTCTTGTTACTAAGCTTTTCATGGTCATGAAACGAAAAAGAATTCTTTTTTAAGAAAAAGAATTTAGTATCATCAAATTTCCTAACGCAATTGTAGGGCTTCAAAAAGGATACAACATGCGAGGTGAAATGTAAATATATCGATAAGATTCAGTGAGTTATTGCAAACTAAAACGATTTAACATTTCCCCTCTACTACAAAAGCATTGGTGCGTATGATATGCAAATAAAATTTTAAAAAAGTTCTCCTGTATCTGACCAACATGATTCCACCCTGTTTTCTTTACTAGAATTCTAAATGTATAATTTTACTGGTCAACTTTTACCTCGACAGAATTGCGAAATCCATTAATAACATGTATTTTTTATCTATTCCAAGTTAGGATTGTATTACAATTTTCACACATTTTTTCCAAGTATTATTTCCATACGATGGCATAACCGGATTATGATTACACTCTAGAGAGCAATAAAATTACTTTTACGACTTTTAATATGCCTAAAACTTGTTTACACAAACTCCGTTACAAACATTTTTTTGCTGCATTTTCACATGGAAAAAATTGAATTTTTTATTGCAGAATCGATGATTTTGTATTCCTCATAGAACATTTAACGCTTGATCTTTAAAATTTTGTATTGCCCGCTATGTTCTGCTGCGAGAAACATTTATCCAAAAGAGAAATAAGGCGGAGATTCGATAGAAAAATGATGTAGCTTTACAATGTTAATGACTGATGTTCTTCACAACTTTACGGAAGGTAAATCTCTCCAAATAATTGAGTTTAAATTTCAACGAAAGAGATATACTAGTTCTGATTCAAAATATACGATCCATTTATTAATCCCTCCAAAATCCGTCTCTTCATGTTGTATTGGAACTTATGAAACAATGGGTCAAAGCTCTAAACAAAGATTGTGAATGCTTCGAGTATCCTGAAGTTAACTTTCCTCGTTTAAGTGATTTTTTTCGTACTCAGATCCATACGCTTGTAAAATATGATGCATTAGTTAACTGAAGGAACATGAGAAAATAGTATGATTGTGTTTTAAGGGCTTCATCGAAAATTTACTATGTGATCAAAAGAGTTCATGCAGAACTAGTTGCAAACATGGTAGAAAGCATTAAAAATATTGACTGCTTAATCAATTTAAAAATACATTTTTATATTCGCATGTGGATTGCTTCCTAAAAAAGTAGGTGATAATAGTATGGAATATGGAGAAAAATATCACCAATGTATCGATGAAATGCAGATGATTGGTATCAAGGCAGATAACTGATTACTGCGGGTTTTTAAAACGGCATTTATTTTTGCTTACTTTAAATAACCAAATAGTCCAGTATAATAAAAAATAATAGTGATCCTGGACTAAATAGGGAGATATAGTGATTTAAAATATATTTAGTTCACGAATGCATAAATTGATTTAAATTTGCAATTTCATAGTAGTTACTAGACCTCATCTGGTGAAGTGATAACGTGTTTGGATTGAACAATATCAAAAACATACGGGTATACTGGTTTAATTTGATATCATACCGACTCCTTATATCTGACCTCTGACTGACCTTGAATGAGAACTCTCACGGTCAAATAGATTTCGAATTCGGATTCACCGGCACCAAAAATGCTTGAAAATAGTGGTTTAATTTGATAGGAACTTGATTCTCAACATTTGACCTTCAATTGCCTCTGAATAAGACCTGATGAAGTCAAACGAACACAGTATTTGGATTCATAACGATCCCAAAAAGGTATAAATATACTGATTTACTTTCAGATTAATATGATTCTCTATATTTGATCTTCAAATCCTCGTGACCTATACCTGACGAGGTTAAACGGATATCAAATTCGGATTCAGCTTCCCCAAAAACATATAAATGCACTGGTTCATTTTGATAACAAATTGATTTTCTACATTTGACTTTCAATTGCCCTTGATCTAAACCTGATGAAGTGAAACGGATGCCGCATTCTGAATCAGCGCCCGAAAATATATACAGGTGATATCGTCTGGTCTTCTTTTTTGGCTGTGTTATTATTTCTCATCGTCAATCTGACCTACGTACTATTAGGGAAAGAGTCGCGTTTTCTTACCATTTATTTATTTATTTACCAACAAAATATGATTACGTTTATACTTTTAACATGTGATTTCCTTGGTGAAGCATATTAATAAAATTAGGACGTTTTTCTGTTAGTTCTTTCTTCTTAAATTAGGTGCGTACTCTTAGGACAGTTCAGCGTACAAGATTAATTCAAACGTTTAAGTGCTCTTTGCTCATAGTTAGAGCAATATTTTTTTGCACTTTGAGATGAACAAAATTAAAGTTCATCCTGAAATAAGTCATCCCACATTCATTCCCATGCATATACTGCTTATTTCTATTCATTTTCAAGCAAAGAAAGAAAAGGATCTATTTTTTAGAAATCACTATATATATACGTACACGGAAACTATGATATTCTCTCCATTTATACTTAACGCTGGATTCTTTTTATGGTATTATTAATATTAAATGTTTTATACTGTCTTGAAGTAGTATACTCTATTGGGAAAATGCCAATAATTCCTATATTTTCATTAAAACTGGCTCATATTGGTGAGCACATTTGGGTACAGATATTCTAAATAATTCATGTAAATGTAGAAAATTTCTTCATTTTCAGAATATATCCCGCTGAAACCAGACAGTATAGGAATTTTTGGATGGAAAATTTTCTCAGTGTACCTTGTTAGTAACTCTCTATAATTCACACTTGTTCGTACCTATTTCATGTAGACTTTAATTCATTTTGAATATTCTTAATTTTAATGTAAGATGATAATGCTTTCAGTAAGGTAATTGCATGTTAAGGACGAAAAGTTGGAAATTCACGTGTGTGAAATGGATTGCGAGAAAATTGCTAATACTGCAGTTCGGTAAAAAAAGTCCTATGTTTAAATGTCCAACGCATTTGTCAATTTTTATTTTGATATTTTTATAGTATGGCCATACTACTAAACTTCGGTATATTTCGCTGCTTGATATCTTTATCGGCAACGTTTGGTACCCGCCCTCGACCAGGAGTTCGGTTCTATACTAGCCGTACTCAGGTCGTTCTTTCGTTATCCAGAAATCAAGGAGAGAACATTTGACTGTAAGGATAGCAAATAGCGGGATAAAAGGGCGGAATTTACTTGCGTCCGTTAATTTCAATAAAAGAAAATCGACTATCCGCTAAAATATTGTAGACATGGTCATTTTTATGTTCGGAACATATTTTAATAGTGATCTTCAAATACATATTTATACATATTGAAGTATTATGTGTCAATTCCGTGTATGAATTCTCAAATCACACCTACATACATACACCAGATATACATATATTTAACATACACAACAATATACCTCGTTATTGTTTGATACCGCTGTACTAATGACCAGCTCATAAATTATAATTGGACAACGATGCAGTAGAAATAAGTTTTTTGACACCATCCAACTACAATGCAAATTTTATTTCTGTCCTTCCATGATGCACGTTTTATACGTGAACAAATAAATTAGCAGTGGATATAAGATTTTCCGGGAATCCGGCGTAGTGCAACTTAAATTGGAAAGTCGCCTATGAATTCAAATACTGTCATCTTTTGTAAAAGAGAAGGCACGCGTCCGAAAATTCCCGAACGAGCCAGATCCAAAAATCGACGTACCATCGCTAAGGTACGATTAATGAAGTGCATATTGTAAATAACAATAACGGCGGGTGATCAGTTAATGCGGATTTATTGTTTATTTATGACGGTTTTATGATTTGATTAATGTTCCTTCGATTTCTTGTGTTATATGTAATATATATATATGCCTTTTAACAACTTAAATGTGCCGTAATAATTAATGTTAAAAGTTATAAGAATTCATGCGATCTTTGGACGGAATTTTTATATTTTATAATATTGTACGGTATTCTTGTGTGCGTTCGAATTAATTAATTTATAACTCATAAATGTCAATTGTCTATTCACACACCTCTGTTTAGTTGTTATTTTGCGGTATTTGTTTATTGTGAACCGATGGATTTTTGAAAAGAGATATGTTGTTAAAAGGCATAATTTTCTCATATATTACTTCGTCATATTTATTTTTTTTTATTTTAAATGTCTTGTATTTATATAATTATGGTTTTTTGTTGAAATTTTTAAGATTGATAATTGATCTTCCTATTTATTTGTTCATTTTTATTTATTGACTAAAAAGCACAACTTTCCACCTATATATGGGTGGAAAGAGCGAAGCGTCACGGGTTTTGTTTGTTTTCTCATAAATGCTTTTGCAATGCAAATTCCGAACCAAGACTTGTGTCATACGCTAGGTTATTTATTGCTCTAACTTTACTACCTAAAGCGTATGGTAGGGGAAAGTCGGGTAGCCCCGGACACTATGGATTGTGAAGAATCTGCAGTAATTATTATATGAGTACCGCATCAATTTTCTTTCGTAGTATTGTCCCTAATAGTAAATTTCAAAATATGAAGATATTCCATTCTCTTCTGAATAAATTATTTGATATTTATATTTTCCGTACACAAAAATTTCGCTTCTTCATAATTTTTCTTGCGAAATATTTAATAACCGGTATAAAATATATGCCAATTCCATATCAATATAGGTTTGACATCTCAAAAGCTTTAATTTCCATCTTTTACTTCTTATATATTTCGTTATTTATATTGTTTTTCTTTATGACTAACATATGCATAGTTGTCGGGCGTTTAAAATCGTATATTATTTTAGCTAATTCACATACGTGTTCATTAATATAGTAATAATATAATATTCTGATGTTACTTGTGCCGAAAATTTACCTATGTTCTGATTTACTTAGGCCATAACCTGAATTTGTAATTTCACCTGAGAATAAAAGTATAAGGGCAATTAATATGGTTATAGATGAAAATACATGATTAATATATTGTTTTTCCCCAAACTTGTTACTGAAAAATAATTGATCTTAAAAAATTAGAAATTTTCTCATTTGTATTCTAAGTGTAAGAGGCTACTCGCCACGATTCCACAAGTAATAAAAATTGCGATGTCCATCACTTGGCTATATCAAAAGATGAAATCGATTTTTTCATGTATATTAGTTTGAGTTATATCTATTTGAGTATCTAGAATATTTATATAGCTTTATAATTTTGATAATTATGCTTATGCATGAGTTCGCGACCGCAATTATTAATTATTTGAGAGTAAGTATTAGTGAGACGGTCAGTACACAAAATAAAATTGAAAATTTTGACGTTTCGGTCAATATGATGACCCTCTTCAGAATTTATTGTCTACAAAACAATATATGATTTTACAAAAAATGTTAGTAATCTATTAGTAATACATTTGTGGGTAAACTTACATGAATTTTTAGAATAAAAATGTTTGCTATGCTAGATGCCTGGATGACATCAGGCCAGTGTAGGACGAACTCTAGTATAAAATAAAATAAAAAATGAATAACCGGTAATAACTGACATTATTATAAGGTGTTTATGATACGCACGTCTTAGGTGTTGACCGACAGTGTGAAACACTCACTACACTTTAACATAGGATACGTGAGAAGTGCAGTGAGAACGGTTTATATATAGGTCACAATCTACGTCGTTGACAAACAGTAGAAATAACGAAAACAGTTAAAAGTAATGATATTTAAGTTTGAATAAAAATTGAAGTTTTGATAAAAATTGAAGATAGAGACTATTGTAAAGGTTGTCCAGGGAGTTAAAAACATAAGAGTATATGCATTATGACCAAGATTATAGTTGTATATATTATTTTATAAAACATAATCGAAGTATAATAACAACAACAATTACGCGATATTGTATTCGAAAGTGTGTCAATTAATTAAAGGGATACTTGATAATATTTATGTTATAATATGGCGTCGTATGCTGCTGGAAGGTTCGATTGTTCGAATCTAACATTAATCGTGTGTTTTGATTTTTTAATAAAGAAATTCTAGATTTCTTTCCTTTTGTTAAGGTTCTTTTCATTGGCTAAGATGACTGCTTTTCCGGTGTTAATACGGTGTAGGGTTAATCCTGTGTAATTAGATTCTGGTCCATGTATGTTTTTCTGGTGTTCTTTTAGTCTAGTGCCTAAAAGTCTACCAGTTTGACCAATGTAAACTTTCTCACAGTTTTGGCATGGAATTTGATAGACAACATTACTCATATTTTCTATCTCCAATTTATCTTTCAACGGTTTTATCCCTCCGATATTAGTGTTAACTGGTTTGTGTGCTACTCTAATTTTGTCTTTTCTTAAAGTTTTAGATAGTTTTTCTGACAGTTGTTTAATGTATGGTAATGACGTAGTAATGACAATTGAACTATTGTTGTTTTTATCTTTTTGCGTGCTGTTGTAAATATTATGGACTCGCGTTTTGATGCAATTAAATACTAAGTCATCGGGATAACCGTTTTCTTTGAGAACTTCCTTAACAATTTCTAAGTTCTTTTTTCTAAAACGCACCTCTGCTAGTTTAATTGCGTAATCTATAAGCCCTATAACTACCCCTATCTTGTAATTAATAGGGTATTCGGATGAGAAATGTAAATATTTTGTAGACCACGTTGCTTTATGGTACCAATCCGTGTCTAAGAGTCTGTTATCTTTTCTGATAACAAGTAAGTCTAGAAAATTTATACTTTTATTCACTTCTTGCTCTATAGTGAAGTGAATCCTATTTTCAGTTCCGTGAATTTTTTTAAAACTATTAAAAACATTCAAAAGGATATCAATTTTGTCTTTCGGAACTGAGGTGAGTATATCGTCTACATATCTTAAATAGAACCCTAGCTTAAATTGCAGTTTTCTAATTAAGAATGTTTCAATATACTCTAGTACCAGATTCGCGATTACAGGTGACAAAGGAGACCCCATCGGTACGCCGAATGTTTGTTTGTAAACATGCCCATCAAATTTAAAGTACGTAGAGTTTAAAATTAATTCTAGTCCGTTTACAAAATCTTCTTTTGAAACCATCGTGTGTTATTGAATTTCATTCCATTTTGTAGTGATGATGATCTTCACTAACTCAAGTGAGACGTTGGTAAAAAGTGAAACTACGTCTAACGACACAAGTATGTGGTCATTAGGTATTTGAAAAAATTTTAGTTTTTTACGGCAGTCCCAAGAGTCTCGAAAGAAACTGGAGCTTTTCCCTACGATGTTGTTTAGGATGTTGGTATAGTTTGTATATTTGTTGTTTATAATATAGGTTAATAATCATATATTAAGAATTAATATATACAGAACAATACGTTTCGATATTTTAGATGCTTCATGTATTTATGCAAATTTTGTAACTTTATCTCCCTGGTTGAAAATTAAGCCATTTTGGCCAGTTTTTCTGGGTTCCATTAGTTATAGCATGCAGAGCAGAAAAATGGCTAGAAACTGATCGCATTTTCTACCAGGGCTGTGTCGAGTGGAAATCTCATATTTCGCATCACCATCTGCATAGAATAATCACAAAACACTTCCATTGTAGTCATGAAAAATTCCAAAAGATTTTCAAGTCCGAAAATGAATTAAGTTTGCCGGAAAATACGAGCATATTATTTCGATCTTTCACGATTTTCTTTTGACGTAATAAATTCAATGATTTTACTGTGAATCTATATTAAAAATATTGAAAATTACAACATGTTACTGAAAGGTACTTTCAAGTACTTTTTACTGTATTTTCACAAATTTTGATGTAAGTTTACAGTACTTTTATGATGTAGAAAAACTTCAAACATTTGTTTGAAGTTTACAATAGATATTTCTAGAATGCGCAAAATAATGTAACTGAAATTATATTCGACAGCCAGTGCTATTGTACTCGAAATAGTCGAAATGTGTCGCTTCGCCCCCACTTCCCCAGTTAAATATAAAAACGGAAAAGTGGAATAATAATGAATCTTGTATTAAGGAAAGGCAATTTAATACCACACAAATGCAACGTTCAATTAAATTGGAAAAGAGAAATACATACATTTTAAGATATTCTTTTTGAATATTCGTATAAAAACTTTAATCGTATTTGAAATATAATTTTTATTTGAAGCACAGTTCGAATTCCCAGTTCGAATTACGCGCGTCGGCACACTAATATCATTCAATACAGTATAATCAAATACAGGACTGCAAGTAATTAATTACCCGTACTCGATATTCCAAGTTTGATAGGCGCTCGCTGAGAATGTTTCGGGTGTAGTAGTGAGTTACCAGACTCGATAGTTATATATGCTCGTTTTGCATGAATCGGCATGTTGATCTTGTTACGGTGGGTTGCAGATGTTCTCGAGCTATATTTTAGTACATAGCCGTATCTGTGAAGCTCATCGAAACGAATTTGTATTTGATATCGCTTGCACTGCACTTTTTTACGAGTCTTTTATCGATCTTGTCAACATATTCCACCGAAATCTCCTTAATGCAAAGAACAATTTACACCAACATGTATACGAAATACCACACGATATGACAAAATTTAATTAAGGCATTCAACCTGAGATTATGTATTATTCATATTGGATTAATTTAGTTAATTATACGTATTACATTTTAATCATATTATATTACTTAGTATTAAACATAAATTAGTTTTTTACATTTGATTGAAATAAGTGGTTCATTTTAATATGCAACTAAATTAATCGGTTACTTAAAATTAAGTTAAAGTATGAATTCAAAAGCGGTTTAAATATGAAAGTTTAATTGCATAAATGCACTCAAAATGTGTTGGACTTAAAGTTCAGTCTAAGAAACTGTGGATGTTTCTATTATTACAACGTTAATAAAATAATCCGCATTACCTCCTACTTTTAATTTTAGCAAATTGAAATAAAGTGTTAATCAAAATGTATTGAATTATGTATCTTAAAACGATCCCACAATATTAATGAGAACATGGGGCATAGCTTTTGCATTGTATAATATGCAGAGTTTTACAAAAAAAAAAAACAAAATAAATTCACAAAAATAAGTATTATAATAAAACGCACGGTACTACAGATACAATAGCCATATTGGAGCAAAAGTTGCGTATTACCAAATAAATTTAATATTCTAAATGGATGATTAAATGACTCTATAATTTCAATATAAAATCCAAATGGCTTTTTCACCCCGCTATACTCTAATTTGCATATCTCCAAATTGTAGCATGTAAAGATCACGTATATGTTTGTCATTTGCACATAACTCAGTATGCCTATATAATTAATAAGATAGGTCAAGAATAAGCACTGAGGCTACGATTGAAAATTTTAAAATATATTTTCATTAAATTATGAAAACATTCGGAGTTCAATACAAATTTATTTACAATAATATTTATAAATTAATTCCTTAATAATGTTAATTAGTATATTATGATTCCATGAATTTCAAAATAATTCCCTTTATTTACTGTGAATGTATTGGATTAAATACTAAATCATTAAACATATCAATTGTGGAAAATACACAGTATATCTACATTTTTCCATACTTAATGTTTTGTAGACTATAAATATTTACAAATTCAGAATCTATAAGATATAGATTTTATTTTAAATAATTTTCTTCATGAACGGGACAATTTTATTGGTTACATATTATTTTTTATTAGTTAGTTAAAAGTTGGTATTTTATTTCCTATTCCGGAATTGCTAATCAACATTTTATGTACCGTGAGTCTATAATGAATGCATGAATATTATTATTTTTTAAAAGAGGATCTTTTTCAAATACAATTTCATAAAATTACTACATAATGGCTAATTTGACTTCATGACCTAACTAGGGGACTTAAATTAAATAAGTTTATTAGGACAGTTTACACATTTGATCTTTCTCAGAATACAATTCAAAGGTGTCCACTTTTGATTGTCTTAAATGAATTTGCGTTTTTATGAGTCACTGAAAGTTGTTTATTTTCCTATAACAGTAGCAATGATACATTATAATGCGTTAATTAAATTAACAAATTAAAATAGTATTAGAGGTACTAACCATTATAAAAAAAGGAGTAAAAATATTTTGACAATTTATTTTATTAACCCAAATACTCACTGTACATAGAGATGAAATATTTCTATTTGTGTTACTCCTACAAATCTGGAAAATCGTTGATGAAAAAATTCCATTTGAATCCTATAACACATTTCTAACAAAAGGTGGTGCAAGAGAGGTAATCTCAAACAAAAATTGTCCACAATTGTGGTGCTAATAATTTTTTAGAAACATCGGGAATCAAATTGAATAAAAACTGGTCTTTATTTTGGATGTGATTCTTGTATATACATAAGTTAGTTGAGCATCTAAATATAAACTTTTGAGCAGTTATGGAAAATTGTTTCAGGCATACGTTTTTAAATTCTTTATCTATGCATATTTCAAATTACATTACAAACAGTATTTATAATAAATATCTGTAAAAGTCACAAATAAAGAGGTATAATAAATACTACGGTAAAGGAAATTAACCCGCACGGAAAAAAAAATCGATGAAAATATATGCGGGAATATATGTAGCATATATGTCACATATTGCATTTTTCGCCGAAATTATATGCAATATATAGATTAAATGTATGCCAGATATAAATTTAAAACTATATGTGCATTCATATATCTAATATATATGTCACATATTCCATTTTTCGCCGAAAATATGTGTGCATTTATTTAGCATACATGTCGTATATATTTATTTTCCGTGTGGGAAATCCTTAAAACAATATCAAATTTGCTGTCCAGGTTAGTTTTTTTAATCCTCTGTGTTGTTGAAAACCAGGGAGATATTGGCTATTTTTTCAAGTGTGGACTTTATTCATAGGTAGGATATACTTCAGTCTTCTGAAATGGCACCAGTGAAATGCAACCGTACAATTAAAGTAACTAAAACTACAAAAAAAAAAGAATTACGTGATAAGAGGAGCTAAGAAGAAGGTATACATTTTATTATTTTGAAATATTTAATTATTTTTTATTCAAATTTACAATTTTTTAGCATAAAATAATTATTTTATAAATTATCTAATATGTTAAATATTCGAATTGTGTATTAAGTAGATTTTTTCAAATGATACGTAATCATGTAACATCTTTACAGGCAGGATGAGTGACACTGGCGATTTACGCACAAAACCATATTGCTTCCTGCGTTTTTGATCTTGTGGTAGGCTTCAACGTGCGTCAGTCGGTCCAAACGCTGTCCATTTATTCTAACAAGGACGTCACCGACTTTTAATCCAGCTTTGTCTGCGTAACTATCAATGCCAACCTAAAAAATAACGACACTTAAACATAATGCGACAACTGCTGTTCATGTTTATAATAAAATTTCAGTCAGTAAAGAATTTATTTTCAAAATTGTGAATGTAAACACGAAATACTTTACGTAGTTTAAAACTGTTGACGTTTTGAACAATCGAAACATAATATTTTCAGACTTTTAACAAATATACTAATAGAGTAAGATTTTGTAATTTTTTTAAAAGCGATAATTTCAATTAATTATGTAAATGGTTAGAATTAACAATGTATCGTATAACCAAACACAATAACGGTTATGTTTACTGCTTCTTTTTAAATGTCAGTGTAGGTTAATATGTCGTGTAGGTGGTGGAGATTATTCAAGTTGTACACATATATGCATATAATAATATATAAACTATTTTAATTCATATATGGTCTTATGAAGCAATTAAAGATATGTACTAAGGTTGCCTGTTCATTCCCCACTGAATTCCACTAGTAATATTTATTTTTCTAAGGTTGCATTTTCATATCTAGTTCACATAGGACTTAAATTTCATGCTGTAATCAAAAGTAATCTCTGAAAATGTAATAAATTTGATTAATTAATTTGTAATAAGAGCTATTTCAAGAGGACTTTATTACTGTATTATGAAAATGAATGAGATAACGTGAGTAAACTAAATCAATATTTTCCAAATTTAAATTTATGCCATTAATAGTACTCTCCTCTACCATATTTTTAGATTTATAACAGGGGTTAACCCTGTAGTGGTATCGGCAAATTTGTAATCAATGCCATTATGGAGCATATTGTTTTACAATACCTTTAATATCAATTTTATAAAGTAGAAAACTTAGCAATAAAACATGTAAATATTCCTTCTCCTTCAGATTTAGTACAAAAGCAAGAAATCCAATTGTGGAATTTTTTTAACTTCTGTAATTAAACGCAAATTTTAATGTCGAATGAAAGTTGATGTTACTGCATTCTTTTAAATATTAAGTTGAATTATAATCAACTACTTACAACAAACATTTCTGGATTATAAGTATTGGAAATGACACAAGAGATAAAACTGAAACAGGAGAAAATAACCATGAGTACTGTTGAATTGCAAAGAAAACTGTTCCATTAACACCACAATTTACATTCCAACGCCATTCTGGTCCTTATGGCTACTAGGGGTTATATATCGCTAAAAGAAGAAACAATAATACCTAAATATAACTATTTACTTATTACTGTAAAAAAATGAAAATATAACACAATAAAGATGGAAAGGTAAGACATTGTCAGCAATTCATTGAATAAAAGTTTTCTGAAATTAAATTTAACTTCAGATAGGTCTCAGCTCAAGTTACACGACGC
Source organism: Trichopria drosophilae (assembly GCA_030407085.1). Classification (NCBI taxonomy): domain Eukaryota; kingdom Metazoa; phylum Arthropoda; class Insecta; order Hymenoptera; family Diapriidae; genus Trichopria; species Trichopria drosophilae. The sequence goes on from CM059583.1 coordinate 47,094,892, forward strand.
CTGTGGGGATCTCAAACAGAAATTGCTATGAAAACATTTGCGAAACTTATTTTAGTTATTCCATGTAATAAAATATCTTGAAAATAATTCGAGACAATGGTGCTAGTGGCAGCAATATGCTTTCTCATAAAATATTTTTCTTACAAGATACACTTTTTTGAACAACTCCTCTTTTTCGAGTACTAAATGATAAACAATTTTATTTCACACTTTTATTTGCTTACTATAAAGGAGTGGAAATAACTTTCAAAAGCTTTTGAAAATTAATTTTGTTAATACTCTAGCATATTTGTGCCTAGTTTGGATAAATGAAAAAACGAAGCATTAATGATATATATACTCTTTTCATAGGTAGGTTGGGAGAGTACTAGGAATATGTATCCTATAGGATTTTCAAGTCAATGCTACGGAATTTTATTCAAGTCGATTCAATAAACCATGTTATTATCTTCGAGTATGTTTTGTATGTTACTGAGGTTCTAATTAATCTTAATCAACGGATATTATTCACCGAACTGTACATTCGGAAATTATATTACCATTTGCAATTGAAAACTAGTGTTGGCGTGGTGCCTCTCTGGCCTCGCTCGCTGAGAAACTTCGACTCTGTGAAGAGTTTGTTATTCCTTAATACTAGTTCGTTCACTAACAGCTTTTAAAAAGTGAAAATGAGTATTTTCAAATCTTTGACCTTCAATATATATGTTAGCCGAAATATTAATAAATAACATTTGTAACACTCCGGGTGCGAAACTCGATTTCCCGCCCTAGGGCGAAACTTTGGGGCTCGAATTGTCGAGCCTCACGCCCGTCGTATTAAAATATATCGTTTCGGTCGTTTCAGTGTCGACGTAGTTATATCCCCCCACACCCCCCCAACCCTCAACGGCTTTTTTTGGTCTGAAACGTCGATATTTGATGAACGACTATAGGGTAATTTTTTTGCCGAGACGCCCAAATGCAATACTTCGTCAGACTATAGTCATACCCATTTTAATACAATTCTTATGGCATTATCGTTGATTTTAAAATAAATATCGTTGACGAAAAAAATAGCACGCCGGTACGTACGGATCACGGACATAAAATTAGTTTTTTTGGGTTCGTAGGGGTCTGAAACATCGTCATTTGATGAAAAACTACAGCATATTTTTTCGGCGGGAAGTGATCAAATTCAAAACTTTGTTCAGACCTATGGTCTGGGTCAAAGTAATAGCTTAAATAGTTTTAAATTACTAAATTTGTTACCTAACATGAAAACTGAGGAACCAAGAAATACGCAAATTTACATTAATATATGTAACAATTATTTTTGCGCTTGTCAATGATACTGATAATGAAAACGTGTAATTGCAATAGATGAATATACTGAAAAGCGCTTGAACTATTTAGTGACAGACTCTTAAATCGATAAAATCTCATTCATACGAAATAGTCGCTTTATGACGTTAGAATTTCACTACTAACCTAATTTAAAGGACCTGCGTTTATATATTTCAATAGACGCCTACATCATAACGCTGTGAAGTATATAAATTAGTAAGGTAGGATTCATGATTTTTACAGTGCAGAGTATGAATGATTCAAAAGTTATTTAGAAATTCAGCTTTTCATTGACCTGTAGAAAGGAATAAATGAGTAACAATGATGAATATCACATGCAACTTTATACTCCGTATTTACTGCATTAGTTTTAAGAGTATTTGTTATTAGTATATTAATTTTAATTGTATCTTGAGTAGATGCACTCATGAATCTGGTTACATGCTGTTTGTCGGTCTAGTGCATAAGTGAAGTAATCAATCAATCTGTCAATGCAACTTTCTTATATTGAAACTTTATAATAAACAAAGGAGGTTCTGCGATTTTGGAAATTAATTAAATCTATCCATGGTCTAGATGGATTGAAAAATTTTGATTTATTGATTGGAAATCGGATTATTCAAACATAGTACGAATCTAGTTTGTAAAATGTTCAGCCCATTTCAGTAAAATATGGAATCTAAAGTACATATAGAAATTGAATATATATTTTTAGCATTTTTCGAATGTGCAAGCATTACTGATACTATTCCTCGGAAACGTCAATTTTTATTAGCGGAAACTGTCAACGAAGTGTCGCTATTATGTAGTGTATCATAGCAGTATGAATCCGAATGGTTTAGAAAAAAGATGAATGACAGGCTTCAGTTTCTCGATAGAAGTGTCCAATAAACTTTCATATATCATTCAAGACTTCATTTTAGAACAGTTTTAAACTTTAAATATTTTACGTCAATATCTTACTTACGTCATTCAGCAAATATTCCTTACTACTTAACACAAAACTATATTGTATCTTCTAAGAGATGATAGTATTAAATGAAAACTTTCATAAAAGTGGTCAAGGAGAAAACATAAATGTTTAAATTCTCTATAAAATTATTCTACTGAACGAAATCTTTATTGTACTTATTTATTTTTAATCGCAAATCAACAACGCTGCGTATGGCGTACCTGTTTTCATATAACTTATTTCTGAAAACCATTTACTAAAACTTATCATATGTTAATAAAGTATTAGTGGTACGCTTTATATATAAATGTAACATTTACAATAACTAATTAAAATTAAAACTTTTTATAAAGATTAATACTCATTTGAACACTTGCATGTACTAAGGACGTTACTTAAAATCGATATAAAATATTGCTGTATAATAATATTTGCAACATATATAGACATTACCAGTTTATTGCCTGTAAGGCAGTTGCAAAGTTCACAGTTATTTCACGTTTCATAGGTGCATTTGCATCATGAGAGTTTATCTAGAGTATGTTTTGCTTATTGATCTTTCACAACAAATTTTCTTATCAATTTCGGTAATGACCGGTATCTTTTATGGAAAATATTTGTCGATGTTGCTGGTTGCTTTTATCTATTCACGCATAAATCAAATTATAGCAAATTCCGTACAATAAATGGGCCATTTTTTTAATTAATTTACCAGTAAAAAGTAACAATTAATGGTTTTAAATGAATATTTCTTTATACGTTTCTTATCATTCTTGTACTGAGCCATGATTTTTACTATGATATTATTTATATTATTATAAGTTCTTTGAAAAGGTATTTATTCAAAACCCACACATTAACACACGTCCATTGTACGTACTTATATAAACAAACACGCTATATAATATATTAGTTAGTACTCAAAGTAGATTACATGTCCTAGAAATAGATTTACAGAAAATCGTTTTAGATTTTTTGCCGGAAACTGACCAAATTCAATACTTCGTCCACACCTATGGTCTGCAATTACTCATGGAAAATTGTAAACAATTTTCATGTCCACCAAAGTATATTAATGCAATGACAATTATTGAAATTCACATTTTAAGTATGAGTTTTGTTAAAATTTATTTATATATTAATTTATGTATTTACGTACATTACAGTATTATACACGGATTCGTGTAAAATTCTAGGAAATCATATAAATCCATGTATTATATGGAATTCAACAGACGTAAAGTTGAATCCGAAATACAGTTTTTAGTGAAAATTAAAAGTCATTTTCGGACTCTTTCAGCCGTAACCTGTACATTTAAAACTATAATCAAGTAGCGAAATCCCGCTGAAAGTTTAGCTAAAAAATCCATACATAATATGCTTATCTCATAAAAGGACTGCGTTTTTCCCGTCCTACAAAAATATTTGAAATGGTTTTTTAACTTGATCAAGAGGGATGAAAAGTTAGCTAATAATGAAGGCGTATTAAATATTCTTTTAAATTTTGTTCGTTGATTTTATTAATTTATGCGTTCAAAATATTTTCAGCAGATAATTTTATCGATTATTTACCAATTATATTCATATTAGTAAAAGACTGTATTCAGACTATATGACGTAGGAAAACGTTATTAAATACAAAAATAACGTATATTATTCATATAGTAAAAGTCATTCTGGGTGCTTGGAATTGTAACCATATTGTGAATGTTTTTGGAAATATTAGCTTATTATAAATGTGATTATTTCAACAAGATTCAATGGTCACATGGATTTATTCACTCGATATAGTTACAAATCAGCAAATAACCAGCAAACAGTGAACCATGACATCTCTGAAGCCAGAGATACTACAATATTGTCAATGTTTTGATTGAATTTTGACAAGGAATTTACAAGTAATGCTTTCATTTAAAACTATTCTAATCGTCATTCAGAAAAATTCACTGTTTCATTAAAAAAGATATTTTCAGCAATCTTCGATAAATTAAGTTCAAATCGAACGTTATGTAATATAAAAAGTTCGCAGTTTATTGGTTACATTAGTGCAGTATTATAAGAGTTAAATAATGAATACATCTTAATGCCAAATGCCAATCAAAATATTATGTAACAATGAGAAGTATCTACTTCATCACTCTTTTTTTATACACATCAATTTAGAAGCAACAATAACATTAGATATAATTATTGCCGTATTCATTGATTCTACATTCCTTTCAATCCGTTGCTTAGATATCTGTCATCAATTATAATAAAATATGAAAGATAGATCGTTTGTTACGTAATAGCGGCACTCGTCCAAAGCAACTGGATAAATAATTGCCACGATGAAGGAGGCATATTAATTTCATTGCCCTGTTTAGTCAGTGTCATTGAAACAATCTGCCCAATTTGCAAGCGAAATAAGTGTAAAGAAAGAAGCGAGTAAAAGACTTTTGCGTAATTATGCTCGTCGTTTCCCAGTTCGCCTGTGTAGATTTACTCACCCTCATGACCGTTAGTGGGTAAGGAAAGTCTACTCCACCGGTGAGCCGAAAGCCCCAGGGTATGTTGCATAGACAACACTTTGACAGGGTGATGTCTACGTCCATGTTTTCTGCAACGACCAAAGAAACAATATTACTTAATAACCATAAATGTGCAGATAGAAATTAGTTTTTGTCATGGCAGAAAATATAATAATTTAATTTATGGTACAAACTGAACAAACATTGAACAATTCCTAATTCCATGCTGTTCTCACAACTCTTTAAGAATGTTTTTAGTATGGCCTAGTAGGACGTAAAAGTTGTTGACAAAATATCTACTACGGTTAATAAACTACTAAAAATCAAATTAACATTCGCATCTTCACTAAACAAATATTCTTAATTGATTTACACATAGCCTTTTACAGTCCTTCATGGCACAGTGGCTCCTATTACGACTCTCTTTTTTTACTAGGTACATTTATTTATACAAATTACGTTTTGGGGTATATATAAATGCTGATTGGCTTTTATAGTAATTAAGAAATTTTCCAAATATTTCAACGCTAATAGTGTCCAATTGTCATAAATAAAAAATAGAAGAATACTCCATTTAAAAAAAAAGTTGTTTCATAACTTAACTTTTTAACTTTTCAACTTTAACTGTAAAATTTTCATGAAAATGTTAAAGGACAGCAATGCCCGTTAATAAATAAATAAATAAATAAATTTTTATTTTTGTTTTTTTTTCATTACATTGAACGGCCCAGAGGCCCTTGATACAAATGTGACAGATAGTTACCGTTAATATAATTTAGAAAAACACTGGAATCATACTGCCCGAATTAAATACATATAAATTTACATATCTGCATCACATAAAAGTATACGACTTGCAATTTGAAACAACCAATAGACTGACAGTCACGGAACTAAGAAGGAACCCTGTTCCTGTTCGTATTATTAAACACCTCTAAGATGATTCTGGGGTCACGGAAGTTGTACAAAATAGATCGTTAATTAAATAAAGGCGAAATGTCTTTTAAATTATGAACAATTTTAAAAGCAAACACTTGATCATAAAATTCGTGAAGCTGTTGTATGGATAATAAATTAAAAAATCGCATAATTGGTTCGTAATTATCAACATACCTCATGGGGTTGTCGGTTTTAGAAGAAATCTTAATAATTTATCTTAATAATTTATGTTGAACAGATTCCAACTGATTAAACATAACTTGAGTGTATGGAGACCATATAACTGATGCGTAAGTAAAAATGATAACAACGAATATCTTATAGAGATATATTATTGTTTCATCTTTACTAAAATCAAGCATAACTGGTTAATAACCCCAATTAAGCGTAAAGTTCCTGTAACAATATTGTTTGTATGTTTGGAAAATAAAAGAGATTTGTCAAAAAGAATACCTAAATCAGAGATGAAGTCGACCCTGTTCAAAGGGATATCGTTAAGAGTATTATTATACTCAAAAAACACGATTTACCCCTATAAACGAATAATTTGTAAAATAGTTGATAGAATTTTGCAAATTATGGTGTTTATGTCAGTATATACAAGTAAAAATGAGTTACTTGGCGATGTATTCCATCTGTCATCTAGAATGTGATGTCATCATATATTCCGAAAAAAATCACCTTCTCTTATTTTCATTTAGTAATTATTTATAAAATCGACCCTTCGCATTAGAAATTTTTGTTATTTTCTTAATAAGAGACCACGAAACCCTGGGAGTAAATATTTTCTGTTGCACAAAACTGTTGAACAAAGAAACTTATATACTTCATAGGGTCACACGTTACCGATCAAATATTTACGATTCTTTGCATTTATCAAACGTGTCGTTCAGTGTATGTAAATTCAGCGCGATTTTAATGAAACTTCACATCTTTAGTTTTGAATATCGGATTCTACGGTGAAAATTAATCTATTTTAAAAAATGTAGACATATGTTCTGTACAGTTTTACTCATATCTACATATAGCTCTGTGTTTTCTGTTTATAGTTTGTTCCGAAACGTCGAAAATATCGAGTCATGAATGTTCCAAATCAGTGGGAAACAAATAAACCGATGATTTCGTAGACTTCAATATTTGTAAAACATTCTTGGCTATTTTCAATTATTGTTAAAATATGGGAGTCTCAGGTAAAACGGGCATAGATTGTTTTCTCCGCATAGACTGTAACATAGTAGATGTACTCGTTATATTTCTTGTATTTAATGTTCAGTATAACCACAAATCCCGAGTGATAATGTCGTAACAGAATGAAAATATTGATTTCTACTCCGTCTTATAATATTGGCAAGGTAATAAATAAAGTCAGTTTTTAATCCTATCATTTATCTAACTCCAATATTGTTACAAGTATTTAAATTTTTTCTATTATAAAAAATCCATTGTTTAAATTAAAAAATAATATTTACTTGTTTTTTAAGTGTCTACATATTCACATACGTTTTTTATGTTATGAATGAAATATGATGTTTTCTTAGGCTACATTGGACATTTGTGACCTACTGGGTTAGGTTAGAGGGCAGTAGCGGTTCGAAACGCAAAGTTTCGATGATGCAGAGAGATCTTTTCTTGGTAATAGGTCTAATCAACATTGTGAAATGTTAAGATTTGCAATTTGAACATTCAAACTCAACATTTGCAACTCAACATTCGACAAACTGAAAATTTAGGAAACTCAATATTTGCAATTTCAACATTTAACACATTCAACATTATTTTTAGTTTACTGAATTATATTGTATTTTAATTATCAAGTGTAATAACATTAATCGTAACATAAATTAAATCTTGAATCTTTGTTAATAATTGTCAATAACACAAATTAATTATGTCTATTTGTATTAAAGAATTTAATGAATATTGTGGAATTGTCCTAGATGATATTCCATTGAATTAGTATTTCAGTTATGTTATGTTATGTTAGGTTAGGTTAGGTAATGACAGATATAATGTTAAAAGGTATGTGATAATTTAACATGATTGGGCTGAATATACATGACATTTTAATAATTGTTAGAATTTATATTTATTCTTGTTGCAATGTAATGTTTGACAATTTTATTTTTTATATTATTTGTATTATTTGTTGAGTTCGAAAATGTTAAGTTTGTTTTGTGTTGATTAGACATGTAACCCCTTTTCTTATAGCGATTCTAGTAATCATCCACAGTATTACAACACTGCACTTTTTATAAAGGATATGGCAGCTATTTTTGTGAGAAAAGAAATTATTAATATCAATTTCTAGTTTATGCTATTTGTTATTTAATTTTCCAATTTATCGTGTTATTGGCTTTGGCTATTTTTTATTATTTTGTTACAACAATAACCTCCAATATTATTAATGTACTCGTGCAGTTAAAATTTAATAAAAATGTACTCCGTGATTTTTTGTCCAATAAATATAGGATATCTTTTTGATCTGCTCATATTTTATTCTATTTGACCTAGAGTGTTTGCTTTACCCTGCAATTTCTTCATTGTTTTATTTTTGTAAAACTGATATTTGGAAGCTGCAATTATATAAGCATATTCTTTATTAAGTCTAGTTTATAATACAATTTTATAAACAATGAGTACTGTTATTTAGTATATTTATTTTATTTTTCCCTGCTCGAACCAATCATATCTAGGTCTCTGCGACACCTTATTAATACAATTACTGGCCACCTTTAATGCAAGAGTTCATTAATCAACTCCATTATTCGTGTTATTTTATCTTGTAAACTATGTAAATTTTTATGAGCAAATCGGAAAGGGCACGGTCATAAACCATGAACAAAACGGTTAAACAACAGCAAGAAATAGAACCTTGGGTTTGAAACTATTAAAACAGCATATACATTACATGTACTTCGTTATTATTATAAATAATGTTCAAAACAACATTTATTCTAAATATAGTTTACGACTCAAAAGTTTCACGTGAACTCTTCAGAAGCGTATAAGATAAGTTCGGGTGAGACGGGACACGGCGGGTGTGAACACCTTAAAACGTGAAATAAAAGTGTTTTGTTACACTAATTTATTATTAATAATGAAAACGAGAAACATTACTTTTATGTTTTTGTTTTCATTCATTTTATAAATATTTATATAAAAAAGAAACTACTAACGAAAACAATAATAGGAAAGTTCCTAGGAACCCAGTGAGTATTTCCGAAATAAAATAGGAGAACAAACTCAAATATTAGCTCAATTTTATAACATAGAGTATTATGAATTTAATTCGTCGGTCGAAATGTGTATTGATTACTACTGTCAATTAGCGGCATTTAATATCCTTTACCTTTCATGTAACATATCACATGAACGTATCAATTCATTCACCGGTAATAATATCAGTTACTATATTCTGAAACAATAGTTTCCTTACGAACCAAATAGAATTTAACGTTCGATACACTTAAAATTAAATGCAGTTATAATTCAATAGTAATTCTCCAAAATCTCGTTATCACTTCGTTCCAGTACTCATCAATATTAGGAACTCGTATAAGCAGTTCGATTAATAATTTCTGATTTGAAGGCGTCGACGGTTCACGATTCCGATAATTATTCGTGATTGAGTGAGACCAATTGGGATATGCCAATTATAGATCCTATTATAGAGCGGAGTACGCTCACATCGTTGAGAAACGAACGTCCTAAAATTAACGCGTTTACAGCTAGTCATATCACTACCTGATGACAATGATTCGCGGCCATTGCTCGTCCTCGATTTATTTTTTCCTGTCTTCGAGCTTGACCATTGAACTTGCCGCAAAAATACATTATGAGTATTTTAAAACATATTCGCCTATGTTCATACACAATAAATATATTTTTATATTATAAAGATGATGGGTATCATATAGGTTAATGAGTAACATATATGTTACTTGTATCAATATCCTTTTGGTTTTGTCATTGTTTTGGAATTTTGGAAAATTCAGAAAATACGTGTACATATTCTGAAAGAATTAAAAAAAGTTTTTATCTTTTCTAGGGAGGGCGGAACCTTATTACAACAAAAATAAAGTTAATGAATTAAGAAATTAAATAATTTAATTGAAATTCATAATTTTTTATAATAAAATGATATACAAAATGTATTTCTCACGATTTCTCAAGTTCTTAATTAAGAAATAGTACTGAAATATTTATTGCAAATTTCTAAATTTAATTAAAAATTAATCGATTTTGTTATTTGTTAAGTGCAATGACATGTCTGAAATAAGGTTATATATAGGTCAAATAGCGCGTATTTCACATGTCGATTCTGAATTCCTTTATTAATGTGTTTTAAAAATTTATTAAATATTCAGTAATGCTAATTGAACACAGAAAAGTTACCTGAATATTTAACAGAATGGAGATCAGTTATTTTTAAGTTCAAATGGCAGAAATATTGGTTGAATTTATAAATAATTCGTCAAAATTTACAAATTATTTTTTTGAGACACATTGTATATTAGAGACGATGTTAGAGCAAAATTTCATGGTTATTGTTTGCCATTTTTATCAAGCAGTGTACAAATATACAAATACAATAGGTCCAAATACCAAAAGGTATACTGATATATTATAAAATGTACACCTACAATGAAAAAACTATTTGGTTATATTTATCGAGAATTGATAATAGATAACGAATAGCGTGGTTGGGTATGAGCAATTTAATATTTAGTTATATTTACTTCACAGACCCATTAAGAGAAATGAGAATATTTTGTTGAATCAACTGTGTCTGCGGTAAACCCAACTGAGGCTGTTTCCAATAGTTGGTAAATATCTGGTTCGCTCAACTAATGCCATCTTTATTGTAAATGTAGCATTCATTAACATTAAGCTAATTAAGCACACCAGGTAACTTTGAACAAGTATTATGCCATATTAAATGCAACAAGTATTTACCAAAACAAAATGTTCCTTGAGCATTATGGACATATTTTTCTTCCGTAATGTTTAATAATACAGCAAAAATTTTAGTTATAAACACCCAATTTCGAATAGCGAAATTATTAAATGAAGTAGTTAGTCTTATGTATATTTTTCGAACTCCCTAACCTGAAAATAAGAAAATATGGCCCTAGTTTGTCCAACGAATATATTATAGTCTATACTCGTTGATTTATCGAACGTTTTTTAGGTTTCCAAGTTCATTGGTTTGTATGAAAATTTTATCAAATATAGGTTATAACCTACAATTGAAAATTCTTCGTGAGTGTTTATGAGCTTCCAGACTTTAATCTAGCCCAGTGGTAGCTAATTCAGCATCAGCCAGTATTTCTTAAAAGTGGCTGGTTCTCAATAACAACAGAAAGTTATGTGAAATATAAAATTAGTTAATTGAATGTGTATAAATATTTATTTCGCTGTTGCGTTACTTTAACTCAGATTAGAGGTTAACCTTTCAAACTAGCAAATTATTTCCTTATACTTCCCCATCTCATATTTGATATTAATATACAGTAAAATTAAAATAAAATAAAAACAAATATTAAGGATCAGGTATTAAATACTAATGAATATTGAAGGTACACACACACAACTAATAAGCGTAAACTACTTTCATATAATTAAAATTTAATAACATTCTGTATGCATTCACTACTTTCCCTTTAAGTTTATAATTTATTTCTTGCATATATATTTACAAGAAATAAGTTTTTGCTGATTACATTATTGGACTCATGCTACAGTTGCATTCAGTTATTAACTTTGTGTATATTTTAAAACTTAATAAATGTATAAAAACATTATTAGATTTCATGTCATTTGAAATAATAGCTACTCAACGATTTTAGGTATCATTTAGGAACAGCTGATTAAAAAAAATTCTCGCGTTTAACAAACTTAATAAACTACTTAATAATGCAAACGTAATTATTACCAAATATCGAGTTCAGGTAACAGTGTTATCGTTCATATAACAAAAGGTGAAATAAATAGTATCAAATATAAATTTACATATAACATTTCAAGACATTAATATTTGCATCTTAACCTGCAATGACAATTTAATTCGTTAACATCAACTCTCCCATGTAGTTGTTACAAAACATTTTAACATTAATAGACCAACATAATATTCGGTAACTGTTACCATAATTTGGTATTATTAAACGAATATTTACAAAAACTGCCAACTAAATGCATTTAGTTGGGAGAACCGAATACTTCTTTCAATGTATCAACCAACTATTAGGTAAAAAGATCGATAATGGTTTATTCTTCATATGAACATATGAAATTAAAAAAAGCCTGCATTAAATAAAGTACCCCTATTTTCATTTAAATTTCTATTTATTTACTCTTTAATGATCCTTGCCCAAAGAGTTTGGTTTTAGCTCTTCGTAATTGAAAATTGGAATGTTAATATTCATTAATAATAATTGCAAATTAAATAAATGAATAACCTCTACGAAATGTAATTATTTATAATAAAATTATAATTATTTCAAAAATATTAAATTTCGATTTTAGAAGGAAATTTTCATGCTCGACTTGGGTTATTTCTCCTTCGCCATCCGGGCACCGGAAACTCGCAGGTGCGCACGGAAAAGACCACGGAGAGTGATTCCGTTGCGAAAGGGGAGTATTTTAAGAGCGGACAGGGACTAAGGGGACTCTCGACTCTAATCGAAAAGCCATTATCTCTCAAAATAGTGACTCCCATACCGATAGCAATGGGGCTTGCAAAATAGGTCGGGACCCAAGAATAAGCATAGCCACGACCCTCAATCTCATTACGTCTTGTTTTTATTTTCCCTCGCGTTTTCCCTTTTATCACACTGCCAATACTTTTTCTTTGCAATTAGAAGCAATGCTTTAACACAATTTTCGTCGTTTCGTGCAAACACGGTTTATCCATGAGATTTACGGTGCATGCTATCGCAATTTCGTTGACTATTTTATTGGTTGGAAGGTACGAGTATTTTTGTTTAGTATGCACGAAATAATCCTGTTTTTAATCAACGTTAATGTTTACGATTCTCTTCGTTAATTAACGATTTTTCGTTATTATTCGGCGTAACATCCTTAATTAAGGCGACAAATGCTGGTGTGCAGAAATAATTATGACAAGGATAAGTTTCTAATTATCGAAGTGAGAATATTATTTTAATTATGGTGAAAGTGAGTGTAATTTTAATAAATATAAGTGCTTGTTATTCTAATAAACATATTATTTACCAAACTTATCATTATTCATATTGTTCAAACAAATTCACTAATGTTCACGGGGAAAAGAGAAATGGATATTGGACATAAAAACGAAAATTTATTAAACGTTTGGTAATTTTCGGAACTTACAGATTTTTAAAGGCATATTACAGTAAAGTCAGCATAACTTATATTTCTGTATAGTAATATTTACTTTACATCAGAAAGTAAAGTGTTGGACAATTTTATCCAGCCGGAAAAGTAAATAAATCCTAAAAAATTGGAAATACTGTATAATTTAATCTGAATAGGAAGCAACTTTTACATTCGTCGAAATGTAGAAGTTTCGTCCTTTTCATGAGTTAGTACAATAAGAAGGAAAATGTATACAACAAGAAGGAAAACTTCTTTTTTCCTAAGGATTATTTTTCTTTTTTGGACTACTCTTCACCTCACCCGAACGCCAGAAAAGATCTTGATTAGAAATTGATTTCAAATTTTCGCGGGGATTGTATCACAGGAACGATAACAGATGGCGGGTTTTGCGCAACTGACAGAAAACGGCGGCTAGTTGTATAAATACAAGTTCCAAATTTTACGATGCTATGTATGTTACTTCCTTCCGTGAATATTTCTGCGCGGCGTTTGGTTCCTAATTTTAAGATAGGTTAGCGTTCCACTGTTTTCTAGATATATGTTATATATGTAGGTATGTCTGTACGTGTGTATCATGCTTTGCCATTGTATGCAATGAATGTGTTCTCTACATTTTCTGACAAATACCCTGGGCGCGAACGATTCATTTATATTTTTGCGTTAATTTTATCTTTGAATTTAAGTTTAAAATTACCAAACGTTCGAGTAAATTATACAGTTATGCAAAGTGTTATTTTCTGAATATCTGCCAAAAATTACAAAACGTCCGTGTAAATCTTACAGTATGAAGCTATTATTTATTATGCTTTTGAACAAAATTTCCTATATGGAATAGTAATATGTACTTATCATTAGACAAATAATCTACATTTGCATTGGCAAAAAGTGCCAAATACCCTTATGTGTCCTATTTTTTCTCCGTCGTTTAGTAAAAAGTCCTTATTATAAGTAAATATTCCATTTTTCTTCTCTCCGTGTTGCCATAAGGATGTAGGACATCACATAAGAAGACAGAGAAAAATACCGGTTATATTTATAAAGCTTTTGCCCAGAATTGTTGAAAAGTATAGAAATTAACGAATTTTATTATAAACTATATATCCTAAAATTGTGTATTAAGTGACACTCGGGCCTCTGGGGCATTGAGTGACAAAACAAATGAATGACAAATTTTTTGAACTGGGTGAATTTGGAGTATATAATTTATGCACACTTTCAATTTGACCAATTGGTTTATAACTGCAATTTAACACCTCCGGTTTGTCGTGCCGATAAAGACATGTGTATATTATATCAATATGGTATATTCATAGGTCAATAATTATGTTGCAAGGATGATTAAATTTAAACTGTCTTTTTGGACGGTTTCAATAGTTTCTTGACGCTGCTCACTAAAATGAAAAAAACTCAAAGAGATTCGTTTATCTATGATTTTTGTTATTTATGCATGAACCGTTATTTTCTTAAAATTCGGGAATACCATTCTGTATGTTACGTTCTGGATTTTAAAAATTCGAAAAGTGTTATTTAGAGACTTTTACCTGTATTTTCTGAATCTTCCATGTACAGGATAAATTACTCTAAAGAAAATTACTTTTCCCGAATTTTACCTCTCCCCATAACCAAAATCTAATTTAATGCAATGCTATCTTATTTGATCTGATTTTTTTCTCATGGTTGCTTTACACCGAACAAACCGGCTATTTAGCGGACCAGATTATCAGAACGGTGTTTCATGTATTTATTATTTATAATTCATAATTAAAAATGTCCAAAGGATAAAAGTTTTTAAGATATATTTTCAGTAGCTTCTGATAATCTAAGTTAGATAACATTGTATCATCCCTACTCCATCCGAAAGGAAAAAAGAAAAGTATTCAATATACGAGAAGATTTAATAATTTGTAGCCTTTTACAATAGAAAAAAAATGTATGAAAATTTCCTTGTTGACATTAAATCGATTAAATCCTTTTATCCGTTATGAGTGATCCCCATATGTGTTACTATTAAACATATTTTTTTCTCAGGAAATGTAAGTGGTGCAGAGTCGTACTGCTTTAACCAAATTCATATAGAGGGCATTCCATGCCAAACGGGCAACTAGAAGATTAGCCCTTTTCGGTGTCTCGCATTAAACGCTTGTTTCTGAAGTTCTGTGTCCGAGAAAGGAAAAAATAATCAGTGGATTTTATTCGTCTTTTTATGTACTTTTCGATGATTAAAATGATTTTTTATTTTATTTAAATATTCATCATGATTTTTCAGTTTAAAAAATAAAAATCGATTTTTTTTCAAACTTTGACGTTTTAAATATTTTTTTAAACAGGCGCAAATGAAAGCTCGTATATTTTCCTATAAAATCCCATTGTCACAATTATGGGCCGTTTTGTTCTTCATCCATAAATATGCATAATAATAAGCGCATTTGGGTATAGCCACTCACGAGGCTGCATTTCTTGCACATTTTAGGATGAAGAACCAACCAGCCCATAATTATGACGATGTGATTTTATAGAAAAATATACGATCTTTTGTTTGAGCCTGTTTAAAAAAATATTTAAAACGTCCAAGTTTGAAAAAAATCAATTTTTTTTTTTAAACTGAAAAATCATGATGAATATATAAATAAAATAAAAGGTCATTTTAATCATCGGGAAGTGCATAAAAAGACGAATAAAATCCACTAATTATTTTTTCCTTTCTCCGAAACAGAACTTCATAAACAAGCGTTTAATGCGAGACACCGAAAAAGGCTAATCTTCTCAGTTGCCCGTTTGGCATGGAATGCCCCGTAGGTTGCATTTCAAACCGTGGCGAATAAAATAGAACAACTAAACACAAATGTAACCCAAAGACCTGATATCCGTAAAAAAATGCAGTTGAACAATGTTTCAATGGATCAGATGTAATAAATAAATTAGATCTTAATTACGGTCTTACCTCCAGAAAATTATAATTTTTATACCAACTGCGTATAGTAATAATTGATATCATATCAGACTTCCATCAGCTAGTGTTAGATATCGTGTGATTTGTTTACAGATCGTATTAGATCTAATTGTATCCAGTAAGATCTGGGTTCTCTCTAAATTTTAATCAACGAAAATCACTGCGAATCAGTGTGTGTGCACTGATTAGTAGCTCTGCGGTGTACATATACTGATTCCCAGTAACTTAAAATTTGTAACATTTAATACAAATTTTGAGCGTTTGGAATAGTAATATCTACACTAATTTATTGTGATTATTTTATTAGGAAAACTCTAACATAAATAATATTTATACACAAGAAATATCGTTTACTTCACAGAAAAAAATAAGTCTTAACATTATGACAAATTAAATTTGCATAAAATTAGTCTATGTATAGTGCATAAGTTTGTCCTTTTTTAATCGCTAATTTTTGTTACATCTTAAATGTAGCCAATTAATGGTCTCAAATTAAAACGTATTTTTTCAGTGTACACAATAACCTGTCAACGACCGAATAATTCTCCTGAATATACTTCAAGGCCTCCTTGCAAATGTAACATATAATCGGAATAGGACCTGATCATGCTTATTCTATCAGACACTGGTTAGACGCCTTCAAGGTATCAAATTATTATAGACTCCCACAGGCTTTTCATATACGTCAGGAACCGCTTATAACAGCATCATTGCATAAGAACCGAGAACTATTAATTTAGTAAGACACCGAACGCGGGCGCCAATTTAAGCGTGCTTTATTGAGTTTTGATCAGGGTCTTGTCATTGCCCGATCAGACTCTACGTAATATTACGACGGCCTGCGAATATTTCTGGTCGAGTATCCCTCACTTTCGGAGAAGTAGTTTTTACGAACAAATTTAGGTTTTTATTATAATATCATATAAAACTGCTTGAAACATTCTCTGCACTTATTATAACGTATCATTATCCCTGGACTCGATAATTTATTAAACGTACCAAAAGTGTTTATTAAAATAGTCACTTCACTAGGACACCAAAATCACAGTATGACAATTTTGTTTAAAAAAAAAAAGAGTTTCTCAAAGCCGACACAATAAATATTAAGAGCAATAAATATAGTAGTAAGTATTACGTTTTTTGTAAACTGTATAACCTACTCTACGTTACGTTGCGCAGTTAAAAATACCATGAAATAAGATAATGATTGTCATATTATGTGAGTTTTCATAATGCATTTCATATAAGTTTTAGGTTCTTCACTAGTAGAAATTTTGTCTAGGCAAAATAAATGCTGGCGCATTATGTTTTCCGAAAGTATGCTGTTGATCTAGATCGTGTACGATCTAGGGTGTATATGTATTTGGGGAAGCTTGTCATAACCTTTTAACCAAGAATCCGTTTAACGAATCTGGCTAGACACAAGCTAATATCTTAAGTTTATCTACACAGTTGTATTGATATCTATTTATGGTCAATAATTTACCTGGATATTGCCGGCATAGGAACCGCACGGTGCATTGACTATTTCTAGTTTCTACTAAGACTCTGCTTTCATTTGACAAGTTAATATACCTCAAACAAAACTTTAAGGTTACCTGTCAAATGGAAAACCTATGCTAACCTCGCGTATTAGTATTGCAATAATTAGAAATTTAATTAAACAAAATCAAACCTAATTAATTAATAAAATATAACCTAAATATTATGTAGTTTTAAAAAGATACATTGGAAAACCAAGTCATCAAACCAAAATTGGATGCTAAAGCCTTCATTCGTCAAAATTCTGTTATATATTTATATATAAAGGTTATATCTATAATCATAATAATGTCATTTTTATGCAATTGTGGATGAGGAATATATTTGAAACTAGTTAATAAAAAGTTGATTTAAAAAGGCATTTAATTGTTTCTGAAAAACCATCGTTGGTGTCCATTTTGTACCTTTTCATTAATCTTTTGCTTAGCTTTTAAGATGTGTGATATGGTGAAATAAACTTTTGTATGTTCTTGACAGTCAGACGTAATTCAAGAATAGTATATTATGTAACAAGTGTTACTATGCAACACCGAACGAAGCGAGGGCGACAATCACAATCGTCGTAGATCGATATTTCGCCCATGTCGCATACGATATTTTTTAACACAACGTGTGTGAAGCTCGATTTTAAGCATCCGAAAATTTCGCCGTAGTGCGTAAAATCGAGTTTTACGCACGGAGTGTTAAAAATGGTTATATGATCTGTTTCATGAAATATTAGAGAAGATATAGACATAACTATCTATACCATTTTGCGAAGCATTGTTACAATCGGCAAAAGATTGCTATCCTTCTGTACCTATACCTTCCCCAATTGATGGAACAGATTACACAATCATATGTTGAGTTACAGCAGACTATCAAGAAAATAAAAATAATTTATTTGAGAGGGTTCTAAAGTAGTCCACCAGTATGGTAGGAAATTTTACTAAAAACCGTACACTAAAGAAGCCTGAATAGCATTTTCAAAACTCGGACTCTGTAAAGACAATTCTAATTGCTATAAACGGTTTCCTAAAAAATACCAAAGACATTAGGACCTGCAGAGTTGCCCCCGTCAAAATTGACTGACGTGTCAAAATTGCCTCGACAGAATCCTTCGATATCGGTTGACTTAGGGGAAACGCTTTCCACTACTCTTATCTCAAACAGTTTAATGTATTATCTATAAAAAGTAAAGAAATAATTATTGCCGTCATTTTTCGCTAATTTTAAGGAAAAAAGAGCACTTGATTAAAACTAGTCACAATTTGTATATTAACATGTTAAATAAAAGCAGAGTCTTGGTGGAAACTAGAAATAATCCATGAACCGTCATCGAGGTTATGCGTGCAAGTAAAATGGGAATCACCTCCCCTTCGCTTATTTTGACAACTTGCAGTTAATTTTGGATATCGTCGCAACCGACGGCAGTCAATTTCGCAGGTTCTACTCTGATTGAATATTTTCAAAAATAAATAATATATTATACATATATAACTTATTTACGAATATGCTCGGTCAGTTCTTAATTAATTTATTTAGTATTTTCCGTCTATAAGTAATTAGAAACACTCTTACAGAGAGCGAATTTTGAAAAATTAGTTCTGTAATTTTTTATTTACGGATTGTATTAAAAATTTCTACCTTATCGATGGACCACTTTAAAATCGTCATAACGACATCACATATCTTCAAAGCTGAAAAAACGCTCAATAAAATAGAGGTCCAAATTAGACATCGATGTTGGCTTTTCAGAAACAATAAAATATGTTACCGGTTAAGATTCAAATTTTTAATTAGTTCCAAGTGATCTTGTTTGTAATTCATAATACAACAGGAGATATGGCGATAACTGTAAACATAAAACTGCTTTTAATATGAAAAATAAATGTATAAATAAGGTTAAAATACTATAGGTTAGAATTTTCCCTGATTCGATGTAGAATCTGGCAGGAAAAAGTGTGGGAGAAATTATTGGGGCTACCTAGGGCATATATTGATATCTATTTTAGAAAAACACGTTATAGGTACTGAGGAATAAGAAAATTTCTTGGATTTGCCTAGAATCTAAATAGTTTTTTTCTATTAGTACTTTCTTTCAAAAAACGGTATCAGACCTATACGTAATCTTGGAAAATAAAGAGAGATTTCCACTTGGGTTAAATTCTTAGAAGCACATACTGTTTAAAGAAAAAGCATAAGATCATTTCATTCTACAATGTTTGATAGCAACAACTACGGGTGCTCCGACAGGGCATTATTTACATTAAAGTTGTTATAAGATTAATATAACTTTACGAAGATATGACATTAATGATGAAAAGTAAATACCAGATCCAATGATAATGTATTCAATTAATACTTGCGAATCTAGTTAATAGTTGAACTCATTCAAAAGCATACAAAAATTAACTAGGACGATCTTTGGATGTTCAGTATTTAAAACTTTAATATACGATGTTCATTAATAGAAAAAAAGAATTATTTTAATATCACATAAGACAGATATAAAAAATATTTAATGTTTCTTAGTTCATGCTGTTCCTTAATACTGACATTGGTAACAGCACGGTAAATGAAAATAAATAAATTGTGAAATAAGTAACACAATTAATTATAATATAATTTAAAGTTACCTGTGAATTTAAAAACTTTCACTAGAAAAGACAATCACGCGCGATTAAAGTGTCGTACGACGTGCAAAGGTTGACTCTGCTCGAAGATGTTACGGATCAGACAGCCAATCTCAGTCACGCACTCCTGTATAAATATCGGCGCTACCCTGATTGCTTTAGCTCTGCAATATCAAGCTGCACCTTTTTGAATCGAACGGATTTCTGTAGAGTATATAGATATCTATCACTATGCATTCGATACGTATATTTATCTACTTGCGTTTGTCGCGTTGTTTTGTGCACCCTTGCGCAATTAACGGTATAACTCTATTCTAGGCAGAAATACAATTAGCAGCTTGTTCCTAGTTGAGCATTGTTTCCGCATATTACTATTCCTATCCGGTATTGAGAAATGTTCCTATTATTTCCGGATTTTTAAAGTTCACATTGTAATATTGGTTAATTGTTTTTAAAATAAAAAGATAAAATCTAAGAATACTTCACTATAAACAGTTGAAAATCATCGATATATTTCTTTTTAGATAGCAATTGTATGCAAGCTTTTAGTAGATTTAATCCGGTTTCTATTTATAATTATTGTACGTCATATTTAAAAATAATAATCAAAGTATGTGCCTTCATGGAATGAACTGAATATTTGACAAAAAAATAGAGTGCAGTCTACGCGTTGGATCGGAACTCTTTAATATGACCTCGAAGACTAGTTAAAGTTATAGGCTTGCATTATTTTAAACAAATAAAGGCAAACTGAAATGACCATTTCGGTCATACTATCCAAACTTATGCTTTTATTTGATGGCATCTTTAAAAAGTAAGAAAATTGTCGTGCCAGTCATTTTTGTTTTTACTTGTGTGTTACTGTAACTGAGTAATTTATGTAAATGGAATGTTGAAGATAATTGCATAAAAAAATTATACAATATTGTTGGTGGTTAACTTACGCGTAGAACTAATCTGCCCCTTTGTTGCAGGTTCTTCTTAATTTCTTAATACTGTCCAAATTTTTTTTAAATTTAATATCATGATTTAAAACTTAAATATTACATTTCCATGAACGAAATTGTTTAAACAACCAGGTGCGTAACCTATGAAATTATTTGAAATATCTTATCATCTGATGACACTGTAATATTGGTAAATTGTTTTTAAAATAAAAAAATGAAATGTGCTAGACTGTCTAAGGCCACTTTCAAACTGTCATTACTGGTAAACGAGGGAGGCTTTCAATTTTAAAATTCAAAATGCAAAAGACCTTTCCTAAAGAAGCACACCATAATTTAATTTCATTTTATATATCTCGACAATATGACCCACCTCTAACATTTTAGATAAATGAAAACTTATAAAAGTCATTGTGTAAATTATATATAATAATTTTTTGAATTTAAATGATATAGAAGTGACTATATATACATCACTAAGATTTTATAATGTTATTGTAACAAATATTTTATGGGAAACGTATACGTCTCCTTCCAGCCTCACAAAGTTAGTTTCGTGGATTTACACATGTATTCCAATGTTTATTAAAAAAAAAATTTAGTCACGTTTCCAGTTTGAAACTTAGATATTTGCAACAATATGATTAAAAAAAAGTAACCGAAATAAATAACCATGACAAATTTTTTTCTTTGCATACGCTGGGTATAATAGTATATTATGTAACAAGGATCGATATTTCGCCCGAGTTACATACGATATTTTTTAATACGACGGGCGTGGGGCTCGACAATTTGGCACCGAATATTTCACTGCAGGGCGCAAAATCGAGTTCTACTCCTGGAGTGTTAAAAAATAACTTGTTTTGATTAATCTGTAAAACTAACAACTCATATCTTTTAAATTGATAATAAGTTCAAAAAAGCCAGGTGGATATTTCAAATAGTTTACATGTTCCTGTTTCTACAACTTCACTTACTCTTTGTTTACAATATTCAATTAAATATAATAACCTGTCTTAAAGGAATTCTTCATTTCCTGTTATATTTTTGTATTTTCTTAGCTATAAATCCCTGAAACTATGCACTGATTATTATTTGCTCAATATAAAAAAACAATTTTAATCTTTATACTCTGGAACTATAGTTTACCATCGAAAAGAATTAGAATTTGTAAAAGAAGAATAAGCATTTTTTTACCTTTGATAACATTTTTGTATATTTTCGAAAATACCATGCCACCAATCTCTTTGAAATATATTTACAGACGCAAATGTGCGGTGCTGAATATGAATATCGTAATGAAAAATGGAGCCAAGTGCATATTGAAGGTGAAAACAAATAAAAACGTATTATTTCTGCCATTTTTTACACTTATTTGTAAAAATGTTACAATTAAGAAAAAGTGAGCATACAGGATATACCAAATCATGAAATTCTCTACTAAAAAAGGATGGTACTTTTTATCGTAACATCAATAGTGAATTTAAAAAGTTTTTAAAAAAATGTGTCCTTTTGATATCATAAATATCAGGATTAACTTATGTAACACCCATTCCTGTATAAAAATATACTAGAAGAGCTGAAGGGACCAGCAGCGCTTCAGCAGCTTTCGCAGTGTGTTTTATGATAAAAATGTCATTCCCAGTTACCAAATGAGGAATAATTATATATTCAACATAGAAGTATACTTAACAATGAAAATAATTAACAAAAATTACACAGGACTATAAAAAATATGTTTCGAGATCACTTAAATCGGAAATGGTGGATCTTATAGATTTTTGGCCGCTGACAACGAATTTGTTATCCAAATTGACCCATCACTTCAGAATTTCAAGACATCTGTTCCGAAAAATAGCCAAATGTTTTTGTAGGCTATGTGACAATTTGAGGTTAGGATATGTGAAATATCTGACGTCACGGGTCAAATTGGACAACTAATTTATTTTCAGCGACTAAAAATCTATAAGATCCAGTATCTCTGATTCAAATTATCTGATTAAGATACCTCCGCTAAAAATTGTTTTGCGGTCCTGTGTAATTAATCTCTGAAGGTACTTCTCGAAAAAAATAACTCAAGTCATCAAATTTGTTGTTTGTTTACATCATTTGAATCAGAAGTGGAGGACTTTATAGATTTTCGGTTGCTGAAAACGAATTCTTTGTCCAAGGTAACTCATCGTTTCAGATGTTTCACATATCCTAACCTTAAATTGCAAAAAGTATATTTTTGAATATTTTTCGGATCAGATAACTTAAAATCCTAGCGTGATGGGCCAAATCGAATATAAGATCTACTATTTCTTATTCAAGTGATCTCGAAACAAATTTTTTGTGGTCCTTTATTGAACTGCAGGTGTTTGGCACAAAGCATACAATGAATTTATGTTCATTTAACGTAGTAGCATTGGGAAGAAAAATCGTAGCCTTTCCAAATCTGCACACAATTTTCGCGATTACACTGAGGATAGTAATGGACCATTTATGCAAAGGTTTGAATATTCCTACATTTTCCAGAAAAGCCATGTCCTAATTTTCACTCCAAAAATCGAATGCTACAACGTAAAATGAATTTATTTTTTATTTTCTAGTTAAGTGATTTGTACCGTTCGATAATTCTTATAACGTCCTTTCATGATTAAGCATATTTTCTTATTGAATATGTAATTATATTATATCACTTTTAATTGCTATTTACATTGTTTGCAAACAAAAATTTGGTGGGCCGATTGTGTTTCACGCCAATGGATTGACATGCTGGCTGTAGACTTTAACATGTAACTAACTTTAGCATCATTTTTCACATAAATTCCAAACCAAAGTGGAAATAAAAATTTATAATTTTCAGTATTCGACAGTACATTAGTTGAGCTCACTATGAAATTTAAATTTTTGTTTAAGTTTAAAGATTAGTTTAAAAGAATAGATTGTTGGCCAATCAAGTCATGAGCTGATTTAACGTGTATCGAAACAATACTGCTCACTCAAATACATTGATTTATTACGCGCACGTGTGGAATTACACACCCCTACTGAAGATAGGCATTCTAAATGTACCGAAAATCAGCCTGCAGGATTAATTGTAACCATTTCTGGAAACCAGTAATTATGCCTCGCGGCCTAATTTCTGTGTATTATTAGGAAAGGTTTCGCGTTACATCACTAACAACATTTCTTAATACGTAGAGCGGGATGCTGCGTTGTTTAATATTTTAAGGGTTGAATTTCGAAATTACTCGTTATTTACAAATGTATAGTTCCATATTATTCAAATACAAATAAGGGGTTGTTTAAATATAATAATTTGTAGATAAGCAGTGCTCTGTTGTGAAGTCGCCCATTGCATTGTTTGTTTTGAGAAATATTTGTTATGTCGAAGTTGTATACCGACAGCTTCTAAGTCCCTGCTGTTCCTCGTCCTCATGCATGATAGTCACCGCTTCCTATACAGAATTGATCTAGCACCACAGTTCCACTCTCAACTTAGTTAGGAACTTTAGTTTACACTTCAGAGCGTGACTTCACAGTAATCCAGAACAACAAATTAAAAATATAATTGAGAAAAATGGTAGAGTGACTCAATATTTGAAACAATGATGAAAAATTTGAAATTAATTCTATAGAGAATTAATTTTAATCGATATTCACAAACTAATGGTTGCATAATTTTTTAAAAATAAATCAGATAAACAATAATATCAGATTAATTTCAATAAAAGTAATAAATCATTCTAATATTATTTTACGTGTACTGTGAAATCAAATGTACTCAGTACATGGACACAGTAAACTACCCTAAGCCATCAATGGAAAATTATTGAATCTAAGAGATCTATTTTACAAGTAATGTTAATAACCGATAGTAAAGAACCTTCTGATGCCAAATAAAGAAGTTAGAAAATTTCTGTTAATACATAAGTTATGTTTAGTTTTGACTGTTAATTGTAATTCAGAATTGTTTTCTTGGAATTATGTGGGTAGGTTAGTGATTAAAGTCATGTGTACGATATGTGTATTTTCTGAAATTGATATAGACATTTATAAAGTAAATATTGGAGCGCAAGAAAAATTCAGTGATTGCCTAATGTAAACTCTATTGATTAAGTTGTAATTCTTGATTTAAATAAAAAATATTTTATAACTCCCAAGCGAACACTTTTTCGGCATCCTTATCGACGACATTATTTTTAACGCACTAAATACAATTTTTTTAATCGTGATTTCTTACGCAAAATTTTGTGCTCTTTCAGAATCCCTCGCCCTAATTTTTTTTTTGAAAATCTTAAAATAATCCAACTTTCATCTTTACCATCATAAAAAAAATTTTAAGTGCATTTTTCTAGTTAACCCGGGAGCGGCACAAATTGGCACAGCTTTTCATGTCGATAGTTTACATAGAACGAGGCAATGATATTCCACGACACCTCATATCTTACAGTGTTCGAGTGTGTTGTATTCAAATCTAACCTCCATTTTGTCATAAATTTATTCGTTTTTTTCAATATGGCGTCTTAAAGAGGAAAAACTCGGAAAAAACTTGAAATCTTTTTTAAAAAGTTATTTTTCTATATGAAGGCGTCATCGAATCGAATTCCGCTTTTTGATCCTGTGGAATAATGATTTGTACTTTATAAACACGTAACATCTGATCATAAATTCAAAATGGCGGCTGAAATACGGAGCCAACATGACGGAAACTTTACCTTTCTGTATGTACCGCTTTTGTAAATGAATAATTTTGTATGAAAATCAGTGTAGAGCGTGTTTATGGGTCGCAGATTACGAATTCGTTGTCAGAATTTAAAAATTCAAAATAGCGGATCGAAATGGCGGACTATCCGTTGTCCGATTTTTAAAATGATATTGAAAAAAACGGATAAATTTATGAGAAAGTAGGCAAAAACACAAAAGTATGAAGGGGTAAAATTCCCCAAAACTACACAAATACATGCGGATGTTATGTCAATAACAATAATCATTATATTGCATGGGTGGTTACATGTATTATCTCGCTTACTCGGTATTGAAATTTCGGTAAGATAGTATTTTTCTTGATAAGTTGACGTTCGGATATTTTTAATTCCGAATTTTTTAAATTCAGGGCAAATTACATTCGGAAAAATGATTTTACGAGAATTTTAGTCCTCCCTCAGCTTCGAATTTTTGCATTTAATTTATAATTTAAATATATAAGTTCTTATATTTTTCGAGAAATTTTTTAAAATGAAAAATTTTTCCCGCTTTGTTTATTTATATCAATAATATGATCAACAAGAAACAAAAATACTACCGTTACCAAAATTGTTGATATTGATTTACCGGAAAAAATACACAATAATATTATTTATAGGTCGACTCCCTCATTTGCTTACTTTTAAATTTCCCGCGTTGTATAATTCACGTCAATTATGTATTATTGACATGTCAATATTGCGACGTTGCCACATAACCATAAACGATCATTATTGATATTTGTTTATTATTTTTCATTTTTCTGAAGGTATGTAACGATTCCATTCTTTTTGACAAAAATTTTTGATTAATTTTTTATCTGTAGTATCAATTTACGCAGAAACTGAATGTTAGTTCATAACAAATTTTCCAATAACAATCATAAAAAACAAATGTTCCAATTACACTTACAGTTAAATTCGCGCGAATGCTTTTATTAAGTTCGCATTACTAAAGGTAGTATGTCATTTATTTAACCTCTTTAATATTCTTTGATATTATATACAAAACTGTCAATGATGATTATATAAAATTAAGCTAAATAAAGTAGAGTTATCAGAGAATAAAAAGAATTTTTATATTTCATATTATATATTTATTTACATATTTTTACATTTCTAGATATTTTTCGATCTTCTCGAGCAATCGGGATCTATCTTGATAATTTCCAATATTACATACACGGGTTGTGGAACGCGAAGTTTCGAAAATGCTTATTTTTATTGTACTACTGTAGAAGAAACTAATACGTTTCAGAAATTGTATTAGTGAATTAAATTTACAAAAGGTACAAAACCACAAACAACAAATGAATTTCAGAGATTATAGAAGTGCATACACGTAAAGACAAGTGAATTGCTGAAACTGTTTGTGCATTATTTGTTGAATTAAATTGTTGTTTTTTTGTTCAGTTTTTAACAAATGTCTGGATGTAAATAACAAATATGTACTCAAAAGACTTATATCCAGTGCATTTTTTTACATTTATCGTACTAAAATAAAAAAATTAGCAGTATTGTGAAATAAAGGGGTGTACAATGAATTAATACTGGAAAAATGGATGCATGTAAATACATATAAATGTAATTAGAGTTATATATAATTATATGAAATTCTACGCAAGTTCGAAGTCCCTCGTTTTATTGTTCCACTAGAATAGGAAGGATAATTAAGGCATAAATATAACACATTGAAATAAGTGCTCATATATTTCATAATTAATATCTAGTTAAGAAATGACGAATAAGCCTTAAAATTTGATATTACAGAAATATACAAATTGCATTTACAGTATGTACAAATTGAGTTAGTGAGCTAGTAAAAACAATTCAACATGTAATATTTTGACAACAAATAATATTGTAAACACTAATAACAGCCTAATTATATTTTTGGAGCAGGGGTATTATGTTGTAGGGGTAGTATGTATTATGTTGAGATCAGTCCTACGAGTAGAAAATGGTTAGAATAATAGTATCTTCTTTTTCAGACAATAGTGGAATAAGAAGTAATTTCAGCTGTGCCGTGAGTACAATAAATGAAATAGCCCCATTTACCTACCATTTAGAGGTAGTATTTCGTAATACTGATGTAGGTCCATATAGTTAGATTTTTTCTTGAAACGTTCAGTAATCAGTTATGCGTATGGGATCTGAAAAGATACAGGCATTATTAAAGTTCATACTTTCTACTTGCAGAGAAATTAAAGTGAATTTGAAATTATTTCAACACATGATAATACACAAGCGTAGATAATATATTTTCATGTTGTATGGCTAATGCATACAGTTTGCTATATTTTTATTATTTTTATTAATTACAAATAGTTTAATTGATATTCATCATCTATTGTTACCTTAGGAAGTAATTAAATATATATCATGGCATTAGGAACCATGTGAGTAGTTGTTTTGCAGTCATGTCTTCATTATTTTTATCTTCAGTCCTGTCTATTATTCATTTTTACGGTCGAAGTTCTTCCTATCTAACCTAATCTTACCTTTATTTCCATGGTTAATCATTTTTTTGCTATATTTACCATTACGTATTGTCAGACACTGACAACAAAAACTATTTACAATAATCGTCAACTGTGGAATAGAGTGGGTTAAATAGGAAGAACTTCTACTGCGAAGATAAATAACAGACAGGATTGAAGATAAAACTAATGAAAACATGATTACAAAAAATTTCATACATGTTCCCTAATGCTATGATTCCCAAATTCTTGTTCTATCAATCGAATTCTTCTTCTTCATTACTATATTATAATACCAAAAAAGAGGCGATCTATCCAATCATATTCGAATTTTCGTATTTGAATCCAACACTCACAGATGTAAATATTACGGTAATATGAAATTATGAATGTATATTATAGAAGTATTAGTGGACAACATGAGCGAATACATTACAAAATCGCTTTGTATTAAATTTGAATTAATAAACAACAACTATATTATACCTCTATTCAACTACAGTTTTGGACGAAATAAGAAGATAAATACGACCTTCAAAAAAAAATACTCTTGATAGTTTATTATAATAGTTTTATATTATGTTCTTCGTATAATTATGTTAAGATGTTAAAGATAAGTTTCGATTTATAAAACGTACTTTCTTAGACACAGTCGTATAATTTTTTAAAATAAATGAAATAAATATTCAAATAAGGTGTTATAAATATTTGTATTTAAATAAAACAATTAACCTATTGATTATTACTGTAATAAAATAAACACACCGGATACGAATCGATTCGAATCATTTTCCCATTCTAGGTCCAAAATATGGATTATCTATCTTGATTGATGTAATTCTACATTTGTAGTTTCTTATTATTATAACCAGAATTAATTTATATTATGATCGAACTGTCATTCTTTAACGAACATCTTTATCAATATTCAGTCTAATCACTTTAAACACATTTCCTCTTCTTATCACAAGGATTGTAAATGCTCAAGTATTCTAATTATAGATGCTTGTTCTATAATTTGTCTCAAAAGCTTTAATTTAAATTTATGTAATACGAATACTTTACTACACACATTGTCATAAAAAGAATCAATAATTTATACGTGTAACTAATATTATCATCCTGTTCTAAATTGTGATATCCAATAATCAATGTCTGTATGTGTTTTATTTTCAGTCTAGAAATTTCTAATTTGACGTAATGAATTCATGATTAATTTATAGTAATTTGTTATTTATTCTCACTATTGTGTAAAATGATTGCAAACGCCGTTATAAATTTTCGGCTTCCTATGCGAGGTAAATGCACTACATAAATGCAGTCACAACTGTAGAAAATCATTGTTCCTTTTGCATTTAAATTTACTTCGTTATAAAATGTTGGTTTAAATAAATGTTAGATAAGCTTGATCAATCCTTCACAATGCTTCAGATGCTTTGTTTATATTTATAATTTTTTTGTCATATTTTTTAAACAGTATTAGTTTGATTTATAATAATCTATTTTCCCTACTTTTTGTTGAAATATTTTGTAGGGTATCGAAAAAGACAAAAACTGTACGCTACAGCTTACGTATTTTTTTCACCTATGATTTTGAAAATAATGTAAAACTCGCATATTTTTAAGATAAAAAGTATTGAAAAATCTTTAACATACAAATTCTCAAATGTTTATTTACTATCTATGCTCCCTGCATTTTAATTTTCATCAATAGTGTTAGTGCGATTGAATGCTCTATAGCATAATTTTAATATATTTATTACATATACGAAATATGTAAAAACTTTGTGCGCATTCAAAATAAACACCTACTATTTATAAAACGGAGCTTATTTTTACATCCCATAATAAAAAGCTGTCTGTTTTAGTTTCAAATGTTAAAATGTTCTAGGAAAATAGTTATTATATTCTGGATGTAATTATACTCTTGTCTCGTTCTTTGATGACTACATAATGTAGCATCGGCTTGTCCCACGATTTGCTTAACATTCAGAGTATTGATCAAAAGAGAATAGTGGTTTCCCTTTTGTAATAACGTTTCGTTGTGCGAAGTAACAACTCAGAGTACATATTATAAACAATTTAACTTAATTTAAAAGAGTAATTTAATATTAAAAATGGGAAAATCAAAGCGAGAAATTATAAAATTGCAAGAAAAAATGAAAGAAATGCAGAGATTCATAAAGAAGCACGTTAATAAAGGTCATAATCCAAGACACTTCAAAAGCCCGTCAGGGCTATTATTAAATCGGAAAAGATACCATGATGACAGGTAAAATAACCTAAAAGGTGTAAAGAGAAGAAGAAGTCGTTCCTCAAATTTTCACTGGAGAAGTGTCAGTAAAACTTCATATTCTCTACTTCATCGACGAAGCAGATCATTAAAGTCAACATCGAATTCGTCGGTAGGATCTGTCGATACTCAGCAATCGCAATCTTCTTGTGACACCTCAAAACGATCATGCAGCAGATCTACGCGATCATCAAGCATAGAAAGTACACCGCCTGATTCAGGTACATATACAGGTGTACATACAGGTTATATATTAGGTTATGACATAACCAACAATTTTCATTTCCGAGTCCTCAGTTGATAGCCTATGCTTGTAAATTTTTACATCTTAAATCTACATTTCGAGACTCAAACAATCGAGATTTTACAAATACCGAGTTTCCAGTCGATGATTGCCTAATTCTGACTGTACAGTCGATGTTTCATGTCCTTAATCCTATCATTCCTCTGATATTTCAAAAATAATGAATACAATACATGCAATAAATCATCTTGAATATATTTTAAATGTCTTTAGCCAATACCTTGTAATGTAAACTATAGTACATTCTAATGAAAATTCGAAGTTTGCTATTTAAATTCCGCAATAACAGTAGTAAAATTAAAGAAATGTTCAGTGATTAAGTTGGAAAGATTTTTTAGAAAATTGTTAATTAAAATGTGCTTTTACTTTCGTAAGCTACTAGGTTAGTAAATTATTGATATGTTTATATTGATATGGTTATTGATATCTTAAATTCTTACAAAGCCATTTAGCACAATATGATTATTAAGTATTTTTTAAATGTATACCTTTTATTAGAGCTTATATTTGTCCGAAATTGAAAAAAAATTAACTAAAGTGTCATAATTACCTTCAAAATTTTTTACGCGATAAAGAATAATATCTTTATTCACTTCTTTCTTCTTAAATTGAGCACTTATGTTTTGTACACCTTTAGAGCGAATAAGAGATGATAGTGGTGCCAAAGTCGATACAAGAGGCTGGGAACCGCTAGAAACACGTGACCTAACCATGTATTTTTCTGATATTAGTTTTAAAGCTTCATTTAAACCGGGTGGTCCAGGTACCGCCGGTGTCACAACTGCAAAATCAGTATCAAACATTCGTCTATGGTAGCTTCTGGGTCGCTGGACCTCTTGCAGTCCTTTGTTAAAGGGATCACAGTCAAACATTTCATCGTGTTCCTCTTCAAGTTCATAACATGAGGAAGATTTTGAATCATCTGTAGCATTTACTATTGGTATACGTGATGAACCTACAATTGGAACTGCTACTGGTATTTTTTCACGTTTAAGTGTTCTCAACATTCTTCTGTTTCTGAATACGATATCTTCTATAACCGCACGTCTTATATCACGATTGATTCGTTCATCAACGCCATAAGTATTGGCTTCCGCTTCCGACAAATTCTTTTTAATCTGCATCTGCAACCGTATTCGCATGTCGATTAAATTCCACATAAAGTAACACTGATAACTACATTAAATGAAACGCATTTTTCTGTATCGAAGTAATATAATTTTTATAAATAGTATATTAAAGATGCGTGTATCACGAGTATATTGTATTGACGAAATATGAAAACAATTGATATTCTTGATGCGCCGCGTTTCGATTTCCACAGTTGGCGCCTTGGGCAACGTCATTTGTTTTTCTTATATTATGACATGCATAAAGACAAATTATCTAGATTGAAAAACTATGTTTTTCATTTCGCCCATTTGAAAGCTTATATTAATTGGCTTGTAAGTTAAAGCGGAAAGTTTAATGCTATTAATAATCAATCAAAACTATTTTGACACTGACACTGATAAGTTAAATTCGTTAAATTTTTATTTATTGTAGGATATCTGAAAATTAGATCATATACAGTATCCATTTTCTAGTATTTATTTAAAAATACAATTATTATGGAAAATATATTTTTCTACGAAATTTCATGTCCTAGAAAATGCTTAAAATTTAACGTTAACCTTATTATCTAGGATCGATTATTTTACTTTGTTGTTTCCACGCCTATACTAGCGAAATAATCGCACCTTATTTGCTCTCTCTCTAGATTTCAACTATCCTAATGAAGTAAATTACTATGTTCGCGAAACTTTGGTAAATAAGCTTCGTAGACTCTACTAAGAGTTTATTACGCATAGTTATTTCAAGATAATTGTATAAAAAGAAGAAAAGGCATAGATGTTATTCAAGATTAATTTATTCAATGTGATCTATATGCACAGCATCATTATCATAATAATTGTATTTAAAAATATTTTTCCTAAAGTACAGCAAATAGTAAATAATAACGTACAATATAGAATCACAGTTATTTATTGTCATTAACCGTTAATATTAAGTATGAAAATATTAAATTTCATTCGTTTTTCCTGAAGTAATATTGATTTCTAAGTAAGATGTATGAAATGCGCTTTATTTTTATAAAATTACAGATATCCATTGCTAATGAATATTGAAAAAATTCTGCGAATATGAAATTCAAAAACATAGTAATATGTGGTCATAATATTCATGTTATTGTGCATTATGTTTCCAAATGACACTTTCTAAAAATATGCTTTTCCACTTATACTGTATGTCATGCAATGGTCTTGAATTTAACAACAATAGTTAAGAACATTTAAGAACAGTATTTAGATTCGTTTACAAAAAAAGATAACAAGCATGAATACATTTGTTACGGATGAATTTTTAATTTACCTTGATTGATATTTCGCGATTCCCGAAATACCAAAGATCAGAGGATGCGAACGTCAATCAGTCGACGTGAAGAAATACAATATACTGTGAACTATCTATATAGAAGTGGCATATAAGTAAACAATTTACCACAGGAGAGGGAAATACATTATTGAAACGTACATGTATGTACATTTATTAATGTTAATTTCAGATGTAGAGAAGTATTACAACATGATATAATTTGGAAATAAACAAAACTAGAAATATTTAATATGATGAATGTAAACAATTTGTATGTGTACAAACGCGAGAGTTTGTGCAAACGTGTACTATTCTTTATTACGCAAACCAAAAATATATTTCAATTTACGAAAAAAAACAAATTATCTATGGCGATGAATTGGAGGTGAAAAAATGCGAATCCTCTTTTTCAGTTGTTTAATTCAATTTCATTTTACAGGAAAATACATTTCCGTAATGCCTAATCTCCCAAACTCTATTGGAAGTAATATACTTTGCTAATTATTATTTAAGTTTCAAATTTACTTAGTAAACTTCGTTAAAATTTCGAAAATACAAGGACAAACTGTGATTTTTTTATTGAGTTCTTTTAAGCTCAGAATTATTTTATAACAATTTTAAGTAAATTTGTTTTCAGAATTGCTGTATTTGCGCATCTCAATAAAGCGCTCGATATAGTTGCAATGTTTACATTATTCACAGATTATAACATATTTAGTTTAGGTCAATTAGCGTAATTAATCTGAAGAGTAAAAGAGAAGAGTGAGCTTCCAGCAATTTATAGTAATTATTTTGAGATTTTATACAAATTATACAGCAGCAAGCATTCGAAAATTAACGTAAATCCCATAACGAAAATATTTACGTTATTAAACAATCTATTAACTTTCATTATTAATTATAGTATAACTTAAAAAATGGGAAATTAATTGAAGCTGAGAAATTAACATTTTTTCGATGCACTCTTTGTATACTTTTGTTAAATTTTGGTTTAAGTTATCACGTTCCAAGACCGACGGGTATTAATTTTGAATTCCGATAACTACAAAAAGTAATTTTAAAGTAATGTACAAAATAGCTAAACAGTTTCTAGTCGCTTTCCTTCATTTTAAATTTGTAACTTTTTAAATAAGAGATAATTATTAGTTTGAAATACGAGTAATTAAAAATGAAACGTTATTTTTCCACAAGATCATGTGTTTAATAATTATAAACAATAATAATAATAGTAGCGATGATAATCACGATATAATGTAATATGTACTTTAATGTTTAAATTTGTTACCGATTATAGATCAATAATATCCATTGGCTAGTTATAAGTAATAGATATGAATGCCTATATTGTGAGTATTGAATTTCTAAAACAACTTCGTTTACTAATTGTCATCAATGCACACATGACGTACTACATAAATTATGGATTTCTGTGAAATAAAAACAACGTGTTAAGAAAGAATTTGTGTAAGCCAAACGATTAAGAAATCAGTTTTCTTTTTTGCTTAAGATTAAATTCTTTAGTTTTCAGGGTTCACTGTGAAAACCTATAAAATTATTCATTCGCATTAGTAAGAATAAAGAGATAATTAGTCATAATTAATCATTAAATATTTACCAGTCAATAGTTTATTATTCATGCGAAATCAACATCCATTTTTTTAAAATAAACAATTAACGCTACAGATTTTGATTCAAATGTTGAGTGTAATAGGGAAGAGTGGGGCAGACTGTGAAACTTTTTTTCAAAGTCAATTTAAAATATATTATAACCTGTAAACACTCATTTTTATAAGACTAATCGATAGTGTAATTACTTAAGTTGATAAAATAACAAAGATATGCATACAAAAATAACGTATTCCAATAAAAATATTTATTTTTAACAAATTTCGTTTTGTCACAGTCTGCTCCACGTGGGGTAGATTGTGCATAGCTGTGGGGTCAGGTGTGACAGGTAGTAATTTATACAGTGGGGTACACTGTGACGTATGATGTAAGGCAGGAAAATAATTTTTTTAATATTTTTTTTTAATAATGTTAATATAATAAATTTTACAATTATATTTTATTATTAATTTTATATTTTTAAAATCTATATCAAAATAATTTTTAAATATACTTACTTATTCGTTACAAATTCACTTTTTATCACAGCGAACATTTTTGTTACATTTTGCATTTAATTCTAGTCTTCATTCTACAAGTGTTAAAATAGTATATTACGATATAAGTGCGCGAAGTAGGTGATTTGCGCACGAGTGTAACGAGTCCGAAGTCCGAAGTCCAAAATATAACAAAATGAAATGATGTAAATAGCTGAAATAAATATTAATCTGTTATATTTTGCAGAAAATAACATTTAGTTGGATTTAATTAATATTGAATACATATTGTTTTTTTTTAAATCTATGTAACTAAGAAATCATACAACGAAATTTGCACAACGAAATTAATGCCATAAACACTTTATAATTATATAATAAATTTTTTATAACCCCAAATGACCCACTTTACTTTTCATTACTGCCTTGTTATATTTTATGCAAAATATGACAGATTAATGTTCATTTCAGTTATTTACATCATTCCAATTTGTTATATTTTGGAATTTGGACTTGCAGTTAATATTGAAAAGGCGTAGTTTTTGATAAATTTTAGTATTTTGCATTATAATAGGAGGAAACGTAGTATTGGGATTCTCGAAACATGAATAAATTCCATGTTCACGAACTTTTGGCCTTTTTTCGACGAATTCCGACTCAAGAAGTAAAATTTAACTCTGAAACGAAAAATCGTAGCGATATTTTACAAAATCCATTTTAAAGGTCTTGAATTGTAGTATTCATGAAAAACTTGGCAATTGCTATAAAACTTTGTAGTATTTTCTGTCAACGTTAAAATTCGGAAGAAAAAAGTTGTAAAATTCAACAATTTGAAAACTGGACAGCTAAGAAATAATAATGTCTAAAGTAAAAGTGAAAGCCCCAATTGAAAGCTTTAGCCATGTACTGTAAATTATATCCTTTAAGTTCTTTTAATATCGTCAAAGGGTTACGAGATACAACGCAGTATGAAAATTCAGAGCGTTCACGAACTTTTGGCGGGTATGTATACAGTAACTAGGTAAATAGCAAGTAACTTGCTTGATAACATAAGCTTTACGATATTGTAGTGTTTAATAACGGATTTGTTATGTTATCGAATTTTATATTCTTATACTAAGAAAATAGCGTAATGTTTGCATCGTGGTATAGAATCAGAGGTCCAAGTATTAATATTAACTATTAAATAAATTATATATAATTAACTAAAAGTTATTATTCCTTAATATATATCTATTTGTTTTATTCGAAATGAAGAAACTCGTATTAAACTAGCAAACCAGGCGTTATTTTATTACGGTCTTGTTTATTTCAAATTGTACAACTGATATCAACGATGTGTAAAGTTTGCAATCAAAATGAATTCTTTTATTCTGTGCGCAATTAAAGTAGATTGATTCACACAGGTGTTCTCTCAAAGTGCACTCTAATATATCACATGTAGCATATACGGTCTCGGACTCAAGGGAGTAAAATCAACCTACTTGTTTCAGTTGCTGATCACTTCCATTATCAAAGGGAGTGTTTGTCTTTGATCGAAACTTCGTCGGACTCCTATGTATAAGTTTTTAATGGGCAAAAAGGTTTGATCGCTTAAAAAACCAGATAGGACATACTTACAGTTCCTATTTCAGTAAATTGTAACATGGAATATATATTTTTGATATTTGTCATTTTATATTTATCTATATTCCTTACATTTTCCAAACTTTTATTGGCTTATAGGTAATATAGAAAAATAATGACTATATTATTATCGTATCAAACACGCTTATTAAATACATACAAAATTAATAAAATGTTTGATTTGTATTTATAATATTTAGTTTGTTCTGTATTGCGTATCTCTCCCTCAAGATGAAACGTACTCCTCAATTTTATGCCGAGGTGCCACTATTTTAAAGGTAATTTGAAAAAATTACGACTTCCTGTTTCCGTTCCATTGTTTCCGTTGTAATTCTTTTTTGTTGTGCTGAGATAGCTACATCGAATTCCTTAAGAAAATAATATAAATATTATTATAATAATTAAAAATGGGTAAAAAAGACATTGATCGTATTCCGATGACGAATCAGAGGAGCATGAGAAAAGAGATTCGAGTATAAGTCTTTTTGATTGAAAATAAAGGGTTATAATAACGCGAAATGGGTTCAATAGATATATCTTTTAAAATAATTCTGCAATTTTTATGAATGGATAATTTAAATTTCAAAAATATGAAGTCATAGGCTATAACCTATTGACACCTACAGGCACTAACCTATTAAAATGACTTTTGATTGAATCATAAGTACTTGTAACGTTATAGCTTCTGTTGGGAACTATTTTTAATGCAGATAATATCAATTGCAACACGCTTTAAGCTATCAACAACGTTAACCTAAACTTTTGTATAAAGGGCACTAACCCTCTGAATGACAAAGGTTCTAACCTATGATTAAACTACAATAAACAACTTATTTTAATAATCATTGGACTCGAATCTCCTTCCTGTTTCCTTTTTATGTTAAAACATAAATATTATGTTTTAATAGAAAGCAGGGATAAAGGCTGGGCTTTCGAAAGTAGAAGTCGTCGTTCTTCTAGTAAGGGGACGAGTCGTGACAGTCGATTTCAAAGCCGATCAAAGACCTCTATCGGTTCTCCACCACCAGTCGTTGATAACACCCAATCTTGCAAAGAGATGCAAATAGTCAGCTTCCTGCAGATAGTGTGGGTAACAGTATGTTACTGACACCAGTTGTGACAGACCGAAAGACCAACGCAGGTGATGATGAGATAATCATCGAAGATCTCGATGAAGAAATATTGGAGGTTATTGGTAAAAGAATGGATGAAGAAAGGGTCTTTGCTCCAGCTATTTCTAAAAGTATTTGTGTCCGACTCGAGGATATTTTGAAGAAGGGTCTTCCTAAAGACGAAAAAGAAATGCTGATTAAGGGTAACGTTCCACTGCTTTAGACATCTACGTTTTATCTTGAGGAAGAGGCGCACAATACGATCAAATGATGACCTGTAAGCGAAGTTCTATCATAATTGTATAAGCGTCTCTTCCGAAAGATAGATCCCTCCCTAGCCCAAGTCGGAACAATTTTCAGACCCCTTGACTTATAAGGCTACATTCCCTTTCTCTTAGCTTTAATGACATAACGACGGAAACAATAGAACGGAAGTAGGAAGTCGAATTTTTTTCAAATTACAGTAGACCCTCCCATAGTGTCGTTGTGCAGAAATCCTCTGATAGTGTCGCAGAAAGCTCCCCACCACTTGACCCGTTTCATAGCAACAGATTGACCACGAGAGGGTTTTAGAGTGTAAGGAATGCGGAGAGTGGGGGTGTGACACAGATAGAGGATTTGTTTCCCCTTCGGTCCCTAGGCGGTGACACTATGAGAGGGTCTACTGTACCTTTAAAATTGTGGCACCTCGGCATAAAATTGAGGAGTACGTTTTATCTTTCGGAAGAAGCGCTTTATACAATTATGATAGAACTTCACTTACAGGTAAGTTCGTCTAATCATTTCATAATATAAGGTATTACATAATATAAGGCATGTTTTATAACAGATGTTAACTTTATGAAATAAAAACGTTGAAAATCATTATAGTTTTTACTGCTCAACCCAGATTGCTATTGTAAAACAGTACTCCATTCCAAAATTATGTAATAAATCATAAAAGAAGGTACTGAAAATTACAGCTATGATCTTCAAGTTGTCAAGGAAATTTGTCTACGTGGATGCACTTTGAAGTTGGATTGTCTGGCGAGCCAATACCAGTTTCAAGTTTAAACCAATCTGGACAGCAGATGTAGTGGTGAAGAGGATTCTCAAGGATTACGCCACAAGTGGCTACATTCCTTTGCGAACGCGGGACACTGGATACCGAGGTTAGAAGACAGGAAGCAATTCTTGCCAGTCTAAAGGATCAATTATTATTAACCACTCAACCCTGAGTATACTCTATTCATTAACTGTTGGGTTTGATCGTGCAGAATAAGAGGAATCTTCATAGATGGAGAGATGTATTAACATTCCTTCTTTGCTGCCGTGTAAACGTGCTTTTGATTAAGACGTATTAATTACAGGAACAATTTGTAGTAATTCCAAGATTTAATCAATTGAAGGAATCGTCCAATCAGCACGTTTCGATGAAATGACTGCGAGTTTTCGTCGTTATTTAATAATAATCATTTTCAAAGCTAATAATTCATCAATAACTTTATATTTTGCTATACAAAATACTTATATAAGGATAACGTATATTAATTGTGCATGAATATTAACTACGCAAAAAATATTGTAAACATTCTTTTTAAAACTAACGTAATTTTTAGATTTATTCCACAATTTTGTAGATTAAAATGAAAACTAATTTTTTGGCACGTGTAAATTGTTAATCATTTTAATGTAACAAATGTACATTGACGGCACATTTTGTTAGTTAAACAATGATTGCGTAATTGTAATAGATCGTTTGTTTGGTTTCAATATATATTACCTTTTATTATTTATTTTATTTTAAGATATTGAGGAAATCAAGTCTGTCAATTTTAACATATGTCAAGAAGAATTTATCGATCGTTTATAATGTATACCATTTTCTAACACTCCTTCATTTTTTATTACTTTCAAAAATATGACCGTTACAAATTACAAATAATTTTGTCTGTGCTCGTGTTTTACGTATATAATAGCGGTTATCCACATTCCACGGATTAAAATTTTCACAAATATTGAATTTAGCACTGTCCTACGCATTTTAAAAAAATCAAAAACTTTCATAGAGCTCACTGTGTATAAACTGATTTTTAAGGTTATACGAACGTATATTTAATATTAATAAGAATGGATTTATTGAATGCACCTATTACAAATGTTGGTTTAATCGAACAAATGTTCGATTTTCTAACCATCTTTACTGGTTGGGTAGGTAGGTCAAGAGACCCTCGTCGCTCCAAACTTTGCATGTACTGCATAGTATCCATCCATTTCCTTCATTATGAACATAATCAATAGGATTTTCATCATCGCCGTCATTGGTATCATCATCCTAAA
Organism: Trichopria drosophilae; assembly: GCA_030407085.1. NCBI lineage: Eukaryota > Metazoa > Arthropoda > Insecta > Hymenoptera > Diapriidae > Trichopria > Trichopria drosophilae. The sequence continues at coordinate 47,135,410 of CM059583.1, forward strand.
CAAAAAAATGAATGAATTATTACAATTTGTAGTAATATTTTTTAAATTTTATGATTTTAGCGCAAGTATATTAGAGATCCCATACTATAAGTATATATTAAAAAAGTCAAGAACTGGGTTAATAAATAAGTGTTTTTACCCTAAATTCTTCGATAAAACTATCTCCCACTTAGTTTCGAATTCTTTCTATTTCATTTGTATTTCTCATTACCTCAGCTTGTCTTCGAGACTCGAAACGGCTTAATTTGTTATTTTCCTTTCACAATTAAGATCAAAATATATAACATTACAAAACTTTTCGTAAAATAATTTTTTAATATTATGCTTACAAACATGTAATCTCCTTCTGCCGGTTCAAGTTTGGGAAGCGCATGGTCACGTTTCTGAGAAACATATTTTGGGAACAAATAAATGTATTTTTATGCTCGTAATTATGATATGAATGATAACTAAATATTCAATTCACGTCTTTAACGAGGAATTCACGATGATTTTGTGATGCATATTTTTAATTTTTCTAGCTAATTTTTTCTGATAACAGAAAATCGCCTGCTTGATCAGACATATATTTTTTTCCAAGAGAAATGTTCTGGTTAAATATGAACGCACTATTTTTTCTGGTTTTAATAACCAGTATTCTGGGTAGTTTAATGAGAAAAATAATTATTTTAACAATATCTCTAGTTAAACCAATAATATTCCTGGTTAAACTAACCAGAATTCTGCTTATTTTAACAAAAAAAATAATAAGAGCCTATTTCATCACCTTTATTGGCCAAAATGTCATTTCTGTAACTACATTTTTTGTCGATTTAACTTCTTTATGGTTGTAACTATAACCTATAAAATTCCGTTGAGGAGCTATTGAAATACTTTCAATAGTTAAAAAGTAGTCAAATCAACTAAGAATTTTTTTCAATGTAATATTGACAAAGTATGTGTAACCAATTATTAAGTAATTTCAACTATATTTTAGTTGAATTAACCAAATATTATTAAGTTGACATCATGATTCAATCGTAAGAATTAAGATCGAATTGAATTGTTTAAATATTCATGCCGGCAACCTTATATTGTGTTAACATTATTAAATATTACTTTCATTGTACAATTTTCACAACTAGCGGGGTGTTTTCACGGATTTAGAGTTTATATGATTTTTAGTGCAAATACATCTTGAATGATGTATTTTTATTGAAATTATAATGTACTGATTAACTTTTCTGAATTTTTTAATAGAATAAATTTACTCTTGCAGACGCCTCGGTAATGGAAAAAAGTTAAAAGGAAGATGCATATAAAAGTAAGCGATATGGACCAAATTAATGAAGCGATAGAAGCAGTAATGAAGTGACGCAGAAAGACACAGTCAATAAATTCAATGTATCAAAATCAGTATTGAATCGAAGAGTTCTTAAAAAACTGCTAATATACATTCTTGTCCATAATCAACTGTTTTAGCGATTTGCAAATCGTTTGGCACTTTGTACTGATTGGGGTTATCCTTTTCAAATGAAAGAAATTCAAATACTGATTGCTGATTATCTAGCAGTAAACGGTTATTTACGAACAATGTGCCACGAATATATAATATTCGAGGATTTATTGAATGTCGTAAAGAGCAATTTTCACACGTAATATTAAAAAATTGATTCGCAAGTAATGAAAAATTTTGGTATTGAGCTTGTGATTTTTTTTTTAAACCAGAGATGGTTTCTTGAACAAGATGTTTTTATTACGTTATGATTTTTGTAAGACGCAACCCACTGTATTCACCTATGTTGAGGCGAACCTTTACAAAACAACAATATTCAAATAATTTGTCTTCTGGATCATTTTATGGTATTTTTGGCTCTTATTTACGAATATATTAATAAAAATTGTCAGCCAGGCAAGTTGAAGCCGCCGTTTAAAACATAAAGGGTAAAAGAACAAATTTTCCCAGTTTTTTTTTGTATTTATTTAGAGAATGCGAAATACGAGTTCTACTAAACAAATGTTTTTTTAATATTTCACCAAAACGTATTAAACGTATTAATGTTTTGTTTTCGCAAGGGGGAATATAAGAATGAACATATTTTATATAGCTGAACAGCATTATCAAAACATATTTTTATACAAATGACTAATATTTTGAGGGTCTCAATTTACAAAGTATCGAGTAGCGACAAGCTTAATTTAGTATCTGTGTTTAAATAGCTGTTAATCCTACATTACTTTTTGTCCGGAATACATAGATATATGTATAATTTATCTCTGGCAAAGATAACAGGTTGTAACGTGTTGGTAATTACTTATTTATAAATTTACTTTAATTAATTTAATTTACTACAAAAAATATGCGTACATTAGTCGCCTTATCGATGTATCAATTTCTTCCATTACATTTCATGTGCTATATGGAAATTTGACTGGGTACCTTTTGAAGCAATTCCTATCTACTCTTTTCAACGGAGCATATAACTGATCCGATAAAGGGATTCAAAATACCCAATGGAGTAAACTTATTGATTTTAAGAGAGTGGTCGGTAACGGTAAAGAAGCGAAATTTAATATAAACGCACCCCAGAACGGCATAGTCTACTCCATTAGTTAGAATGCAATTATATCCAAGGAATAAGTTTTATCACCAACATAAATCTTAATAAATATTTTCACTTAGTTTGTAATTAATAAGCGACTATTGACTTTGAGATCTTACAAATATAGGGCCCGAGGTGCGCATTCGCATTAATTAGACTCAAATATTCACAACTTCAGAGTAATATTCTAAGCACGAAGACCTGCATCTCATCGTTGAACTATCAATCATTTGCATTTTCGATCTATAATGTTTACCTTCGCCAATGTTTCAACTAATTTATCTACAGTATGCCTGTACTTCATGATAACCATATTTATGTTACGTAAATGGAGAACAGAATATTTATCAGATGTGAAATATTTCGCTCGAATTTAATATCGTTGTTCATAACATTCAACCTTATAAAGAAAAAAGAATAAATTTTAGAGACCGAAATTATGATTTTCATTATGAGATTTATTAAATAAATTTGTAATTAATTAAAATTTACACATAAATATGACTGAATCTTTTGTGGTCTTTCTTCAAATAAATCACTAATAAATACTAAAGACCTTGTACCACTTATTCTATGAAATAGAAAGATCCGGATGAGTTAAGAAACACTGTCTATTAGTTTTAAAGTTAATGTTATTAAATTAGTAGATATTTTTCCTCATAATAATGCCATTATAAAATTGGTAGATTTTGATTAAGCTTAAAATATATATTTTTTATTTCAACTGTTACTCATATTTTTTCTTGCAATATTCTATTGATACTACAAATAGTACGTTTTACCATCTGTTTCGTTATCTTAATAATTTCATAGAAAAAAAATATGTAGGTTGAAATGGTAATAACATCCTTTGTCAAATTTGACATAGAAACAAATATATTTTAATTTCTCCCGAATGAATTTCGTACTCTGTATGATTCAAACATAAGTGAAGAAAAATCGGCTTAAGAATTGTAAATTAAAGATGCAGGATTGCAGTCTTCAAATTAGTCATATTCTGCGTTGATGGCGCATGGCTTATGGTTTTTGAAATTTGATGAATGTTTCTTTGGGGATCTTGTTTCTTGATGTTCCTTAACCTTCAGTCGTTTTTACCTGCTGGGAAATGAATAGGAAATGTCATTCGTCTGTTAGAATGTTATAATTTCAAATTTGTATGGCTTTTCGGAAAAGTTAGTTATAAAGTCAGCCAACAAAAGGAATTACAGAGCTCATGATAAAGGGGAACTTAAATTAGATAAGTTGTTATTTTACAATTAAAAATAAAGTACAGACACTTTGTAATTTTATTGTTATGTTTTAATTGATCCAGAAGTCAACGGATCGATTCCACCCAAATACACAAAATTATTTATTTTGGATAAGACTATTTTGCCACCAGAAACTATGTAAAGTATTGAGAGTGCTTGAACGAGTGCATTTTATTACAAGAATTCTTTTTGTATATCTGGGTTTCTTAATATTTCATATCATTTACATAAGGATTATGTTTTAAACAGATGAAAATTGAATAAAATATTACGTACAATGAAGACACATCGCATTCATTTCTTGACAGGGGTGTTATATTCAATTCAATTATATTCAATTCAATTATATTCAAGATTATTTCTTATAAATAAGAAAATTTTAGAACTTTTTTCTTTACGTATTTTGGCATGAATGAGAGTTTGTTTGTCTTCTTGAATTGCAATGTTATGATCTAAAAATCTCTATCTCTTTTGTCTCTCGTTTCCTCTCACTTTGTGGCGTTTTCACGGTAACTCCATTATTACAAATGAGTCACGTTTTCTTGACCTCTAAGATTCAATTTTTCTAGTACCTTCAATTTCGTTAACTCTTACGGTGACTTTCTCATCGTATCTGAAAGTGGGTAACTTTTATTGGTTTTCTTTGCGCACGGACTTTGAGCTATGCGAAGAATTCGCTCGAGGTAAAGTTGCGTCTGATGACACACCCGCTGAAATGTCGGTCTAAATTACTAAGACATTACACAATATAATATTGAGAACAAGCACATATGAGGTGTATATAACATAATATACAGAATAAATAAATATGAACAGAATTAAATGATCTACGTTGTTAATATTTCACTGCGGTCACCATTTAAATTGTTTAAAGGAAAGTATACAAGACTTGTTATCGAGTGAGTAATCTGAAATATAATAATTTAGTGGTCCTCTACGTTTCTATTTCTGTATTTAGTACTATTGTTTAAATAAAGATGTTAGGTAAATCTTGTAATTACACTGTATGTCCAAATTGGAGTGTGTTAATTTAATAAACACCCAATGAACAATGTGTAACGAAATGTCATGTGATTGAAAAATTTTCTTTAGCTTTGATGGTGTATAATATTTCGTATTCTTTGCGTGTTTTATTAGAATTTTAAAAGTGAATTTACGGTGCCTAATAAATTTTTTATGGTTCATAAGATCGCGTGCATATTGTTATTTTATGTTATCTTCAGTTTGTTTTTTATGAGAAAAGGGCATTGAAATTGGAAACGTTTTATATTCACACTTATGGCAAGGTGGTTCTTACATTCCAATACTTAATATCGACTTCAATAAAATTTATTTCTCACAGCTGATAATCGAAAATTTTGGGTTTGATGCATTCACCCTTTCATTTCCACATCAAAATTTTCTCAACAAGTGTTAAATAAATTATTTTAAGATATTCAATGCTAAAATGTCATAATGCGCACTAAATTTCGATGCAAAGTGAATTTTACCTTATTAGTTCGATAGTTCCATCGGGCCAAGTCCGTATTAAGTCACTGTGTGTAGTTGAAGAAACTTAAAAATATAAATTATTTTATTTAATTCTGTCAAACTTTCGTCTTGCACATTGTTTTTACGTTGCGAAAATTTACTTTTATAATTACACTAAAAAAGTGTTAAATTCCACAGAGTTTATTCACTGCAGATGTAGAATTGTCCTTTAATTACATTTGTTTATTCGGAACAATAATGTTACGTATATATATATATATACAATGTTTAATTTGCCGATACTTGTGAATAAAATTTGTTAAAAAACAATTTCCGAATAATTTTTTTCTGTAGAATGACAGAGGGGGCTTAGGGAAATCGTTGGTTGGATATACTCTAAAATCTAATCAGTTCATTCCGTATGAAGCCGGTATCCAAAAATAGTTGAGAATAACTGGTAACTTTCGTGTTATATGATTTCGTTTTATCTGAAACGACTGCAATATCGTTTTTTAAATAAATTCGCATTTATTCAGTTAAGAAAATCCTGTTGATGTACAGTAACTATTTTCACATAATTCAATTCATTTCAACAATTAATTCCTTTAACCATTGTTGTTTGAACTATTGCCGTTAATGAAATGTAAACGAGGAACAATGAAACTGCGTACAGGAGTCGAAAAGTAGTAAAATTTGCTAAGAAATTTTCTTCCGCCGAGCAATTACGCATAAAATAAAAACGATCCATAACTCTTAGAGAAGGGCGCAAAATTAGCTTGGCTTTTAGACGTGGTGACCGAGTACTTTTCATGCTCCAAAGGTTCAATTAGGAAAACAATATTCAAGCAATTTTTGAACAATTAGAAGGGGAAAATCTATCATGCACAAAATTGAGCTACACCACAAAAGAGCGTTAAAATGCAAATGCGAAAGATATATATGTGCATCTTGAATTGGTGGCAAAATGTCTAGATTTAATTTAAAAGGCATTCAACATCTGCATGTTAATTTCAAAATTACTGAATATACCAATGGAACATTTAGTATAGTTAGAACATTTCCAAAATTCAATAGCAAAATGTTGGGTATTTTAATTGCATGAGGGAAAATAATATTTCTAAACTGGTCTATTTTTTAAAAGCACGAATAGATTATTGCAAGTCATACTCATAAATGTTTCAGATGGTCCAACTTAATTTTCCATATGCGATCGAAGGAATAATATCCTTTTTATAACATTCGTTGAAAGAGAGTAATAAATAAAAATATATGGATGTTGTATTTCTCAATCTCCTATGCTCGCGGAGTATCGTTATAATTAATACTATGCGGGTATTATAGTAGTTGAAGATTTATTTATTCTGATCGAAGTTATAGGAGGAAAATTAATAGATTTCTATAGTTCCATATTGAAATTAAACAAATAATGCATTAGCATATTTTCGTTGACTTCATTATGATAATGTGTGTTTATGACGTATTGAAAGAATTTTAAATGATTTTTTCAAGTTATAGTTTCGGCGAGGGTTTGAGTAATGGCATTAAAACCATTGTAAGATATTATAACAACATTTTCGATAGAATTCAGAGGACATCGTGGGGTCGTTGAAGTGTCAAAAATAGTTAGCAATAAATATAAATACAACCAGCAGAAGATAAGTCGATTAAAACATAATAATTCTTCGAATTACTTGCTCGTCGTTTGGATATTTAGGGACAATTATATGAGAGATTATCCGGATTATTTCTAAAGGTCCTAAGAAGCTTTAATATCCTTATTTCGTAAAAATAATATTTCTTAAATGAATATTTTATCGTAGTTAAAAATTTAAGTAATTGTTTAATAACATAGACTAGAAATAAATGAAATAAAACTGGTTAGTTTTTATAATGATCTTTCATTTTACATTGAACGTATTTGTATACAGTTTATCTAATTTAATTGATAATTCACTTTAGACGAGAGAAAGACCAATTTACTATGTAAGTGGTTCGAAAACTCACCTCTACAAATGTAGGGTGTAACGTTGGTTGACGTGGAAAGAGTTAGTGGTTTTATACTGCTCGGGTCTACAATTTATAGTCTTTCGTTTCCGGCACATATGCGTTCTTCACATATTTATGCTGACGCCGGGTCAGTGATTTTTTACGAGATGGTAAATTTTTCGAAATACGTATATATATTTTGATTAAATCAGCTCTAGAATAAATGTAGTACTTTCAGTATTAAATTGACTAATAATTATGAGGAATGTCTGAAGTTAAGTCAATCACTATCTGGAAACTTTATGTACGTCGTAACTACGTAAAGACTCTAAGAATTGCTGTAAACTGACTTTTAGTGCAGAATGGGCTCTCAGCAAACATTTCAAAAACCCTTCTTTTACCGTGCTTCAGTTTTGATTTTCAATCAACGTAATATGTATATTGTATGAATACAATGTAATTAAAATTACCTCATTACCTACCTCAAAATAAATGATATATATATCAACATCTGAACCTTATTTTGTACAACTGTTATTCACATTGATTCTACGTTGAGAAAATTAATTTCATTGATTATTTTTCGCGACTGGATTTCCGCCAATCAGAGCGGGATATTCAAAGGGTTCTATGGTCATTTGTTTATAATTATACTGGAAATTCCACGGCAGCTCCTGGAAATTGCATTCGAAAATTCCATGCTCGCTACTCATTTGTTTCGAATAACCAGTTCGACATTTCAATAGGTTAAAAGTATATATTCGTCTCTCCTCTCTGCTCAGCTGTAACCTCAAATACCGCACTCTCTTTGACTAAAATCCAGTCACAAAAAAATAATCCGCCGAATACCCCTTAACCTTCAAAATTAATCGCAATATTTCCGATAATTTTGAAGGTCTCGGGATATTACAACTGACAATTTATTTTAAGGTATTCCTCTATACATGTATACAGATATCAAAAGGTCATGTGATTAAAATAATCATTATAGTGTATTTAGTATTATAGTGTTTGTATTGAAAATAAACAGCATAAGTGGTGCCGCATAAAACCACTAGTAATTTTGCACTTGTAATAATATCGATGCTTTCAAACAGATATTTTTGAAACTATACTGGATAGAGTTCATTATACCCTCTACTCTACCTAAATCAACTTTGTATATTCATACTAATAACTTCTTTCATAATAAACGCTCTGATTTGTTTTATATGCATAACAATTGCATAATATTCGATATATTCAAAATAATTATCGTCTGTATTAATACCTTTTAATAATATGTATCGATCTTCACGAAATGTTTTGCGTTTTCTGCATTTATAATTGTAAATGTTAATACTTGGCTGTACCAACAATTCAATGTGACATTGATGTAAATTTTCTTTTAGTGAATATCTTTTTCTTAACATATAGTATTACCAACTAAACAGCACCGAACCTTGTTAGCACCTATATAGCACAAAGTTAATTAATCTCAATCCAAACATTTTGTCATGGCAACTCAAGGATTGCGTTCTGATCATTGAACGCATTTACACATTACAATCGAATTGATTTGGTTGTCATAATCGATTGTTTCGTTGCAAGAACAAAACTAGTTTCGAACAAGTGTGTTTGGTCAGAAAAATAAAATGAGACTCGAATAGACTTGAAATTGCAAATTGTTCCGGTACATTTCAAACATTAGTGTCTGATATTTTAACAGAAACGTATATCAGGATTAACACATCGCATATAAAGTAAATATGTAATAGAAATTAAACAATATAAGACGGGTTTGAAACAGACATATAAAATTCATTAATGGCGAGAATTTTGGTTTGGCTCTTTGTTACTAGAACATTACAAGGAATTTTATTTAACAAATATACATTCTTAATACTTATCGACAGAATTCGAAATAATGTTACGTTTTCGTCAAGCAGCAAGAAGTGTTGTTTCGATTAAACTAAAGCCAAAGCCTTTAATTTACTAGTGTTCAAGAAAAAAATTAGCCTCCGAGTCAAATAGTCAAAGACTTGAAGTCAGGTCAAATATTAGGTAAATATAACCTAAAAATGTTTTAAAAGTTGTGCACTACGTTAAAATTACCAAATCTTTGAAAAATTATGTCTTTAAAGTCGACTAAACTCATAAGTTGAAATAGGGTCCACTTTCAAGTAAATATAAACTGCTTGCACGGTTATCTTAGCAAGATTAGAAAAATATATAGAGAAGGAAGTGTTCCATTCGTCTAGACAGATTAAAAAAATCGGAATGGAGAAAGATTGGAGAAGTGTAAGAAAATGAATTCAGACATCACTCACCCAATTATTTTCAATAAATTTTTGTTTACTAATAAATCTTCATTTCGACTCTCAGGTTAAAATTGAGACCTAATGGCGTGCTACAGGTCTGTCATAAATGTGGAATTTGCGATTTAAACTTTCTTATAGATCATTTCGACCAATAAACTATTTCTCAGCTAATCTAATTTTAACGAAAACAATTACCTAAATGACAAAATTTTACTTTAAAGACAGATAATAATGAGATAATCTAACTCACAGATCGAATACTTTAATGTGTGCTCGAAAGTAGAAATCACGCGTCCGCCATTAGTAGATAGGACCTCAAAACTATTTGAATTTTAATTTATTTAATAGTGTTGTTTTATTCACTGTATACACTTATAGACGCCATATTTTGTATTACTTGTATTATTGACGTGAACGAAAAAATGACTTAAAGATAACAAGACTTAAAGCCTAAAATAAAATGATATTTTTCAAGTTGATTATTTTGGCGAGGAGTTTTTTTGTTTAACAAGGTAGCATGACATGTTGAAGAAAAAATTGTTCATCGCACATAAATTTAATATTACGCTTAATATTACTTTACATAACTCATCTAAACATTAGTATATGAGCTTTGCTTCTTCGATTAGGAACAAGTGTCCAAGGGTAAATTTTACTGCCTTCTGCTGATTGCCAAGTAACGAGGGAGAACGTAAATACTCGAAATTTTATACAGCATTTTTAGCAACATATGTGTAGCAACTGGAACTGAATAAATACAGGAATGCATTCATGTTTAATGCTTGTGGATGTAACTTTTACATTACATAAAGGTATGTATTTCATTCTAGTGTTAACTAACAAAGATGTTCCTAAAAGTTGCAGAGTAAGAAACTTAAGCACTCGTGGAGTTTCTCGTCTCTCGTGAAGAGAATGTACTGGGTTTAAATTGACGATTTCATTTCGAAGACAAAAAGAGATATTGGTTTTTCGAACAAAAAAAATATGAAATATGTTTTCAAGTATGTTTAGAAATTTTTATAGAACCAAATATCGAACAGTTAATTGTTTATTTAAATTGTTCGCCTAAACGATATGTACCGACTGTAGCACATCCCAATGTCGCGTATTTTTAAAAAATAATCATTTTCAGTTTTTTATTGTCAATTAAATAGCAGGATCTACCAAGTCTTGCCCAATCGATGAGTATATTAGCCAAAGGCCGGATTACAGTTTATTTGTTCATTATTTAATTTAATTTTTTTTATTAAGGCACATTCATGCCTTTAATGATAGAAAACAAATAAATGATAATAAACTAAGAACTGAAAAGCTCTACTTCGCACATGCAATTTCATGCCCCGATCGCTGTATTCTTTTTAAACTCTTATGCTAGAGCATACAGTACACGTCAAGTTGATTATTTTCATGTTTATTCGTCTTCTAAGGGATTATCGTTGATTTTACGAAGAAAATGTATAGAAAATTTTTGTAAAAAATTTGATGTTCTACCTTTTTTTGTTTGAAATATTTTTTTATGTGTGTAACGTATGGCGATGGGGTCACGTCCTGCGAATCAAGGCATACAGAACTCTTCTTGTTCTTCTCCTCAACCACCCTGTCTATGCTCTACCATCTACCATGGTACTTTGCTCGCGATGCAGCCCGGTAGACCTTCTGACGGAATACTGGTCTGATGGTGGTCCTGCAGCCGTATTTATACGGTTTGTGACTACGTTCCACACTCGCTAAGTGCCCATTGTCTCATCAGTTCCGTTTTCCTTTCCCATTATAATTTATTCGATTTCCAAGATTCCTGAAGATAATACAATTTGTGATATATCATTTATGTACTATTGAATATACGGTCTATCGTAAGTTGGCGAAGGTCACGAATATCCTCGCATGTCTCGTCTATCGTAAGTTGGGGAAGGTAACGAACATCCTCGCACTGTGTCGTCTGGCGAAGGTAACGAACATCCTCGCATAGTCTCGTCTATCGTAAGTTGGCGAAGATAACGAACATCTTCGCACTGTCTCGTCTGGCGAAGGTAACGAACATCTTCGCACTGTCTCGTCTGGCGAAGGTAATGAACATCCTCGCATAGTCTCGTCTATCGTAAGTTGGCGAAGGTAACGAACATCCTCGCATGTAACGTCTATCTTACCTTGGCGAAGGTAACGAACATCCTCGCTAGGTAACGTCTATCTTATCAATGTTTACGCTATGACATGCCATGCCCATTCTGTTACATTAGACTGAAATCTTACTATACTCTAATACGTACTCAATAACGACTTCATCACCACATGCCGTATAATAAATCGCACAAATGATATTTATCATGCAAACCGTAATTGGAGCCTGTCGGTGACAATGTGATTTGTAGTTTAATAAGCAATGTATTTTTATTCGGCCTCCACATAATCTAGAATGGATCGACTGCAAAACTAATCGAATCTAAGTGACAAAGGCAAACAAAAAGAGGTCTATCTTTAAAATTGGTCTTATCGGTCGCGACATATCGCGAGGTAACAATAAATAGGACGTACGTACAAGACCAGGGACTCCAATATTTTTAATTATATTTTTTATTTCATTAAGGTCTGAAACGTTGACATTTGGTGAAAACCACGTATTAACGGTAATTTTGTTTACCGAGGTTGATAGATCCAATACTACGATCTTTAGTCTGGGTCAAAGTAAAATTGTTTTTTTTTTATAAAAAATTAATGTCCATTTTTTCTAAGAAAATAAAGCAAAAATACTTCACAACTTTCCGATATAATTAGCAAAACTTCCCTTCGATTGATTTAAGTACGTACAGTATATTTTAGTTAAACTTACATTATGTAATGTGAACTGTATTTACGCATGTAAGTGTGATTAGCACATGCGTGTATATACACATGTGGTTTATGTATTTATGTGAACATTTAAAGAGAAAAATCAAAAAACATTTGAAAACCGCGAATGTTATTAATCCCATATCGAAATTACAGATTTAAAAATGGAACTACTTATATCATTCTACCGTATCATAATTTCATAGATGTTAAATTATGCCAGAATAAAAATTGACACCTTTCAGCAATGCAAATTTCGATAGGCTGAAGTTTTACAGGTGCCTCCTCTTAAACGCTTATTAATAAAATAACCGACCTATATAGACACTTTGTATTGCTTTCAACAATTTCTCAACTAAATTAGTAACTCCTGCAAATGTACGTTCCTTGTTAATGGAATTATAATAGAATCATACATTGACATAGATATTTGAATATTATTAGTTTCCCAATCAAACTGAGAGAGGTATAACTTTCTATGCAAAATGTTCTATTGGTTAGGAACTATATCTCCAAACCTGTAAGGACTTATTCGTTTAACTTGTCTTTCCAGTTCCTCATCGTTATAGAGAAGGAACGATGCAAGTAATGTGCTTATAATCAATGAGTAAATTTCATAGCTAATTCTCAAACATAATCGATACAGAATAGCAACACAATTAAGCAATATTGAATTTGCTTTGACATATTAGTTCGAATGTCTGGTTGTATTTCATCGGTATATATACTAAAAACGTGTATGTTAAAAACTTAAAAGCAATCGTCATTATTTTTTTTTTTTTTAAACTAAATCGCCACGGATCCTAGAGTTTATGAAGGTGGAATCCGAACCACCTGAGCTTTGGCGTTGACACTTATAAACAAATACAGAGGTATCCCGATGACAAATGGCAGAGGCCGGGGAATCGTTATTATAAGTGCTGTGCAGTAAATATTATCTTTCAATTAAAAATGTCTCAGTTGCACCGAAACAGTAATAAATACACGTATACATGCAGCCATTCAATTTTCTTCAAATTTTTCAATGCTCGGAAAGAATTAATAAAAAACGTTTTGACCCAGACGGAGATTCGAACCCAGGGCTGCCCGGCGTCCGTTCAATATCCACACCTCGAAATGTATTGCGTATAAAGTTATCTTAGCGAGTGTTTGTTTCAACGAATACTTATTTCGTTGACTGCAGTGAGCAACTGTGAATTATCGTCCAAACGGGCTGCGTAAACCTGGCAAGGTAATTTTCTAAAAAAGCTATTTTTGCATGTGAAGCTCTCAAGGCTCATTTATTAACGCCTAGATAATTTTATTGCTCTCTATTTAAACAACATCAGTCTTAATGGTGTTCCGTCTTTATGGACTTTAGGTAATCCGTAAGCTCTAGAGATTATACAATTATAGGCGTTTAAAAATTTTTCTGCGCTAGTATTAATATATTTGTGCTTTTCCCAATGTAGCGAATTAACATCCCAATAATGCTGAAAATATAATATATGTTTATTGTAATGGTACTAGGTGTAGTTTTTCTGGGTTTTCCTACACCACTGCACACTGAATGGGGTACAATGCGGAAATCCGCCGCAGAAACAAAGTCGGTAATGGGGAAATCTGTCTAAGTCGGTAAGAAAATACCGATTTTTAATTATCGATTTCTAGTTTCGCGTATTCGGAAACTAACGTGCAATTATTTATTATCATGAGTTTTTGCGCGTCGGATATCGCTATTAAGATTTTGTTTAAGACGACCAATAAATTATCCTGAACCGTGCAACGAGTGTTTGAGTGGTGAAACGTACCCCCTGTTTTCACATTATTTCGAAACACCCAATTTAATAACTAATCCATTTACTTGTTTAGATATTGTTTCGGTATAGTCCAACTTAGTTGTTTTACATGTTCCAGGGTCATTTAGAAGAATATGTATCTTGTGCAGATAATAATTTTTTTATATGAATACAGTCATATCACGTTGATGTGCGTGTGTAATAATAATATTATCTTGTTTTTTGAGAAAGGATTTGAGTTTCAATAATCTGCTTTCCGGAATTGCGGTTATTGTAGGAAGTCTATTGCTGATGGCTTGAATGCAGTCATGTTTAATGTTTTTTTTCTTACCAATCATGGTATTCTCGTCACTATTAAAAATAGTTATCAACTTTAGTTAGAAAAGCTTCTATACTAGTAATAAAGTAATTCGTAGGAAATTTGTTGTTAAAGGGAAAGGCATATATTTCTCCACGGGCGATTCATTATTTCCTTAGGAATATCAACATTACTAAGAATGAGGATTCAATTAGGTTGGTTACTATTAGGTACAATGGTTTCTGAACATTTTTTGGTTCCGTTTTAATAATCTATTATCGATTTTTCAATAATCTAAAATAATGAAAAATATGACAGAAACTTATGTTGACCGAAAAGTATTGTAATATTTAAAAAAAATTATCTTGACATTTGTAACTAGCTAATAAATATATGACATTGCGTATCATTTTATGTCATTGTGAGATTCAATTTAAAATGAGGATTCATAGGTTGAAATGTATGTACAGATAAAAAAAATACTTTGTGAATGTAATTCGAAACAATGTCATTTGCATTATGTTCATCAGAACCGTTTGTAAAAGTAACCATAAGTGCATTGTAGAAAGCATTTCGTTTATATACAAAATTATATTCTTGCATTATACGGATCTCATAACTGAACTAAAAGATCTTTTGCTCATGACACTCGTATTTTTAAATCATCATCATTATGAATACAAATTAAGTGGATTTGGAGTATTCAAATTGACAGGAAACTTATTGGAACAAAAATTTACGAATATTATAAAAGTCACTGGAACCCTCTTGAGAAACGATTTTTTTTATTATAGCTTTCAACCCATTTAGCATTATTTACGTTACATTAATTTCTAACAACATAACACATTACAGTGTTTATCATCTTAGAATATCCGTGCGCTTACTTAAACGCAAAGTCCCGTTTTTTAACAAATGAAAATATCATTTTTCAAAGAAATATTCTGCTATCTTGATACTTTGGACACTGCCATAGAAATATGGTCAATAACCAAAAGAATAATACTGCATTATGCTACTAGTACGAGAGGGTTTACCGAGGATGTGAAGTTTGTCAAAACCAGTAATTCGAGAAAAATCCCAGAATAATACACCTTCGCACGTGTTGCATACGGCATCATTAAATAACCATCACAGAGAAAACAGCGCACGAAAGTATATTATAATTCATTTAAGTGCAAATAATTAATTTATTATGATTGATATATATCCGAATATATATATATATATATATATATATATATATATATATATATATATATATATATATAGATATATAATTTTAATATCAACAGACCTTTTGATGTTGTCTCAGATAGATTCATCATAAACTCAGCGTATATTTCAGATTATTAAAACCTTATTCCAACATCAAAGACGGCACTCGTACAATAATAGGTAATGAGATTGTTCACTTTTCATTTTTATTTAATTCGAAATAATTGAACTGTGCCAATAACGTATATATAAATCATTATAATCTAATAACATTAACAGATTTTTGGCATGAACTAGTAATTGACGTCCCGCTATTTTACTTTTCTTTGCAGTTTATACCCCTGCATAGCGAGATAACTAAATATGAATGCAGAAAAATAGTTAACTGTATTCAGCGAGCTTCGAAATAATATTATTATCCAAAATTACACAAGATTTTATTGAGGATTGTTTTATGTAAGAAATCTTATTCTGACCACAATCAGTAATTCTCGACATATTTAAATTGTTTTAAAATGAGATTTGCGCGCGTGTGTCTGTATGAACGAATAATCATAATTATACTTCTGAAACTTTATCCAATCTGCAATGTTATTTGTATGCATAATCGCCACCAAACTTGGAGAGCAGTTTAAGTTTTCGTTATAATAAAACGCATAAATACAAAATTATTGCAACAAAAAGAGTATGATATAAAAATCCATTATTCGTGCATCAATAGTTATTGTTGTCAGTAACAATTTATCAGTGTTTTCCATTTACTTTTTGGCACTCCTTGGGCATGTTGGGTGTTTGTTGTGAAACTTTGAAGCTACCAAATATACCTATTTTCTGCGTGGCATAACATCTTAAATAAAAATTTACTGTTCTGAATTGAATTCTGAATTTTATACTTTTTGTTCTCATATTTCTTTTTATTTGGACATTTTGAAGAAGGCCTAACAATACCGAAAAAGTTAAAATATTTGTTTTCTAGATCTATTACCATAGAAAGAGGCATCTGGAACATGCCTTTACCCTGGTAGAACCCTGTTCAGTTTTGCATTACACTCTCCAGTTTCCTCATACCTTTAATACTGGAAATAAGAAGATTTTAATAAAAACTAACCAAAAACTGGTCACTTTTCTTACAAAGGTATACTCATTTTTATTACAAATATTTTAAATTTAAAAACGAGTTTTTTATTATTAATTAAATATTCTTGTATTCGAACGTATTTTGATGTTTCCGCTGCATTTGTTGAAGGTTTTAATTGAATTTTTAACAAAAGGCAACTGAGTTTCGAAAAAGATTAAGCGTATACCTTTATTTTAAAAATATTGATTGTGTTTGAATAACACAAAACATAATATAATAATCGCAATTTCTTATTTAGTTTATTACCACTTTTTAATATGATTTATGTCAGTCGGCAGTCCGTAGTCTGAAGAAGTGAAATATAGGAATCTTAAAGAATATATAAACTTGTATTCTCTCTCTCTCATCACCCTCACATATATACATCTCGTTTAAAACATCCAATGAACGCAGTACCCTCCATTATGTCATTAATCTCCACCACGATGACAGTTAAGTTCATTATTTTGAAAAGCACGCTGGGTAACGGTAATGGGAAATTGCCGGATATACTTCATATAAGATCACTTAAATTTCCAATTCTTCATCGATCACGACCATCTTACATAATGGATAGTTCTATTGAAAATCCGTTCATCAGCGGGAAACGTCGACACTTCATTTCAAATACTATTTGTCAAACTATTATGCTAACTCGTTTTGGTGTAAAATCGATTAACTTTGAATCCGATCCTAATCAATCTGTATATTTTCATCTTTTGCCAGTTTACAATCATTATTCAATCACTTGTAATATCGACTGACCTTCAAAAGATTTATATTCGTAAATTTCATTCGTGATTTACTATATCGCAGGTCTAAGGTATTATTATGTTCGTCAAGTTGTATAGCATACATTTTTAAACATGTATGTCACGTGCTTTCAATTCCAATCTTTACAAATTTTTAGAAATAATGTTCAAAATTTGAATGAATGATAAACTTTTTGTTTGACATTAAGATAGCAGCGATTAACCTCAGGTCAGAACAAAACATCAGTTACCACTTTATGAATATGTAGGCCCTCCCACTATTATAGAAATTAAACGTATGTCTTACCATACGTAAAAAAATCAACCTAAAGTATAAACATTAAATATACAGTATATATTGCAGCATTTCAAATTGAACCAATCTTTTTCTTTTAAACTGCTTTTATGTCGTGTATCAATATTATGCCCCACCAGTTTTTACTATTTCACCAATTATTTCACCCAGGAAATTTAATCCCAGAATGCATATACTTCTGCGATTTATTTATTAAGCAGGTAGGTAATTTAGATAAACTGCCTTCCAATAAATGTACGCATTTTGATTGATGATTAATTCTCATTTCTGACATCATACGACAATGATCTAGTCGTACTTCCTCTAACACTATACTTATGGACGAACTGCTTTCCATTGTAACGCATCACGATTTAAACCAAGGGGTTAGGTTAATTGGCGCTACAGTTACTTAATAAACTTAATCTTACCACTCATACATCAGTTGAGCTCTACATTCATAGATAACATCATGATGGCCGCAAACATCACTGCAACACGAAATTTTGGAACTACACAATATGATTGTTTTCCACTTCAGTGGTTTCTATCATAAATATTTCGTTCCGATAACTGTATTATTTAGTTATAATAATTATACTGTTTGGCTGTGATTAGTAAACTGATTTAGTAAATAGAATCGAATGTATTTAGTTAACTTAACTAATAGTCCAGTTCCGTGAATCATGATAGGTGAACACAACCAATTTGGTTACAACCTGAAATTTCTTTATTTCTGTGTTTCTTTTAAAACCTTGACGCAATAAGTGATGTATAATTGAATTTGCTGTTAATTAATAATTAAAACTCTTAATTTTTATGCTTTAATTTTAATGTAAAAAATTATGTCAATTTTTAATTATAAATAATGCATTACAACGCCTATAGTATCCATTTTGAAGTCAACTACCCGCTCTTCCTACTCGTTAATGGACTGCGCAGTAATTCGAAGTAGTTACAGACGCTGCAGTCAGACATACTCTTGATGTAAATGTTCGTGTAATTAAATACTCTTTACCACATCTTTTTCTATATTTTTTTTACAAAAGTTAATTTATTCTTTTCACTGTAAGTTTTATTGAATTAATTAAAAGATTTATATTGCAATTAATTTCGCAATTCTACGTTCATAAGATTAAAATCAAATATCTCAGAAGTTTTGAAATCCAATTTTTTAAATACTCCTTAGTAAATGGTGCAGTTATATCAATTTTTTTTGTTAATATTCTTTATGTTGACGAATTAGAATAATATTCATTTCACAATCATCGATTCCCCGATGTTCTAAAAAGCGATGTTGAACTAATATATATAAATACCACCATCTATGTCGATGACCATAACGGTGTGAAATGTCGCGTCAAAATCCCACATCGATTCTATCCGGAGCACTTTGACATGATCGAACTCAATTATTGGAAGAATTGCACTTTAAATTTTAACTTTATGTGCACTATAAGTGGCTGAATTTTTTAAGACGCTATTGAATGTGTGACTAGTCATAATCGACAATGACACCGAATAAGGAGTAGTAATTGTATACGAGATGTATAAATTAAACATCATGAAAGCATACTAAATCAATTTTTGTAATTATGCCTAATCTTTTATACCAACAACCTTCATTATCTTCCCAGAAATTATTATTACGTTCATTCTCGATGTAAAGTTAAGATTGAACTCCAACGCTTCTCCAATAAAATCCATTTAGTTCTCACAACCAGCAAGTTCGAATAAGCGAATTGTAACCGAAACTTTCTTCTGCGTGAAAATCATTGTTTAATCGACTTCAAACTTCGTAGTTTGGAGCGAAATTTCCAATAATAAGTTACATAGAACACTCTCTTAAGGGGATTATCTTTGCTTTCACACTGTCTAAAACAATTAGTAAGCAATTGTTTTGCGACAAAACTATCCTTCTATTAATTTGATAAAATTACACATTTTTACATTTGACTAAATTATCAGTTAGTTTTCCCAATTTAAGAATTTATTGAGGTAATAGCTATACAATATAAACTGAGTCAGTTGGACTAGATCAATATTAAATTCCATTTGTATATGATTAATCGATGTTCCCATCTATAATTTATTAGAATTTAGAATAATTTAACTATTTTTATTGGCAAAGTAGATT
Source organism: Trichopria drosophilae (assembly GCA_030407085.1). Classification (NCBI taxonomy): domain Eukaryota; kingdom Metazoa; phylum Arthropoda; class Insecta; order Hymenoptera; family Diapriidae; genus Trichopria; species Trichopria drosophilae. The sequence continues at coordinate 47,155,419 of CM059583.1, forward strand.
CGAATTGATCGAATAAATTAAGGACAACCATTTTAGTACTTTTTTAGAAATTACAATTAGCTTTTGAAAAATATGGCACCGTATAACTAGAGTGATTCCGGAAGGAACAATATTGTTTGGTAGATACTTTCATTTTGGGTCACTACATTCCTCGTCACAGAAATAAAACTGAAAAACAGAAATAATATCAGAACAATTTTAATAGGAAACAGGCAGGTATCCTACCCACTGCGTCAATAAGCCTATATAAAATTAAAATGAAACAAGTCGTAATAAAACCAGTAATAGCGAAACAATGATAACCACTGACTTATTATACGACACGTAATAAATTGTTATATAAACAAACAATTGAAAAAATTAATATCACAAAAATTTAATTTGGATTTCCTTTTGATTGCTGATAAAAAATTATTGCCGAACTCGCGAGAATCGATATTCCGGGCCTCGAACCTTCGATTACCAGTACAGTATTCTTCGAATTACGAAACGTATCTTCTCACAGATTCGCACCGTTAATTTCGAGATCTTGAAATCAGAAATAAGTAATGTAACGCTATACTAGTTACGGGGATTTGAATCCGATAAGTACTTTCGTATATACACCTCCCAGTCAACACAGATTTGGCATAGGCATATAAACATTATGTAACAACTGTTGCTTCCTAAGTAACAGTTATGTCAATTCTAGGGCACACGGAGAGAACATTTGCTACATAAATGTTACATAAAATTGCTATAACCATAATAGACACATAATAATGTGAACGTAAACATTACGTAACAGCGGGATATACTTCAGCAGATGTACTGTGGTTATGTACAGCTTGCTTTGTATATGTTATTCAGTAGTTTCTACGTAACGGACACATCAATGATCTTTCGTTTTGGTCTGGTCTCTGATATTAACAAAGTAATCCATAAATTAACGACCTTGCCAGGAGATCAGAAACTAGTCTGCCCAATTAGACGCACAGACAAATTGTTAGAAAAAGTAATTTTCATGATGAAAGTAAGGGAATTTCGCTGAATGTGGGCAAGCGATGTGGACACCCTTCCGTAAATTTGGGCAGCAAGCATGCAGTACTGAATTGAGTACCAAAAAATATATATATTGACATTACGCAGTTTTTATTTTGATACCGTAATGAATATGTACAGTGGTCTCAGATCAGTGAGCATAATAACATTGATTTAAATACGGCAAAAAAATTTGTGCTCCACCAAAACCAAGTTTGTGCTCAACATAACCCTGGGTTTCGCTCGGCGCACACTTAGCAAGTGCTATGCCCAAACTTTCTCTTAGATGTACACACTGTTTCGGTTTACAGTTTGTGTTGAGATCAAACCAGGGTTATGTGTAGCATAAACTTCCAGGCTCGAGATGAGCATGAACCTGGACTGGGTGCGGTCCAAACTATTATTTTTCCGTGAAATAAAAAAATAGAATTTTATCTGTCAGAAACTTGAACAATCATTAAAAATTAGTATTTATAAAGATGCATCAATATTCGCAGCAGAATGTATAGCGATATATTCAGCTCTAGATGTTGCTCTGCAACATAATGATAAGAACGTTCACATCTTTACAAACTGCCTGAACATTCTAAGAGAGTTGAAAATATCGAAATTGAAGTAAAAAGAATTATTACCTTCATTTGTACCTTTTACAGATAAAAGAAAAAGCTCTAACGCTTTAAAATAAGTCTTTTAACAATTCTTTACGCTTTTACTGGATTCTCTCATATATAGGTATCAAATTTAATGATAAGGCAGATTCCCTGGCACAAGAAGCTACTAGTTCCATTTTTTTTAATAATCATAAAATACCTTTTTGCGATATTTACAATTTTTTAACTCAAAATGCTACGTTATCAACAAATATCCTTCTTAAATCTGAAGCAAAATGTAAATATATAGAGTAAGTACTTCACGAATGTTGAAATTTCCTAGAACGCCTTTTACGACTTCGAAAACTGTTAACATTTTGGCTGTCATATTGAATCCGTCATTTTGAATTTTGAAAATCTACGATTAGATTCGTAATCTAGAATGCTGAAAACTCTCGAGTACCCAGTTTCATCTCGATGAAATAAATTTTTAAATTTCGGTCGGCGATCTTGGATCCGCCATCTTGAGTTTTGAAAATCGGAGATCAGATTCGTGATCAGCGACCCCGAAAACCTCAGAGTAACAAGTTTCAGCTTTTTTCCGTGCAAATCTAAATGTATGCTTCAAAGGGTTAAGGGGTCTACTCAAATTAGAATTTTCCAAAAATCAAGTTTTTGTTTGGTACATTTTTCGAAAATGAAAATGAACGTTATGAAGAAGCGGAGGCATAATGTATGGTGCAGGCATCACTGATTAAGAACTGGTAATATTTTTTCACGATTTTTCTTTGAATAAAACTTTAAACGCGTTTTTCTCAAAACAATGATTTTCCGATGCCTTGTTGATAAAATCTTCAAACTACTCGATCAATCCTTATGAAATTTTTACCACATATTCTGTACCACTACAGCTGCAGCGCATATGGAGGCATTTTCAACATTTCAATTTTAACTCCTTTTATTTTGCCGAAAACAGTAAAAAAAGTGTTGTTTTCTACAATGTCCGCCATTTTGTCAATTTTCAAAAAATAAAAAATCGCTCGATATACCCTATAGCTAACATACTGAATCTAACACCGTTCATTTTTTTTTGTTTCAGATTATTCATCCCAGAGATTTCATCAACCGCTCGGACACACCTTTTTTTTAGGGCTTTTTGAACTATAATTTTTATGTACAAAAAATTTTTCATGTATTTCAATATTGTATTAATATAGTGTAACAACTTTTACATCAATATTTATATTGCAAAACTGTTTAAAAAATTCTGAAAAACTGTCTTTTATTGAAAGTTCTAATTAGGGTAGACTCCTTAACTATTGAGAAGAGTGGATAAACATCACCATCGTTGATGTTAAAATGTTTAGTTTCTCCAATTTCATAAAGTTTTGGGATTAAACTTTAGAAACATCAAAAAAACTTGAGAAACGTACGAACTTATAAATGTTATAGTTCCAACATTCGTTGCAAATATGAATATAAATAAAACAGACATATATTATTTAAGTTAAAGCACTGCATTTTTAAATCGTCTATATTTGTATAAATAAAGTTTCTAAAGTTTAATCCCATGAGATGAAAAACGGAGCTTTCTACGAGCTATTTGCTCATAACAAGTCCTTGAATTTATAGTTTATATTACTAATATTATAGAAGCATACCAAATGATTGTTTGAATTTGAAACTAAAACTAAGTTTTGTTATTAAAATTGTTAAATCAACAGTCGATGACCAAACGATTTTAATATCCAGAGGCGTATTTCTGGAGACCTGTCGAATTTCTCGCCGGTTATCCGTGTCCGTGGCGTTCTCGCTTTTCAAGTGGATTGAAAAGCCCGAAAAAGTTCAACAGTGCGTGACCATCGGCAAGTTTAATATCCAGTGCGATGCCAATAACGCGCATTCCTAACTGGACGGAAATGCGCTATTCGTACATGTATCTGTGCGACGAAGTTGATCTCGTGGAAAGCGCACGCCCCGGACCGGGCTGCTCAGCTGAGCGAGCTTTAAGCAGTCACGACCGAGCTTTCATTGGGGTAGGTGCCGTCCTCTCCGTAAAAGCTCTTACGGGTGGTGTTGCGCTTTCGCGAGGTGCGCGGCTTTTTCGCAAGTGAGGGTGTACCACTCGTTAACGCCCGTCGAAGCTCTTGGTCACCACCGGATAAGATCATACTTGAAGCTCTCTACCGATGAGGCCGGATGAAATGGCAAGTCACTTGAATAAATATCCCTATTTTCCTGTAATAACAAAAAACTTTTAAAAATCATTTCATCTTAAATGTTATTCTTCTTAATTTCGGTTCTAAAATACCTTAATTTACTTGAATTCAATTAAAGCTGCAGATTAAACAATTGTTTTTATACAGAAACGCTCATTTATGATTGTCCAACATTTTTTCTTAATTTAGCACAAGTTAGAAAGTCTTTATCGAAACATGATACATTTTATCAAAGTTATACAATCCAATATCAAAACAAAAAGAAAAACATTCGTACATCTACTCTCTCAATATTAAACAATAAAAAAATCACTTTTTGATCTGAATATGCCACTGCCGAATTAGTGGCTTTCATCATCTTCACGGAATGAACAGTAAAACGTGCACTGATTCAATATAAACAACATTTTCATCTATAAGAAAGTGTGAATTGCTTCAGCATAAATTTTGTACATAATGTTACCTAGTTTAAACTTTAAACCTTATTAAAACTTATTATTATTGTGAAAACAAAATATTATTTACAATATATTATGTGACAATAAATCCTATACAGGATAGATACATTGAAAAGAAAAATATTTACCTATTTATAACTGCTCAGCAATTTACCGGGTGAACATAAAATAGAGTATTGACATGACACGATTTCGATTGCAAGAATACCAGACTTGTCACATGAATTATAAACTAGAAAAAAAATGTAATTTAGAAAAATAATTTTTTAAAACGGAAAATACTGAAAAAATTTGTTTCGAAATTTCAGAACTACTGGAAGCATATATGAGGTTTCGTGCTAAATTTCAGTTCGAAATTAAAATAATTTTCTTAAATTAAACAGTGTTTAGGCTTATAGTTTTATTTTAATTTAGAAAGATTAAGTTTTAGATGATATTATGATTTAAAACGTTTCCTGATTCTAGCATCTAAATTATAAAGTTTTTCTTTGAAACTTCAGATTCACCTGAAAGTTCCACATTCCAATACTATAACAAAATTTTAAGCGAGTACATTAAGTTAATTTAAGAAAATGAATGCAATGTTAGTCTAAAACTAAGACTTACAATTAGTATGTGCTGAATATAAGAAGTAACAATTTTTAGACTTTTCTGTGTAACTCGGTGTTGGCATTTCTCAAATTGACACTCTTGATTTGATTGATTCGACTCTTTTAGCGGTAAGTTAACTGAAGGCAATACGAGAGAAGTAGGTTTTTGATGAATTGTGAAACTTGTTTATCGAGCATGGAGAAATTGACATTTATATTTCCTCGGCATGAGTCAATATGCCGATGCGAGTGATGAAAATTTAAAACTTGTTGCATTTTTTGAATGATATTGTAAATATTTGGCAGACTTTCAGGTGACGTAACCAATGAAGTAATTAATTAGGAAGACTATATTAGTAGTTTCTGTTCTCATGTAACGAATGTACTTACAGTTCGATTATGGATTATTGATATCGCAAGAAATATCAGGGTGTTGTGGGATGATTTGCAACTTTTTTTTCGTTGTTCGAAAAACATATCCAATAATCAAATTTGAAAATTTTCAAGATTAAATAATTTAAAGCAAATAATAGAAATCATTTCTGCGACATTAGATTTTCAGAATTATTACATTTTTCTGAAAAATTCAACAGTTTTTGAATTTTCTAAAAAAGTTGGGTAATGTGTAACAGTAGTAAAATTCGTGTGTGTAATGCATAACTATCGATGTAAATTGATTTAAACGTTACATATAGGATTATTGAATGGCATTCAATAGAAATCTAATGAAAAAAATTCTACTAGCATATAATTGGCCAATGATTTATCGCTTTTCAGTAACTTAAATGCTTACCAAAATCACTTAAAATCCACCGAAGCAATAATGCCATTATATTTGTACTTTCATGGCATTAAATCCAAAAAAATTGTCAGACATAAAAACACTTTAAATACACATTCTATTATACTTCGCCTCAAAAAATGGTTGTTCATCACAACAAATACGATATTTGGTACAATACAATGCAATGGAAACACAAAATATCTTAGCGTATTAAAAAACACTTAAAAAGCAATAATAAACACTTATTTACTCATAAGATAAATGAAAAAAAACTTCGGAAAATGAATATAAATGTAAACCGCCAAAAATATTTTCTTGAGAAATTGAACTGATTGTTGTACGTACAGCGAACGTGACTGCAAGCAGTCTCGTGAGTTGCATATCAACAACTTATTGTTGATACAAATAGATGTCAGTAAACGATTCTATTCAACATCTCACTGTAGATCAGAAACCCACGGTATTGACATCACCGAACAACACAGTATTAAAATGGGTAATCTCTCTAATAATTTCAATCTTTATAGGAGATTTAACCATTAGCCACAAAGAAAATACTGTATATTAACCAATTTTAGTTGTTACTGTCGTTTAAATGACGATATGAATTATTTATCTACAAAAGAGATTGAAAAGTGGCAAGACTTTCTGTTTACGCCAGTAAATGTAAAACTTTACGTATTCAAGATGAGAAGAGGGTCCATTCTTATTCAACTTCATCCACATTCGTGTTACGTACTCATTATACGGGCGTGACATCATATTTGACCCTACTAAAAAAGGCGCGCGAATTTTCCACACCGTTAGGGAGACCGTGCACAATGGGACAGGATGTATATTTTTTGGTAAACTCTCACCGTCTTTAGGGAAATAAACCAAAGTAAATTATAATTAATAAATTATAATACGCTTTTTATAAAATTACTGTATTATAATCCTCACAAGTTAAACCATTTGTAATTATACAATATGAACTAAAAGTAGAAATTTATTTGAATCAACACATCAATTTATTTTTCGGTTATAAATGGAAACCATGAAAGTTCTGATTTAAATATTTGATATATGTTGTGCACGTTTTTTATGTATCGAGTAGCGAGATGACACCAGACGGCTTCTAATTTTATTGGATTTAGATAAAAATAGGATATCACTATAGGTTAAATCCAATCTATTACGATTTAATTTCACTCGAGATGAGAATTGCAGGGGAGTCGATTATTTTGGAATTTGTTTAAAACGTGATATTTTACAAAAAAAAAATCTCGGTATAGTTGTTATATGGCTTCCAACTTGATCAAATTTGATTTTATCATAACAAATTGTTTATTTTTTATCTTCTTTAAACGATATAGTAAATTAAACAAGCCTTTCTTTCAAACTCAAATCCAGTCGACTTTTTTTTCTAGAACTGGATTAAAAATGCATTAAAAATTCTAGTGTGGCATAAAATTAAAAATCAGCTAGTTATTATGCTTTCAATTACTCGAAAAGATTCAATTTTCATCCATACTTTCGATTTCTAAATGAACTAAACTCCTATGTCCACTTTACAGTTTCATATAATTGCATAAGTTGCCCCTAACATCATATACATAGAGGTATTTTAAATCTAATATATTTACATAAGACCATTATGTTCAATTTTGTCTTCTTTTTAATGAGGCATAATTAAAATCGAAGATATTTATTATTACACACTTTAGACATCTAAGATTAAAGAGAAACATCTTAATACTTTCAACACGTTTTCTTAAGCTACATGAAATGCAATATAAATTGAATAAAAGTTGAAAAAGAACAAATGATTCGATCGGAGATTGCTGTAATAAAAGCTGCAGAACGCTCGCTTTTTTAAAGCAGTTTTATGGTTATTATCGTTTTTATTTCTATCCTTCCTTGTTTACATTTAAATAATGTTAAATTGTGTTTATTTGAAAATTAATACAAATTCAAACTCTTAAACACTAATTAATATATGTTCGTAAAAATGTATTTCTACATAGTACACTTGAGACAAAAATAGCATTGTAGTTGAATGCATTGCAGAAAAAAAAGGATTTCCTTGTTTTATATTTTTAAATCGTTTTACTAACAGAAATTCAGTTCCAGTTCGTACTGTTCTAAATTCGAACAATTTTCAAAATACCGACTATCATAAGAGAAATGGATGTGTCGTTTTACCCTTGTCTCCCGTTATGCCCCAATTTCCCTTATATCGGAAAATGTCCTATTCAACGCGGATGTAACAATTCGATTTTACGCACCGCAGACCTATCTAATCCCATGACCATAAAAAACTTCCTTACAACTTCCCTATATGACTTTTTCTGAATTAGTTTCTAGGACGGTCGGCATATTTCTAAAATCCGAGAGAAGACCAGAATTCGAAGATATATAGATAGTCACATTTTCTTAGAATGTGAATATTCTTTAATTATTTTAAATAGTTTTAAAAACGTTAAAACCTCTTATTATCTAATATCACTCGAAACTACCTTCATGAAAGAAGTTTACGTCTCATTTTCCAGGTATTCCATTTCCTAGTATAAAGTACTTATTACCAACTATACTACAGTTACTTAACTAAGGATTTGGAGGTTTTATTCCATCGCTGTTAAGAAATAAATCAGCACCTCGATAAGTGACAGTTTGTACTAAACAAGTTGTAAAAAGAGATTGTGTTATTTTACATAGTATGTAGTCATGTACATTATTCTACAAAACCGAAAGGTTATTTTTCCGTGTCACATGAAATTAACTCAAAAACTATTCAAAGATTATTCAAATATTATTTTACGAACTGCCTGGAATATACGAAATCGCTGGAGCTTTGCTTTGAATATTCTAAGAACGGAATGTAGTGTAATACAAGATTTCAATTTTAAGGAGATTACGAACACCTGAAGATATTATGTATTTTTGAAATCATTAAAAACTCTCATAAATAAGTTGAGAATAATGAAATATGATATATAATAGTGCCTACAGATTACATGTAATATCAGGCATTTTACAAATTTTAGCTAATTAATTAATTCCGTGGGAATTTCTATGTGCTGTATTTTAATCTGGAGACGAGTTGCCACAGAAACTGCATCTGCTTCTATGTAGAAATATATTGTAAATGTATGAATGAAAATATAGTTTTTCATCCTATTTTTTAATGTCTTGTTAACAACTCTTTTTTATATATAGCCAACTTCAAATATCGTTTACCTCCAAATTTTATATAAGCTCCCGCGCATATCCCAATAAAGTCAGATTCCCGATGAAAAAATTGCCTTTATTAGTTTTCATTTAATAGTTACAAATATACTCGTCCGTGATTTATTTTCGGAATATATCTTCATTACTCTTAAATTTGATATTATGTTTTAAAAAGTGTATTGTATTTATTTTTTATAAATGGTTATTTTTTATAAGCGTAATTAATAATATACTTATCATATTATTTGTTTTACAAATATTCGTTTGCTTTAAAACTGTTCTAAATAGATAACAAAAATTCGGAATAATTTGCGAGCACTACTAAAGTGTAATTAAATAAAACAATTCTCTTTACAACAGTGATATTTTAGAATATATTGAAGTAGTTGTGCTTCATATTTAAAATTAAAAAATGTTTTATGTTAATACTAGTTATTTATAATTTTATATTTCACAACAAAGTCCGTAATATTTCTCAAAGAACAGCATACGAAGTAAATATTATTTTTAGTTGGCTGTAATGTTAAGAAAGTGGGTATTTATTTACAAAAGTAGCAGTAACAAAACAGGGTTACTTCAGTGTAACTACGCTATCTTCAATACCCGCATTTTTACCAAGATAGATTACATGAAAATTTAGAAAACATTGTTTTAAAAGACGTCGTCTACGACTAAATAGAAAACCAATATAACATTATTCACGATTTTAATTTTATCATACTAATATTATTTATTTGCGGTATATTTTATTGTACAAACGAGTATTCTTTAAATAAAAATCATGTACCATTAAAAATTATGTACACATTATAATATGTCGATGGAATTTATGTACGACTTAGATTCAAGATGATTATTAGTAATTAATGCAAAAAACAAACATTATTTTTCACCATAACGCTGTACTGAAACTGTAGAGTAACAGTTTAGGATTGATTAAAGTACAATCGTTCACTCTTATTCTCTTCATTTCGCAGTGTTGAACAAAAGTTACTCAAAATGCGGAAATTGAAATTTACTTTTTTAGACTAATGTAGAAGGAGCAACATTATATTTACGACATTCTCTTCTCTTTTATGCGAATTTAGACGGATCATTAGGATTTACCAAAATTACTGCTGAATGGTACTTTATTATTAGATTTGCAACTTGAAACATTTTCAGCGACGTTCGATGTTTTTTCACAATAAATTATCTTTTTGCAAATTTGATTATGAATGCTGATGATTCATCTTATTGTTTTAATAAGCGTGTGTTACCATTTTTGCATAATGAATCACGACGAATTTCACGGCAAATCTACTGCTCCATTTAAATTAATAAGTTTTGCCTTTTAATATAATTGCATTTTCAAATTTCACTTAACTCGCAGTCAGTCACTTTAAAGTAAATGTAAAAAAGAAATAGTATATAAATACATCACAAGATGTGAAAAGCTATTTATATATTACGTTATGTTAACGCCAGTAGTATAAGAACAACTTTGCTAAAGCTGTGGAGTAACTTTTTAGAAATGATTTGTAAAATTGTAAATTATTAATGCACTCATCTTGCAGTGTTGAATAAAAGAGACACTGTTACTCAGAATCCTGACGTTGCAACATATACTCTTGGCAAAATTTTGTCTCGTCTCTGAAATTCCACGAAAATGGGTACGAGATGAAGGGATACTTTATGTATCTCTATGTTTTCTTGCATTCCTGAGACACATTCTACTGCTAACAAGAAAACTTGCAAATAATTGCAAACATTAGTTGCATTGACCAAACGAAATGTCAAATACTTTTTAAAGCAACACATTCTTCAAATACTGCGTTTATTTTGCATTCCTTAAACTGCATATCAGAATAAGATTGTTTACAACTGCTTATAATACATTTACTAAAACATAATCAATATTTAATTTATGTAACTATCTACTTAAAAGTTAATAAAATTGTCTCCTAGTTCATGTTTACAAATTGTGAATTCTGACTCATGGGTAACATTACACTGAACAGAAGATATTAAATGTATTCATATATTTATATTTTTTTATGTTTTATTGTCCAGTATCATTTTATATTTTCACTAGTCTTTGTTAATTTCATCATGGATAAGTATTTAAAGTAAATGATGTATTATCCTAAGATATTAATAAATTATTAATTAATTCCAAGTAAACTCATAAAAAAGTTCTGATTATGTTAATCAATTATTCTGTTTAATGTACCCGGAGCCAATCCACCTCACATAGCTAAGATTTTGGATTCCTTGGCGACTTGTAAAATAGTCAGATATCTGGAATCGAACCTTTTTCTTCATCTCAGACAATGTTGGTTTAGGAAAGATCATAGTGTCCAAACTTAGCTTTAGTTAATTTTCTAGGTAACAATAATTAGTTCGCTACTATTAATATGTATTCACGTAATGTATTGCATTTTTATCTTATATTTGTATTTCGTTGCTTTATTATTGTACGCTTTTATGATCTTCAGTTCTAATTGATTACATGTTCATATCTCTAGTACACTAATCTTATATTTAACGTTATGTACGTTGTCACTCTGTCCACGGACGTGTTTGTTCAGGACTATAATTAATTTGTTTCAATTCAAATTGTTTTTTTTTTGATAAATGTATTTTCTGGATAAATGTATTTCGGTTAAATTTTTCTAGTTAAATGTACTGGGCATATGGTTATAAACACGAAAACTAGATGGCCGGCGTTATCTATGTATGAAATGCACTATTTCTTACTTATGTAGGGGAGATTATTGTGAACAACTCAAGACTTGTCATTCTAGAAGTTCTCATTATGTTTATCAAAAAAACATTTTCAGTTACAGTAACCTCGAGATACTGTGGTAAAATATTCTGGCTCTTTTAACGATAAATTATTGTCTGGATTATCAAAAAAGACGATTCAAATTATCAAATAAATGTTCACAAGAAACTTCAGATCATTTCAACTAGAAAAATAATAAGTACCTATTTAATGGTATTTTCTGATTGAAATAACTAGATTTCTGATTAATCTAATCATACTTTTTTTTAGTCTAATAAAATGGATCGACCTCTACTTTCAATGATTAAATATGACTATATTTTACTGCATTAAAAACTAAACTTTACCGTGACATCTTTACAGGATCCTACGACCGATTCTCAGTTTCAAAACTACTGATTCAATTTTTAAGATTTTCGCTCTCAGATTGTAAAAATGAGTTTCAAAAGTGTGGAGATAAGCTTTACCGAACATAGTATTTTGCTTCTACGTACACTTCATGGCATGTAATATTTTTTGAAAATTGATTGTAATAATTTGTTTTCATTGCAAGGGCAATTAATTATGTAACTATCTTTCAATATTGATTACTATGGCAAGTTATTGTTATGGAAATCAATCAGCTTCTGATGAGGAGTCTACGCATCCAAAACTTTCAGCACGTTTAATTTTTTAACGCCCCTTTTATTATTTTAATAGAACTGTTGTAAATTTTTTACTAATTAATTTTACACTAAAAGTTTCAAATCTATTAAACGAATAAATACTGACACCATTATAAATTAAATCAGAAATTTTATACTTTTGAAGACAATTTTAAACTGATATATTTAAAAGGTTAAAAAGCTATTGATATATATCCACATTTAATTTATTTTTAAATATGTCACTATGTCATAAAGTAAATGAAACAGATTAATGCATGTAATATTTTATCAATACGAGTTGGATGACTAAAAAATATATCGTTATTTTACAAGGAAAATGACATTTACAATATCTCTAATTTGCTGACGTATTTATAGTTCAATCGTATAATTCTAGTAAAGACTATTTCATGTTTAGTTAATTATAATTTGATAGTTAGATGTTGTTAACAAAATTGTAAAGAAATTACTGATTTCATTTCGTAGATCATCGTACACGTTAGAAAAAATCAGGATAACGAATAAAACATTTGTTCAACTTATTAGTTAGTACTACATCTTTAGTTTCGAAATTAGGAATAAAGGCACGTCCAGATCTGTCATGAATAATATTACACAAGTCATGAATGTTCACGTATATAAGCTATTCGATAAGATGAGAAATTGCACATACATTCCCTTAAGCACTGTCGCTGCATCATATAATTATGTTTATATGTAATTAATGCGGTTTGAAAAGGATTATATGTGTTGTTAATCGAATTAGTTAATAATACATTTTCAAAATAAATGTAGTAATCAAATAATTGTACAAATCATGTAAAATATGTTAAAAATATGCATTCCAGGTTACGTAGTGTATATGAAAAATTAAATTGTTTTTTGTTATTAGCTGCATAATTACCTGACATATATAGAATACTATTTGGAAAACCGTTGTTGTTAATTTCTAAATGAAATGTACATAATTAATAATACGCTACGGTAATGATCAAAATCTTTCAATAATAATGGTGGATAATAGTCCATAATGGATTTCCATTTTTCGCCCATTCTTTTCACCTTCTTAGAGGCCTTAATTAAGGGCATCTATCAAACTTTTTTGAATTCCACTTTCCATTATCATTAAATATTATTGATTAGAAATGTCAACATTTCAATGTCAATATTTTACATTACTAGTAATTAATTATGGTTTATTTCGATAACTGCCGTGACAATTTTTATGTATCTGAATAAAGCTTCAAGGTCATTCGAAAATAACGGAAAGGGATCGAAAAGTTATTAAAAATCTAATTTCTCTCTGACTTGTTTATGGGAACACTGATACATGTAAACATTGTCATGTTTCGTATAGTTTATTGAGACGATTGATTCTAAATAATATCTGAGTTAACGCTTTGAACATTTAAGAAACCTTAATACCACTATATTTTGATTTATTTGTTCACGACATTAAGATTTATTTACCATTTGTGCTATACGTTTTCTTTATCATCAGTGCTTACAAAATAAATCACTGGATATATCGGAGAGTGCATTTTTAACACAAATTGCTCTATTATTGCTCATCAAGAAATACATATTCAACAAGGATTTCTTATCAAATTATTATATTTGAAGCATTTTCTTTATGTATGTGAACGATAGTAGTTTCAAATATGTAACGTAACTTATTCTGTGCATCTAGGCTAATAGCTTCGCTAAGAGAAGTAAACTTCAGATTCTCACATTCAGTCATGCTTCAACGTTTCCTATTATCGATCAAAATTTTAATAGATACTTAAATTTTGACAGTACGTTATTAGCAATCACTCTAAATTTATAATAACTTAGTTATGAGGATGAAGATTTCTACAATTTGAATTCAGTTTGATTTTAGCCGATTAATATTTTACGAATTCGGTCCATTATTTCGTATAGGACATTTTGAGTTATTAAACATTCAAGTTAGATCTGTAAAAAGTTAGAATAATACATTTTTAATGTTCTTCTTCTGAAGAAAAAGAAAAAAACTTCATGAGTCATTGCAAAATGTTATAAATAAATCAAATATACCTAAATATTTAATAAAATTGTATTTTGTGCTGTATTATTATTAATTTTTCTTGGGATTTATCGTTGTATAGTATTTAGTTAGTTAGTCAACAATTCAGTTCGATCCATTCACACCGATTTGAATAGTTCTAAAAAATGTTTCAATAAAAACAAACAAAAAGACCCTGACAAACATCAAAGGAATTTTCCAATAAGAAAAATAAAATTTCTGAAACGGACCTAAACATAAAGTCAAAACGTCTAAAACTCATGGTTTAACACATGTTTTTTTTATTTTCCGTGTATTCCAAAAAGAAACCAATTTTATACAAATCTTTCCACTTAAGGAAAATACAATACGGATAAGAATATTTTATTATTATGAATCATATCGATTGTTTGGAATTAAAAAATATATAAAAATTATCATTGGACTGTATTCTTAACAAAAATTTCTTGTTCATTTACATAATAGAACATATTAATTTCGTTGTTCATTTACGGCACTGTTATTGAATCAAAATATCGCTTTCATTTTAATTATAAATAATTTGAAGAGCATTCTGGATTTCATTTCAACCGCGGTAACACAGTGATTAAAATTGTAAACCACATTTTTTAATGATTTGATCGAATATTGCCATGTTTTTCAATCAATTACAGTCTAATTAATATTCATACGCTATTGTATCATTTTATTGCGAATGTGGGGTAAATACAAGTAATATTGTACTACTAAATAATTAATGGTACATTTACGAGGATTAATTTATTTCCAACATAAATCAGAAATGTAATTAAATAATACTCTGTCTTTGTATCTTGTTCACATTTTGAACATTCGGTGTTCGTTAATATTATCCCTATTTCATGTTGGACAATTACTTTAGTCAATTATGGATTGAATTCGAAGCGAGCAAACGCGTTTCCAACTTCTAAGAGTTATTTTTAATTTTCTCGTTACTTTGCTTTAACTTTATTCGCATTATGCACGATTCCTTGAATCAACTTTCTTTCGTATTTTCTTTTATTGTACGTCGAACCTAATTGATGATATCGATCTAAATATATCAACAATATTGAAACCGGGATGAAAGTTGGAATGTTTTGTAGATTGGAAAGTATACGTAACAAAACAAGTTTATAGCATCAGTCTACAGCGAATTCTCCAGTAATAATAAGTGGTAATGCGAGACCTTCCAGTTTTTCTTTCATTAATTAAAATTTCTATTACTTCTTATTATTAACCCTTAATTGAAGAAAAAAATGAAAATTACTTTTCTATTTGGTTGGGTGTAAGATGAAAATATAGGCAGGGTCTTCGATAGAAACATAAAATCATAAAGAAAACATTGGAAAATTTAATGACAACGAATTTCCAAATATTCTGAGATTGTTAAATTTAGAATTGAACTGAAATATTCAGTATTTAGTAATATTGATTATAAGTATCTTTTCACATCAGAAACATATATTTTACATAATTATTTTTTTTAATAAGTAGACGTTGGTAGAAAAGACATTCTGATTTGACATAATTTATGAACTTTGCCAGTATGTAATTTTGTAAAAGACAAATTATAGAAAGTATACCTATATTTTACATTCGACCTACTGTCATATAATTTATTTTAATTAATTTTTCTTTACAAATAAACTTATAACATACAAACAAAATGTTTTTCATTACTTTATGTTACATTTGAGTATATGCCACTAGGATTGTGCTTCCATTTGATTTTCATTGATACAGATTGGTGTGTATGTGAATTGATGGCAATTAACTTCCAACTTCCCATACATTTTTGTCAACTACAACTTTTTGAATTTACATTGTTATGAATATGGAGATAAAAATGAAACCAGACAATTTTAAATTGAAATAGGTATATATGTTTATTGAATTCAAGACTAGTTTAGGATTGTATATGAAGTAATGCAAGGTGAAAACAATTACGTAATTTTCAAATCTTTATAAATATTAAGAAGTACTGCGTTCTAAATACATGTTGTTCATTTGTTGAAGTAAAATTATATAAATAAATACACTATAATTACATAAACTTTCAATCAAATATAAACGTACATCATGCAAATATTGAACTTCTGGGTTTTCGATATTTATGTACGGACTCAATGGAAGTTTTCGATGCAATAAAATTGGTAAAAAAAATTAGTTCCGTCTGTTAACCGTTGTCTGCGGTTTTATTTACACTAGTCTCATTTACATTTTAAACACTCAATATAATTAAAGATTGTTGAAATCGTGTATTGTATTAAAAACTCTCCTATAACACGAGCAGAATTAAAAAGACAAAGCATAGACTAGCTGCATAGAGGAAACCCAGATATAAAATAAAACTAAATGCTTGAAATTTCGTTTGCGATTTGTATTTTTGAATTCACGTTCGATATAAATGAATCTTTGTCTCTGTAACATTGAATTTCAGACCGATATCCCGCTCGCCTTGTGGACAATACGCAGTAGATACAGACAGTAGAGTCAGGCGCCTCTCAACGCACGGAAACAAATGATCACTTAATGCAGTGCTGTTTTTACAAAAATAAATGCCAGTTTTTCGTCATAAAGAACATTTTTAAAGAGGCGTGATGTATACCGAATAATATATACCAAATTATATTGTTTTTGAATGTCATTGATATTGAAACTAATAGTTACTAGTTGCAAGTATATCGAATTTTCCAATTTCACATCAGCAAATACATTGATTTTACATTGCTGTAAATGTTCACCAATTTCTAAAAAGAATTTAGCGAATATAATTAAGTAGGTATGATTATTATAAAAAGTTAATAGTAATTGTTAAAAGTTAATGGATTGAAAACTATAAAATAATGCCTGTAATGATAAATAAATGCTTGACGATGTCGCATCGTCAACTATCATAACAGATATTAATACTACCCGTTAATAAAATAAATACTCGTTTTCGATCATTGATACGATATTAATTACCAAATATAATAAATAATATTTGTTTTATACGTAGACGTTAAAAACTAGAGAAAGTACTATTCCATTGTATGTACATGACATGCTAGTAAATTAGAATCGAAATTTTCTACTGAATTCTTTGGTAGTAATAATGAGTCAAAATGGTGAAGAATAACCGTAAAATGCAAATTCTCCCATAAAACTTTTTATAGTAGGGCCATATAATGCGTCTTCATGCTTGTAAGAGGTTATGAGTTGCAGAAGAGGCGGTTGCTGGTCACCAAATTAGAAAAGACCACTTTTGTTGCAACTGTGCTCTTTAATTAAAACTCTTATCTTAAAAATATTACTACTGTTAGTAATTTTATAAGTAGGCAACGTAGTAAACAAAAAAACTAACCGCTTGTTACTAAGTTATTTAATCTATAATTTTTCAATTGATATTTTACGTGTTTAATTATTTACACTGGCAATGAAGCTGCCAGCCAGATATGGTGATATTTTCCTTTCTTTTTTAATTTCTAAAAATTGTGTTCAAAACCGCTTGAGATACGCGCACGCACGTTCCTGTGAAAGTACGAAATGTATATCCTGGATAAACTTTTCAACGGCATGACCGAACGCGACGGAATTTGCTACACGTATTGGGGATTATGTAAACACGCGCAACGTGATCATCGAGAAATTGTCTAACAGCCAATGTGTTTCTTTTGCAAATTCACCAAAAATCGATTTTATCGGTCCCCAGCTATTTTTTTAACGGCCATTATTCTAATTTGTTTAACGCGAATGATGTAATGGCAACACAAACAAGGTTTAATACAGGCGTGAGTGCCCATTTTGTACTGAAAAATTGTCATACTCACATGGAAAACTTTAATATATTGAATTGTTGGAAATTATCGCATGCAAGGAATGACTATTATCAATTGTAGATTTTCCTTAAGTACAACATTTCGGTTACCAATTATTATAATATTTTGTGACTAAAAGATAAACAATTCATATTTGGATTTTCAATTTTGTTTACATTTTTTAATTATTATTTTTAAAAATTATTCTATTGTATTTACAGGTCTAACAAATTAAGAATAAAATTACGTAATAATAAATTGTTAAATATGAGAACAAGGTTTTTACAAATTTCGTAATATTACGTACTTAAGTGACGTTACAAAATGTCGTTTGAAGTGCTCTTTCCTTCAAGATATATTGCAAGCATCAATAAGAGCTATCATGTACGAAAGACGAATTCTCGAATTGAAAGGAGAAACTTAAAAAACCTTTTAGCTGTATGGCCCAAAGCTTTTTAAGCATATTTTGAAGTCGTTCATGAAATCAAGCTTTAAGAATTTAATATTGTAATAGAAGGAGCCGTAATTCTACAATTTTATTTCACTAATTCTTGTATCATATAATGTGAGAGATTTAACAGAAATTGTAGTAACACAAAATAAATGTATGTAATATTCTTATTCATGTAAAATGTGCTTAATACAAAAATGTCACTCTTAATTGGAAAAAATGATAGTTTATGTTTGATTATTTGTTTATTTTGTGTCGCATTAACTGCTTGGTCATGAGCGACGGGGTACATTCAAAATTGGCTACAATGGGTACATTAATTTGTTTATGTTTAGTAAATGCATAATAAAGAAATGAGTACCAATATCAAATCAATATATAGTTATGTTTGTTAGTTATGCTTTTCAGTGCGTTCATGTCATCAAAATTCATATTCCTGAGTCACGGATACGTATTTAATTTTATCTGTGGTAATTATTACAAACGTAAAAAATATGTGAATGTAGTCATATTGCTAAAAAAAATCTTATACAAAATTATAGTAATGTAATTATAATATACTATCATATAAATATCACATATTTCTGCAAATAAATGCAGATGCTTTTAACTATAGAACTTTTAAAAGAAGCACATACAAAAATATATGATTAAATGTAGTTCTCTATAATTTATTTAATAGCATTAAAATATACAGTATAACATTCATATCAATTGTACACTTCTATTAAATAAGGACCTAAATTCCACATAAGCTAGCATGCAATAGTTTACACTCTGTGCACGAATAATTTCATTAGCCTTATTTGTGTGTAATGAAATAGTTGCAGATTATCAACTCTGTTTAACTTACGAGTACGCATGTGTCATATATTTGAGTATTAAACCGCGGGGTAATTTATACTGTCGTAATATGTGCTGTGTTCCCACATAGTAAGGTGGTGTTAATTAAGGCCTAGAATGGTAATTATTTCCGTCCAAAAGAACTTCGTTTTAATATAATAAACAAAATATATAAATTATCAATTGATTATTATTAGAAAATTGAAAACTTTAACTATAGTTTATATTTTGTTTTGCTGTATTATGAATATATTTTCGTTTTTGATACTTACTTTCCAAAGATATTTGATCAATTGTTGTTTGCATTCCTATCAGTACTATGTTAACTTATTGCTTTTTATTAAATGTATTTTTTAATTACCAAACAAAATCTATTCTCCTAGATATATATCGAATGTTATTGAGCATGCTAAGTATGATTTCTCTGTTATAGATAAGTTAATAAAACGCGTAAATAGTAAATATAAATATAAAACACATTTAAATTACAGAATAAAAATTTGAATAATTATGAATATCGCGGTATATTATCTTTATTTGCGTGTCGATGTTGCAGTATATTCCTGCTTCTACGAAAACTATCCTACAATATTTAAAGCCAAATTCGCTAGGTTTTATTAACCTATAGTTTCCATAATTTTGGAATTAAAATTTACAAGTAATATTCACATTTAGGTAAATCTGTAATTTCACATACAATCATGTCAAATAGTGCAAGTTATTAATATGTTGTTTAGTCCCGGCTAAGATAATGTTTCTCCGTTATTTTAACAATTCGGAGTCTGCATACTTAGTTCTAAAAAGTGTCTTGAAAAGGACAAGTAAGCAGCTTTTATGTATATGAAAATATTTCAAAGACTTCTTTTAGTTAACCCGTACATGATGGATTTATTGCCTTTATACTACTCTTTCTTATTTATTAATTTTGATCTTTAAGAATGTCGAATAATTGTACAAAAATGTTTCTGACTTTATTGACTATTTTTCCAAACCCTCTCATCAGGTAGTCAATAAAATAACAAGTTTTTTACGTAAAAAAATTGTGCGAAAGGGTACTTGTAATTAATAAAAATTGGCTCAAAATGTTTTCGCGTTCTGCAATGCTTAACGGTTCGTCTGTCACACATCCTCCTATGATATTTCGACTGTTCATTAGTAATCCTCGCAATTATAGCTGGCAGTCATCTTTCATAATTCCACAATGGTCTACAAATCATCTATTCGAGATCTTCACAGATTTCTTTTATTAATTTGTAAGGTGCCTTCCATTGATCATCCTACGAACCTCACGAAAACGTTTGGAAATCATCCATATATATTCTGGTACTGTTTTTAAAATATCTCGGAAACATCTAAAATATATCACAAGGTATGAAATACTCTATCCCGCAAACGTTCCGATCATTCGCGGGGAGGATGTTAACGGGGTCATGCTTGCAAGATCTTCGAAAGATCTTTACAAGATGTGGAATAAGAGTAAAGTATGCACAAATATAAGAAATAAAAGGCACGAAAGGGAAAAATTACATAAGCAGATAAAAATCGTCCATTAAAACAGTTTGTGCAATTAGACATTTCTTAACATTTGAATAGTCTATCTATTTAGCTATTTTTTATGTTCGGTAAAGTATTTTTGTCATTACTTCGACCCAGACCATAGGTCTGGCGAAGTATTGAATTTGGTCAGTTCCCGCTAAAAAATTACCCTATAGTTTTTCATCAAATGTCGACGTTTCAGGCCCTAAGGAACCCAAAGCAACAATAAAAAAATTGGTGTCCGTTAGGTTGTACGTCCGTCCGTCCGTGGGCAAAATTTTGTATACGCGATATCTCGCGACTGGCAGGACGAATTTAAAAAATACAAACGGATTTGGGTTTCTCTTGGCCAAACTTAGATCTGATTAGTTTTTGGAGACAATGCATACCAGATTATGAGGAGGTTTAACAAAAAAAAAGGTCAAAAAACCCGTTTTTTCCATTTTTTAACAAAAAATACAAATCGTACAAAAAAATGTTTCAAACAAAAAAGTATAGAACATCGAATTCTCTACAAAAAAGGTTGTATTCATTTCTTCGTAAAATCAACGATAATGCCGTAATAAAAAGCAAATTAACATGAAATTAACATAAATTGTACATACACATATACAATGAATATGTATGTATATAATATACATTACATGAAAAACAGAGACACAGAGGAAGCAGGGGAGCGAGGCGGGTATCAGGGGGGGGGGGGGGCATACAAAAATATTCACTGTAATGTTGGTGTCGGGTAGCCATGGGGAGGTGGTAGCGGGGTGGGGGTTTGGGGCTTCGCCGGTAGCAACAATTTCAACTGGTCGTGGTTCAGGATATTGTTATTAACGAACACACTGTTGACGTTATTGTCAATAACGGTTTATAGAATCGGGCAACTAGGACGAAACGCAACTAGCTTGTTAATTTCGGAAGTTTTTCAGTTATAAATAACCAATCGAGCCAAAACCTTTCGCGTCCAGGGCGTGAAGAAAAACGTATTAATGTACTGGATCGCATGAACGGAAACCGAAGTATCCCACATATAAAAAAATTTATTTCCTGCAACTCGACCTGTCAAAAACTCGACTAAACCGCGTTTTTTTAAGCATCAGTGTGAACAAGACGTGCTCATTTATCAGTGCTTCGGCTGACCTGCGGTCGGGGTCGAAGTTTTGAAAATGCTCATTTTCAATTTTAATATAGGGTGAATGTGCCAATGAATGGACGACTACCAATGAATGGACGATTTTCTACATATTTCTATTTCTTATGAATGTATGATGCACAACATGCAACAAAATACATATTTTTATGTTCTTTGAACATTCAAAACAATATTTGCAGTACTATTGATCTTCCAGTGTTTATTATTTTGTGAAATCAAAGCAAAGTTTTAAAGCCATCCAAAACTGGTACTGAAAACGTCCCATTTGATTTAACCCGTCTATTCATTGGGGTTTAGCGGATTTTTTTGCAAACGTATGAAGACGAGGTTATTAATTAAATAAAATCAAAGGTTGAACTACACGGTCATAAAGAGCAGAGTCTAACGATTCTAATATGGTGGTATCATAATTAAATTTTCATAAGAGAATTCAAAAGTTACAATCGATCAAAGTGTGAAAAATGCTTAACCGTCCATTCATTGGCATATTCACCCGTTTTAAGGAACAAGATATTGTTACAATATATGTATAGAAACTACTCGAACCTAACGATGCTAGAACTACCCTCTGCCGCCTTCTTTCCTGGCAGTGTTAAAATGGGGATATTCCCGGAAACATCAGCCTTTCGTCAGGGAACTGCAATACGAATTTAGCCAAAATTGTAGGCACCCGGGTCGAAGGCATCTAGTTTTCTTATTGTTATCAAATAGAAACGTCATTTAGTACAATACTTCTTGATAACGGTCAGTTTAAACAAATGCTGGCAATAATCATATTATTTTTATAGATACAACAAAACAATTAAGGTGTGTTTTTGACCTGCAAACAAATGTATAAGACAATGATAAATTTTATTTTAAATTTAAAGCCTATACTGAACATCATTTATTTTCATATTATTTTTACAAACATTTTTTTTAAGGGAGTAAACCACCGTAACTCATAAAAATACACCTGATTTTCGGGATCATTCTGAATGAAAATGAAAATTGATATTTTGAAAAGGAAGCTTTATAATGTTGGTATTCAGTTATGAAGTGTAATTTTATCAACTAATGTCATGACAAAATGTCGGTTCTGCTGCAATATTTGAAGACCATTTTTTGAATCGGGACCTTAGGCGGACTTCTAGCCTCTTTAATTTTTTAACTGGAATAAAAGACTATTCATTTTTAGTTTTTATATATAAACAACTATCTATACGGATTTTCCGGAAAATGGTGCAGGTTTGAAAAAGTTAAAATTTTGAAACAACAAAATGTCAGAAAATAGTTTATATAACAATAATTCTACATATATGTCGTTAGACAAAAGTATTTTAAATATGCTGTTAAAATTTCAGATCGATTGTTGAAGATTGTGTTCAGTTATATATGTCCGCCCATCTGAAAATAGTGGTTTCGAGAATAAAGTGTTTAATATTTTATTGTTTTAAAACGTGTTTTAATGTAGAATTCATACTCAAATAGAATTTAGACACTTTTGCCATATTGTCAAGACCCTAAATCATGTTTTAAGCGAATAAAAAATTGTTGAACATTAGAATGGTCAGTTATTTACATAAAATAATATTTATCACGACGCGTCTTATTAACAATACCAATTACCAATTGCCGGACCAAAATGTTGTAAATGCATTTGTTTAATATTTAGTAATAGTATATTTATAAACTAACATGACGAAGGAACTTTAAATATTTGATAAGCGATGTCAATGCTATCAGAACTAGCTCGATTTTCCTGCAAATAAACAACAAATAAATTATCCAGTTTAATGACGTGATTTGAATAATAAAATAAATCCGTTCAATTAATAACCGTACAAGAGAAATCGAGAGACAAATGGTTAAATTAATGGTTTACTGACTGCAGATAAATAAAACCCCAAGACGTTCCAATTTAGTAATACTCATGAATTTGATTTCAGAAATTATTTCAATGCGTATAAAATTATATATGCGTAACATGTACCAACATTATTTTGAAAAATTACATTAATGTCAAGAAGCAGAGAAGGAATTTCTCGAGAAAATTATTACTCTATATGGAACAAATGTTGATATATTTCTAAAAGCCATTTTCATTTAAGAAATGAAACGAATATTATTACAGAATTTACTAAATTGGAGGTGAAGCACTACATGCAAACTAATTTCTACTAATTAATTGAAATACAAACTGGCAGAAAATCTTGTGGTTGAAATTGTACCCAGAGTGGTACTTCAACGATTCATATTTAAAATAAACAACTCTTGGAAAATTTAATAACTCACAGATAGAAATACGAAATATGTTCGACTCTCTTATACTGAATTTCAGATACTTTAATATTTTATACCAAAAAAATATATTACCATTAAATATTAACGCGGTGTCTCGAGGTAAGTTAATGCAGGAATCAAAATTGCATCAAGTATAATCTGTCGAATTTCCGTGAACTTAATAAGTTATCACTTCCATCGACGGTAAAATTTTAGTATTGACAATTATGTCAATGAATCATATTATATAGTATTAAAGTTACAGTATAGTAAACTAAATTTAAACTTCTGCACATTTATTTGATTTACAAATAGATTCGAAATACATTTAGAAATGAACATTTCTGAACTGAAGTGATGAATATCAGAATTTTAAAATATTTATTAAACTTTTTATAAACTAAGGACTTTTTATAAAAAAGAATAATATCAAGATTATTAAAATTGGAATATTAAACTGAGTCTTTCTAATATATTATTCACGCTAACGATGGTATCTTAATGAAACCTGGCATAAATTTAAAGTTTCAAACAGCAATTTAAGAAAGGATGAAATTGATTCGACCCCTCACTTTAGAATGAATTGAAATTCGTCAACTTTCCTCAGGTTCATAAAGCTATGACCTCTCCCGGCCTTAAGTTAAATATATGTGCTGAAAAATTCTCTAGAAACGGAGCGAGATGGAAAGCATTTATTCTAGCAATCTGCATATCCGAGACAGGTAAATTTCATAATTAATCACATCGATTTTTATCGTGTTATCATTTTCATAAATGTTTCAGTTGCAGAAGGCTTAAGGGGTTAACGTTCGATATAGCATAATTATTGAAATTTAAACCTATTCTGGTGGACATGTATGGCTATTGTCTGTTTTTATTATTTACACAAATGGAATGTATATTGTTAGATCTTCGATGCGTTTTCAATTAGACTAACAAATATTCAAAATAATTCGCTCACTGGCATGTTTGGCTACTGAGAACATAACGTATAATGCAAATGCTAATAATTACAGTTTTTACTGATACATAGTTTACATACTATACGAGGCAGTGAAATGCTTAAACAAGAATTTGATCCATATCGTCCAATATGCCCGGACGGATTCCGTTTCTCATACAGTTCAATGATCGCACAGAACGGTGCGTTCTTTGAATATTGTGAAACTGAAGCACAGCATTCTGATCTAACTGACATGATATGCTTACATAAGGAAACGGGATCATTCGGAAAATAGCGAGTTTTCATAGAAATATGCACGTTACGTGCGGGTTCGAAATAAATCGATACATTCCGATTTTCGCTTGATGTTACAAACCCTTTTATCTTTTCAATGTTGAACTAACGACACCTTTTAAGATTCAAAATTGAACTTTGTTTTTAAAATAGTAATATCTTTTTGCCACTAAAAATAGAATATTCAAATTAGTAAATGATGGTTTACAGTAAAATATTCTTGACATTTAAAGAAAATTAACTTCGGGAAAATCAATTACAGTTTATCCGAAAGTATATTTTTACTGCACTAATATTTTCATATTCCAATTATATTCTAATATTTGAAATTAAAATACTACCTTACAGTTTCACAATCATAGTTGACTACTGAATAATCATTATTACGATATAGATCCATTTTATAAAATATTAAGGAAACTTCAAGGTAATTGTTCTTTAGAAGATATGCCCAGAGCGTATTAAAGTATTTAAGGGCATTTTAGCCGAGTAACGTATCTACGTCCATTTCTCATCTTATCCATACATAATTAATAAAATGTATAACTTATATTTAACGAAGAGCTAAAATGATAAATAGTCGACTTACGAAGTGCGTTTGACCCCAGTAGCAATAGTTCAAATTAATCGATGGATACATGACATATTATCAGTTGTACATTTACAGCACTGTAATTGAAAGCTCGTTCAAAGTTCCAAAACTCGGAAATATATCATCCATAAAGTTACAACATTACAAGTACGTTGCAAAATTTAAAACGTTTATAAATTGCTGTGCAAAAATAGTAATAAATTTGCGGTCGTAGTAAGCGGAGCAATATATAAATGATGAGGAGTAGGAAGTACAGTTATACCAGAAACTGGAATCTGTGAAACAATGTTCTCCGTTTATCCCAGATTCATCACGTCTACCTCCAGGAAACTCGGTAAAATCCGAACCAGAGTCGTTCTACAGATTCTGATCTTTAAATACACGTTCTTTGCCAAATTGTTTTTGTGTTATTCTTAATATTTAAAATGAAAGGGTGTAGAAGTACGGTAAAGGTTTAATTAATACAATATAATGATGATAATAATAATAGTAATATTCTGAATATTTATATACATTTAACATTTATTAATTAATTCTAAAATAATTCATGATTTGAGCATCCATAGATAATTGTAAAATACTCAAATTTCAATAAGCTTTATACAAACAACGAATTTTTGTTTCCTCTAACGTTTCCTCGCAGCAGTTTTTTTTTAAATTTTATTCAAATTTCATGGAATCAAAAAATGATAAATTCGCAATTTTATTACAATTTAATAATGGTTGTTAAATAATTCAATTTAGGCCTGACTAGTCTGACAGCCTTATTTAGATCGTTTCTGGACATTACCAATTTTGTTCAGATTGTAATTAGATTCTAGTTTCCTCTAAACGACCTAGAAAAGCACGGTATATTTATAATTACAAAATACAGGCATTTCTTTGAATTTTAAATATCAACCGTACTGCATTATATCTGTACTACATAAAATTGTTATGCATCGAAGGCTGCTGAACAGGAGTCATTTCATTATAGATGTTTGTTTTAATATCCAAATGCTCAGTAATCGAAAAAACTTTGTTCCTAAAGTGACTGAAATGTTCACTTATTTCTGTCATGTGCATTAGGGTTGCCCTTATTTTGGTCATTTTTTAATTTCTTCGGTCTGACCCCCCAAAAGTGTTCCATTTTATATAAAAAAAAATCATGAAAAATTAGCACATCGATTAAACTTGATTACCACGTGCCACTCGAGCCTTGAAATTTAACATTGTTTTTAAATGGAAAAAAGATGATTTTTTGAATTTTTCTTAAAACTTTGACTAAATCAGTCCAATTTTTTTAATAATTGACAAATTCTTGTTAAAGTCGTTCCTGAATAACTTGGAATGCGCCGAAAAAATTAAAAAAATTTTTGGATTGAATTATAATGATTTTTCAGTCGACATTTTTAAGATGAAAATTAAAAAATTAGTTTTTTCCGTCTTTCTCTGCAACCGTTCCTAATTTTTTTTACCAACCATGTTTGAATATTCTACGAAGAAAATAAGATGTCATAGACCTAAATCGAGTAATTAGAAGCCGAGTTATTCAAGTTGTATTCAAGCAATACTTTACAACAAAAATTAAGCAAAAGAGAAGTGATTGTGGTTTATGCGGTATATTTAAAAAACAAGCTATTTTAACCTGCAAAATTCTGTCTACTTCATATTCTTTACTTTTTTGCGTCAAATAAAGTAGGCCAAGTTAAAAAAATCCTAACTATGTCGGGAATGTCGACATTAGTTTACGTTTGTGTAAAAGGTGGAAAAAAAAGAGTTCCTCACCATGGTTAAAAAATTATGTCTGCCGAATGTGTATGTCAAACTTTAGTATTTTATCCGTTTATATATGAAGTTGCTCGAAAAACAAGGTTAATGCTTAAAATTTACAACTGGAAAAATATTTAGATATTTTCACTAAAGGTTCAGTTACCTACGTAGCGGGAACAAAATATTCAGTATGTTTATTACATAACGTTATGTATTCATTTAGTCCACTGACTAAATGGATGTTGGATTAACTAAATTTCAGTCTGTTTAACTAAGTGTATCTGCACAAACTCAAACGTATTTGGTAACAAAGTTTTGGAATGATTATTGCAGAGTTAGGATAAAAAAAACGGAGAAAAATTAATTTGTTTATTTTCACCGTAAAAATTGTTTCAAAAAATGGTTAAATCTCGAAAATGTTTTATCTAAAATTGTTTGAAATGGTTTTTAATGTCGAGAAATATTCCGAAAATCTTAGTGCAATTTGTGTCCTCTTGGGAGTTAATGGGTTAAGTCGCAAATATTATTTAATGACAGAAATTATGTATTAAATAATGAAAAAATTGAACTAAATAGAAATGTTTTTATAAACGAATAGCATTTAATGGATTAAAAAATAACACTTTGAAGAAAGTTCATTGGTTATTATCATTGTTTATAATATAGAATTTTAATCGCTATTTCCGTGAAATTCGTTCGTTGACATTTAATTTTTCTTCCGCAATATGTAGTGCGATAATAATAAATCAATCCAACCGCCTATGCCGACTTTACCTTTGAGCTTCAGGGACCATACTATGTCTCCCTGCATCCTAAGAATAAATAACACTTGTCGTATGTTTGTATGCTCTTCTTTATGGATTAATCTATATGCGTCACGTAAGAAATTTACAAAAAATTTGTAATACATAATAAACAGCTAATTTTAATTATTGCCGTATTATTCGTTTTATGTATTATATTTTAGGTAAATAGCACACTGTCAAAAAGTTATTCAGTCGATAAACGCAACTATTAACTTCGGCTCAATATAACGATCTCATTTACCAAAAAGGAAACATCATATGTCCTCATTATTAAGCAAAATAAAAAGCGCTTGAACCTATATGTATCAACGCCAGGTGACTATCGGAAAATATACGTTTGCTCAAAGAGATTAGTATCTCGCATCTGCAAAGCGCTAGCGATTAACCGTGTCAGTTCAGCAATACCTCAATAAGTAGCCTTTAGTTCACAGCTAAAGAGATCATTCTTAATAGTCATTAGTATCTCAATCTCTCTTAACTATATTAGACAAAGCTAAGACACAACAATTCATAAAATCTGCCATAAATTAAAACAGAAACTCAAATAAAGATTTTTTCGGTTATCTCAGATTTATACTAGCAAAGGTATTCTACAACTCCCAATCAGTCCTAGTTAACGTTATAATATTTAAGGTGCTTAGAGAAAACTCCGAGGAGCTTTAAGATATTTGTTTCCTCAATTATAATCACTAAATTCAATGCTTAAGTTGAATGCCACATGAAACATTTATAGAATTTTTCACAATGTAGATAATAATGTACTTAATATAATTGTAATGTACACCTTTATAGAGTATAATAGTCAATATAATATAAAATAACTACGAGACCTTCATTATTGCTTTAAAAGGAATAAAAGATTGTAGGTTCACTATTGGTGTTCGTTATTTTGAAGTAGAGTAATAGGGAAAATTTAATAATAATCCAATAAATTTATTATATTTTTGTTATGGATAGCTGTATAGTATGAAATGTAATAAAGCTGCAAGAATTAAAATTTATATACTTTAATCTCTATGAAATTATGATATTATAAAACCAAAGAACGTAAATCGGAAAATCTAAACAAAGTCTATTAATTTTAATGGTTCCCGATATCTTTTTCGCAAGAGGGAGTCTATTAGCTCTCATGTTGAACATGAATCATGATTGCTTTCATTAAAAGGGTAATTTCGTAGATGTAAATTAACTGCCGTACCACGTTGGATGAACACCGTGACAAACAATGTGCTAGCCTTGGGGGATGAAGAGTGCAGAATATTAACTGATATACCATCTATCGATTACCCCCAAAGATAACCTTTTCACGGCATAATCTGTGAAATCATCGTTTATACTAACTAATCCGAAAACCATTTCGCAATTCCGCATGTAATGAACATAGGATTTCATGCACTGCACGTCGCGTCTGGTGGTATCCATGGATACAATCGCAGGAAATGTAATAGATGCATACTTAAACTTTATATCCCATTATTATAACCATGCATGCATACAGTTATTGCGTATTTACAACCATCTTGACATGAATGGCATGGATAACTACAGATGGGACGCTTTCAGATATATGTTTATTTATTAAAATTAAGGCACGTGCATCTTCATTTCAAACATTGCAAAACAGGACCATTTTATATATATTAACGTAATTTTCAATGGTCATATATATAATGTACTTATTTGTTTTTAAGTTTATATGCCTTTCAAATACATGGAAAATTACTTTTCGTTCAGAATTGTATGCCACAATATATATAAGAACGATTTCTATTTTTCTACAAATATACATGACAATCTATAAAGTAACAAACAGTTATTATGTAACAAAACTTATTTAAATTTTACCATAAATTGTAAGAAATATCTATAGTAAACTTAAAAAAAAGTTTTTCTTTACATCATAAAAGTACTGTAAATTTACAACAAAAATTTTTTTTTTATTTAAGCATTTTTAAACCTTTTTAGGTTTATTCAGCTAACTGGAAGTGTGTGCTAGTGATGGCACAGCTGATCATTGTTTAAAATTGTACACTCTGTATCAGCTAGCGCAGAAAACTAGTTTTTTAGATTTTAAAAAATCTCGGAGTATTATTGGACAGTCTTGTAAATCGATAAAAAAAAATTCAAATTATTGCAGGAAAACGTTTATTTGTTAATGAAAACGAAAGAATATCTATATAATAATGAACAGAATGAAGTAAGGCACGTGAAAGTGTTCTGGTTTGCTCCGACACAACTCAAGTGAACGCCTCGATCACAAGCGATACAGTGGGATATGTTTCGGCGATTTTCTTTCTTGGGTATATTTTTCATGCAGATTATGCAGAAATCAGTATTTTCCTCCGCATCAGTGTCCAAATCACAGAAGTGTCCAATAATACCCTGACCTCCCCTACTTGAAAGTACCTTTCAGTAACAATTGTTGTAATTTTTAATGTAAATTCACAGTAAAATCATTGAATTTATTATGTAAAAAGAAAATTGTGTAAGATCCAAATAATATGTTCCGATTTTCCGGCAACCGTAACTTTCCAGTGAAAATCCCCTTTTAGTTCTATTTTTTCTTAAAGAGATATTAATCTATATGAAGATAGTTCCAATCTACTTGCATTTACTTAATTTTATTCAGCATACCATTCAGCAAAAACCATAACCTTACCTAAAATATCTGGCCATAATTAATGTACAGGAGTTTACTATCGGTAGATCGAAATGGATTGCACATTATTTAAACTCGATATTTTTGGTTTTCTTTATTCCAACTGAATTGTATAAAAATTTTCATCGGCGAAAAAAAATACTTTTTCAATAATGTTTTAAACGCGGTCCTGGGCAAATCTTGATGATGGCAATAGATAGACATATACCACATATTCTTATACAATTTCAAAACATAAAATTGAAATTTACAATATATTTTGTACACATTATTTAGAAATTGTATATTCACAATAAAATGTTGTAATTTTACAAAACATATTTTGAAATCGCAATATTTATTGCAATTTTACATTATTTTCGTACTGTAATTTTGTTGTAAAATTACCACTTTTAACAGTGCATAGTATTATCAAATTTAACGTCAGTAACTTAAACAGTTTCGAATATTGTGAATTATAACTTTAATATTATTTTATTACACCCATTTTAAAAATATTTGATTTTGAAAATATTGAATTTTGATATTATACACTATATTTCTAAATAATTATGGGCTACTAAAGTTTTAAACTTATATAGATATATTTTTCCAGAACGAGTGTTCTTTTCGTAACTATTGGCGTTTCTCGAATAACTGTTATAGAAAAAGTTTCAATTTAGTAAATATTAACTTTTCTTTTCAATTTAATAGATTTTAGTTAAATTGCGAATGCTTGAATATCGAAATTCTATACATAAAATTCTTATATTATTATTCTGCTCGAATCTGTGAAAGCATTATAAGCATCATGTAATCAATTGGTTAATTGTTTCCGTTTATGTCATATGACTTTTATTCATGTATTTCTTTAGGATATTTATATACTAATTATAACTTGTTCCAATGTATGACAGATGAAAGCCAATACGTCATACTGAAACCGGTGTAACTAATAACTAATGACGTCAACCATTTTGCAAGGGATAAAAACCTTTACCTTGTATTATACAGTGTATTTTTTTAATACCACGCCTCATGCAAAGATTTGATATTAATAGATTTGGATTTTCTTAATATTTTGGCTATTCTCCTAATTGTAGTGGGTTTGCATACAATGATTTGAAGCCGATCAAATTGACTCCCTGAATCGCTACATATGCATCCGAATTCATAACTCAAAAGCACTTTGCAGATTGTACATAATGAAATGATCGATCATAAAATTAAATTTATCTATTCCCATCCTAAGACTATATAGATTATTAATAG
This sequence comes from Trichopria drosophilae, assembly GCA_030407085.1. Classification (NCBI taxonomy): domain Eukaryota; kingdom Metazoa; phylum Arthropoda; class Insecta; order Hymenoptera; family Diapriidae; genus Trichopria; species Trichopria drosophilae. The sequence goes on from CM059583.1 coordinate 47,188,090, forward strand.
ATTAAATTCCTGATTGATATAAAAGTATATTCTTTAATGTTATCTACACTGATTTTACTTTATTAGTACATTTTCATTTTCTATGAAATTTTATATTGTTCGATTTAAAATTTCTTACCGATGAAGTGCATCTTATGCATTGAAAAATGATATTCAACACAAATATAGCTCACACGTTTTACAATAAAGTCTAATACGAAAAGAAAAATTGAAACATCTACAAATACTGTTATTCGTGTTTTATATAAAAATGATAAACGACAATTTATATTCTGTAACATAAATTAAAATTTGAAAATATCGAGTTTCAATGAAAAGTCGTTTGAAAACTCTTGAAAATGTATATTTGAAACCTCAGTACTCCAGAATGATGTTCTGCATATAAGGAAACTACTGGGAGTTGGAAAACGCAACAGGAATCCTTTAAACTCCCAAAAGGGACGATTCGTTCATCCAGTTTATCAGAAAATGGAAATAGTCTTTTCGAACTTCAAATGATTTTCCGTAATATTTGTTTTCTTTAAATAAATGGAATTTTGAAATTACTACGCAAACTCCATAAACTCTCGCAATAATGTCATTAATGTCACATGAGTACGAAATTCTATACAATAGAAAGGTAAATTAATCGGTTATTGGTCGATTAAAAGTACCGAATTAAAATTGATGAAAACTGATAGGTTCAGTGACATCACAGTTACATAGCTAAACCCTTTTAGAAGGCATTTTTTTAATTTAAACCATATGCTATGCATTATTATACATTTATCAATAAGAATAGATAAAGAACAAAATGCACGTAAATCACGGCTCCCCTGTTTAAAATAAATAAAGTACGGCAGAACAGACCTGAAAAAAAGTAGAAAAAGAAAAGCATTCGATTAAACGTAGATAACCGTTTTAATCTTATACAAGTTGCGTAGTTCCTATGAATCGTAAACCACGAGATCGATTACTAAAGTGAAAAGGAATCGGCCTCAAGAGTAAAAAAAGTTGTTCAACGAATCGATGATTTTATTATATGTAATATATAACCAAAAATAAAGCAACAAAACAATAAAGCAATATTTCATTTCAAATAAATGACAATAGTTATTAGAAAGAACTATTTGGATTATTTTCTTATACTAAACATTTAAATTTCGCAATAAAATTCTTAAAAACTTCGTGATATATAAGAGTAGAATAATTAGTATGCATAAAATGTTAAACAAAATACGGTTAGCAATACAGAGAAATTAAAACTATGTGAATTCTATAAATTGTTTATTTCTACGATTGTATTATTGTAATTGTGTGAGAAATAATCCATCAAGTTAAGTTATACGCTTGATGTGAACTTTATCCTGTACATAATTTACATACATGCTTTTTTGAAAGTACACAATAATGCCATTCGACAGCTTCCAAAATATCAGCAGGATTAAATCTATTGTAAATTTGCGTAAATCCTATAAGCCAAAAATGTACTACTTTTTTATTTTATTGACGTATTTAGATTTCATTTTGCGAGGTTCAACGCGATTGATAAAAACTAAAATTCTGCATAAAAATTGAATAGCAATGTTTGTTTATTCAGGAATTAAATATGTACATATATTATTGATTGTAATTGTTATAAATAAAAATCAGACAATTCAATCATGGTGTATTTCATCCACGGATTAGTAACTCAGCTACCACATACAAGATTCCTGGTAGCGTTACTTCAAAGTGGGTGGATCCATTAAAATGAATGCGGTTTCAGCTTATTGTGTTAGCTTCCCGTAAATCAGTGAGAATATACATGAAGCAAATACGGTTCTACATTAATTTACTCTCGTACGCATGAAAATATGTTCCGTGTACTACAAACGTAGGGAATTTCATACTTCAAGACCGTTATCAACGATTCCTCAATACACAGAAGCTTAATTTTCACTCGCACCTACCCGCCGGTTATGTATGCAACGTGATTCAGTATAAATCAACCGAAGGCTATGTAAATATGGGGATTCAGTGGTGGCGAAATAAAACTTACGAAAAAAGATCGACTTGTGTACTCTGTACGTGCATCGGCATCAATATTTGACGCTTTCTTGATTTCTTTAAACGATTTGAATATTTTCTATACTAGTTTAAAATTATAAATATTTATATATTACATGAATAAGGAATGTAGAAAAACATTAGATTATCGTTTATCGTATTGTATTTTTATTTTTCGAAAAATACTTTCTGCTGTGAATGTTATCTGATATATATTTAGTAATTTAGTAATAGATTTTTATTATGAAAAATATTACTTTTATTGACGTAGAAAAAAATTACTATAAGTTTTGAAAATTTGAATATGAATATTTAAAGCTTGTAAAAATAATAAAAAAAAGATCAAAGTCATAGAAGCAAGAAACAAATAAAAATTTGCAAGTGTTTATGTATCAAGATCATCAACAAGCCATATAGTCTTTGAAATTGAACTTAGTTATTTGTTTATTCCTGACGACTGAAAATCAGCTTAAAGTGGATTTGAAAAATCGACTATGAATACCTCAGTAATAGTCAACATTACGTCAACATCATAGACAACAGTCGACTTTCACAAGCGACTTTTAGTTGACTGGGATAGTACTAAATACGTCATTGTTCCAGTAATTAGTGACCACTTTATAAACCATTCCACGATTGAACTGTCCCTTCAAGTTAAGAAGTACGTATATATAATCTTAGAGTAATTTAGTAAGTTACCAATTGTGGTACGTTATTTTAAACTTATTACTTTACATACTCTTTTTTATTTATCATAAGCCACATATCTTTTCAAACACATATTAGGAATCATCGGCGATTTGTAAAAAGTTTGAAAAGAAATGCCGAGGGATTAGCTCAAATTAGTCATCTGGTTGTTGATAACTGCTTGGTAAAAATAGATGTGAGACTGAATATAATTATGGGAAATTTTATCAAACTCTACTGAACGTCTGCAATACATTCTGTCAAAGTAATTTTTCTTCTGCCAATGTTCATTTTCTATTAATATCTTGATAATATTAACATAATGATACGTTCTTAGATCAGCGGCAAAAATGTGAGATATACATAAAATGCGAATGCAATCTGGTATACGTATGGCTACCACAAGTATCAGGAGACGTCGAAACTTCAGCAATTCTTTCAAGATGTCCAGTCATTAGAGTCAACATTTTCTAATGCCGTCAAAGTTACAACATCTCAGTAATATTTATAGGTCATATTTTCTGCGTACGTGACTGTTTCACAAGATTATATTTTAAGAGCAGAAACCTGGTCAGAGGATTCTTGTGTCATCCTGACGAAAAGGGCTAGCCTAATGAGATACGGTACACGGCTAATTCGAGTAAATAAAATATATCTAAATTTGATCAAATTTGGCCGAAAGAAAACGAATCCGAAATTTATCAAAATAATATCACTTTTTTTTAAATATTTTAGGATGTAGCATTTTTCGATATTTAATGGAAATTACAGATTTCAAATAAAAACGTATCCAATATATGTACCTGAAAGATACCTCATATGTGTACAATATTGATCTAATTTCCATTAATTATAGAAAAATTGCACGTCCTAAAATCATGTTTCGATTCGTTCGCTTTCGGCCAATTTTTATCATATTTAAATCATTTTTTCTATTCAGGAAGGTGCTATTTAGTAAAATGGATAAAAATATACCGTATTTTTTAAAGACGTGTCAAAAAGTATGTTTTATCAATATCTTTTATAAAATCCGTTAACGGTGCAGGAATAAATAACAAAGCCGTTATTTCGAATATTTATGAGCTTTTATAAATATACTTTGTTTTCTAACGAATCAATACTTTACCAAGAATTATGTTATTTCATTAGTGAAAATGTGTCCTTAAAACATCCTTAGCCGTAAGAAAACTAATAATGTCATCCGATTATAATAATGTTATTTAAATATCTCGGCTCTATATAGTAGCACTCCTCTCATGAAAATGCAACTTAAACTTTTTCGTGTGATGAGTAGTTCAAATAAGAATTTGACCAAAATGACTAATTTTCTTTGTTCTGTAGTATATATATAGAAATTATCGTTTGCAAAGTTCGTTTCGGTTGTCTTACGTAAATTCTAACTGCACATGGAAAGAACAAGTTACTTGAGAACACCAACTAATTGGTTGACCCAACCAACTGGCTTAGTGAGCTAAGATTTAACAAATAAGCCGATTGCAAGGACCAACTTAAACAATTTATTGGTTCTTCCAACCAAAAATTCCAACCCGTTCACATTTAGCTTTACTAACCAACTCACTTTTTCCGTGCCTTACAGTTTCTGCGATTTACCACTACATGGTTTAGTAATGCCTGTGCTTTAATATTTAGAAATCAATATTATATTTGCTTTGTTTAATATTCTTCTTCTGTGATCCTTTTGACACTGCAGATTCAAGAATGTATTGTACCCTGGTAGAAATGAAAACATTTTTTGTACAATTCTTGTATAACATTCTTATTTTCCATGTTAAAGGTATAGGGGAGATGGACAGTGTAACCAAAAAATAGACAAATTTCTACCAGGTTAATGTGTTCTTTAAATATTCTTTCCCAATTAATTTTTTGTCGAGAATAATCATTTTCGTTTAATTAGGCTACCCAATTTCCAATAAGATTTATCTTAAAGTGTTAAGATATTTTCTTAACATAATCTAATTTTAACAAATTAACCGCTTTATCAATTAATCTAAGAACGCAGAGAATAATTACCTATATATTATAAATACCTTTCTAACCAACTCTTAAAATAACGTTTGGTATCGATAAATCTATATCTAAAAATCTAATTAATATTATTTTCTATTTCTTGTCATAATGCGATTATGCTATTGAAACAGTTAATTACCTTCAAATATTTATTTTCAATTAATTATTTTCAAAAAAGTGTTAAGAATGTATATCTTAATCAAATACGATTCTGTTTATTGTAATTAAAAGAAATGTACATAAATTCTTAATTATGATAACTATATTGTAACGGTATTACAACATTCTCAATTTTTAAAAAACATACAAAAATTTTAAAAATATTTTGCAAAAAAATACGTTTTGGCCAACAGGACCATTTTCACATTTTATTTTTTCAAAAAATTGGCATAATGTAATAAAATAAAACTTGATCACATAGTTACATTTTTTTAAATATATATATGTTATCTTAATAGAAACTGAAATATATTAGACGAATTCTACGAAAACTTGGAAATTAGAATTTTTGTAGATCATCAATTTTTTAACTGGATCGCAGACTTCCTAAGCAAGCGATCAAAAATATCAATAATCCTTTACAAACATCTTTATTATTTTTTTTTGTTAGACCCGCAACAAACGTACGTCTCCATCCTTCACGAATTTTTTACACTGTCTTCAGAATTCTGAATAATTTGTTAAGCAGTTCCATAAAATTTTAATCGTGATACCTAATCTTGGTAAACCGAGAAGAAATATGCGCTTATACATTATTTGCAGCACTTTCAATATTGTAGCTTGGGTGTATAGAAAACTGATCGAGGATAGCATTTCATTGTGTATTATTAAATAGGGTTGAAACCTTTAAGCATTTTTCCTGCTACTTGAATGCGGATGTATTAAAATCATATCTAAATATATTTTCAATACTAAAAAAAACTTTTTTAGAGCCGATTCTGCATATGTACTATCGTCGACTTAACGTAAGATATAAAAATAAAAACGAGTATATTAGCTGGCGAATAAATAGTAACAAAAATTAATTCTTGAAATTTAAAACTTTCTACATATTTCTCTTTGAACAAAATTCCAAGCCTGAGAATTGGAAAATGGAAACAAATCGAATTCAACACTTCGACCTGAACTACAGTGCGGGTTCAAGTAATAAAGTGTCGTATTGATTAAATTAAATAGAAAATGTTGTGAACATCTCGTATATTTCCAATAAGAATTTATGAACTTTAACGTAAATAAACTTTATTAAGAAATGATGAAGGAAATACTCCAGTGAATTTCCGATTACAATTTAAAATGTTGCCAAATTGCATAAGTTGCTCAAGATCGATAGCAAGTAAGTAAATTACAACATTATAAATGCATTAATGTAAAAATATACGTTACATTATCAAAATAGATTTCAGCCAATTTTATTCCAATACGAGATAATAAATCGATTGTTCAATTAAAAAACAAAATTATACTGTGCAATATTCAATTAAAGAACAAAATTAAACTCGACACTTTTTTTTTAATACGAATGACCTTCTTATAACCAATTTTGTTGAATTATTATGTAGTATTTTGCGAGAAGTTGTAAAAATGGAAGTATTAGCATTATAAATGTGGTTTTAAATAACAATCAATAAAGCAGTAATGATTCAAATTAGATGCATCACAGAATTCCAAGTTATCTGCAGGACTTTTTGTTATTAAATTTTACTTTTAACTTGATACAAATAATTATGTAATGTTGGCCTCATAATGAGAAAGCATAGATTTTCATATTGCAATAATATTTTAATTTTTCTAGCTAAATTTTCTCCAATAACAATTATCTACTGTTATTGGACGTCTTGCAAATTTTTATTAGAAAAATTAATATATTTTGTTGAGAGAGTAAAGATGGATCCTATTTTTTTTCTGATTTTCAAATAATTTGAAGACCATTAAAGATTCGATGAGATGTTTATTTCTATAACTTGTCCTATTTGAATTAAAGAAGATATATTTAATGTTGTAAAATGTACCTACTTTCATTTTACGTTTCAAACGCCCTAATTTAACGACAATGATAATTTTGTAAGTCATTTTTTTAATTAAACCTTTTTTAACGATGTTATCTATGAAAAGAATTTATCATTTATTCGTAACATTTGTCAAAATTGGACAATTAGGTTAAACTTTCAGTAATATATAACTAATTAAATGAGTAACGTTTATAAAAAAAAATTCATGATTTTAAAACTTGGACCTAGAAATGTTTAGTCAATATATATTAACATGTAGAAGTTGATTTGAGTATATTTAAAAATTCAATCTATTTTTATAAGCATTTTCAACAAGTATTTATTACGTTTCATGTTTGAAAATTATACGCATCGATACAAAAAACATTTTATAATATATTAATTTTAACATTGCTTTTTATAAACATTGTGTAATGCATTAATACTTAATCATATATCATTAATCATTACTAATTCTGATAAATATATATTAACAGTATAACTAATACTTAATTTATTAATTGAGTAATTCTTTATATTAAAACATTCAATAAGGAATAAGATTTTAGGTGTATTTAAGGTATTATTCTCATATATCTGATTAACAAATACACTATTTAACCATTTTTCAGACAATATTATGATAAATATAGTTAGCAGAAAGTAATAAAATTGAATATCTAAGACTATTCAGATCAGAATACCCATAATGTATTACTTCTTATTGTACTTTTATTCATGATAGTAAAATGAATAAATAAGTTTGTTGATATTTGTTCAATAAGATTCGCGACACTTACACAGTTAAATATTTGATGCGTGTACAACCATTATCTATTAAAAAAAAAAAAGAAAACTTGCAGCGATTAACTAAGGAGTGTGCTCTGTTACACTAATTAAGAATTGTTCTATTTCACGAACGGTTACATTTCAAAGGAATCTTTATCCCCTTAATGTGCTTCATTTTCCTTTCATTGAGATCTCCGAAGCAGTACATCCTCCTCAGGACGTTAATAGAACGATAAAAGGGGATATTTGGATGTCCTGAGAAGCTCTTAAGGATGACGTCCTCAGGATGATGTGATATGAGATAAACATAATGATGCGAAATTGTTGACACTGAATAGGAGAGGAGTGATAAAAATAAATAAATAATATAGTTTCAAAATGTTATCGCCCACTTTTCATTATCTAGGAAATCAATGTTGAAAGTAAAATAACAGAAAATGTAATGGATATTCCAGTTCCATTCTACATTGAAGAAGGTTTATAAACAGCTCTTACGACCCCATATGTGATGAGAAAAAATATAATAGGATCCATGATTTGCAGATGAAAAGCGTAATTCTGCAGTCGAAATCAAATCAAATTGCAAATATCGCGCCTCGTCCGTGGCGATCCATGGAAATCACGAATCCAATTACAGCTGGCTCTCAAACACATAACAAGATGGCACGGCACGTGCTCTGAAAAAAAAACTCACGCTCGGATATATTTGAAAATATGCGTAAACCACATGATCAATAAGCCGATATAACTTGTATTCTATATGATTGATTGAACAATTTTCGGCTAAATGGTCCGTTAAAATTTTGACTGCACATTAATTCAATAAAGATGTAAATTAATTGCGTAATTCCTGCTAGAATAGTTTTTAAATACTATATAGATATCATAAAAATATATAACTTTATTCATTAAAATCGAAAAAATTATGAATTATGAAAAAGTATGATATAAACATCACGTTATAGTTATAATATCTAATTAACTTAAAGTATATTTTAAAGTTTTAATTATAGCCATATAGTTCATATCTGAGTGTAAGAGTTCCAGTTATGTTTTGCAAGTAGTAATCCCCTAGCAGTCATACTTTACAATTTTTTGTGTTAATAAATCTTATATATGTGACGAAATGCTCTTTGTCGATTATATGTTTATTGATATCAGAGCAAAGACCTTTAGTAAAATCCTTAATTACACAATCGTTTTAAACAATTTATTGTTATTATACAATAGCATTAAATATGTTTAGACATATATTAAAATTTAATGATGATGTGGCTCGCCTTTTCTTTATGTGTGTTCATTGTACGTGTTCTACAATTGATCCAATTTATTTGCATTATAATATAAATAAAGGTAACTGTTATTATTATTATTATTATTATTATTATTATTATTATTCACAAGAAGCTGTATAATTATGACTTATAAAAATAATTTAAATTTAATTTTATTCAAGACCGCTGATATTTTATCCATAATCACGCAAAAGTACTTTCTTTTTGAAGCCATAATATGTTTTATCTGGTACTATTTTTATCAGCGACAAAAATACTTCCTTGGTGCAGTTACGTACTAAATTCTCACTAGGTATCAGCCAACTTATCTCAGGGATAAGGCCATCACCATAGCTGCACCCTTGCTGCAACCCTCATACTGCGATCTAAGCGATTATCAACTTCCGGCTTGTCGTACTGATTTTTATCAAAATTAATTCTGGATATCAACAATCTAGTTTCGAGCATATAAAGCGACATAATCAACTTACTTTCACAGCAACGATTAAATTGAACTTCGATAGATTCTTATACATTTTGTTTCTCCTTTCTTTTAGGCATGCCAATTTATATGCTATTTAACATTAAATGATATATTTTCTTTCATCATATTGCTAACTGAATAGTAGGATCATAATATAATAAGAATTATTGTTTTTATTCCTGTAGCGTTTACAGTAATAATTATATGACTGAATTAGTATGGCTATAGAACAAGGAAAATAGTATAAATAAAAAAATGCAAACATGCCATACATAAATGATTTATTTCAAAACATAAACCACGTACTATAAAATAAGAATAGTATGCATAACTTTTATTCGCGGTATAAAACTATACCGACGACAGCCGTAGAAAAAAAACAATAAATTGAAGTAGTTCAAATTAATGGTCTGCAGCGAAACGAGGTGTCAATTTCACTTTGTGAATTTTTATAATTTTATCGTAAGAAATTAATATAAAAAAAAATGTTAAAAAAGACCATACTAACAAAATAAAGAAAGAATTAATGGGTTTTTATAAATATAAACTGACTGCCATTTACATAACGTTACATTAAATTTTCTTACTATATAAAATGTAATTCAAAACAACAAAAAATATATATTGTCTGAACATCTTCCGTGTCCGACAATAATTACAGTCCCAGACAAACCACTAAGTATGGTAGTTTAAATTAATGTTGTATTTAGCAAATATTCTTTGAAAATATACATACACATGTACGAACCCACACTAAATATTAACAATTTCTTCAAGATATTTAAATATGTTTTAAAATTATTAAAAATATTAGTAGTAAAGATTTACCATTAAAATTCAAGTCAGTTAAAAAATGTGAAATATTCTTTCTGCGACAATTGAATATATTACTGTGCATATTATATATGCATTTTTAATAAAAGATTTATGTAAACTGTATCATATAGCAAGATTTTTTTTTTAATAAACTTTAAACGGTTTATCATATATCAACTAATTCTTAATGAAGTAGAAGAAGTTATATGCCACCAAATATTTATTCATTAATTACTTTGATTATGTTACCCGGAAATAAACTGATTAGACTAAAATTGAGGAAAATATATAACTTATTATTTTCAATTTTCCATAAAAATGGCTGAAATAGATTTCTTTAAATTAGTTAGCAAACAGAAAAGACAGACGCTCGTTAGTTTTAAGAATGAGTTGACCTTTTAAGTGCTTTTTAATGTTTAGCAATGATAACGACACATTCTAAACGGGAGCACATTATTTGTGCACTTTCGAGAATACAAAGAAGCATTGTTTTTTCAGTATTCCCATTCGCGTGACTCGAAATAGCGTTCTATAGGACGCAATGAATATTAAATATCCTCTATTTCTCGTCGCCACAATTTTTAACACCTCTTTTCTCGGAACGACCAATTCTAGAGGATAAAAAGCATACAAGAATAAAGCTCGCTACTTTGCCTTTAAATTCTTGCCCGAGGTGTACATTTTCTTTAAGCGTATTTCTGAAGATGCGTCTAAGAAGTAGTGCCTACTCCATTCAAGAACATGGTCACGAATTTCACGGGGGTTAACTGGGACACTCGACATAACTTAAAATTAAGCAATGCACGTTTAAGTGGAACGAATTCGAAGTTTATTCTTTCATTATAGGATTTAAATTTCAATTGAAGAGAACTTCAGTTTATTACATTTGTTTAATTTTATTCACAAGGTTGTTTTTAATCATATGATAATATTATTAACAGCGTATGCGTCTATGCTATATTTCAAACGTAAGACTTAATATAAGTCAACCTTAATTTGAACAGATCGTACTTCAAGTTTATTTGTTTGTCCGTGGGGGTACCGTATACAGGAACACCTCAAAAACCCGAATTTCAAAAATCCGAAATGTTGAACAAATCGACATTTAAAAAGCTGACATTGTTCTTTTCATGAATATTACAGCTTTATGACTCATTGGCTTTTTGACAGTCATCGTTTTTTGAGTGTGGGCTTTTTAAATGTCGATTTTTCGATGTTTCGGTTTTGAGGTATTCCCCCGTAAACCATTTAAATTAAAAAAACACATTTTTTACACGTTTCGATCTCTTATAGGTCCTCAACAAAAGAATTAAAAAAACATAAAGATATTTTTCACAAATGCAAATAATTAGGCAGGATTTTTCTAATCTATCATAGGATTGTAGCACTCAATAATTCATAATAACACGCTAAAACCAGTGCAATATAAACTAATATTTTTATTTTTATTTCTTAAGTTATAAAGAAGCAGTTTGATTTATTTGTTGAATTGGTAATGCATTATGATTTCTTATAATCCGATAAAATCAATTTCATATAATATTCCTGCTTGGAACGGCTTACTAGGCGAATTAAAATATTTTTATGTAAAGTAGATAAAGTAATGTTGATTTTTTAAATCTGAGATAAGAGCATTTTAGGGATAAAATTCTTCTTACTTTTCATAGTATCGGAATATGCTTGTGTACTAACGTATTTGGTATGAAGTATCAACAGGTACTTAGAACTCCTCGTAAACTGACCAGGTAATATCACTAAACATACTTTTGCAGAAATAATACAGTACACGCGTAATCAATCTATTAAAATTAACGCATTTGGCACCCATCGGATACTGCAAACTTCACTATAATAATTGCACATAATAGGTAAATGTATTGTCTTCATTAATTACTCGTTTACATTTGTACAACCTAGAGTTATCAACGTGATGTACTAGTTGGTTGAACAATTAGACCATTTTCTGAAAGCTTAAGGATTCCGATTTAGATTAAATCGAAATACTGAGTATAAAATATAAATACCAGTTTTAGAAATATACACTGAATATTGGGCTCGTTATTTCATACGCCATGCCAGTACAAAATTCGGATCGTATAATCAGTTGTGTACATTCAAGCAACGTTTTTGAAAACCAGGTTAAACTTAAGCGCCTTTGGATACGTAGTTAATCTTTGTTCATCGCATGAATATAGTTACTGTTTCAGTAAATAGAGCCTTCAGTACATGAGAGACTATATACTAATTCTTTACATTAGAGAACACTTTTCATAAAATATAACCTTAATCGGGCTAAAATCCGAATCACTCAAAGAGAAAAATGATGCTTGGGAAAACATAGTGCTAGTATCAGTTGTAAGCTTTCTAAAACGCATAGAGATTGGAATTTAGATTTTTATCTATGTAAAAATTCTAAACTTAACATTATAAAGCGATGTAAGTGTATATTGTATGTGTATTTGGTAAATATCTTAGATTGTGAAACTAACGATAAGCCATAATGTAAACTAGTGGCATCGAAAAAATGTAGTAATATTTTCGAAGTATGTGGTCTTTGCAGCGAAATATTGAGGAATTTTTAATACATGTTGATTGAACTAACGTTTTTCATTTGGTAATATGATCCAGCATATTTAGCAACCAAATATTTAGTCAGTATTAGTACATTTTGTTCAGTATAGTTTTAACTAAGGACACAAATATTGTGTTAAATAAAATATTTTTTACCGTTAATTGTTCAACCTGTATTAAATTAAAAAACAGACAATTATTATAAGAATGGATAATTTAAACAACTTATGTTTCCTTTTCTTATGTGTATAATATAAATAATATTAATAATATATAGACTCATATTCTGAAATATTAATATATATCAGATTTTATGACGAATAAATCAATTTGAAAACATACTTTCGACATAATCGAAATGTAAACTAGTGAAAACAAGAAGATAAATTTAATAACGAACTTTCTGGTTGTAAAGCGATAGTGCACATAAAAGAGGATAAATAAAATTATATCCTGGTGTACAATAATTTTAAGTCCTTTACCGAAACGTGACATTATTTCAAATACAATCCATCAAATGTTGTAAAATTATATGAATATTGCGGTGAACGGGCACGAAAGTACGCTCTAGCATAAGATGCATCTGGAAGTTACCAAAAGTTCTGCGTAAAATGGTTAGGAAAGAAGTAAAGTTTGATGCTTTATTAGTTCTCCTAAATGCACTACCAGCCGAAACGTGGATTTGTATTTCAAACGATACTTCCAGCTTTTAAAGTGAAATAATAGCTTTTGTTATTATAAACTAATTTAAACATTAATTTGGTCAAGTACATAATGTAGCATTGTGAATTGAATTAATAATAAGAAAGATACGATGTAAATAAATATACCTCAGGGAAAACAATTCGCAAATATTTTTTGTTTCTTTTTCGTTCGGTTTGTCATATATTTTTGTAACACTTCAGTCCTTCTGTCACGTAAAAATTACAGATTATGCATCAATCATGACAGGTATGTTGAGACGAAATATGACCGCGTGATGGTAATAAATGGTTTAGTAGTTAAATTGCATGCTAAGTATTAATAAAATTATGTCTATAAATAAATTACAATGCCATATTCCGAGAACCCTTTTTATAGTAAATAGCGGATTGAGTGTTTCATCTATATAGTAGCAATTAATAATCGAGAAAACTGTACAAAACACCCAAATTTCTAATATCCTTATTTTTATCAATAACATCAATCATTCCTCATGTAAACGTCAAGAATAAAAGAATGGAGCTAGTTTCATTGTCGTTAAAAATTAATTATTATAATATACCTAATTTTGTGTTGATAAACGTGATAATATCAAATGTATTAGTGAGTTGAAAATATTACATAAATCTAATGTTACTATCATCTCCAACAATGATATATTTGTTTATGAACTTCAAAATACATAGAACGCTTGTTGGAGCAAACCCTTATCAGAAGTTCTCGCCAGAAAGTATTCAAGTATTGTAAAGACGTTGGCGGCAAGTTGAGATGAACTTTCCAGAAAATTTCACGTTTTATTGCAAGAGTAGGGGGATATTTCCCATACTTGCATGAGGTCTTGAATTCTTTTCGCAATGCATTTTAGAATTTATTCTTAAATCTTTTCTTTAATATTAATGCTTATCTATACAAAAATAAAATCATAATGAAAAATTCATAAGAAAGAAAGTACATGTACTGAGCGTTTATTTGTACTTAATTTTTATTTAATACTGAGTCATTAGTGTTTGAATCCAGTAAAATCTATTTAACAAATATTATCTACAAATAAAAAATAACAAAATCTTTTGAGTTGACAATTTTCCTTTGATTTGATTTCTAAAATATCGACTGTGTAACAATACCCCAAATACCTGCTCGAACATTTTTTTCAAACGTGGATTTCTGCCGTGGTATATGCATTATGTTTTTAATTGGATGTGCAACTAAAAGTTTCACATATGCTTTTTTCAATAATATGCTTGTCAGAAATGTCGCTTTTCCAATTTCTCAAAATACTTTTATTGACATATTTTCTGATAGCTGCACGTAATTAAAGATTGATCTTAGTAATGTCATAAAAGTACTAAGAATATTATATAATTTTGAGTAAAATTAATCATTAAAATTGAATAGGATTTGTTTTCGCGATTATTCTTTAAGACAGACTTTTTTACAAGAAAATAGTACATTGTGTATATAGGAAGAAAAAAAGGTTTTTTTCCACACCTATTCTCCCTTGCAGAACATACTATTTTCTCAAGCGAGAGCGTTGTATTTTGTTCCCTCAATGCAGGGTGCAAATTAGTATTTTGCACCCAAAGTGTGCGAAACTTACTTTACTCCCAGATGTGCTTACATATTTTATTTCCTGTGGAAACAAATGGCTATTATGCGTTCAGAGCGTTAGAAAGGATATTTATATAAATGAAAAGTACAGAACTTAGTGAGAATAGTCGGAGATATTTTAACTTAATAATTTTGCACGAACCAACGAAGCTAACAAAATTTGGTCGACGATTATAGTCATTGAAATTATTTTCACCAAAAAATAATATTCACACAAAAAATACAGATTTTCTAATAAGTACTACTGCATTTATGCAATCTACCAATTTTATTGCTTACATTTTCTGCATTTAATTAATATTGGAGATTTGTTGATTGGAAGTGCACAAGTGAAACTTAAACGTCAAGAGAGAATTGTCTCGGTTGGTATTTACCTCACATAGACGTTCCCATTCTCAATAGCGTTTAATTAGCACACGTCCGGAGGACATTGGCTGTCTGTAATTAATGTCTATACACAATGAGTCGCAATTAGCTACCAAAAATAAGTTATTTTATTTAAGTACATATTTTAAAAAAAGACTTTGTCGTTACAATAACCTACTTATCGTGTTCTAACAATGTTAATATTTCCTATTTTTACTTAAATATATTAAAATGCCTTATGTTATAACTGAACGATATTTATCTGTTTTGGAATACCTGTAATGATCATAATAAGATTATACTTATTTGCAATTAAGTTACATAACGTAAGCGGTATATGAGCTTAAGTCGATGGGTTTTTCCATTCAAGATAACAATAATTATAGATTCTCTTTGAAACAAAATATTATTTATTTGCAAAATGGAGATAAAAATTGTAGCAAATGTACTCACTTTCGGCAAACATTCGTTTGGGAATTGAAACGCTGTGTGTGAAGTACGCAGCAGAGTTCTGAATGTGGCTTTTTAACCGCTTGCCGTTTTATTTAAAGGGGTTTCGTTATTTTCACTTTTACATGCGGCCAATATAATTTTTTCGTCAAATATGTATGCTTTCCAATAAAATATTTAATTAACTAATACCGAAACTATTTAATTCGTTATAATTATTATAATTAATATATCCAATGTTTTGACGTTTACTTACTTTTATCCCACAATACCATAAGTATTGCAATATTATATTAGCATTGTTAACTAAAATTTTTGTATTTTTTAGCATATGCGATTTGAAACATAGTATAGTAATGGTAGAGGTCTGCATATAGAAATTCCTGCGACATTTGCAAGGTCGGTAACATACCGGTTATTTTTTTCTTCTAAATTTCTATCCGGAGAATTCAATATATGTTGGAAAATATTAGTTGAGAACAATATTACATGTTTGTTACGGACAGAATCGATGTTTTATCGACTGCGGTACCCGGCGTAGGTTTTTTTCCCACAAAGGTGGTTTTCCCTACGCCATTGCATACCCGAATGGGGGTAACTCTCAAAATGAAGCTGGCCTGTTAGGTAATTATGTAAAAGGCTCTTCGAAATGGTGACGATCTCGATACAATTATTTGTAATTCGAATAGTATGATATCGACGTGTAATATGACGTCGTAGTCTATTTAAATGTTCGAGAGTTTAAAAGATCGAACTAAGATGTGAAAAAGTCACGATCGGGTTGAGAGAGTTCGTTTAGGGACGTCGTCGGGTGGTCGGGTTAGGAAGTCCGTGTCGCGATCGGGTCGTCACCGGTTGATCGCTAATAAATAGTTAACATTTTCTTTCGGTCGATCAAATCGTGCGTTTGATTTAAAACCCTTCCACCAGTCGTTTACAATGTTATTTTATTTGGCTTTGACGATACAATAAGTCACATACTTTCTTAGAATATTTGTCTATGCAGTTAAAGTAATTGAAAGTGTATATACAGGGTGTCCTATAACTCACGGACCGCATTGCAGTAGGAGGTGAATCTTGACAACATTCTGAGCAAAACAGTTCCATACCAAAGTTCGCTCCGACGAATAGAATTTGAATGGCGCGCCTTTGAATAAAATAATTGCTCTTTTTGCAATAACTCTATTAGTTTTAATATTATTTCAAAAAATGAAAGCACATTTTAAAGATTTTTTTCATATCGTACAATTGATTACTGGGTCATTTTGACCTACGATGAATATTTCTTTTGTTATATATTCCCTAAAATGAGAGAAGGGGTTTGCCGATTAACGCGGTTTTTCAGGTGTGACTATTTTCCCTAATACTTACGCGAAAAGCATGTACAATGAAGTTGTAGAGCTTGAAAAAACAAAGAATTTGACCCCTTATAGGTTAAAATAAAAATTGAGCATCTAAGGATTTAATATCATAGAATTGTCGAAAAACGACATTTGAAATTACAATGGGCGTTTATTGCCAAATTTCTTCTACGTGATTTTCACGTAAGGGTCTAATAAAACGAATTAGACATGAAAATTTGCAAAAATCGGCATTTTGACTCTTTTTTCATCGTAGATTAACATGAACTAGATAAACATTGTAAAGTTCGACATAAGGTTTCAAATGAGTTTTCATTTATTAAAATAACTTTAAAACTGGCTGAGATATTGCAAAAAAAGTGTTTTTTGTTCTCAAATTCAAAGGATTGCCATTCAAATTCTATTTCTCGGATCGAATTTTGGTGTTTTTTGCTCAGAATGTTTTTCAAGATTCACCACCTGCACTACGGTCTGTAACTTGTGCGGCACCCTGTATAAATATACGACACCGCTATATTCTCCGTGAAATCCACGATAAATTTGTTTTACACGTGTTAACTTTGAACGAACATCAGATTTAGGATATTTTATAAAATTATTACTATTTGTAGGTATAAGGATAAAATGTTCAGATTTATAGTACCGATTTTTGTGTGTAGCAAGTATAAAATATTCAGGAGCAACAACCTTTTAGGAGATTTTGTTCTAAAAAGGCCATGATCAAATATGAACTTCGAAGTGACTAGGAAATTTAATAATCAACAGGCGGCAATTAACCGTTCAATAACAGATCATCACTAATCAGGTGAAGAACAATATTAAGACGAACTGATATTATTTACGCTGGCGTACAAATATAGTCCTCGACTAATCGAAACTTAAATGTATAAATAGCTTTCCTCGTCAACGGCGTGTTGATTTCATTTGCAACGATCAAAAATATAAACTACCGACTTATCCCTGTCCAGCAACTTTCGAAATAATCCTCGATTCGACCCGTTAGAAAATGCATGTTTTATTTTACGGTTTTGGAGGTTGCCATATGACACAAAATAACGTTTGTATTCAATATAAATTTCTACGTATTTAGATTTAATATATAAATAATAATAAATAAAGAATAAATTTCATTTGTAATTATAGTCCATGTGATAGTACATTGTATAACCTGCTGAGAACAAGGATTTGGTGTTTAGTAAAATTACTATATCACAAAATGGTCGTGCGAAATATAATGATTCGAATTTGTTTTGACATTGCGACTCCCGAATCAGTTCTTAAATTATTGAAATTCAAAATGGCGGATCCAAAATGCGAATGCCAGATTATTGGTAGTTTATAACAGTGAAGACTCTGACTTTAGATTCGAAATCGGCGTCCTCAAAAACCCTGAGAAATTAATTTCTGGAACAGTTCCAATTTTTTAAAAATCAGTCATATTGAATGCACCATTTCGAATTAGCAGGATTCGCAACGAGCAATACAAAAAACCCTAATATACAAATTTATAGGAAAACAACAGTCCTTAATTTTTTAAGCTGACTTCAGATTTGTAAGCAGCGACCAAAATAAGGAAAATAATGATGTTCAAAATAAAGAATGTTTTTTAAGACAGTTTATAGTTCCCGCCCTCTAATAAAGGTTAATGGTTGGAATTTGAATTGAAAAGTAACATACGACTAAAAAATTGATCTTCACAAATTTTTCTTATCTGACTTTGACAAATACTGCTAATAGTTTTGCTCTACAGATGAATATTAAATTGATTATCGGTGACTATTATCTGCAAATATCTCTTGGGGGATGACCCATACGGTTGGTATCACAGTTACCTGTTTCGTGCGGAATAGATCTTTGTTGGCATTCAAAGATGTAAAAACTACTAATTGTTGCAAATAAACACAAAATATGGCTCATAACTTTTTATTAGAATGATTGGTCTATAACTATTGTTTTGAAACTTTATGTGGTATTGTTTTACTTTTTTTTTTATTTTTATCACTTAGATTCTTATCACAATCGTATAATAAGAATTGTATCTGATGTAAACTCATGGCGTAAAAGTAATTTAAATTTTAATCAGATTAAAGTTTCGCATTCGGAAAATAGGAAATCCTCTCTCGGAATCCATGCATACTTACATACCGGGATTCATTCGCGATTTTTATCCAGAAGTGATATCTGCATACACTTATTTCCTTCGTTTTAAATATCATATTCCCATGAAGTACAGTATTATCCAGATTAAATTTTAGACATTTTAGAGAACTATAATAATTGTCATTACTCCGATTATTACAGTGTCAGTGACATAGAGTTACTTTACAGCCTTCCATTGAAAATAACAAAGTGCTTTTCTATGTAAAGCAGTATCTTGCACAATGGAATAGGATAGAGCTCAGAACCCATTCGCAAGTTTGTAACTTGAAAGTAAATGTAAGAAAGTGCAGTATAATTGTAGATGTTTTTAAGTAAGATATCAGTAATCAATAAATAATAACAAAATATTTTCAAAAATGATAACTGGATTTGTTACTCACTTTTGCTGATGAATTGATAAATAAGATTTCTGGTACTAATTCACGGGAATTACAGCTTCTAATACGATTCCGTAAAGAATATAAATTAATAATTTCCATTTTTTTTCGGACAGCTTAATACTCTTTTAAAAATGTGTTATATTTGTTAGTGTTTTTATACTTTGAACATATTCGGTCTAATTTTTGTTAACAATGTACATTGTTCTCCTATTGTGAAATCGAATATCATATGCATTTGCACTGTAAAAAGCGTTTCCTTGCATTGGCATGCAATAAAATATTAATTATGTTTTCGCAACCATATCTTTTATTTCAAAAATTTTGACTCGTATCTTTAAATATCACGGTGTGGCTGAACCACTTTTAATTGCATGGTTGCAAATATCGGAAATAGTAGGATATGGATGATTAAAAAATTCATTGACCCTTTGTATAAAAACAAATTAGATGAAAAACTTCCACATTTAATGCCATATTGGGCATTAACGGGTTAAATAAGATCGACGCGCAAGTTAATCGCTTTTCTCAATTACTAGTAGTTTGTAATGAAAAGTTTAATCTAAAATAATAAGAATGTATAAGATAAGTGCATAACGAAGAAAATATTTACAAAAAAAAACATAACATACTTCATAGATGCACTTAATGACTTCATTTTTATCCATGGAGTGTATGGCGGGAATTTCCATTTGAAGCTCGTGTGACAATCCGGGGAATATTTTTCCATCCCAAAATTAGACAGACATATTATTTGTAATTTTTATTTTTATTCAGATCAATCAGACTATATTCATTTCGATTTATATTCTGGGTGCTGCAATATATATTACAATTGTTATAGACATTGGAAACATTCTTTTTAGTCTTGTTACTCGTGAAGATAAGTATTACCGTATTTTCCTTATTTTATTGAACTTTAAATTATAAACCATTTCTTTCAAAATCCGCGCTCCTCTTCAGTGGTATTCGCCATCAGTACATAATTCCTTTTTTCACAAAACGAGCAAATTTAATTCTATATGGACACTGACGGCTTACTTCATTAATGCGAATATTTCGATCTAGTTTATCAAGGATTTTTGTGTTACCAAATAGAATCGTGTTTTAAATAAATATTTAGATACCTGTTTTAGATATCCTCATCATCCTCATCATCATCATCATGGTTATTCTTATTATTGTTGTTAACGTTTTCATCAATTCTATCGTTAGAGTTTTTATTAATCACTCATATCACTTGTAAACGGATAAGAACTAACCGTATCACCAAAATCACAAAATGCGGACGGGCGATTCGCACTAAGCAAATATTCGCAAAAAACTATTTATTGCTTTCTAATTCAAAAGCAAGTTACAATGTTTCTATAAGAATCACTGACAATATTGAACAAAAAACAGTAGTCATGAAACGTAAACAAGATACGTTAATGATCAGAAACAGGTCCATAATTTTGCATGTGATACGCGCCTGCCTCCAATCTAATTATATTATATACATATTTTCAATAATTTTGCACGGTTGTATTCCTTTGATTTTGTAACAAAATAATGATTTCCTGATTTGCGTAGTTACTGTCTAGTTTGTAGGATCTTTTGCTCTATAGAATTGAGGGGCTGCGTGAAAAAAGGGCCTAACTCGATTTAGGGGCTTTTTCCAGAAATGAACTGAAATGTATGAGCATGATATAATGCTCTGAATGCATTTGTTAGAAAGTACTGAAGTATTTTATTTAAGGTTAAAACAGCTACGATTTAAAAAAAACAGCCTAACTCGTCTTAACAAAGATATTCACTGATAACTAATTAAATTACACATACCAACAAAATGAGGCCGACCTCCATACCCAGAAACTTTAGTATACTTTTCCGGGTAAGGTTTTCGACGCGCTGAATTCAAATCTGACCGCAAAATTGTTCTATCACGTTACGATTTTGAGGTATCCTAACCTAAAAGTGAAAAAAACTCTGTTATTGCCCATTTTCAGTAAGTTTTTGTGGCAGAAAAAATATGTTTTGTTCGACATTTGGCAAAAACCATGTTAAAGTGCTATTCATCAGCTTTAAAATGCTTTTTTAGTTATTCCGATACGATTTTTTTTTCATCGAGTTATGGAAGTGTTTGTCAAAGAACGATTATTTATTACTAAATGTATGAAAATCATAATCGTGCCTTGACAAAAACTTCCATAACTCGATGAAAATAAATCGTATCGGAATGACTAAAAAAGCATTTTAAAGCTTAGAAATTGCATTTTAACATGTTTTTTTTTTGCCAAATGACGTACAAAATTTTTTTTTCTGTCACAAAAAGTTACTGAAAATGGGCAAAAACGGTATTTTTTGCACTTTTAGGTTAGGATATCTCAAAGACTTGCAGAATGTGAAACGTTGCCATTTTTTCTGACAAAAATGACGATCAGTTCTTGGAATTTTTACTGTTCAGTCAGTAAAAGTTACAACAAAATCTACTAATTTTTAATAGGAAAAATGGCAATTTTTTCCATTCTATAAGTCTGTCCCAAAATTACCATCTGAGATGGTAAAATTTCCAAGAAAATTTTTCTCCGCGTTGGAAGTCAATACGCAACTGCAACGTGAATGTTTTTCTTTATTGCAAATTTCAGCACGTATGAGGTATTTAAAAATGTCAGTATTCTAGAGAATCAAAATGACAAATGACTGTAAAAGAATGTGTAAATGACAGATTCAGTTGTTGTTAATTCTTAGATAAACCGAATATTGAGACAGAAAAGCGGGATCGAAATGTAGATCAAAGGATGTAAGAACTGGGTTAAGTTAATACAAAGAAATTTCAATATTTTAGCAAAATCATAATAAAGAATAGCATCTGATTTCAAAATATGCTCTTTTTGAACTCATAATAATATCTAAACAATATATTTTTGAACCTAGCATTGAATTAATTTATGAAAATAATTATTTGCAAATTTGCATTTATGAAAATAAGCTGCAAGACTACGAACCGAAAGAATTTCAATCTGTTTCGTCAAAAAGATGTTTTATTCACTTAATATTGTATTCTCCCTGTTATATATTTAATATTATTACATTACAATATTGCTTCTTAAATAACTCTTAAAACCTACATGAATTACTTTATTGCAACATATAGAATTGTATTTTCCAGGGATAAATTAACTTCGCTGTTTGGAATTGGTTTATAACCCTATCTCTACCTTTACTTCGCACGCTCTGCCGTAATTGTGGTCTACGTCTCTAGCACGCACGAGGTAGACAGCATTTGAAGTTCAAATATACCAACGTATTCAAATGCGTCGTAGATTAAACAGACACTCGCTTTTAAACTTATCAATCGATATTGCAGGAGTTCCACCTAAGCAGTACCTCCTTGATAAAACTTCATTTATATACAGGAATGTTATTAGGTGTTTAAAAATATTAACGAAACTTCGAACAATGTAATTACCATTAAATTTGAACGTTTGAAGGTAGTATTCGAATGTTACTTGATAACTTTACCAGGTATACGTGTTCTCGGTGTGAAGGTATGTACACAGAAGTCAGGTAACAGTTTATTACCAACATTTGAGCCGTTTCTCTAGAGCAGCTTTGGCAATGTAGGATATTCGCCCTCAATCCAATTTCACAAAATGGGAATGGGCAAGACCATGAGTGCCAGAGAACGCGTTCGCGTGCTCGGATAAGACAAGGATGGAGAATGCACAAAAGCAACAAGTCGCGGAAAAGCAGGTGGACGATATAAAGTTTCCTACGACACTTGACGATCAGTAAAGTTCAAAAAATAGCTTTCTTAGGAATTCCTGTAAGTTTCTCACGTACGAAGCTAGTCGTTTTATGGAAATATAAATAAATCTTGATTTACAGTTTTGTCAATTACAAGAGAGCTGATAAAAAAGTTATCAAGTTTAGAAGGAAAAGGAACAGATAATTTCGCAAATTTAAGTTTGCATTATGGAGGAAATAGTTTCGAAAAATAATAGAAATGATAATTCACCGAACTAAAATCAATATGATTCGCAAGCCGACAAATAGAAACACCGACCGGTAAAGACCATATTCAGAAAGCTGACATGCAAAAAATCAACACGCCAAGTAACCGATAATCAAGAAACTGAGAAGCAAACCCGTCAGTCTTTCATCTCTATTTTCTCGAGTATATCATCACGTTTAAATCAAAGATAAAAAGAGGGTTCATGAAATCAAATTTGATACTGGACTCGTAATCGGCAATCTCCAGCAATTTCTTTATCTGCGTTTTCAATGTGATGTGATATACAGGTAAAAAATAAGTGAAAACCCGTCTTTCTGGCTATCAGTTTTTTTACTCTTGACTTTTTTATTTGTCGAGTTTTCAACCCAACGTATTAGAATATGCCTTAGAATATTATTCTGTTACTTAAAAATAATACCCTTGCAGTGATGCTTGAGATCAAATTTTATAAAAAAATGCAAGGATTCATTCGTTCCAAATAACCTTTAAAGTAATCATCAAAAAATAAATTTCAGGTCACCATTAATTGCCCAGTTCAAAACTACTTAAATAGTGATCCTATCCTTGCAATCCTCATCTGTGAACATTTTGAATTATCCCTTTCCCAACATTGTAATCAATATTTCCCATAATATCTACTACTAGTCGTAATAATGCATGTTATGTTATAAAAAGTTAAAATTATGAAAGGGTTGTTGTAATCACTGATCAGTAACGTAATCGAAAATAGCTTCATTGATTGCAAGCACAGTCGCACCGTCTAGACTCTTCTCAGAAGAGTAATTGTAGTTATTACAGATGCATAACTATGTAACGGCAATTTGCTATCGTAAATATTGTACCAGCCATGCATTACGCTTTTCCTCTCACAATTTTATTTCAATTCAAGATATGATCCTGCGGTTTATGTCGATTTTTACATCGATTTATTCAAGTTTCTGTTTATGTGTTAAATTGTATATTGATTTGTAAATATCTTTATTCATTTTATATATTTCATGGCTAGGAATAATTTACATTAAAAAATAAGTAATTCTTCAGTACGAATTTCAAAACTTTAAAAAAAAAGTTCGCCAATGTGAATTTGCAATTTCATTAATTGCAATGACATCGAAATGCTATGTACGTGATTCTGAATATAAAATAAAAAAATCTTGTTTAAACCCAATATAAAAAACATTTCGATTGTATGTGTTTAATAAAAGTACCAACGGAGTTTTAAAAAATGGGTAGTATAATGTGAAATGTGATATATCGTTTACAACCTGATTTCGTTCGTCATCGCATTTTCTAATTTTAAACAGGAAAATCAATATTGTAAAAAGTGTATCTAATTTTGCACTCTGCCTTTTTTTAATTATCGTTTCGATCAGTAAACATTACAGGCCTGAGAGAAGGTTCCTGCTATTTCTGACCTGGTCGAGCCTTTATGTGTTCCCAAGCAACTAATCGATGTACACGACCCGAGCAATTTACACGATACACATGATGCGCTCTAACGGACCCTGGAAATATATACACAATAAACGAATTGTTTTAAATTATGGACACGACGAATTAAGCGTTTAATTCACCAACACACGAGAACGCAGCTTAAACCGCGTGACAGTGATGATGTGATATTAAAGGACTGGGGTGGTGGAAACGCAATAAATTGTCCCGTTATTGCATTTGCAATTGAATTAAAATTTTCACATTTTTAATTTGTCAAGGAATGTTTTAGAAGTTGACAGATAGTTCTATAGGTATTATAAATTAATTATTAGGTAACAAACGTTAAGTATTTTATAGTTTATTCGCGGTTGATGCTATTTTCCGATCTTTACATAGGGTATTTTGCTCTTATATGTACAATAAAAAAAAATAGTTGAAATTACCATTTTTTTTTCTATGAATCATAGTGTGAAATGAGCACTAGGATTCTGAAATAGTAAAGTTTAACTATTGCTTCATGATTCAAAATGCTACTTATCATAATAGACAAATAGACTCCGCTATTTTGAAATAGGCATTTCAGAAAATTACTATCATTGGTCATAAAACATATGGAAAGCAGTGAATATTTACTGTTTAAAAATATTTGTAAACTATGTATATCATAGCATATGAAAAGTCCACTTTTCTCCCTTAATTCTTTATTTAAGATAAATAAGGAAACAAGAAAAACAAAAAGTCAATACTGCGCTAAGTTTGTGAATGTCACATGTCACATTCTAACCAGTTAAAAAATGTATTATGCAACGCCATTATACACACAAATTTCAATGTCGTGTAACTAGTCTATAGATATACGTGCGTATACGACAAGTATTGTCTTTAATTATGTATTATCATATCTTGACGTTCCTTCTTATGAACAAATAAAAATCCACTTCAATAACGGGAGCCACGGACTCGAAGAAAAAAAGCTGCGAACGCCGCGTCGCCACCTGGCGGCATCAAAACACACGGGGTGCAGCAGTTTATACTATGGATTTATAGTAAATGCAAAATTTAACTATGAATAATCGTAAATATAAAGATTTACTACGAGACATAGTGTGAAATGAGGACTACACTATATTATAGTTATTTTAATTATATTTGTCATATTTATTTAAATCATTCTACTTAGTTGAATCTTTTAACTATGAGGAGATAGCTCGTGTAATAAAATTATAGTAAAATCGACTATGAAATTGGTAAGTTTAACTATTTTTCATAGCAGTTTTAACTATATTTTTCCAACTACGTGATATAGTCAATTTAACTACGATTTTTTTTCTCAGTGTATCCTACATGATCTGTTTTACCGACAACTCTATATACAGCTATGTAATTTTTATGTTTATTTTCGAAAATAAGTAATACATATTTAAAGACAATGGTCAATTGAATTAGAAATGTAACTGTTTATATACGTGTTCGAACTAGTTATGACATAAATACTACTAAGCTAACCGCAAAATCTATTATATCTAAGCAAAACTTTTTACTTTAAAAAATGAAGAGGTTCATACAAATATGTGATGGAATATTCGGATGTACTACTCTTTTTAATTACGAATCGTTCGTAAACTAAATGAAGCAAAGTAATATAAGAAGAAAAATTGTAGGTATATAAAAGCAATTTCCAAGATCAATAATTAAACCTTTTACTTTGGGAGTATTCGGATAAATATTTTCTTGAAAGGAAAAATATCTTTCCAGTGCAAGAACACCTATTTAGAACGGTGTTAATTCAAAAGATTTTTCTTTGCCTAGGAAATAAGTAAATAATGAGTAAAAGTAATAATTTTCTCTTCAATTTTATACTTCTATTTTATATTAATTAGTCTGCTTCATCGTACTTAAAAATATATAATATGTCAAAATATGCAGTAATATATACTGAACATTGAATGAAATTGACTTTTTAATTTATTTCGAAATTCTATTCAATTCTTTTCCTTTAACGGTAACATAGGCAATGGTCTAAATAATTTTTAGTTAAAATTTTGAAATACCAGAATGACGTATTTTTATTTTGAATGCCAGAAATGGCGAATTTTATTAATAAATGCATCATTTGAATTTTCATGGCAACTACCTTTATTCAAGGGGTGTTAATATGTGATTTTGAGATCGAGTACTCTGACTATCAAAATTAATAGTAGTACATAGAGTATGGCAAATGATTTGTACTTGTATCAATTTCGTTTGAAATGCGTTATAGAGGAGTTTATGCGGTCGAAAAAAATTTGATACCATGTAATCTTAAGTCTTCCGAACTTTCAAAATTCGATAATGTAAATATATGCACTATCTGTTGCATTATTTAAAAATATTCTACAGCTAACATGTTTTCCGTCTTTTTTTACCTAGAAATATTACGGGGACCACATAATCAACATTCTATTATAGTTTCCCACATTGTGATATTTCGTTTTTTTAAAATATGAAATGTACTAAAACAATTCAAACAATTTCAACAAAGAAACATTAGCAAAATGATTATAGGACAATAAACATAACAATAGATATTCAATGCACTTTGACGTATTATTAAATCTAATCTAATGAAGATTTTTAGTAAAGCTTCAAAATGTTCCAGCATGCCTTCACGGCATTAAATGAAGATTGATTTTCTTAACAACTTATAGTCGCTTCTTTGTTTGTTAAGTAACACAATATTCTATCAGGTACTACAGCAGCAATATTATTAGTTCATTAAAGCCTACCAGGTTGGGTGTAATAAACTTTTAATCAAACTCCGCTTTTCCCAAGCCGCCTTCGATCGTATAATCTCGCTTCTTTGCTTTATAAATAAGTACGCTTGGAATTCGTACAGAAAGAAATTTAGAATTGAAGTACAAAAAGAAAAATGTCTTCAGTAGTTGAAAAATATCTGAAAGTTCAACTTATACCAGTATAACAAAGATTTAATAAAACATGCCGAATACTTAAAAAGAAATAAATTATAAACTGAAAGGAGTGCTTTTTGTATACAAAATTTGCAAAATGTTTAATGAAACATAATTATAAATACGTTTAATGTCGACCGAAAATGATAATAAAACAGTCGCAATTCATTACTCTTTACTACTTTAGTCATTTTCTATTTTGGGGTGCAAATTTCGAGTCGAAAACCCGACAAATCAAAAAGCCAACAGCTCCAAAAACCAACAGTAAAAAAACCGACAATCGGAAAGCCGGCAGTCGAAAAACCGACAGTTAAAAAAAATGACTGTCCTTCGGACGATGTGTTTATTTTTTTATGTGTCGCCTTTTTGACTGTCGGGTTTTTGACTTTCGGCTTTTTGATTTGTCGGTTTTTCGACCCGCACCCTCAAGCTCAATTGAGTAAAAAATTGTGGCATTTTGAGCATCTATTCACAGCTCAAAAAATGCGTGTCCCACCAGTAACAGTCAATTATTATAGGATTCTTCCACAGAATCCAAATATGTCTGCCAAGATTTACTTTTTGACGAAATTGAAGGTCAAAGGGGTAAAAAATCGTTTTTTTTTATATTTTCACATCTATACAATAAATTGCTTCTTTGGCGAACTTTTTGAAATTGCGAATCACTTCAAACTCATAGTGTGGAGTGAATGAATGCTCAAAAATGCCTAGAATATAATTTTTGACCCACTTCACCTTCAATATCTTGCAAAGCTGGAGCCAATTGTCTATTTTGGAGGTTATATTTAGATTCTGGAGTAAAACTCCTGTCAGAATGGACATTTACTTATAGGGCAACAACATTTTGTTGGGCTGTGTAATTAATGGATTCAAGAGAAGATGTTTAACTCAAATGCACTTCTTATTTTCAAAATAAAAAATCGACTCACTGTGTTATGTTTAAAAAAAATCTCTCTAACTCCAAGAAAAATGTTGAGCGCTCCATTGCACTGATACAGTGGTTAATTCGAAACGGGATTGGAACACTAACTTCTTAATTTATATAACATTGTCATATGAAACACGTACAAATGCCATTAAAAAATTCGTAAAACTTTTCGTGTAGTTAGATGTGATAAAAAATCTGCTGAAAACTATCATCGGGTTGTTACGGAACCGGTTTCGTTTTGCAAGGTGGTTATTGTTTATGTCGCTTACTCGTACTGTGTGTTATTATTATCATCTCAAACAAGATCGTAATTGCCAATTAATTTTCGTATTTCTTGTGCCTTGAAGAAAAATTGACCCAGAAAGCTTAAAACAGTCATCATGATCTCATTTTAGGCTATTATTAAAGCCTACTTCGTGTTCATCGCGAACGGTGCTTGTTGTAAGCATTCTAATCTTAAAATGAGCAATGATAACATCTTCTTTTAAGTTTCAAGACATCAAAAAGTTTTAAGACTATATTCTGATTAAATGGCTGCATTTAAGTCAATTTAAGACAAAGAAGTCGTTCTTGTTTGTAAGACTTATTTTCTCTGTGCGGTCCAAGTAACGAGCGACACATTTTCACAATATACTTCATATGACATTTTATACTACACTGATAGAAATAATGTGTGCTTACCACGAACCCGAGTAACGATCCTGGCACAACCCTACCCCGTTTGTGAAGTGTACACTGTTTTGATTCACTTTATTGCATATTGTGTTTGAAGCCTGAGTCTGACTATTAAAAGATGATCTTGAAAAATAAAAAGATTAGGCAAAAGAAAATGGAAATTATTTTGAAAGGTTAATCCAAATTTAGATTTATACACGCCAATAAAACTTAGTAATATACGTTATTGATTCAATATTTGTTATTGGAGTTTAGAACAGTTTTTTGTGGATATATTTACTTGAATTCTGTAATATATTTCTACAATTGGCATTGTAGTAGACATGTCATTATTAAGCCCTTCACTGTCGATGTTTTCTATAGAAGACATGGCTAATTTTAACGCGCAAGAATTTAAATTCGCATTTTCGGCTGTCATAATGGATTCGCCATTTTAAATTTAAAAAATCGGTCCAGATTCATAATCAGTGACACCAAGAACAGTCCTATATATCCATTTGACACCGGTGTATCTCATATCATTTGTTATTATTGCGTAAAAAATTCAACCTGGCAAAAATGTGGTTTGTATAGAGTATAAACTAGGTTAGTATTCCTCTTAAGTTATGCAGTTTAACGAAACAACTTAATAAATTACTCCATTCAGTGTACATGAACCAAAAGATTAAATTAGACGCTTTTTTAAGTAATACATTGTTTATGTATACAGTATTTTATTATGAATAGTAATAGTAATCTGATGCTTTTATAATCAGAAAAATATGAAAATTAATCTGTATGGATATAAGCCAACTATCATTAACTCAACAGTGTTTTTGCGAAGCTGAAAGTTTCAGAAGCATCGCTACTCTCAGATATTAAATTTTGCCTTTATTACATGCGTGTTTTTAGTAACATGGCAGAAAAACTGTTTGAGAAATTTCAAATCGAGTAAACTTTATTTATTATCACTTATTATTTTCGGAAATCATAATAATAATTTTGTAATCAAGATCTGAAAATCCCGTTTTAATAAATTTATATTTTGTTTCGTAAAATAACATTATATGCGACTCCGATTAAAAATTTAATACATATTTTAATGAGGTGTAAAATCAGATTTTACACCCGTATAAGGAGGATAAAATTTAATCTTCCGCCCACTGAATCGAAAAATGTAGATTTATGTCGCATTGAGGAAAAATCATTAAGGAACAAAAGAAATGTCTTTTGTATTCTCAGTTGAGAATGTATTCGCGTTAGAAGAGAACATCTGAACGAGATCTTCTTTGAAATCAAATTCTGAAAGGCCTTTTTAAACGGAACTTTTCAGAATTCATCTTTACGACAAATTCCGAGCTGCTTGCATTGAAGTAAATTCTGCAGATGAGAAATAATAGAACTTCAGGTTGGATGCGAAAACTTAATGAAAGAAAAAACAATCGCAATAGTATGCTATTCAAGTTTCAAGTACGCAAATTATGTTTTGTCATTTCAAAAAACAACGAAACATATATTAATATAGTATATCGGCCTAAACCGGAGATATTGCCACTACAAAATATTATCTTAAAGTTCCAACTGTTCGTTTAGACGATCATTAAACTACTACACAAGGCACTCAAAACTATACAGCACATAGTTTCTCAAACAAATTTTGTTTTTAATGGTTATAATTGCATCTGTCAAAATTCGTTCCACTGGTCCGCAGGTCCTTAAGCTTTCCAATGTCCGCCATATTTTTTACCGATTTTCACATCAAATACCTTAGTCATAAACCTGATAAAAAAAAAATTCGTGAATGTATTGAGTACCAAATATCTGTCTTTATGGTTTGCTTGAAATTTAGATTCGTGAAGAAATTATTCCTATGATGGATAAAAAAGAATCATGAATTTTTTTATTATTTATTTAACTAAATTCTTCGAAAGTGTCGAAAAACAAAGATTTATCTGTCCCTTTATTTCATTAAAATATGTTATTACCTAAATATGTTAGTACCTACTTTGAAATGATTATATAAGCGATCCGTTTTTTTGTTGTTTTTGCTGATATATTATTTAAAAATGACGTGAAAATTCAATTTTTTCAATAATTCTCTCAGTTTTCGTGCACTTCTGCGCATGCGCAGCTTCGGAGAAGAAATCTTAACCAAAATTTGGATTCCTTGGAAAATTTTCAGAAAATTCTAATAACTTAAAACTCTTGATAAATCAATTGTGCATTCTGATACTTTATTTAATTTATTTTCCATTAAATTTACCACGAAAATAAATTAAAATAAAGTATTAGAGTGCACAATTGACATGATATTTTCCAAGGAATCCAAATTTGGGTTCTCAGATTTTTTCTCAAAAGCTACGCATGCGCAAAAATGCATGAAAACTGCGGAAAATCATTGAAAAAAATGGAATCTTCACCCTATTTTTGAAAAAATAAAGCAAACAACTAAAAAAGCTTAGATCACTTATATAATAATTTCAAAGTATGCACTTTTAACTATCTTTCCTGAAAATTTGCGCGAAATCGAAATAGTATTTTTAAGTTATGAATTTGTAATGAAAAAGTCGTTTTTTCGATCTAGTGTTTACGCATTAAACTTTAGCTGAAAACGTAAAGGGGTATGAATTTCTTGGCAAATTTCCAATCGATTTGCACTATTTAAATATTTTTTTGACTAAAAATCACGGGTTTTAGAGCAAAAATGAGTTTTTAAAATGTAATTTGAAAAATGTCAAATTTTACTAAATTAAAGATTGCGAGACTGTTATAGGAAAGAAGGACTTGAAATTTTCCTAGACACATATTTTTCGATGTGCAAAACAACAGTCAAATTTCAGACAAATAGAAGAACCTCGACCGGGAAGTATTACATTTTGATATGGAATGCCCCTCATTGTTTATTCAAGAATCCTATGTAATTTTTTCCTGTGGTTTTTTTTAATAGGGACTTTAATTATACAAGAATCCACTCGAAAGTAACAATCTATTTTTTAACCATCCTAATAAACATTTACCACCGCATATGGTAAAACTATTAAGAGAACAATTATTTTCTAAAATGCTCTTTCTGAATACGAAGGCACTCCGGATAGGAAATGGAACCGCTTTTTCGTATTGTGACTCTGTTTTTGTTGTGGAATGTCTCCGATGATCGGGATATAATGAATTTTATTGAATCGATAGAAAGAATCCTGACTCGACATTGTCGAGATTACTATCAGTTTAACTGAAATCGAAGTACGAAACTTTACAGGCAACGAAAACCGTCGTGCTAAAGTGGACTCTGAACTGCGCAGAATCTTTATCGCAAACGAAAGCACTTTTTGTTGGAAAAATTTCAAGATTTGGTTCAAAATTGAAACTGTTATGATACTATAGTGGCACATTTTACGAAAAAATATAACATATAAGTCTGAAAGAAAAATGACAATAATTTTTCAGGAATATAAAAAACTTTGAGCATTGGTCTGCCTACATTCAACGTGCCAGAAAGCTTGTTTCACGTATTCATATTGTTTGAGTAGTTCAATTTATTATTAACATATTTCAACGTATACAGAGCGACACGGAATTAAGCAAAGTCCTGAAAAATGTTAAATAGAAAACTTTAAGAAGACCTCGTTATTCAAAGGTGTTCTTGATTTGACCTTGACCGAGACCTTGAAGGTTATATTAATGAAAGTCAAATTCAATTTCTTACATGGGATTCGCCATTTTTTATTGCGGATTTGAAAAGAGAAGGAAATGTCACTTTCAAACCATGTATTTCCCCATGACCTTCATGATCATCCTAAGATAAAAATTATATTTTTAGATGAGAACCCCTATTTTCCATTATAAGTTTGGAATGTTCTGAAATTGTAATGTGTAATACTTTCGATAATCGTATGACTGGCTCTAATATTTCTTGAAATTTTCAGTTTCATTATTAAGTACCGTTCAATTTAAGAACAGTTTCAGTATCCCTAGCCATTACTGTTTGATATTTTAAGGCTTGGGGAGACGCGGAAAGTTGTCCGAATAAAAAAAATCTAAAAATGCACTATTGTAAATAAAGAATCAATGAAGTTGTGTTTTTACAAAAAACAATTAATTCTCTATTTTTTTTTTTAATTCATATTTCGAAAATTGATTTTTGTTGCCTTCATCTACTGACGATCTTCGCGTTTTGGGCGCCTAACCGGTTATTGCATGGTGACACAGTTGCTGAAATAAAAATACAATTTGATATCGTGACATTTTTCAAATCATCTGATGCCAAATTTTAAGTATTCGGCGTTTTGATTACTCTGTGTTTTGATCGGACCAACAACCTTGAGAACTCTTTAGTATTGAGTTTTACTCGAATCAAGTGTCACATTTTTTAATATACATTTCGGTTTATTTTAATGTATTCAATCTTGATTCTATGTCAGTCCGTCATGTTTAAGAGCCTATATGTCTTTATGAAGAACACTTCAATACAAATTTTAAGTTCTCTTTGGTGGACTTATTTAAAAAAATGAAATGGGCCAGAGCCGGTTGGGACAGAACACATTGAGGAATGCCCCCTAGAAGTTATATATGTTTTATATATATATTTTATGTTTATTTTGTATAGTGCCATGTTATTGTCTTCCTTTGCAGGCTTCATAGAAACTGTTGCGAAAACAACTACAAATCGCCATGTAAAAGATTAAGAGGAAACTTCTTAAAGTTAGGTGAAAAAGTCATACGTAAATAATCAAAACGGTTGAAAAATTCATGAAAAGGAAAAGTTTTATCGTTGGTGATGGAGGAAATTGTTTCTCTTACGCTTCGTCATTCGTCAAAAATATCACCGCTTGACAAAAGTTGTGCGCAAACTGCACCTACAATATACAGGAACTTTCAGTAAAATTTCAGGGCATTTGAAGGGCTAGTTCGAAAGTTGTCATTAAAAGTTACGTTACTTTGTCGAGTTCGAAGAGCGGCAAAGAACATTGACGGATTTAATAACGCAGGCGATCGAGTTATCGCTCGTCGACTAATCAACAGAGGGAGTTGGGTGCATTGGGGAACCAGTTTTAAATATACGCAATTACCGTACTTTAATATTAATCGGCAGATAACGGTCCCAGAGAAAGCGAATGCGAGAGTAAACAAACTTTGTACGCGCACAAGTTCGTTTATTCTTGTTTGTCAAGATTGAGCTTTTGGAAGTAACCTGAATTTAGCTCCTCGTGTTCCCGCCTTTGATGGGGCTCGAGAACACGAGCCGTGCGAGGGGGTGTAAGGAATTGCTGAAGCTAGACTATTATGGGGGCCCCTGAAGCAAACTAGATTCCCTATCGCTGGGTGTCGCTGGCTGGTTGTGGCGCGGTGGCTGGCTCCATCGATCGACCAGCACGCTTCACTATACATATACCACCTCAACCCTATACAGTACTCATCTGGATTGCCTAACGATGCGGGTTTGACTTTTTAGGGTACGAGGAAACACGAGCCGATGCATCTTTGATCCTACACGTACGTCGTGTCTGGAATGAACTTCGCACCAGCCAACAAATAGGATCTCGTATTTGTACGTTCAATATTGAATCACGGGATGATCTATTTCTCGCCACCGTACGTATACGGACTCGCATGGAAGCACAGGCATATCCTAGATTCTGCTTTCGAATCCGAATTGGACTAATCTTGCCTTTTTAAATGCAAATGCGATACAGCTGAGTGAAAACGAAATAGAAAAATACACACACAGTTACATCACTTACTGAATTGTTAATTTGCATACGCTGGCATGTGCTGGTCTTATTTAGGTTCAGGCTGGTTTATTCGGATATGTCATTCATGTAATGGCAATATATACAAATAGCAACTCGAAAATCGATTTTCCCATTTTCTTCCCAACTTCGGTTCCAATATCTGGTTAAAATTTCATATTGATATCTGAAAAATTAACGAAACTGTACAGGAAGTGGTGAACTGCCATCGACAGGTGATTTACCTCTTCATAAATTTTCAAACGTGTTATTCTCAAAATCACTTTTTTCAATGTAGTATCTGGGAATCTGTTTAAAAAATCAATGAACCTATTGACTTAACGTTTTGTTATTACTCTCTGTATACCTAGTATTTATTGTAAGAAATTTTAATTTTTTTATAGATAATAAAAACATTAATTTTTGTTTGAAAGTGGCTGTGTTCGAAAAATTTATATTTTAATTTCAATTGTGATTTAATTGTGTTTTATTTGCTTTACACATGAAGAAAAGTAAAAAGATAGCGTTACAAATTGTACAATACTTGGAATAATCCCGTCCAATTTCAACTTATTTACATTTCTGAATATACATACTCGTAGATATGTACTCCCAATTCAATATTTCAAAAAGTTCCTAAAATTTAAATGAACAAAAATGGAGTTTTTTTGTGCTAAAATTTTTTGTGCTAAAATCCATTTAAGGAATATCAATAATTTACTGCTGAAATTTTCTTTATACCATTTCTTTTAAGAATTATTTTCTGAAAAAAATCACTTCACACTATTTTTAAATAATTAGAAAATTCAAACTATAATTTATGATGAACATTTTAGTAATAAAATATGTTGCTTAGTTATACGAATGTTGCAAATTTCTAAGTTAATTTTCGAAAAATAAGACACTTATTCTCTCAAATAATGTTGATAATCATAATATTTTAAATTTTAATATTGTGCTGTACAGCCAACAAGTACAAGCCCTTAATTTATAGATATCGCCTTTTTGAACTTATTATAAAAATTTTGAATCAGCATACTCTTTAGAAAATTTCTCGTTTATCGCGCTTCTCTGTGTATACTATAATTCTAGCTACTACCTTAATAAAATTCTTTTATGGGCACCTCAGTATTTGTTTATAAGTGTCTAATAACGCCAAAGCTCAGGTGGTTCGAAATCCACCTTCATAAAATGTACGACCCGTCGCGATTTAGTTCTAGATGGGTTCGGAAAAGTCGACGTAAAATAATATTAAAAAAAATTCTTTTATTGGTCGGGGGCGTTTTCCTCTCAACATTACAAGATTAACCTTTGCGAATTCACACTTTGCGCTCAGTATTTGCATACCCTTACATATGCATTAGCAAAAAATGTCATATTATTTCATATAATTTCGTATAATTTGAATATACTAACATGTATGGAAGGTATAGATCGAGGTAAAAGTTTATTTTTAAACATACAAAAAATTTTTTAAACGCATGAACAATATAATAGATTTACTTTTGAAATAATATAGAGAGAGTATAGAACAATATTCATAGACAGTTGTACAAAAATGTAAAAATAATCCAGATAAAACAATACTAAATCACACGTATGCACATATACTCATTTTTCCTATATTAAAATCAGTGCACAATCCACTTGGTAGGAAAAATGAATACCTTTTAAAATGATTCTACCAAAGATATTGAAACAGATAATTTATAATAAATAATGCAGTGGATGCAATATGATGTTACAACACACACAATAAAATCTGGACAATCAAATTTACGATTTTGTAGAGAGATATTCTGCAAAACAGCAAAAAATCATATCTAGTACAATTTATGAAGAACCAAGTAGTTAAAGGACTTTCCCGAAATTTAATAAATTGTAGAGATTAAAAAAATTAGCATTTCATTTTTCTAAAATTAGATAGTATCGCCCGAATTTCCGGTTTGATATATAACATGATGAGGGGTGTACTTATTTCATACAAACAATATAAATTAAAAAATGTGTTATTTTTAGGATGAATCTTGGAAGCGTTTTAGGGTAATAAAATATGCGAGTCGGGCTTTTATTATCGGCGCCGATACGATCGAACGCTTTTCGATAATTTTTCACATCATATTAAAAATACAATCTTCATATGGAATTTTAAAATTCAATATCGAATTTACGATTTGACATTTAACACCTCCTCTCATAAATGCGATGGAGTGGAAAAGACTCTGAACTGGTGAATTCTGCCTAGAAATATTATCAGTGACATCCCGTACATATTCTGACAGATGGTACATGTCAAATTGTGATTTTGAGCTCTTGCAATACAAATTTACAGCAAGATCAATTACAGCAATCCAGAACATAATGGATTTGTTGCACCCTATTTTAAAGCATACGAAATATGCGTGATTGAACACACGTTTATTAATTTTGTTTCATTAAACAATAATATTTGTTCTTAATTAAAAATCTGTCAATTACGTAAAAAGAGAAAGATTTTACAGATTATTTTCCTTCGGCACTGATAGATTTAACGAAAATGATATTCATAAACCATTCTTCGGAGATCGTGCCATAAGTTGGTAATTCTATGATTCTTTTATTAATTGTATGTATTCAACAAATTATTTCGAATTATTTTTATTATGAAACCACGCGTTACTTTACAACCTTATATTTTCAAATAAATGATTTAAACAAGGGAATATGTTACATTAAAAATAAAATATTTTCAACATTGGTTTGTAAAGAGGACGAAATAAGAGAACTTTGTACGAGTTATTTCAACTTTATGTGTGGTGTCGTTATATTCTATAATAAAAGTAGACACATGGAAATGTCTATTTCATAGACAAGGGAGACAAATACATTGTCGGGCAATTGTCATTTCAAGTTGTATTTCGATTTTAACAACAAATGTTGCAAATAAAATTTTAATGCACGAATGTTACACTTTTATATATAAAAACCCATTGCTATTATTCCTAATTGGTAAAACCTTCCATTTGAACGAGCTACATACGACATGAAAAACGTCGATTTAAAATGGAAGCTGAAATATTCTATGGTAAAGAATAAATCTACCCTCGTACTTTCTCTTTCCGCCCGGAATACATACTTCATTATATAGACAAATCAACAGGTAGGCAGATGAAACAGCGAGATTATAGTTGTCAGCTTGATAAGGTAAGCAATAATTTTATCGAAATGACATCGTTTCAAGTTATACAGATAGTCTACAATTTCTACAGCTTCAAATCTCATCCGGGATTGGGAATAAATTTTCTGCTGACGCTCTTCGTATATCACCACTCGGAATTACGTATATGCTTTCAACCAGAGATGTAACTTGAAATGAGTTACATTTTTACTTGTCGAAATGTGTTAGAAGCTTCATTGATGCTTTGACTAATAATAATATGAAACATGTTTTTTTTAATAAATTATGAGAAGTTACAGCAAGAACGATATGATTGTACAAAATCGATTTTTACCATTATCGGCACTGTGTTCAATTTATTTAATCAAATGTTGATACTTTGTATACATTTTTTGCTGCAATTTCTTTTTGAGTTT
Source organism: Trichopria drosophilae (assembly GCA_030407085.1). Lineage (NCBI taxonomy): Eukaryota > Metazoa > Arthropoda > Insecta > Hymenoptera > Diapriidae > Trichopria > Trichopria drosophilae. The sequence goes on from CM059583.1 coordinate 47,227,039, forward strand.
ATGCATTTCAAATAATCACAACGTTATAAATTATTTGATAATTCGAAAATAAAATATTGACGTTTACTGATGGATTAACACACATTCGTAAATATTAATTGGATTATCCGTCGGAATAAAATAATACGCGGATATAACATTTTGCAGAGCAATCCTGAAATAGCATAAAAACATACGCAGGAATATTTATGCATGGAAAAATAGCTCGCCCTAGATATTGCACCTAAAATATATCTTGAATCCGGGATCGATATGGTCTAAAAACACTAATTTGATTCAGACTGATTCAATTTAAATGTAATGTAATTGAAGCTTAATTGTTTAATTGTTTACAAATGATAGCGACGTTAAATCATATGTAATATTTTTAGTTCCTTTCTGTATTGAATAAATTAGCAATAAACTATAACATGATAACTATTATGTTTTCCTGATCTCTAAACATAAATTAGTCATAACGGAATGTAAAGTCGGTCTGTAATTAAATTAGTAATGATTCTTACTAATAAAGTGCAAAAACGATTTGTTTATTAGGTAAATTATACCAAATCACTTCAATAAGATATTAAAAAAGAATATATCTAATTCATTTGTAATTTTTCGTTTTCGCTATATTAAAATTATTACTAATTCGTGGCCGATTTGTCTCTCTTCCTTTTTATTTTACTGATTCAAGTAGTACAAAATTTCTCTATACGTACAAAGAAATAATTGCAACAATTACAAAACTTTTCTCAAAGTTCGAAGATAGCAGAAAAGGACAGGTGGTCTCAGAAAGATTAACTGACATTTCTTGTAAAATTTTGATTGTTTTCAAAACGCAAAAACAACTTTTTTATTGAGTTGAATATACAAAATAAATATGTTATTCTATTCTGAAAGTACTGTTTTATCATATAATACAAAAATGTATGCCTGTTTGGAGCACACAAATGTAATAATGTAACGAGGAATTGTTAATTCCAATACAACACCTAGTTGTCGATTTCCATTTCTCTGCGCAATCCAATTACCTTGGAAATTTCACCACCTCCGATAGAAATTTAGAGACCGACTTTCATGATTTAAAAATGTTTCATTATTCCTGATCAAGATTACTAGGATTACTCAAATTTTTGTATCAATATTATACGATTTCCACAGATTTATAGGGAAGTATTTCGAATGGCTTCATTATGCCTAAATTTATCTGATCTATAATTTCAAAGACAATTTATGTTACTTCGGTATACCTATATACTCATAGACATACAGCCAACTAAATAGACCAATTTTATTTGAAACTGTTGTTCTTCTACTCTAGTTTTTGGGTGAATAATAGAAACATTTCTTATATAAATTTGTATACATTTTTATTTACAGTAAACTATGTTTATAAAATCGTAAACAAATTCCTTAAATATTTATAACCGCAAACTTAAATTAGTTCATAACGTTATTCAAAATTATATTTGAAAGGGAGTTGCGAGATTAACATACCATCTAAATTCAATTACACACAGAATTGTTCACTTATGCTACCCACGCAATTAGTCTCACTTACTCGGGTTCCCTTTAGGACCACCAAGACCATTGTTATTGCTTAATGCATAGCCTTCTACGTGGTTGCAACTCAGCGGACTATGCTTTATCGACCGCCACTTTCACAATTGCAATTTTTCTGCAAAATGAACCATTTTAAATACGTGTGGTATACGTGTCATGAGTACTTCATCGTAAGGAATTTAAGAGATTCCTAAAATTAAATATTATCAAATTATTAAAGGAAAAACTGTGATAATAAAAAATAGAGACATACATCAAATGGTTTATTGAATCAATCCTCAGTTATACGGTTCATTAGAAATTACGATGGCTGTTGAAAGATTGAAAACGTGTTATTCGATATACTCTATTTATTAATTTCTAATAAATACTCTCATGAAAGCTTGAAATTTTACACGTAAGTAATTAATGATTTGAGTAGTCACTACAAATAGATTTGCGTATTTTAATGTTAATCAAACGTTTCTTATTCATAGCTAATCCTACGTAATTACTAAACGTATTTTTTTTTAATTCTAGTGAAAGTTTTACTTGATATTGGCGAAATAAGTAGTAAATATTTTTTGAGAAATTTATGTTTTCACAAAGTTTGCGATTCCATAACCAGTGACAAATTTTTTACGAAGAACGTTATATTTGAATATTATGATTAATTAATTAATTGGCCATGTTCACGATGGATTGATGGGATTCAAAATAAAACTCGCGATATGGTTATATGAAAACTAAATTTCTAATTAATTTCGATCATCATTAGTGATGATCTGATCGCGGCGGGAAGCATCACCCTTAATGTGTTACGAATTAAGTTAACCTTCCCGAGGACGATATTATTAATATTATTATTAACTGTAGTAGCAGTAGTAGTAGTATTTCTAATTATTGCTTAATCATATTTATGTAATGGACGCAATTTATTACATTTCACTAATGTTAGTAATGACGAAGCTATGTTGTAATGAAATTGAATTGAAAATTATAATAAACAACCATAATATTCTAACCTTAGTGATGTTAATTATTCTTCGGTTATTGTTTGCAGTCATCACATAAATTCAAGATGATCATTTAAATAATTATTTTTTATATACAGTTGTAATTAAAGATTTTGTAAGAATTCATAAGATCGGTTAGTTATTCTGAGTTACTCAGACTTAAAATTCATTTGAATTATTTAATCCATCATTCAGTTTCTGTAAAATTGCACGTGTAGTTAATACTTTTATAGTACCTCCAAAACTTCATCTCGTGAAATTGTAAAAAATGCTACTGAACTTCAAAATCTCTAAAACGATAAACTAAGTTTCTGAATTTGTATTTATTTTCTTAATAGATTATTACATCAGCAGATACGTCACTTTTTCAGATTATATATTTTCTCTCTGCATTTTATAAAATTGCTTTGATTAAGGGCTATAAATCGACTAAAACATCATATTCTACTCTGATATTATAATATTCGGTATAAAATTAATTTGATTGAAATCTTTGCCATTTAGAACGGCCTTTACATCAATTATCTGACAGAATATCTTTATTTTGATTATTTTTTAACGGTACACCTATTCGGGTATGTAGTGGTGTGAGGACAAATTCTTTTGTTTGGAAAAAGCCACGCTGTGTACCGTAGTTGGTAAAACCTCGATTCTATCCGCAACAGGTTATATCCGACAAACTAAAACGTAAGGAATTACTTTTATGCAAAACTTACATATTATAACTACTTATAAATTCTTGGCATACGTATCTGAAGAGATACTTCCGAGATGCCAAAGTTTGAGTAAAAAGTAGAAAATGGTTTTGTGTTTATGATAAATTACAGTTCACCCGAAAATGTCGAAAGGTTTCTTACTATTATTTGCGGATTGATTAGTCAATATGCAGTCTATATATGTTTTCCTAAATAATAATTCATACCATACTTCAAGTTTCGAATAAATTTCTGCCAATGTTAAGTATTTACATTTTCTTAACAATTTTACTAGTTATTTAGAAAGTTCTAACAAATGTAAAAACAACACAAAACATAGCCAGAAATGTAATTTAGTTTTCGTGTTTACATTTACATTAATGTTCACGAAATGTACAATATTCAATTGGAAACCAAATAAGATTTCAAATGCATCTTTCAAGATGTCGCAAACATCTTGAGTTTCTTCTCCTTTCGTCCTAACTCTCGAGTTGGAATTTCAAGTAACAAGTAGAGACGAGAGATCCTTCACCTGCAGCAAACATGAGAGCGCTTTACCGCTCTTGAATATTGAAATAATTGAAGAAAAACAACGCTATTTCAAATAACCTTGGGGCACGACTTATTCAATTTGAATTTGATGCTACATTACGAGACAAGTTCCCTACCGTCATTATGCACCGCATATTTCGTTAACTGCTGTGATATCTACCCTTCGATTTAGCTTTAACATTGGAATTGGCGCATTTCCAGAGCGTGATTGATGCAGACAGGAAATACCCATTTTCTAGCTTGCATACAACAATCACATAATGTACATTTCGATAGTTGATTTTATTTTATGTTTAATAAATGTTTATGTTAATGAAAGCAATTTTGCAGATTACTGCACTTAAAAGATTCGAATATGTCGATCATTACGTATAAAATGTAATAACGAAATAATATATAATAATAAAATATAATAATGAATATAAAATCATGAAAATGTGTTAAAAATTACAAATTCAAAATTTGATGTAATAATACGTCTGATTTCTTCTTTTAACATTCACTTGCAGAAGTAGTCTGCTAAAACTGTTTTCATGTAATATACTATTAAAAAATATTATTATTAACTATATATTTGAATCAAGTAACCTTTACAAAGCATTGAATGCAGAAGCGAATAATTATAGTTTTTCTCCCAAAACCCTGTCCATTACAATAATTATTAATATTTGTATACATATATCTGGTTTTAATTCCATAAATTATTTTAACTCGATAAATAATTTATTTATTATGGTATTGTGTATAGTATAAATACGATTCTCAAATTATATTGAGCAACAGTGTTACTGGTGGTTATCGTACACAAATTATAGTCACTGTTAAAAAATAAAATACACTGAATACAGTACACACTAACGAAAACTATTCATTCAAAATACTAAGTAGGTACAATAAGAAAACACATGTGTATAGGCACTACTAGTTTGGATCTCTCATACCAATAATTGGTATCTAAAACCCACGTATTTTCTTGGTATGAATCATTCATAAATTCAATTTCAAAATTTAATTAGTCTATAATCATTTGTTAATACAACTACTTTGTTAATTTTGGATTGCTGAATCCGCATCCGATAGTGAACATTTTTTATTAGCTCTTGTTTCCATGTAATATGGGGATAATGTTGCAAAAAACGTCATTTTCTCCATTGTTCAAGGAAGTATATCTTTCAATAGAAATACGATAAACCCTTCTATGATAGCTTAAAATGAAGCTTATAACTTCTATTTCCCGAAAAGAAAATTGTTATATGACCTGATAAAAAATTATTTTCTAAATGGGCATTTGTTTTTGTGCGTAAAGGGTTGTCTCACCTAAACTACCTGTTACTACTAATCTATAATATAAATATGTCACAATATATTTTTAAGGTTGTAGATTACACGTCCTCGTCGTTGGTTCTGGTTTCGATAGAGATCGAGTAATGTTCAAGAGTCTTTATGGATATAATCATGATTTCAATTTTTAAACATATCATTTATTTCAGCCCTATCAAGTCCACTACAGAGATTTACCTTCTGTTAGTGCATTCAAATGAGCGACGGTCAAAACTCGCTTCTCACTGTCTATTAATTAAATGTATTTTAACATACTGATATCTTTTTTGATAGCATTTTAAAAATTAAAACTCAATGTTCATTGCATAAGTCATAATTTTTTTTAAGATTTAAAAAATAAATGTATCTATAAATGTAAATAATGTATAAAAAAATAAATGCATTTTGTACCTACGTGTTGGTGTTGATAGCTATCGTCCGATAAATCTTAATTTTAACATCGGAATCCTAATCTACAATCTTAAAAACATAATATAAAACATTTATATTACATAAAGATGCATCTTTGTACTTGTAATATTCGATTTCACACAGACACCCGCAGGCCACAATTTTGGTCGACAGCGCGGCGAAAATGGGCAGTAGTGACAGGCAGTTTAGGTGAGACAACATTATGCGCATAAAAACAAATCACAATTTAAGAAAATAATTTTCTACTAGGACATATAACAATTGTATTTTCATGAAATATAAGTTACAAGCTTCATTTTAAGCTATCATTGAAGCCTTTACCGTGTTTCTATTGAAAGATATACTTCCTCAAACAATGGAGAAAATGATGTTTTCTGCAACTTTATCCCCATATTACATGGAAACAAGAGTTAACAAATTGTTCACTATTGGATTCGGATTCAACAACCCAAAATTAACAAAGATTAGCTATTTTCATATCTCTAACATTAAATTGCCTCAAATTTATTCACCAGTGTTATATATTAATTATTTTTCATATTACTGCTTATTAAACGAAAGTAGATGACATATAATTATAACTAGTAATATTATCCACCAAGGAAGTATCGTAATGAAACAGTCAGGTTGAGTCACATGTCCAATATGAAATGTTTCCAACTGTGCGTTAAGTAATTTGTCATTCATTATTTCTATTATCCTTAACAGATTTTACAATATTATTTATACTATATCTTAATTACCCCAAATTAATTTAACACATTTTCATCGTATTGTTAAAATAGAAAAATAAGAAACTAAATGCCTATTTTAGAGCAAACATTAAAAATGAAATATGAATTTCAAAAATATGAATTTTAATGCAATTCCATATAAAAATTTATAAGGTACGATATTTTTGCGAAGTTATGAATGGTTCATCTTTAAACTTTGCAGGGACAGCATATTACTAATTAAGACTTATTGATAAAATCAAAAGTTGAAAAATTGATAGAATTCTACACGGGTTTGAAATTAAAGCATCGACGTTTCAAATCTCCGATGCCTTTTCATGAGGTCAAGTTAGTAATAGTTTAAAGGAACTCGAGATGTTCAACACGTCGAAATATTCATTTTCTACCTTTGTAGGAATCCGACAATTTTTTACTTTTTGATTTTATAAAAGCCACCTAGTAATTTTCAATTTTTTTGCACTTTTATGACGAACTTGCATCGAGTTGGAATATCCTCATCTTTTTGTTACGATTCCAACCCGCTTGTGATTAGAAATGTGATAAATTGCATTAAACATAAATATTTTTATTATTTAAGATATAACAAATTATGGTACCAAATACAATAGATAAAAATATGAAAGATTGAGAAAATATACTGGAAAACTGAGGACATCCTCAATTCTAAACTCTGTCATTTTAGTAATTGTATTCCATTTGAAACTGTTCACCTGAAGACAGTTGCATTTAATTTATTCCAAATATTGCTGTGAAGTATTTCTTTCAAGAAGGTATTGATGATTTCCGAAACAATAATCTGTGTTCAATAATTGTTATTTCTTGGAAGTTATATCTTGCAAAATGTAATTCCCACTACTTTTGACGTTATGTTTCTAGTACAAAACATGGTACTTCGGCAAGGTTTAGGACCTTCTCTTAATACTCTTTCACTAACTATAAATCGATAACTCACAATTTTTCGTACAATATTACGATTAATTTATTATTAGGATATGACAATTATTACAATCTCGTCATAAGTACTAACATTAACTAACTCTTTGCGGAATACGTCTTGGTATCATGACAAATTAGTTATTAGTTGTTATTATGACTACTATAAATAGATAAATGTCCGAATTTAAATTGGTTGTTAGTCTGCAAGAAAACTCTTACTTGATAGGCTCGAATTTCGTTATTTAATTTTCAACGACAATAGTGGTACCAAACAATTATATATAAAAGGAACAAACATAATGTTGCGTATTTTACCTCCGTGTATAACTTAAAAAATTACAAATTACTTTTGGAATACATAATTCCAAATCACTCAAAAGCCTGAGATGACGAACCTTTTTTCACAACCGGAAAAGATCATTCGATGATCTATTTTGGCTTACCTGTGTTAAACACTGCCTAGAAGGGGCGAATTTTTTATGCTTTATTAATTTAGCACTTGCATATTAATTAGTAGTAATTTCACAATATTTCACGTATACTGACTCTAAAATCCAAAATTCACAAATTAGTTAATTATATCATGAATATTAGAAATATTTAAACATTTAGTACCCATTTTGCTTAAAACCACATGCTCAGGGTAGTACCCAACTAAAATGTCCTGAATGTAAATGCGCGAAATGTAATGCATTGCGTAATGTGAATAGAAAACTTTTCAAAAAAACCAAAATTAAATTTACAAAGGCACTTTACGCAAGAGTACTCTGATGTGCAATGCCATTCACGCTTTTAAAAAATTACTTCAATGAAAATTAAATAGTTGAACATAAAAATTCTAAAACGACCGAAGCTTATCTTCAGTAAAATTTATTCAACTAGTTAATTTTTGAGAAGATTATTACAATCATAAATCATCTCATCCATTCAACTTCACTGAGAGCGATATAAAATTAAGGGTTGTGGTTGCTGAGGTTGTAAAATATAATTAACATATTTAAGTGATAATTTGAAAATATGTGCTGAAATATTGAAATCTTACAGCAAAATTAATTGTAACTTGCGCCTTATGAACATTCCAGAAGTATGAATACTGCACGCAGTATCTATTTCAAAGAATTGATTGAATTTAATCAGGTTTACAATTTAATGACATAATACTGTTCTAAATAGTAGTTTTAGGGGAATAATTTGTTAACAGCTCTCGCGTCCATCGACACCGATAGTGAAGACATAATTTAGAGAGGGGTATTAATTTGCTCGAACGCATTGTTGCTGACAATATTCACCACCTGTAGCGCACAGGCTCCGATGGTACGAAATTCCATGCACAGATCAGGCGAACTCGATATAGTTATATAAAGCGTAGTGTTTGAGGATAAATTACTAATGCAGAGCAATGACTTGGTACTTTTTCATGAAACAAGGGAGTAATTGCTCGCAAATTGTATACCCACCAACTGTGCAGTTAACGCGGCGGGAGTGCGCGATAACGAAAATTCCAGCCGGGTGTTTCCCATAAATTCTCCGGAAAGCTCGTAAGGCAAACCCGTTGGGCGTAAAAAATAAAACATATAGTAATTTCTGGTAAAGCCGTAGCCATATACACTTTAGTACGGATAATAACCGTCTATTTTCTTGCGGCATACGTTCCACCGTAGGATCGGAGCAAGGATCCAGAAAAGGATCAAGGACTTGAATAAACTCAAGGAAGCAGAATCGCAGACAAAGTACAAGGATTTAACGAATTTTTTTTATGGTTGGTTTATTCGCTAGATACATTTTTACATTTGTGCGATGATTTAAATTGTGTGTTTTATATTTATATTCAACTATTAACCATATTATAGCCGAAAAATAGAGAGAATGTTTAAAATCAAAATAATCACCTACTGCCCATTCACTTAAAATAACTTAGTCCTACAATGGCAATCATAATTGATATGCTAATATAAATAATGATTTAATGAGATGCACTTATTTTAGGAAATTATAAATTAAGAAAATACTTCGTATTAGGAATACACTTTATACATACAGAGATCGTTTTAACGTACCATCGATAATAGTGGTCTTAATTCTTTAATTAATTAATTGGAACTATACTATACAACTCAATTGCCGCTCAATACACTTTTTGGTCGAAAGCGAATAACTTTTATTAAATTCGAATACTTAGTTTATTGAAACAAAGTTGTTTCGGTATTTACTACCTAATATTGTAATGAGACCCATGTTTCCAAATATTAAAGCTTGATCTACTTCGGATAATATTTTATTCAGAAACATTTTGTTTTATTTCGACTTCAAGAAATTCAAATACGATTGTAAAATAACCAATTAATTTTGAAAGAGTTTAAAAAGATTTCTTACAGTAAAATGAAAAAAGAAAAAAAATTATGAGAACTAAGGCTTGTCAGGAAATTTTCGATTTCAGAACTTAATTGATTGTGATAAAGCGTAATCGTTATTGTGTGATAGGGAATTAAGTCTTGAATAAATCCATAGATTTTTGGCAGTGTAGAAACTGTTTTAATTTCTATTTTCCTACAACTGCATATTTTTCAAATATTTCCGCGAGTTCTATTTAAAAGTCTCTGTTTATGATATTAATATGTCACTTATTTAAACTAAACAGGTTTTTATTTCAATTGGCAATGAAAACACTTACAAAGAATCATTGATACTAACAAAGTTTCGGTTAGTTTTTATAGGTACCTAATATTGATTTATTTTCTAAACAAATATAGAGATTAATAAACAAATTTCCGAAACGTTCATAAAAATTCCAATTTATTAAATTACATTTTATGTTGAAATGCTGCATTGTAACCTCATCAATTTTATTCCTGGCTTTTCATTTAAAAAAGCTTCTACCTGAATGTTTTTAAATGATATACTTAACAGATTATCTGAAACATAATAAAGAGATATACGTTCTAATGATCGTATGGGGTTTGATTTCGTACGTGTTCCAAGTGTTTGTAGCAATTAAAATGACTGCCTCCATTGTTATATTTATTATGCATTAATAATATGGTTTCAAATTGTGATATTAGTTAAACACCATGTAATAATAAAGGAAAGTTAGTTAGAATTGCTGAACAAAATAATTGCTTCACATTATTGTAAATATCATATCACATTGTTTATGCTTTAGTTTTGTAACCAAATATGTATAAAAAATACTTTTGTTTTATTTTTAAATTTAACATTTTTCAAACATTGGCACAATGAAAAGATTAACTTAAATATATATGTATGTTTTTTCACTTTAAAAGGCACAACAGATGCTCCGTCCAATTTGCATAATGTCAGTCCATTTTTCTTGAGAGTTTTCTCTTTTTATGTTGGAAAATCGGACTCCACCATTTACAAGATTTGTGAGTACTTTTGTATGAGTATTTTGATCGTATCTTTTTATCTTTTTTTATATGAATGAAATGAAAAGGTGTAGAATTCTAAATATTCAACACGAAATTCTAAACACCAAAAATCAATCGGACCTGGGCAGTTTGCACCAAATGTTTACGTGTAAGAAATACTGCTTATAAATAAAGTAAGAATAATAATTAAAAGTTTATGGAAGTCTTAAATTTGAAGTAGACCGATGAGGAGATCCAAACTTTAATGGGGGCTAATTTTAGGTCTTAAACAGACGTGTTTTATTTTCACCAAAGTATTATATGAATATGTTGATTCTGTACCATGAACATCAGCATACTTTAATATTTTATAAACATTTATTTCTAGAACTGTGTCTAAATGTCTCATATATACTATTTTTAATTCGGCGTATTTTTCTGTTAATTCCTAAATTCCTAAAATCATGTGTAGAAGATGACTTCGCTGCAGTTTGGACATAGTAAGGTTATTTGTTTATAACTTTTGAGTGGACAACGCTTTCAACAAGGTTTTGATACCATTAGAAAGCAGTAGGGCATACGTGCAACCTACACACCTACGAAAGTGTTTTTTAATTTCTAACAATAAAAAGAATATAGCAAATTGGCTTTTCAATATTATTTTCGGATTATTTTCCAACATTTCTGTTTTCATTGCTGTGACTTAGACACCAAATGAATATCTGACAATGATTATGTTGTTAATACCTTTTTCTTCACTTTGAATATTCTAAGTAGTTGTACATCGACAACACATATTATTCCTTAATTTTTCTACTTATCAGTCAGTTGATCGATCAAACTGAAAAATAAATTCATAAATTCTTATACATTGAGCTGTCAAAGATGCTATATGGCTGAGAACAAATGATGTATCGAGCATTTCACCGATGTCCAATTCGCAGCGAAAAAACGTGTCCAATACATAACATCGACGATGTTTTTGCTTACTAGAAAAGTACATATTTATCGTGATTATATGTATTTTATATGTATCTAATTCTTTTTGCATCTTAAAGAGCAGGAAAATAGCATAGGAATATATAACGTATGTTTTGTAATTCATAAAGAGAATTTACTTTAATAGCTTTGAAAAGTGCCAATTTTACTATAGAGCAATTCCACGTGAGACGGATCAGTCGCGTCTCAGAAAAGGTTCAAATTTTGTCAATCGATAGATCTCAATGAGATAAAATGTTGTATATAACTATTTCGTGTTTTTGTTTTAAGAAAAGTATATAATAGAAGTTATGAGAGAATGTCTATAGTTTAAAATGAAATTTTATTCAATGCCAAAAACATTGTTTATTCATTGTTTATTTAACAATATATTTTTGAATGATTTTTTAAGCTACGAAGAACACCACCGAAAAATAAAAAAAAAATATTTTCATAAACTTTGAACCTTATTGCATACTACAAAAAAATTTGAAAGACGTGTTTTGCTTCGTTTACGAGAAAATGATTTTTGAAGTTTGGCCGGACCGGCGGGGCGTGCGGTCCGCGCTCGGCGGGTAACGCTAAGAGCAGATTAAGCTCTGACCAAGTTCATTGTTAAGAATAGGAACACGCAGAAAAATTGTCTGTGTATTTAATAAGTGGAAGACAACAGACATTTTTACACAAAAACTGCAGAATAACCCATTAAATTTACAGATAATTCTGTTAAATTAAAAGATACTTCTATTAAATTTACAGAAAAATTCTGTAAGAATAGCAGATATTTTTTCTTTTGTCACATTCTGTTAAATCAATTGCGGGATCAAACAGTTTTGTTTTAGAATTTACCAACTAATTTTCTGCGTGAAACAATTACTATAATTACTTTATCAAAAAATTCTTCCCTAAAAATGAACAAGTTCAACCTAAATTAGAATGTATTTTCTAAATGAAATGCGATTGGTTATACTAGTCCAATATAACGCAATGAACAATGTCAAATATTTTACTGTGCAATTGTCACCATTGTATTACTTATTGTAAAAATCCATTGTATTACTTATTCTAAAAATATACAGTGTGCGGTTTATTACCTAAATCCGCATAATTTATTGGACATAAAATACGAAAACCCAATGATTGTTTTACTATACGTCCGCCATACTGAATCCACTGTTTTGAATTTCGGAATTCCGACTTCGAATTTGTAATCAGGGGCTACGAAAATAGCCCGTACTCTGTAAAAAATGCCGGTGTAAAATTACTAGGGAGTTGTAACATTAAACCACAGTTTTACTGGTGAAAGTGTAAAATAACAATTCTGAAAAATGTAAAATTCCTATTTGGCTAGGTATTGTGCCACTGCAATAGTAATATTACTACAAAATTGTAAAATTACTATTCTCAGAGTTGGTCGTAATAATTACCTATTCTGAGAGTAGTCATTTTACTACTCTGAAAGTTGTAATTTTTACTACTCTGGAAGCAGTAAAATTACAAGATTAATGTAATTTTACTAATATGGAAGCTGTAAATTTACAAACTCGATGTTAATTTTACCATTTTCCTAGGGATTTTACTACTCTCAGAGTGGGTCGTAGAAGTTACCTACTCTCAGAGTAGTAATTTTAGAACATTATTTTTTACAATGATATGCGCGACTGCGGTATCTCATGCCACGCCGGCCGAGCGCACCCCGCACGCCCCGCCGGTCCGGCCAAACTTCAAAAATCATTTTCTCGTAAACGAAGCAAAACACGTCTTTCAAAATTTTTTGTAGTATGCAATAAGGTTCAAAGTTTATGAAAATTTTTTTTTTGATTTTTCGGTGGTGTTCTTCGTAGTTTAAAAAATAATTTATGAAACGACCAACATTAGGAAATTTTAGTAGCTAAATAGTCCAAATACAAGTTTCGAAAATCTAATGTTATACTAACACTTGTATTATTATATATGTTACATACTTTTATATTTCTAGAATCTATTCAAAATATAAAATTGTTGAGTGTTTCTTTTCAAATAGTTTTGATAATATATTAGAATTATCCTTGATTACGATATTTAAAAATGGATGTACTTTTAATTACTAAATTAGCATAATTGAGGTATCACTCGAGTAACTACTCATTTTTATTTTAATAACTTCGTTTACCTGGCATATAATCTATGCTAGAGTTTTACTAATGCATGTACTCACTAACAATACTACTTTATTCTCTGTATTTCAAAAATCATATACTTTTAATTGTTGAGGATTTAACTACTGCGACTGCTGTTGTAAGCTATCAAAAAGTATATTACCATGTTTTCTTCTGTCTGTTATAATCTAAACGAGTAACGAGAAATAGCGAAACAAAGGTGAGTCGTAAACTACTTGTTGGAGGCCTCCAGGATCTGTATATACGCGAAAAATAAAATGCAGGAAAACGAAGAACGGTAGATGAAAGCGAACCTGCGAAAGGAATTGCGCGTGAGTGCTGATGTTAAGAGAAACCTTTCAGGATTTTTCAACGAGACAAAAGGTGGACATTTTTGCGATGGAATTGCATCCGTATGTTGCAAACGCGTCTCCTGCGAACAGGATCTTTATTTTCCTGTCGTACATCAAGGAAATCCCGAACGTGTTGTGAAAATAACTTGGCTTCTGCTTCTTGTTGTCTTGTTAAAAGTTGCTCTCTAACTATACAGAGTTTCCAATGATTATAACACGCTCCAAGGTTACAGCCGTCAGGGAAATTTTAATAATCAACATAACTTCAGGAAATGTTCCGCTACATTGCAACCTATAGAACTTGATGCAAATCTGGAAAAATCTGAAAAATATTTAAATTTTACACCACTATGTATTGACAATTTATATATTATTTTGATGTTTTTAAATTGTACTATTTATAAAGTATAGAAGTTTACCTGTATTTCGTTTTGACTTGACCGAGTCATCTCCAAATCATCTTGCATAAATCACTGAAACATCCTGTGATCATCTATCCGAGATCACCTAATTATCTCTCAATAAACTTCAAAAAACTTGTAAACATCTTTTTTATCTCTGAAATGTTCTGCAAAATCTTTTGTTTGTCCTTCCGATGTCTTTCTTTTATCTTCCAAATATCCCAGTGCTGCAGGCATGATTCCATTATCATAATGTCTTGTTCCATCTCATAAGCGAGATGTCTGCGAGACTGAGGAATGTGAGATCTCTCAAAGATCTTTTAGAGGCATATTTTTTCGATAGACGACTGGACTGTCAAATTGGTATATTTAAGAACTAGGAAAATAATCGATACGTATTTTTTTTTTAATCGGCAAAGAAGGTTTAAAGTTGAAACTGATCCCTGAATGCATAATCATATAGAAATCTCATTTCCATAAAAGTTGGTGTTTGAGGGTTTTTTGGTTGCTAATTTCGAATCGGACGTCATATTTACAAAATTAAAAATGGCAGACCCAAAATGGCAGATCAAATTTTACAAAGCTTTGTCGGTTTCCATACATAATCATGACCCCAAAAACCTCTACATTCTAATTTTTATGAAAAAATTTGTTCTGCCATTTCCGATGCTTAATTTTGAAAATTCCAAATTTTACTTCAGAATCAAAATCAGCGACCCAAAAGAATCCTCAGACACCAATTTTTATGGAAATGAATTTTACTTCATATGTGCGTGCATGCTAATATACATTTTAGGGTGTTTCGAGCAATTCAGAGATATCAGTTTCAACTCTTAAACCTTCTTCTTTGCGGATAAAAAGAAATACGAATCGATTATTTTTCGGATTTCTGAAAATATGCCAACTTGCAGTCCCATCGGCGTGTCAGTGTACTCTTATATTTTCCAGTAAGGCATTTTTAACCATTTTTAAATGTAACTAACGTAAACATTTTAAACTAGACAAAAATGATGAAGAAAATATATCCAGAAAATTAGAATATTAAACTATCTGTGTCTTGTGAGGGTAAATAAAGTGACTATAAAATACGTCACATCTTACAAACTTACGTAATTTTTTTACTGCCACTCGTACAACAAATTATTAACCTGTAAATATGAAAATGATTAAATTGCTATAAGTAAAATTGAGTACACCGGATAGAACGATAAGTGTATAACTAAAGAAAGGGGTTTTATTAGTTTAATTAGTTTAGTAATCATCGTTTTTTAATGGAACAACACAAAGTGAATAATTTACAACTTCGTTTTCAAATTGCAAATATAAGATAACAACTATTTATTAAGTTACAATAATTTATTGGCAAGATTATGATCGCATTTATCATTCGTTAATTTTAATGTTAGGTAGGTTGAGGATATGTACTCCTTTATGCCTTACTGTAATCGTAAAAAATTAATCCACAAAAAAGTAATATGCAAATTATGTGTTCATTAATTTTAAATACATTTTTTATCAATTTAACTCGTTGGATTCATTTACACATAATAATTTATTCAATTAATAAATATTAAGAGTCTCGAGAGCCAGAATATCGACACTATTATACCGTAACTAAATAAGATTTAATAAATAACTAAATAACTAAATTACAGAGGCATCTGTTAAATAAACAAAATTAACTGAATTCAATTGTTTAATTACTTCAATTCAATTAAATATTTACTTCAGTTCCCGATTTTTGATAAAGTTATGCTATTTTATTTCATGAATGCATACTGCGTTGAGATAAGTTTCTCTAACTTCCAATTGAATCTATGGACTAAGTGTTCGATACATTGTATAGCACGTAGTCGAGCGAAATGCATTTTGACCGTGCAAGACATACAGACTTGCCTTTAGCACTGCAACAATTTAAAATATAAACATTTACTTAAAATAACTGTTATTTATATTGGATAATTTTTTATTCAAACTAAAGGAATTTACCTTTTTCACCTACTTGTGTATTTTTTTTTGGTCCTTGGAAAGTGCACTTGTATTCAGAGTGCTTCATTCCAAACTTTGTATGAAAATACGAAGGTACATTTTAAAACTTTCGGTTACAAAAGTAGCGCTACACGATGCAAGAATACGAAAACTGATTTAAAAATCGATTGGGTGCATTTTTCACACAAACCTTTATATTTACGTATCTGACCAATATCGATTTTCACACATATTGTTGTAAATTTGTCGGTTCCAATGTTATGTTTATTATTTCATATTGTCGTTACCGATTTTGAACAATCTAAATGATTGAAATACCGACTTGAATATGTATTGTAATGAATGAAAGATAAATAGAGGCAAACTTTATACAATATTCAAGTCTTATAACATTTTGTAATCGTTATATCGATATATCACACTGAGAAACGCGCCTTTTACCAGTTACAATTCCCCGTTTATTGAGACGATTTCTTACCCTTCAAAGAAATATTGTAACTAATAAAAACCCGGTTATTATCAAGCGAAATATTGATATTTTAAATTTGCTTTTTAAGGATTAAATGATTTTCTATTAAAATTTACTACAACGAAAAAATTCTCAAGGTGCAGTCACAGTAATTATGGTAATCTCTGCTATGTTTTATTGCTAACATGGATATATTAATATTATATATCGCACTGAGAGAAAAGGTTTATTTACCACTATAAGAAATCTTATAACCGTAACAAAACAGTATAGTAAGAGTAGTGACCAAAATGTATTTTTTAACCCTTAGAGTTCTAATTGTGTTAACGTAATCTTCTATATTAGATGTCGTTATTAGCAGCTGATAAATGAGCGATTACTTGAATTTAATATATTTCAATAGCCACCCTAGCAGAAATTTATTATAACCGTGATCAGGCCATTGGGAGGCCATGACCAAAGCGAAATGCACTAGATCGGGGCCTTAATAAATTTCTAGTCGTATATAGTGCATGACGCTGTTAAATGTAATATACATAACTCATAAGAAAAAGAATATTTTTTTATTTTAAAATCATGTCGGTGACATCAAAATCAACAATTAAAATTATCTTGAATATAATACTTCTCACAGATGTATGACCGTATCGACTCCTTGTTGTTTAAAAAATATTTAATAAAACAGGTAAAAAAACTGTACACGTAAAAACAGTATAATGGAAACAGCTAAAGTATAGTTATGCCAACCATAGTAAATGGTCAGTTAGATCCCAGCTATATCTAAAGCTGTGCCAAATATATTTCTATTGCTAGCGTATGGAATGACTGTACCGCCCGAAGCTTTACCATGGCTACCCCAACTATAGTTTTAAATAAATTGTAGTCAGGACGACAATAAAGCTGAATAGATGAATTATGAAAAGTGTAGTATGAATGTGTCTTTTATTTTGAAAGATTATAACCTCAAATCAAGAATTGATTTGATATTTAATAACATCATTAGATTTAAGGTCACAACACGAAAAAATAGTTTGCTTTACTATTGAAATAGGAGCCTTTACTATCTAATTTTAATACAGATAGTACAATTATCTGAATATGATATCTCTATATTCTCCTACTATTTAGTTAGCAGTTCTAAATGTTCCAATTTTTTTCATGAGGTTAAATATATAAATTCTATTTTTCCTTTCCCTCATAATTATATACGGTTATATATGCTTTAATGTACACTTACATTAACGAAATGTAGGTGTATAATTACAAAAAAGGAGTAGAACATATCAAAATAGCAGAAATTGAATACATAAATTGTACAAGCTAGCGGCCTTTATTATTTTTCTTTTTAATATCCTTATGTTAGCTCAGTTTGATGCACACAAACTTATAGAACTGTTTGGCATTTTTCAATCGAAACAGATATGTGGCCCTGAAAAGGAGTGATTAAATTAGTCAGTAAGTGTGGTCGATCTCCATTTTCTTTTATTGAGTATTATCTCTGGTTAGAAATTAAGCAATTTCATCCAATACTTTTTTTAAGATTTATGGGAATCTGACGTAACTCGAGACCTAGTTATAAGGTCAGTTTTTTTTAAATTCGAGGAGATATAACAATTATCAATTGTGCTACTCTGGCAGGTTAACTCAAATTTGTAATTGACATTAACTCGTCAAACTGAAAACCTACTTCTTTAGACATTCCCTAATTTTACTCCTACTATATATAATTACTATTATATAGATATTATACTTATATAACCTGTTAGTAGTATATGCGTCATACTGAAAGCCGGACAATAAAGAAAAAAGGTTCAATAAAGAATCGTCGGATTGACATTTTCATTCTTTGTACAAAGCATTTTTAAAAGATATCTATTTTATTTTATTTCAATTACGTATATACAAAGAATAAGCATATGAAATATACTAAAAAAGATTAGATGTCCACTAGGTACACGTCTTACCAAGCGATTGGAAATATCGTCGAATTTATTTATTTGTATGTATGGCTATCTATATTATTATTTAATTAAGAATATTTAATTGATAGCTAATTACTGTGAAATACTTTCGTAATTTTGAAGTCACTAACTTTTATTAATGAATTTCTTAAAGGTAACTAGTCTATAATTAGAATTATTTGCACATGTTAATTGCAGTATTATTTGATAAAGGATCTTTTTCTTATTAATTTAGTGTTCGTCTTTTAGATATACTAGTGTCATAAGTCAGGCTCATGACACTAGTAAGCTATAATGATTTTGGAGATCGAGCGCTAATACAATTTGTACTCATAGTTTCGCTTATAGGCAATGTTATTAGAAACCCAGCAACAGAGTCAATAAATATAATACGGATGCATTGATAACGTATACAAGATTTGAAAATATAGTTAATTATTCATTTCTTAATATCAGGGATATCTAACAAAATAATAATTACAGTGAGACGTGCAAGCAACGCTTGTCAACAATATTTTTTTTCGTATTGTCTAAACTTAGGAATATATTCGACCTTTGTCAATATACTTGATGCATCTCCATAATAAAGGAAGCAAGTGCGTAAGCGCATAATTCTCTAAAACAACGTTTATTAAAGGTTAAAATCGTAACTATTTGTACCGATGAAATTAATTTTATAATAAAATAGCATATACAATATATTTTATTATCAGTACCAAATTTTTATTACAAATGTATAAATGAAAATGTTTACTACGTCAGTTTCTCAATGACAATATAAAACATTGCAATGGCAATAAGAACCATTAAAGATTTTTTTTAACACTCCGGGAGTAGAACTCGATTTTGCGCCCTGTAATGGCAGATCGCTGGACAGCAACGACGCATGTTTTGTTTGTTTGGTTCGATTTTTGGCTTCCTTGGTAGCTTGAGAAATTCAATCTCGTTGTATAGATTGATGCAATCGGAGGTCCGCGGTTGAATTAAAATATATATACGGCTCGTTTGCGAATCCACCTAGTGGTTTGCGAATCACTAGATCTCGTGCAACAAAATTTCAATTTTTAACTAAACGAAACTGAGTTTTCATTTTCGCGAAGAGTTTCGGTCACTATTTACAATATAAGTAGCTTTGAAAAAATCGCCGTCGTATGTTACATACATAATTATGTCATCGACGATATCGTGGACGTAAGCTATTCTTTAACGTTACGTTTGTAAAGCAAGTCATTTTAAAAAATAGTCTATAAAAATTTTTCAAATCTTCATCTTTTAATCAGTAAAATAAATCTTGTTGTCCCTACAGCAAAAATAATATAATTTACTGGGAATGAGAATTCTAATACGAGGCAAATTGCACTTCTCTCAGGATATAAATTTTAGGGTAATTACCGTCTAATTTCACAATTTATATACGATTTGCTTAAGAATTTAAAAAAGAACAATTTGTCATGTATTGCAATGATTTTATGCTAAAATATTTATGCTGATGTTTTTTAAAGTGTGCCCATTATTATGCTAAACAAGTAGGTTGAATAATGTAAAGTTATCATCACTACAGAAAACTAATTTTCCAGGAGTATTACTTCTGGTCAGGAACAAAATAATTTAATTTTGTTATAAAACGGTATTGATGCCTAGGACTAATTTAAATAGAGAGGGCATAAAATACGTGTAGATTTAACGACTGAAACTATATAGTTTGCACTGACTGCTTTTAACACCTAAACTAGTTTGGTTGGAAAACATTGATGCAACAAAACCACTAATAGTTTGCGGTAAATACCTTTGGTATTGACTGGTAAAGATGTAGGATAAACTGCAAAAGTTCCGCTCAACAAAAGAAGACAACTACGACTGAATTGGTATGTCAGTTTACCATTGTTCTTTAATATTGCGACAGCATTACACGATTTAACGTTCATCGTTTTTGTGTTCATTCTGTGATCAATAGACTCCGAAATATTCAATCATTCTGAAAGGTGCATAATTTATTACAACAAAAATCATTTCAAATTCCATTCAATAAATATACACTAACTTTATTTTATAAGTTATTGTTTATCAGTATTTCGCCATTTATTGTGCTTTTTAATTTGCAAGACTACAAACCCTTTTTAAATCCTTTAATCCTTTTTTATTTCTGTTAAATACTTCCTAGTAATCAATCATAGCATGAGAGGAAAAAGATTCGTTAGATGAATATTTCCACTTTACAAAATCAATTTTGACACCATTCAAATGAATAAATAACCCAAATAACGTGAGATTAGTAAATAAATCGAAAATTGTTAACGCAATTTTTAAAAACATTTTCTACATTTTGACAGGATATATGTGTCTGGAAAATGCCGAATGCTCCATTCGAGAACGGACGATGAAATGCGTCGAGGTGCACGCGGTTATAACTTTGAAGTACCAATAGAAGCGAGAAGTATTAGCAAACTTCGATGAAGTAAAAGTTACTTACTCGCTGCTAGATACGCCTGCGCTCCGTTTCATCATCTTCTTTTCATTAGGATTTTTACGTTTTTTTATTTCTACTTGGCTACGTATTTCTCGTCCGACTTTTTATACGCTTGCACTAATTCCGCTGTGGTCCGTAAAAATACGAAGAGTCCAAGTATTTTAAATTTCATAAAAGATAATAAATTGCATTTGCAATTTTATTTTCGCACATAAAAACAGTTTTCTGCTTTGAAATGATATAGAAAGTGCGATATTGAAAATTCATGTATATGAAACTATTTGAAATGCAGAAGTTTTATGTAAAACGCGCATTTTAATCAGATACTTTACATAGTGCGTGACGAAAGAGCGTACATGAATCGCGTTTCAGTTACATTTTGAACAGTTTTAATTGCAATGGTTTAACACTTTAAAAAAGTTCGAATACATGGCCCACGTTTGTTCTATTCTCATGAAAATGTTCGGATCTGTAGCAAGTTCAAAACAATAGATTTTTTTAATAAGTTAAGCGAAAGTGCAAAAATTGCAGGAAGCGTGAATAAAAAATATATTCCTGACTTATTATAGTATTATTCTTTTCACAAGCAAGAAGGTATAAAAATATTTACTCAAATTTTACAACAAAAAATTTCACTGTTTTCTAAATATTGCTAATTCATAAAAAATTGGGGTTCTCTAAACTTTTCTATGAAAGGCGCACAACATATCAAGATCGAAAACTGATTCTTTTACAAGTTCAAATTCATTCTATCGCGTTAAAGCTCGTTCTTAAGAAGGGAATATATCACTCTTCACCAGTGTTGTTCTGTTTTAAAACTATAATATTTGTCTCAGGCAAATTTCATGTTAAAATGTTGTGATGTTATATTTCTCTTTGAAAATGTGTCTTACACGTCCCTTTAGTTGCATTTACTTTTATTAATTTCTCTGAAGATCGCTGTTATCGTTATATTTCTATTTAATTAAATGATTTTCACTTTTTTATTTAAAACATACCCAATGGGCCAATAAAGCTTAAAGAAAAAACTATATGTAACACCATTGTAAATTAACAAAATAAACTTAAAAAGATTACAAAGTAAATCAGCAGGAATTATAATATTTGCACAGCTCTAATTTAGACTTGGCGAAGAAAGCGTTTTGGTCATATAAATCTCTAGATGCACTAGGGAGATTATTCCATATTCTTCTAATGCAATTAGCAGCGAAGTGAAATGAAATGTTTGGTAAAACTTACGCCTTCTATGAGAGCTAGTACATAGACATAATCTCACCGCAAGTGATTTAATCATACCGCAAATGATTTAATCTTACCGCATATGGTATCATGAACAAAAACAACGTCGTTATAACTATGTAGTGATAGGATCGTTGGTAAGTTAAATTCACGTGAGACTCCCAAGTAATAATGATAAAATAATTTCATAGGGCAATCAGTTTTAAAGTATCAAAACCTTAAAAACTTTCTCTGGATTGATTCTAGCGGTATATTATCAGACTGAGTGAATGCAGACCAAATCAATGATTCATACAACATAAACGTATCTTTGTTCATAACCGTATTCAAATGGTTAGGAAAATTACTGATTCTTGAAGTTTAAGTGTCAGTAGCCAAACATTGTTTTTTAGCAAAATGCAAAAGTGTACAATTGTTTATATTAAACCATAAAGAATTAGAAGTGTTAAGCTATCTAAATCACCCTGAAACTTCAATAAATCAAACGCTGATTTAATGAAGATATTAATAGAAGAAGTCCCAAGTTCGAACCTTTGGGAAGACCTCAGGAAACTTTGAATTCAGAAGACACAAAGCATTTCAGGCGGACAAGTTGGGAACGATCTTCAAGATAAGAACTGAGCCCCTGCAATAGAGATCATTTGATTACAAAGCAACTCAATTTATAAAGTAAGATGTCATGGTTCAGAGAATCAAATGCTTTTGAGAAATCAAAGTATATGGTATCAAATCTAAGACCTGATCAATTGCATTCCTTACACAATCAGTAAAACTTAATATATTAGTTTATGTGGATTTTCCATTTATGAACCCGTACTGTTTCTCCCATATCCTACTGATCAATAGAAACGAGAGTTTATCCATAATAATAGAATCTATTTATATAGCAAAAATATCCAAAATAGATATTGGCCTGTGATTTTTAACATGTTGCTATTTACCCGAGTTATAAATTAGAGTTAAATAGGATTTTGGCCATAATTATGAAAATATTCCAGTTTTTAGTGACATGTAGATGAGAAACAACAAGGATTCAATCAATGAAGAAGAACATTTTTTAACTAAAATTCCAGGAATTCCATCTAGGCCGCACGAAGAATTCTCTTAAACCTTATGCAGTGCACGCTCTAAGAGACTACGGGTGATTAGAAGAGAGTCTAAGATAACATTATCCGACAGTACCCTAATGGAAAGTGAAACATTTTTGGAATATACTGAAGGAAAGTGTGAAGCGAATAATTTCGAAATGCCCAGACCGGTATCTGCATGATTATCATCTAAATACATTGAGGATGACACATCATTTACATGTCTTACAACACGCAAGCCTAACATGATTTAATGTTATCCTTCAATAAATGTTGCACTTTAATAATGCAATCTTTATTATATTTCCTACAGAGTTTTAAAAAATTAGATCTTAATATTTTAAATCGAACATAATCTGAAATCATTTTGAATATCTTCGATAATTTATGAGTTAGTCTTTTAGCTTCGAGCATGTGACGCAGTTCTTTTCTATGACACGTCGGATATTTTTTTAGTTTGAAAAATGACAGACGTCATTTTGAAAGTTTTTCTTAGGTATAAACTTATGAGTTAATTGAAACAGTTCGGTATACAAAAATAGCAGCATTGTTATTGATATCATAGGAATCCATAAGAATTAACCAATCAGCCACTAATAAATTATTGCTTAAGACTGCATTATGAAAGTCATAAAAAGTACTTGTGTAATGAAATGAATTCGGTACACATAGTTGGTACATGGTGCACATCAACCAGAACATTCACATCAATGGCATTCATACGATTTGTCCTTTCTTCGAATAAGAGATCCGATGTATATCCTTTTGATGCTACCAAGATGCTGGATAAACCCAAAGAATGACGCAAGTATTTTTCAGAATAAATAGTTGAAGGATCCACATATCTAGTGATTGAGAATGGATGGTCTTTATCATTGTTCTATAATATGTTCGGCTGATTCAAATCACCGATTATCACCCAAGTAATATAAATGCAATCTCTGGAAGTCTAGATTTCGATAAGAACGTTGCGATGAAGGTAACTTTGCTAATTACCAAAAGACCTCCAATTCTTACAGTATTAGGTAAATAGTAGGATCAATCGCATCTGAAAACATTGTAGTCTTTGTGGATAATCATAAATACTATTAACGAATTAAATTTGGAGTTCAGATCACTTGAATGATTCTTAATCATGCATTTGGAATAACCATCTTTCCTCAATCGTCTAGGAAAGCACTGTGCGTGAAAATATATTCCACAAGTTGAGCAAATCACAATATTTTCTACAACAATTGGTGCTTTTTAGAGCAGAGAAAAGTTTCAGTCTCTAATTCATTACCTCGTGGGAAAAGTGTGGTTAGATTTAAGATTCACTCCGAACTGGTGAAGAAATATCTTTAAAGACGAAGTAAATTAAGTATTAACATAACCAAAACAACATGTATTTGACATGGGAAAATTTAAACAGGAAAAATGTTAAAAACTATTCGATTATATCATTCTAGAGAAAGTTAAAGCTCGTTCGTAAGAAGTGAATATGTCACTCTTTATCAGTGTTGCTCTATTTTCAGACAATAATATTTGTCACCGGAAAATTTTATATTAAAATGTTTTGTTGTCATTTTCTCTTTTAATTGCATTTACTTTTATTAATAATTTCTCTCCATCTGCTTAAACAAATAAAAGTTTCGCTTTTTTCAATAATTCAACATAACTCTGTTTAACTAAATGTTATTTCACGTTGAATGATTCTTTTTATATGAAGAAGCTAACATTTTCCTATATGCACATTTAATTCAAACGGAGTCGAACTTACTTTATAATATTAAATGAACCGCATTTCATTGCAATTTGTTTAAATGTAAAGTAACAAGCAATGCTAAAATATCTTTTAATAACAGATATGAAAACCTTATTATATATTTATTTCAACTTTCTACAATAAAACATTTCTGATGTCTATTGGTTTGAATAACTATATAAAATCAGAAACTTCGTTGTATATTTTATTAATAAAAACTCATTCCATTTTCAAGGCAATAGATATTTATGAGCCATACACTCGACGTGAATTGACGGACAAAGATTGAAGTAGCAAATCATGATATAGTGAATAATTCTCTTTACAAAAAGTTTATGGAGTTAATATAAAGTTTTATGTTTAATAGTCGGCCAGACGATACACCTCCGGGCGATTTAACAGTATTCGCTCATCAGAGCCGTTTTGTACTCTATTTTATACGAAATTTTTTTGTGAGTTCAAATAACGACTTCCTGACCTCATAAAAGATCGGAGGACAATGGATAATGAAAATTGCTACCTTTTGAAAATGGCATTGGACCATTTGTTCCATATACTATTGATATATATTATTTCAATAACAAACAAATAGTATTTGCTAAATTTATTCAAACGACCGATGTTTTCAATAAAAAATAGATTTTCATTATTATTATCTATCGGAGTACGAAATGGAATATAAAAGTTTTAGTCGATTCTAAATTGTTAATTCGCTTATGTCTGCGATCCCAGGTTTATTTTATTTAAATTAAAGGTCTGAATTTTTCAGAAATGACCGCAATATATCATTTTCAAAATTTAGCAATATATTCATAATGCAGAATTATTTTAAAACCAAAATACAATGTATATTTTACACAGAAGTACACGCTTCTGAGATAAATAATTGCTCCAAATGTTATAAAATCTACAGATTTTACCTCACAGTAAGTTTTATATACACGAAGAAAAAGGTATTGCTTAGGTGCATTTCTGAGAGTCATTGTTTTTAAACAGGAAGTTAATGAAGAACTTTTTTTAAACGGTACTTTTGTTTGGATTAAAGACTTTCCGAATTGTTTAGCTGCTCCCAGGTAAAGTGCCATATGGTTCATATATATGTTAGAGACTTAATTTGGTTTATTGTAAATGAAAATGCGAATTACTGATGTAGAAATGGAGAAATCGAAATGCAACATTTAGTTCAATCATACTTAGAATAGCATCATGTAAAATATGTAATATTGTGTTTTATTGACTAAATTTAAAACACGTTAAAGTTCTTATTATATGTACGAACAAAAACGTACGAACAATGATTTTCGTTTAAATGATATTCGGTGCGTTTTCACAGTTTTATCGGAATGTTAAGAAAAGCTACATATTTTTGGGAATATTTACAATTGTGAGTCTTCATGTACCAATTTCCGAAAACATTTTTTCAGTACTTGTTAAGGTATGTCATCTAAAAATCAAAATCTAGCCGATTTTTGTGGAAATAAAATAAGTCATTATATATCTTTGTTTAGACGAAATCAAATTTCATATTTATTTCGAGAATCTGCAAACATGAATTCTAGATAGGTTGCCTACACTTCCAACAGCTATAATATGTTCCTTTGAAAATCAGAAATGAATACAGTTACGAAGGATGAAGAAGCATTTCTTAAATTAAGAGTTTTTCAACTGCTTTTAGCGTTAGATATTGAGACCATGTGGAAAAAGTGTGGTTAAAAGCTTATATAATAAGACTATTTAGAGCTGAATTATAAATGTAACAAGTAATGATACCCAAGTGATACTCACCGATTGCAATTGAACAATGACAAACTGATGAAACTATACAAAATAAGAGATACTTATCTTTTTATATCGCCAAAGGTTCGTTTTGTAGAAAGAGTCAATGACCTCGAAAAGCCCCGAATAATAAATATCAATCGAATATGTAATTTCGGACGTCATATTGAAATTTTTAAATCTAATATTAAATTTAGATTCGGCAACTTCAACAAAACCGGTCGAGCAGCAAATTTCATTCGAATTTAATTAGTCTCTACATTTTCAAATTTATTAAAATGTTACATACAAATTCTGCCCATTAAAAAAGAACCCTTACCGATATAAAAAAATTAATTTCATGTACGTATTGGTGATGACAATTTCAGACGAAAATTTTTAATGTTGCATGTAACATTTCAAATTTTACCACTAAAAATTCTTTTAAAAGCTATTCTCAATACGCATAGAAATATGTTAATAAGTATTAAAAATAAATGAATAGATACTTGACATTCAATAACAAAAGTAGATAATAACTAAAATTGTTACTTCCTAAAAAATGTTAAACCCTTTTTTCCTATTTAATTTCTTTCGTTTGAAATAGAAAAATATATTTTCGCGGAACATCCCATTATTCTTCTATAGAATTCAGTATATATAATAAACATTAATTCCTCATAATTTATATCCTCCTAATTCAGGAAATTCATGATTTTTCGCTTCAAGTTTAATCTAGTACGTCTTCATTAGTTTCAGTTATTGAAGCCATTACAACGTAGATATTAATGGGAGTTTCAAGGGAAATTGACCTCACATCGAATTACCGTCAATTTCGAGTTATCGAGGTTCTGCAGTATATGATAATTAACTACTCTTACCGACGTTGTGGAAATCTACTGATTGCCATTCTTGATTATCGTGAGTAGACTCGAAGTCGCTTCTTTAACTCGAAGACATCGTCCTTTTATGTAATGACAAAAAACGGAGCTTTGTGAATTTATAGCTACATTATAATTTCATGGTTTAACTTCTCCATAGATCTGTTCACGACTGCACGTACATAGTTAAATAGAGTGATGGTTGTTGAAAAATATAATCTTAAATATCATTAATTTCATCATTTACGCATATAATAAAATTTTCAAGTATATAAAAATCTTATTCCTGAGAAAGTATAAAAATTCTCATTCATATCTTAGTATTAAAACTGTTATTATTCATAGTGATGTCAGAAGCTTTGTATACGCAAGTGAAATACGATCATTTGAATATTCAAAAGAAATATAAAAAGTTCAAATAATTTTAAACAAATAATTATTCAAAATACCCAAGTATTGGAAGGCATGCTTGACGTATAAAAAGCACCAGAACTTCTTTAGCGTATGTACTTATAAATTTGTCTTCATTTAGCTACGTTGAAAAAAATTCTTAGCAGAACTACATTCTTAGTTGACTTAACTTCTGTACGGTAGTAACTGCAACTTAGACAATTTCCTTGAAGCGTATCGAACTATTATGCGCAGTTAAAAAGTAGTCAAAGCAACTAAGAATTTTTCTGGCAATTTTTTTTTAGTGGAATTAATTTTAGTGCAGTTATTGGCGGTTGCTTTTTATTATATTAGTGTATGCCTTTTTTAGTTTTATGCATAGTATCACATTTCTTTATCTCCAATCATTCGGAATTCTTCTTCGTTTACTGGGTAAATAATATAAACTTCAGAAAATATAGTAAAGTTAACAACATCATCAAAGTTATACTAACAAAAAAAGTATGTGTTTTAACTACTCTCGACTCAACTTCTCAATGGTAGTTGAATTTGGCAAGAAACTTTTTTTCAGTGTGTGTACATATAAATTTGTCTTCCTATAGCTAACCTCTAAATCTGAATTAGTTAATAACTAATAATGAGACAATGAAAAGTAAGTCAACAAATGAATTTAATCATTTTTGCTAATAAAAAGTTATATTCTATTACTTTATTACTAATTCTGTAAACTACTGAAAAAAGAAAGATAATATCTATTTGTTGAATAATAGAATTTTACTAATGAATTAATAATTTTGTACTATTTGTCAGGAAAAAACTTCCTAATTGATGGTAACCCACTTTTCGTTATAGATAAGTCGTTTTTGATTAATTCAAGTTTAGAGAGTACCTATATAATAATTATAATTCCAAATGAATTTCAGCATCGCAGATGAAAAAATATTTTTATGCAATTCAATCTGACTGACATGTAGAATAAAGAGACATGTAAAATTAAGAAAATAAACACTTTGAAGATTTATAAGAAATGGTTAAAAGATGGAGATTTTGAAAGAGCAAAATATCTCAAATTCACTTGTCTTTAAGATAAATATGTGTACTTTAGCCCAAACAGGTTAATTTGCAAATTGAGAGATGCAGTTTTCCTGGAAACTTTCAAAATAGTGTCGTGTACAAGGTGCTAAATTAAAAAATTGAAATAAAAACAATCCGTAGATCTCGATTATATTTCAGTAAAAATAATTGTTTTAATATGACGATATATTATATAATCATAATTTATTTCATAAATAAAATCCACAGAAATAAAATTTCTCGAGGAGTACTGCAATTTGTCTGAGATTTTCCCACAAATATCAACTTAATTACTTTCGAAGAGTATTTCCTTTGTAAAAGAAACGACCCTTCAGTCGGAACATGAATCTTACGATCGCTTATAAATTCGCAGTCTTGAAAAGAGATTTCTTTCTCAGTGTCTTTTTTGCGAACAAAAGGTGCAATCAGAGATTTAATAGTCTTGGGAATAGAATCTATCGTAGTTCGTTATTATCACTTTATCGTTTTCAAGTTCGACAGTCTTGCATGTACTGCAAGAAAATTGATTTTGAGCTGAAAAAGTGCCGTCGAATTTTTATTTAATTTTCCTTGTACGCGAATGTTACGAAAATGTCTCTCTTTCTCTTACATCGTACAATGGCTGACAAGTTGAAACTATGACGTTCTACTAAAGAGCGAACTGACATTCGGAAGCGACAGGAACCCCGTAATGGTGTGTAGTATAACTCGAGGCGAACATTGCTTTCTGCTAACGCTTTACTGGACCTCGCCACTGTGAGGCATTTGCAGGTGTTCGGACACGAGTGGACTTTGAAGGCAGATTATACGCACCACGTGAGCATATTGATATTCGTGTCATTCGATAATAATTGTCCGAGAGCGCCCTTTGACTGTCAAAAGTGGAAAAGCGATAAGCTGCCTGACAAGTTCGATGGTGATCATTTTAATGGCTCTTAACTCCAATTTTCGAAAATATATTACTAATTCTGTTCACTTTTGTAGTTTGACAAGGATCCTACGACCAGATAACTAACAAAAAATAGCACCATATTCTTTTTTATTTGTACCCAATTCTTAAATTTTAAAAAGCGAAAATCTTACTTTTTTTTTAAAGTAAAAATTTATATTTTCGGTACTACAGCCGTAAAGTACGATTTTACGGCCTAATTTTAGTCCGTAAAATGAAATTTTATGGATCACGTGTAACATGAATCGACGCTGTCATAAAAATAACCCATACGAACTAAATGCAGTCCGCGAAATCCCATTTTTACAGCTTTCAGTACTGAAAAATAATGTTTGACAAATGGCCGTAAGACTTTACGGCATTATGCGATCCGTAAAATCTCGTTTTACGGCCTTCTATCAAAAAACACTATTTTCGTTTCCTGCCAGTGTATCATGATTGATCCTAGCACCATTATAAATGTGAAATATTTATTTTATTGAATACCGCAATATTTTTCACATTTTGTTCAGAAGTGAGTTCATGAGCTGATCGAACATGACTATGTGAATAATTTTTGTATATGAACTTCACAAGATAGCTTGTCTGTCGTTAGTTAGTATCCTGAATTACGTTGTAGAAATTACCTGTACATGCACACATTTTTAGGTATACACGACTCATTTTAAATTTCTTGGTCAAGGGTCGAAAGTACGAATCTGCGCTGGTAACTTTCCTGTGTAAATGCAGTTACTTGAAAACAATGACATATCCACATTCGCCAACACTGAACAATATTCACTTTAAAACAATATGAACTGTCAAAAAATATACTAACAGTAAAATTGTTCAATTGGCACTTAACCCATTAAGGATCAAATGTACATAAATTTAACACGAAGTTTGTCAGTAATGTTTTGTATTAAATCGCAATGAAACCATTTATTATTACCCAAACCTCGCTCTTTCGAATGGTGTATTGCAAATTGCTGCAAATTAAAAACATCCATTCTAAAAAACTTTTCATTACATTTTATTACAAAAAATTACTGACAAACTCCATGTTAAATTTACTTGTTTACATTTACTCCTTAATAGTTTAATATAAGATAATAGAAGTGATCGGTTTTGTTTGATTTCATTTCTGATTTTTTTAGAGCACAATTTATAATTCAAATGGCATTGTATCTTATAGTGATATCTTAGTATTGTCCTGTGATTTTTCGCTTTACAAATATCTGAGTTTATTTAGTCTTTATCAGAGTTGTTATATGTGTTGACATAATGAAAATACACCATAGCATTCTCAAAATCAGGATATTACCAGCGATTTGCTAATGAATTAACAAAAAACAAATAATTGTGCTATTCATTAATTCATATACATGAGATGAACATTCATTATGGAGTATATTGTATAGACAATGTTCCATATTACACGTAGTAAAGTTACACTGTCATTTACTGGTTTATTTGTTAACTTTGGGTATAAGAGCAGAATAATTGCATTTTAAAAGATCTTCCTAGATAAACACATATATTAACGAAATTTCAGTTTATGTTATCCAGATTATTTTTAATTTCTTAAAGTTTCGAAAAACACGATATCTCCCCAATAACACAGACCAACAAAATGTTGTCACCCGATAAGTAAGAATCGATTCTGATAAGATTTTTGCTCCCAAATCCAAATATGTCCGCGAAAATATCCAATTGGCTCTAGTTTTTGAGATATTGTAGGTCAAAGGGGTAAAAAATACGATTTTAGGTATTTTTGTGTATCTATTCACAGCCCAAAAAATACTGTTGTTCCACCGGTAAAAGTCAATTTGCATATATGATTTTTCTCGCAGAATCTAAATTTGTATGCCGAAATATTGAATTGGATCTACTTTTTGCGAAAGTTCTAGGTCAATGAGGTAAAAGTATATAAGTATATATAAGAATAAAAATGAGGTCCTCGATCTTCAATTCGGGCAAAAAAGTAGGGCCGGTTCAATATTTTAGAGTACATATCTGGATTCTTCGGGAAAACTCTCATCAGAATTGAGTCTTACTGTTAAAACAACATTTTTTTGGGCTGTAGATAGATGCCCAAAATAACTGAAATTGGATTTTTTACCCCTTTGACCTTCAATAATTGAAAAATTAGAGCCAATTGGATATTTTGGCTATCATATTTGGATTCTGGAGCAAAAATCTTATCAGAATCTACGCATACTTATAGGGCAACATGAAATGCTAACATTTTTGTTGGACTACGTAGTAAGTAATTAAATATTACAGGCATAAATTAATGATATTTAATTAATATATCTGATACATTACCCAAATTATATCATGCTGTTTTTATATAACACGTTTTTTTAACGTAATTCAATTAGCATACCTGGACGCATACAAAATACCACTTTTTATTGTATAAAAATTGCATATAAATTTATCAAAGTCTTGCTATGAAGTGGCATATGTAAATAATCCTTCATGATGGTCCGCCTCTTTTATGTGCAAATACTATTATACGCATGTAATATCGGAAAACTGTGAGTTATGAAGAAAAACCTAAAAATGAACGTTTAAATATTTATTATTATTGTAATGTCACGTTATAATATTCATGCATAATTTGAAATTTATAAAAATCTACTTACTTCTGGAAAAACTATCAATGTCTGATATAATGAATAATAATCTGTCTGATATTGCGAATTAAAGTTTCAGTGATGGATATATTAACCTATTGCTTATTGATTTATCGAGTTCCTTAAATAATATACACTATGGCGTAATTACAAAATTGATTAAATCCTTAAATAAATAAATGTTGGTTTCTCTTTTATCGATCCTATAAAAAATATCGTGTTGTATTTATTTATCACTTATTTATTTAATGTCGTACTATACATTTAAAGGTATAAATTTGTTTTATACGTTAATTAATACCCCAGACAAGTCCAATATAATAGTAAAAAAAGAGCCCTCTCTATTTCATTGAATATGGACCTTTCGCCGGTTTAAGATATTTATTTATTTATACCTTCCGTATGGAGCTCTGTCTGTTTTAACATTAAACATTATGTTATTATTTTAATAGCTAATCAAAATGCTTTTTACAAGAAAGTTAATTAAAAAACCAGCTGAATTTTATGATGCAATGTTTTTATACATTCATGCGGTTTTTGCAGAAATAAAAATTAGCCTGGCAATACAACAGGTGCAAAATTCGTTATAAACACATTATTTTTGTATTATATCTGAATTTAATTAAAAAAATCATTTATCTTATATAACCGACTATTTGGTACATTTTTTCATTTGGAAATGTAAATGTATATGATAAATTTATTATTCTATGATAGTAATTGCATTTCTTATAAAAATAATATTTTTATGACAAGAATACTCTTCTTCAATTGTATCCTGCATTTATTCGTCACTTTACACTACAGATAACTGCAAATTACAGATATAGCGATTTAAGAATTTAATTCATTTTTTCACAGAAATTGTCTTCCAGATATATAAACATAAACGTTTAATATAAAAAAAAATACTAAAATACCAATAATATTGCATTTATCAAACGAAGAATTTTGAAATAAATCAACATAACAGCAAGCGTCAAACAGAAATGTTGTTCTAATTAAATTCAGTTCTATCGTGAAACCATGTAGAAAACATGTAAATTCATTGAAACCTGTAAAATGAACTCACGATAAAAAAGCTTCTGCCACGCAGAAAGAATATTTAATTTGAAAAGAGATGTGTCGTTTTTATGCATCAACTTGCCGTTATAGAAAGTCCAAGAGGATTCTGTATTTTTGTTCGTGAAAATTGCTGCATATCACGCATGACTGTACTTCTATTGTTATGAAAATGATCACACAAAAGAGGTTAAAATTTTACATAAAACGCATGGTGTTGCATTTATACGTGCTTGGATGTAGGTTTTATACGTTGATTTAAAGAATTAAATAATAAATATAAATTTAACATTAATTGTAGTTAAATATGAATTTCTAATTCAAATAGACCTTTATAGAAATGTACTCTCCAACATTTTGCTCTGAATTTACTGAAGACCTGAAGAAAGAAACTCATAAACTTTTGCCAAAAAGACATTATTTCCTAAATTCGCACATAATATGCACTTCACGAGCGTTTACATTAAAGTTACATTTATGTTATAATTCCTCATTCAAAGAAAATAAATTACTAGGTATTACGACATATAAAAAACCCTGTCTAGAATGCAATAATTATTTATAAATGTCTCACATTGTTTCGAAAAATAAACGAAGGGATTGAGGTACAATGCTTGTTTTGTATTTTAAAAACAAAAGGCTGCATTATAAACAATTTTGTGAACATTGTCGAAGAAAAAAGTGCAGTAATATCCTGGTGGAAAATGGTTCCAGTTTTTGGCCAGTTTCGGTCCACTTTCGTTATTTCCTGTGTTAAAGGTACACGGAGAGAATATTTGAATGATTTTACGTCAACTAGTTACAAGGTAAATAGCCCAGTCAGCGTAAAATCCGCCAAATCGCCGAGGTAGCGCCACGGAAAGGAGGGGATGGCACAATCCCTTCTTTTTTTTTCATTCCATCCCCTCCTTTCCGCGGCGCTACCTCGGCGATTTGGCGGATTTTACGCTGATCGGTCGAGGCGTGAGAAGTCGATCGTCGGGGCCTGATGCCTCGATATGCTATCGACGCGGTGCGCCTCGAATATCAACCGCTTTTGCCTCGAAGAGGCATGGGGGCTATTTACCTTGTAACTAGTTGACGTAAAATCATTCAAATATTCTCTCCGTGTATAGGAAAACTGGGCAATTTAACAAAAAAACTGGACAGACTTCCACCAGGGTAACTATTATTTTTTTAATAAATTTTTTCCCGAAAATAATAGCAAAATAGCGTAGAGTTAAAATTTATCAATTAGTGCTGAGACGGCTGATAAAATACACATATACGTTTCTTTCGAAACTTCCCTGGTAGAAAATTATTCTAGTTTCTGGCTGGTTTCTGACCATTTTACTTATTTTACATGTTAACAAAAAACTGGGCAAAATTCGACCAGGCTTTGTTTTGTCTTTATTTATATTTAGTTATAATCTTATCTTAATATATATTATATATCAAAAAATTCAATGATAAATGTGAGTTGACTAACTTTTTTTCTTCTGCAGTGCAAAATTTTTTTTTGAAAAATATTAATAATAATGAAAATGTTACGCCTAATAGAGTTGCTAAATGTAAGGCAAAACAGAGTTATTATATTATAACATTTTTTTTACAGTATGTTCCGTACCTTAATTCGATCCTACAGCATTTTGGAAAAGTTCAAATTAAGTAATTCCACTAAATATACATTGAATATAGGGGATGAAGTAATAACGTTTCGCATGCATTTCATTGAAATAAATAAACTGAATAGACGTAACCACAAAATCGAAAGAAATCTTTCATCAAGTTCTATATCTTTAAATCTAAATTCCAGAAGAGGTCGTTTATGTTCTCTAATTACAAGAACAAACTGTGAATCTGCTGTTAAATCGGCTCCATTTAAGTTCGTAAATTACATCAATTCAAGCGGTAACATACGTATATATACCACCTTTAATGTCATTTAAAATTAAAAAGAAAGTGTTAATTATGTTCAGTGCGAATAAATAAATAACCAATTCCTTTCAAGTTAGTTGATTCTTTGAAATAATAGAACCTAGTGCACATTCAGTGTTATCACGTCGCTATTTGTTTCCCGTGAAACTATTACGATAGGTAACGCATATATGTTTCAGGTGTAACAAAGCGTGAAAAAGATTTAACCACTGCGAACGATTCCTCTGGGAGTACGATAAAAATAAAAATCACGCACCCGATCGCTATTGCATGGATGATTTC
Organism: Trichopria drosophilae; assembly: GCA_030407085.1. NCBI lineage: Eukaryota > Metazoa > Arthropoda > Insecta > Hymenoptera > Diapriidae > Trichopria > Trichopria drosophilae. Next base: position 47,263,371 of record CM059583.1, read on the forward strand.
CAGGCAGTTTCGTTTGGAAATGCAAACAATGTGAAATGGAATTCGTCATGGATATGTACACGTGTAAGAAAAACTACCGATTTAATTAAATAATGCCTTTCTGTTACAAAGAAGAAATTGGTTTATATTTGTACTAATTGCACGAAAATTACTGAAAATGTACTCAAAAAGTAATTTAAATCAATATGTGCAACTTATTTATTACATTTTTTCAGTACGGGTTCTGATATTCTAATGCAATATTGAACATAATTAAGTATATAAGATCAATACCTTCATAGACGCAATTCATTTCACCAAACGAATAGCGTAAAATTATAAAATCAGAATGAGATAATTTTTAATAAAGGTTATATTTTAGTCGAATTATATATTTTATTTATTGTCTATTACGTCAACGTAATTAGGATATAATTGCATTGAGATGAAATTCAAATGTACGACGTGATTTAATAAAATTCTTATTTAATTTTTACCGAATATAATTAATGCTACTAAGAAATGTCAAAAGATTCAGCATTTTCTTTTAAGTTTCATTTTAGAATTTCCAGCATTAGTATCTGAATCGATTGACTAATATCTAATCATATTAGAAACAATCAATTAGTATTATTACGCGTTTATTTGAGACAGATGATAATCTGCTAATGTTACATCTTTGAACTCTATTTTAACGAATAATAGCAAGTTAGTATTGCTTTTGATATTTAGATTACAGAATATGTTAAATTAATATGAAACCAATATTCCTCATGAATTTACTAATTTAGTGTGTATTATAGTAATCGTCTTGATATTTCTTTTATTTATATGTTATGACAATTATTCTCATATGTATGTTGTCTGAGAGATGACTTGTGATTTCTGTCGATGAATCATATTAAATACATGAAATTATGGACATGATTTTAAATTGTGATAGTGGAAAGCATAATTCTATTCCTGCTGGACAGGATAATAACTTTAATTTGGTCTAACCTAACCTATAAAACAAATAAAAAATTGAAACCCATACCGAACACATAATATATTTTCATTTTTTAATACAATTTCATATGACAATCATTTTCTCTTTAATACATTTTCTTGGCAAAATACAAGAGCGAATCGAATTATTAACACTACAGTGTTATTTCTAAGAAACTTTAAGAGGAAACTATGTTAAGCACCGGTAGTGTAATATACATATACTACTTTGCGATACGCTTACCTGAATCAACATACCTACATTACTAATCTACACGGAGAATAATTTTCACTAAATATATCCATGGCTCCCATAACATGACGAAACATATTATGTCATTAAATTACACCTATTGGACATTTTGCTTAATAATAACAGGAACCAGTAATAATAAGTATATTAGTTTTAAACTGCGTAAACGTTATTTGGGTTCCATCACCAAAAAAAAGACGATCGCATTGGGTATTTGTGTGTCGGCCACAACCATATCTGCTCAGAAAAAATAAATAGTTAGTGTTACTATTCAAATAGTAGATGTGGTTACCTAATTGCCAAAGTCACTATTGAGATAGTAAAATTAACTAAAAAGAATGACCGTGTCTTATTCTACTATCTAATTAGTATGGTATCATTATTACTACTATTTTTTTCTATTACTATTTATTTCTTTCCGTATGTTGTCGAGCTTTACGTTTATCTTGATAATAATTTATGTTAGCCAGTCCTAACATGCAGTTGACAGTTTATATTTGTTTATATTAATTGCGAATAAAAATACTCCAATATATACACTTCCATGCACTAGTCACCTATATTTTCAATAAAATTGTTATACATTGCACTATGCAATATATATTTTTTATCGCGTAGACTTACTTCTGCAATATATATTTGGAGTGACTACTTACCTTTTCTGAACATATACAGAGCAATTTAGATTAGAGCTCGAAACTGAAATAAAAAAATAACTAAAATTAATGACATATCAAATACGAAATAACTTATCGTTCTTACAAATAATTTAAAATTAATTATGTTGATAATAATGCGATGAAAAGAACCACCAATCAAATATATTTTTCGACCCTTTGTACTGCACTCATTCAAGGTGGTACGGACGTGGATTCATTCACCTTTCAGAGCACGTCACGGAGGATTCACGACACTTTCAAGTCGCGTTTCTGGTTGATGAAAGCAGTCGAGAAAGATCGCGTTACTTTCGATTTGATCAGTCAAAAGATATCGCAAATACTTCCGTATATATTTCTAGTAAGAGCTTTGAAACAGGTGATCAATATAAAACTAATTCAACTGTAAAATTAAGTTTATCGAGTTATCACGTTTTTATCGGATTTTGATCATGTAAGAAAACTAAAAATTCCGTGGATGGATGTCGGTTTTTATGATTTTAATATAATTATTAAAGATTAAGATTACAGTGATTAAAATAATACAAACTAAAGATATGTTACATTGAAACGTATTCTAAAAATAAAGTATGGTCACGAATGAACAAATTCATTTAAATTTTCCAACAAAAACGAGTATTTAAAATAGTCCGTAAACGAATATATCTTTTCTGAATATTGAACTAATAATTAATAAATAAAAAATTCTTTTTAAAAACCACGTTTTTATAAATGGACTAAAAAGGATAAAATAATTGTTCCCATCCACACAGGTCACTAATACCATGCCGAAATAAATACACAATAATTTTTCTTATTCATTTTATTAGGAAATAAAATATTTGTAAGACTTAAAATGGAAAACGTGGGGCGCAATAGAGGTAACAGAAATGACTCCTCGACGAACAATAACAAATGAGAAACTTATGCTTAAATGAACAATATGACACGCTAGTTTAGACATGCTAGTCATTTCTGTTACCTCTATTGCGCCCCACGTTTTCCATTTTAAGTCTTACAAATATTTTATTTCCTAATAAAATGAATAAGAAAAATTGTTGCGTATTTATTTCGGCATGGTATTAGTGACCTGTGTGGATAGGAAAAATTATTTTATCCTTTTTAGTACATTTATAAAAACGTGGTTTTTAAAAAGAATTTTTTATTTATTAATTATTTTCTGTTTGTGGTTTTAATAGGTCAAATTTTATTTCATATAAAATTTAAATTTGCTGAAAATGATCTTAAAACTGATTGCAACTTGTAATAAACGGTAAAGGGATGCATTGTCGTCCAATTTTGGGCTATCCTAAAAGTTTCATGTCTCTAGCTCATCGGTAAGTTAGCTTAAAATCGATTACAAGATTTGCACCGGACAAACAGACAGACAGACAGACAGACAAGAATACGAGTTATTAAAAACGTGGTAAAAATTAACAATCGTTATAAAAACCTAAATTCTGTTATTATTATTTGTTTCCCTCTGCTTGTTAGGTTTCTATCTATTGTAACGTTGGGTGAATCTAAGTAGTTTTAGGGAAAATAAGGTTATAACCTTTTTAATACAACATAAAGCATTTTGCATATTTTGTACGATACTGTAATTGTTGAATTTTATTAGACTTGTACGCAATTACGTATTATTTAAGAATAAAAAGTATACATTTAATTCAATAAGAAGTAATTCTTACCATGCATGTAATATTATTTACTTGACCAACGAATAACAATGTGAACATATTTATTTAAGACTCTGCAAGATTACTATCGCACGATACTGGTCCCGTCATTTTTTTGTACACATCGATTTCCCGAAGTAAATAGCGAGTGCATACACTCTAAATTCTTTAGAGTGTAAAATTACATTTGTACAGTAAAACACACAAGCAAAATCGAAAAAGAGACTTGTATCGAAGCGATTCTGTTCTCTTTTGAAATAATTTAAAAGTTTGTTATTGAATAATATTGCTGCAAATATTATAATTGCTACGTGATGTTTTTAGAACCTCCGTATTTTTAAAATTGCAAAAAGTTTTTTAATATACATAAATAACCATTACTGCTCTATAAGCTCGAAAATATTTAAAGGCTTTTTTCACGTTTACTAAAAGAAATAAATTTTTCGATAAAACTCGCATGGACAAACTATGTCTTCTACACCATTATTAAATCCAAACCCGGAAAATTCAAGAGACGTTTAAAAATCGATGGCATATTGTGAATAGAGGGATACGTGAGCCGCGAACTTGATATTCACCGAAAAAAGTTAGTTTTAGATATCTGTGAAACTATTATATTAAACTCGTAAATATTTGGTTTTTTAAATTTTGTGCGGAATTGTAAGGGGATTACTTAGACTGCAAGAAAATAAAGTAACCAATATTTAGTGGAACATATCAGAATTAATATAACGTTTAATACCCTAAGAGTATATTTTGCTTCCTACCAATAATATTATCGTTTACCTTTTTACGTAGTGATTTTTTATTTTATATAGAAAGCGCTTTTCTTCATTTTATATAAAATGGTTTCACATTAACGATCTAATGTAAGCAAAATATTAGAGTTAATAAAATGACACAGATAAATATATTTACCGTTAACCATATATGGTTAACGGTAAATCATTATCTCAAAGGAATAATGAGTAATACTCCAGTAAAAATATGAACAATTTCTCATCAATTTTGCCAGGTTCCAAAGAAATGTCACAGCAGGATTAAAATGGCTTATTATTTCGCAATTTTTCAAAAATATTCTACCATATATATATATAAAAAAAGAGTGAATAAAATGACAATTTTAATACTATAAGTGATCGGTTTTACAAGATATTATTTTTTATATTGTTCTGAGGAAAAAACAATTAAAAATGACACTATTTATCGATATTATGGTGCACATCAAATAGAAGGATGTAAAGAAAATCATAAATGGAAACCAATGGACATATTTCCAAATAATAAATTGAAAATTGAATTTGTGATGATTGAAAAATTAAGGTTTTCTATATTGAAATTCATGATTCTATTATCACATTTTCAAAATAATCAGTGTTAAAAAGTAGTTTATTATGTCCCATCGTCATAGTCGTCATCAAGAACAGAAAATAGATCGAAAATACATGTCATTTAATTTTCATTTTTAATTCCACGTTTGAACATTAAAATAAACTTAGTCAGAACATACGATCAAGGATGTTATAAAATAATCAATAAAATAGCCCACAAATTGTACAACTCTATATATTGTACTGAAAACTCGAGTAGTTCGCAGGAACCGCTATTAGGCACACGCAAACAATATGAAATATAGTGAATAAAATTCAATTGTTAAAATAGTTGTCAGCCATATTAGATCTATCGTTTTGATAGTTCTTATATTCTCTGTTGATTAAGAGCAGGTCTACTAATAATGTACATTGTTAAACAGTAAGAGAAAATTTCAGATTATAATCAATTCGTTCCTTTGTATTTTTCCTGTCAAATTATATCGTGACAAAAGTACAGTAGTAAAGTCTTTTTTTCTTAAAATGATATTGACGGTCACTGTATACTTCAGAGGAGAAAAATCCCTTTACGAGGATGTTGTGTCGTGCATTTTCGCAAAAATCGATACGCTGGGGCCGTGTCCTTTGTTAAAGACAACGACATCGATAATTGGCATCCTGTAGAAAGAAAAGGTCGATTCACCCAGCAGGAAATAATCGGGTACTGTGTATACTGCGGGCATTATTGGAAACATTAGTGTACCGTCCAAGAACTGCTACCTACGTGGGCAAGGTCAATACCATTTTCAATGAAGCAATTAAATTCACAATTGAAGAATTTTTGAGTGCAAAATTGTACATAAACCACTGCGATTCTACACAACTGAAGTGGGTTGACGTAATCTTTTTCTATTATCTTTAATTACCACTGAAATTGTCAGTAATATGTTAAATCTAATGTTAATTTTATGGTTAATGTTGTTCGCCTTATTGAAAAATTTATGATTGATAAATAAAAGGATTTAACCTACTTGCAAAAAAAAACATTCTTAATTGTTACTGAACTTGTCACTCTAACATCCATTGGACGACTATGAAGTGTTCGTGTGGGGTAAAACAGTATTCTTCTAAACAATAGATTATACTAATAACTAATTTCGGCCTTGATTCACACAATATAAATATGTAGTAACTGTTGTAGATGTTTTTTTAACGCTTATCTCAGATATTACAAATGATTTTATCATTGGTATCCCGCTTTCGAATGACGTTGAAAATATTTTTAGTAAATCCTGCAATTTAAATAGCATTTCAGGGATTTTTTCAATAATAAGTTTTTGACCTGTTATGGTGTTTCAGGTGATATTTTTAAGTTTGTGGAAATGTCGTGAAAATAGTTACTAAATGATTTTTGGGTTCGAAGAATTCAGAATTCAAAACTAAAAATCACTGATAAAACATGTCGACCAAACAATTTTCAATTCGGGGAATTTTCGTGAAAATAATTCCTCGGGGGTCGCTGAATATCCATTCGACGTATCGACATTGAAAATGGAGGACACACATTAGCGACCAAAAATTTTTAATCTTTTATTGAATTGTACCTACAGAAAATGTGTTTGTACGGGTCTTTGGGATACAAATTTGATATCATAATCATAAAATTCTTGAAACAGATTGACGAAGTATGAGTGATTGTTAAAAATGACGATCAGCCTTTCCCAAGTGAACAGAGATCAGGATAGCAAAATAAATTGCCAAAGCAAACGTGATGTTGAGGAATCTTACGGAATTTTCAAAGAATAGCTTCACAAATTATATCCTCCAATGATAAATATCTGAAAATCTCAGGCAATACATACTTTTCTCATGAGAAATGTCTATATTATATTTATATGATTTGAAAAATCATATTCTACCTGATGGCACAAGATGATACAATATACGTTTTCATATTATTTCGCTCACGCCCACTCGTACTTGCTTTTACAAGATTTAGAATTTCATAATTATCATATCAATTATGCATTTTTCTATATATCTACAAAATCTACTAAAAATGACAATAATTCTGATCCTCCTCACTATACTGTTCCACCTGTATATCATTTGTACTAAGTAGAATGTAGGAAAAGGTCAATTATTTGAATTTTCGAACCTCGTCAAAAATGTATGTATCCGTTAATTTACCATGTGAATCGCTTCTCTATATATAATGCATACGTATCTTGAATAAATTGAAATGCTCTTACGAATTTCGTTCCATGTGTATTTTTCTTCAGAGTCAACATTTAAAATAAAATTTAATGTTCATCCTGTGATTATTTATTTATATAAATAAATAATTACCGATAGTACCGAATACGAACTGAATGAAAACATTTATTTTAAATCATGAATATTCTCTGAATTCAAAAATGTCGAAACAAGCATTTGTTTAATAGTTTATGACAAATTATTAACATTTCAAAAACATGCATTTCCATGGAAAGCAATTGGCACACTAAAAGTGACATAATTCAATATTTATGAGCATACTCATCAATCAATATGAATCTTAGAATATAGAAAGTGCATATTTGCATTTAAATGTACGCGGAAGTGAATAGAAAAGGCTTCAGCGTGACTTAATGTCAATCGCCTTTTCCTACCTTTTTTCAGAACAGCTCTTACGTTGACAATAAGCTTCTTTACATAGAGAATTTTTATAAAATTATTTCGATCTTATACTTACCGTGCACAAGTATTTAATACCGCTAAGTACATTATTTATAAGAGCTATATTATTGAAAATAAATTCTGGTGAACCTATAACTTTTCTCTAATAATATATAATTCCGTCGATTCTTTAGTTCACTATTGCCCATATTAGTTTTAAAAATCGTAAAATTAACAGATACGCTAATATTGAAGCATTCACTATTGTTACATAAGTCAGAATTAGCCATTTGTTTATCAACTTTCCAAATAAATGCCATATTTCATTCAAAACAACTTTATTTTACAAACAAAAATTTGAAAAAAATAGTGAATTATAGACAAAGATCGCGAATGTTCAAGATAGATCCAGAAAGATCAAAGAAATCGGGGAAAGGTCCGTAGAGATAAAAATCGAGAAATATCAATACAAAACAATATAGATCGAAAGCTATCGATAGCGATCGAAATAACGCCAGAAAAATTCGGGAAAGATCGTGAGATACCGAGCAAGTTCGCAAAAGACTGAAAATGAGCGAGAATGTTCAGAACTCAAAACATTATTGATAAACGAGATCCCGTAAAATTCGATCAATTTTCAACTGAATTAATATACCCTCCCGCCTTGTCAATGGTAATTTTCGAGATTTTGAATAATACATTCCAATCCTTACGCCCGCAAAGTAGAAATTACATCACTACAGCTTCTGAGCAATGTCGCAGCAATTTTAATATGCAAATTTAGCAATACGACTGTCGGTAATAATGTTCATAGAGAAGTTAGGTAGGTACGTTAAGTGAAGAAAGTAATACAATCGATTACGGAAAGATGACCTAAAACACAAACGCATAAACCCTACGTGCTCTCTAAATTTCTTTCAGTGAGAATTCACTCTTTAGTTAGTGAAAACCAAGCAACTCCCGTGAAAGGGTGAATGTACGACTATTTCCCTAAGAGTCGTGGAGTTGACAACTCTGGAGGAAAGAGTGAATTTCCACTCTTAAAGAGTTGAATATTTACTTTTTCACGAGAGTTGCTCGGTTTTCACTAACTAAAGAGTTAATTATCACTCAAAGAAATTTAGAGACTGATTCGAAGGAAATATTTCAAACTGGTTAGGTGAATTAAAAATATAGTAGGTTGCTCGTGTTTCTTACTGGTATTCGTTGACATAATTTGGATAATGTACCTTCTTTAGGTAATTGAGCTACACTAGCCTTAATAAAAAGGGGCATTTCTGATTATACACAGAACTGTTGTAGGCAAACGTAGTAACCGTGTTCCGCCTGACGAAACATTATATTAACTACTTCTTGCAAGAGAGGGGTACCCTTTCTTTAGTATATTATACTTTGTCCTTAAGCTAATGATCCTTATTTTCATTAGAGTGTTTTGCATTAAAAACATTTACACACTTCTAATTATATAACAAGAATAAATCTTATAAGCAGATTTAAAATATATTTATCATGTTTTTATATTCTTGAATAAACATATGTGCAGTAAATACTTTACTCATAAACATATGGAATGTCTTAGCTTTATTGTTAATTCTTTGTTTAACAACTTCTCTTCTAAACTCAGAAACGAATCAAGAAAATTTTCCTTGAAAAAAATCCTCGAGTGTAGACATTTTTATAAATTTTAATGCAATTACATGTTTAAAATGTCCCTTGAAGTATGGGGAATTTTTAAAAGAATTCATTATATGAGTACACGGAAAAAAATAGTACGTCGTTCCAGCCAGATTGCCCAGCTAAAACAGCTTCCCACTGCCCAGCAGGTCGCGATGTAAGTCGCGAGTGAAGACGTAAAATGACAATTAAAATTCGAAATCCTTAAAATTTTTTTTTCTATAAATAGGTATACTTTTCTTATGTCTTTAAGAATATTTTTACATAATTTCTAGACGATGTGGTTATTTATATTATTTTTATATGATTTTTTAAAGTCGTTAATAGTGAAAAAATCACTACTTTTTCATTTTAAGGCTTCCGTATTGATTACCGTGTTAGATACGACAAAAATGTACTCAACCTTTTTTGTAGAGCACAAAATTTCCTACAAAAAAGTCCGTGAGAGCCATAGTCTAATGTTAATATGTACGTCATGAAAAACATCGGAAGTTATTGAATAAATCATTGAAATTTTAGAACAGAGATAGTTATCTTATTCGTGACGTATCTATTAACATTAGACTATGGCTCTCACTGACTTTTTTGTAGGAAATTTTGTGCTCTACAAAAAAGGTTTAGTGCATTTTTGTCGTATCTAACACGGTAATCAATACGGAAGCCTTAAAATGAAAAAAGTAGTGATTTTTTCACTATTAACGACTTTAAAAAAATCATATAAAAATAATATAAATAACCACATCGTCTAGAAATTATGTAGAAATATTCTTAAAGACATAAGAAAAGTATACCTATTTATAGAAAAAAAAATTTTAAGGATTTCGAATTTTAATTGTCATTTTACGTCTTCACTCGCGACTTACATCGCGACCTGCTGGGCAGTGGGAAGCTGTTTTAGCTGGGCAATCTGGCTGGAGCGACGTACTATTTTTTTCCGTGTATATGCTGCTGTTACCGCACAACATGAAAAATGTTCAAAGGAAATTTTTTTCTGGAAGTTTGTGTAATGGTGTTAGAAAATATTCAAACTCTGTAATTAATATAACATTTGCATTTTTACGAGGGTAATCACATGCTCTGATCATCATTCTTTACTATATCATGCTATTGGAGTTTTACCAATTATTTTCACTAATAACCACTGTATAAAAACATGTAAGCTTTTCGATGTTTTCTATGCTATTCATTTTAGTTAAATTTTATTTTTCTGTATTTGATTTTTTACTCTTTTTTGCATTTTACTCGCAGGGTTGAACCATTTTCAAAACATGGTCTTTTTATCTAAAATAAAATGGATTTACATGTAACCAATGGTCAAAAAGACTATATGTGAAACAACATTACTTAAAATTGATTTTCTTATAGTTCTCTTATGATCCGTGAACTTTATAATTACAAACAAGCTACTCTTAATTATATTGTGTATACCTAAAAAGCACTCGTTACAAATATTATTCAGCATAAAAATACTGTGTGCATTGCACTAAAATAATTTAAAATGTTTAAAAAGAAAAGAAATTTTGAAATTATAAATAAAGTTCAGAAGAAAATGTTACACCTCAAATATAAATCATGTATATGAAAACAGATTATTCGTATAATCTAGCCAGTTCTGCCACATCAATCAATAAATGTTTGGAAAGTAATGAACAATATTCTTCTTTTATATTTCTCTGATTTTTCGTTACACATTTGATGAAAAAAAATGTCCACCCCATTCAGAACATAATTAATGATTCGGACCATGCTATATGGCCCGAGTCAAAGTAACTCAACGTGAAATGTGCAGACGAAACTTTCCATGCACTACAGCGAATAACGAAAATATCACGTCATAATATCTACAATCACGGCATGCATTCATTTTCGCATATTCAGTTAGAGACACAAATGGAAATACGAAATATGACATAAATTCATGTCGTACAGATCAGTACGAGCTGTTTATGACGTTCAGATTTAAATGAATCATACCTTGTGTTCTTTGTCAAAGATTAATTTTCTTTTGTGTAATTTTCGTGATTGCGGGAGCATTTTTCAAAAATTCTGTTTAAAAACTCGCAATTTTATATTGCATGACTTAATACATTTTTGTGGTATTTCATAATTTAACAATGTATGTATAATCATTATCGTTCTATTAAAGTACTTATTTTTGCGGATCGTGAATTCTAATTTTAGTAATTCTTAAACAAGTAATTCAGGATTTGCAAACGAACAATCATAATTCATATGTCTCAAAATTATTGGCATGAATTTTATCTATTTATAAATTCAAACTAGTTTTTATAATTTATTTTATATCAGGAATGGAACTAGGATACACCGACAGAAATAAATTCAAAATTGTCTGATGCCTAAATTCAGTTCGTTTTTTACTTAAATTATGCTCATATTTAGGCTACGAGTCCTGTTATCCATTAACGCTCAAGAGGACACAAATTTTACCAAGATTTTCGGAATATTTCTTGACATTAAGAACCAATTAAAAAAAAATTGATATAAAACATTCTCGACGTAAAATTGATCGCTCTTTCGGAGTCTGTTATTGAATTCTGTCTACAATAAACATGTAAAAAGTTAAAAAATTATTCAATAAACGCGATTTTTTCATTCACAAAAGTTTTTTAATTAATATTTTCGTGTCAAACAAGAAAAGTCATTGGGTTAAAACCTCGAAATATCGCGTCTTTAATGTCTCAGCTACAAATATTCTTAATAATATATAGAAAAGTTGAAGATGGCGGCTCTAAAATTGCGACTAGAGCTTTTTTTTGTAAGATATTAGCTTAGTGTACGACATCTTCAAAAATTATTCAATATTGATAAAACTTAGTATCCATAAGTTGTTGGTTTCTCTGAGTACGAATTTCAAGTTATTTTTGAACGATTCAAAATGGCAGATCCAATATGGCAGCCGAAAATTACAAATTTCATTTTATATTTATGAAATTGGGTAAATCAGTTACTCGTCTTAAAAATAGACATAGAGAGGTTTTTTACTTTTATTGGTAATTTATGCTGTTTATAAACATCTTAATTTTTTCTTCTTACAATTGCTTATAAAAATGTTCAGTTTGTAATTCCCATTTTGTTTCATTCCAAAATTCTTAAAATTGATCAAGTAATCATGAGTTGAAGTAAAAAATACCGAAAATTTATATTTTATTATAAGCAAATAAAAAGAGTAACACATTTTTGTAACGCCAAAAAAAGATTGATCTTTAAATCCTGCATATGGATTGCCTTTGAAAATTGAAATTTAAAACATTTTTGAAAATCGACTATTGGAAAATACTTTTCCAGCAGAATGCACGCCTGCACGTTTGATCGCCGGAGGTTCAACCAAAAACTTATGTAGTCAACGTTATATATTGTATTGACGAACAGTATCTGAGTATAGTTACATAAAAGTTAAATACAATCGTTTATTTTTGACCGCGACATTGGATCCGCTATTTTCAATTTTATAAAAATTACTCCTAGTTCGTAATCAGGTACCCCAAAATCCCGATTTACCAAGTTTCATAAAAAATAAAACAGCATTATTAATTCTCCTACATTTTCTTAATCAACGACCTCAAAAAGTTGCATAATTATAAAATGCAATTTTTTATTTTCAGCCGTCATATTGGATCCACCATTTTGTATTTTTGAAAATGACTTCATTGTCATAACCAGCGAACTAATAAAAACCCATGTAGCCATGGAAAATATTTTTAAAATAACATGAAATTAATACTTGGAGATCCTAAGAATATATGGGTACTAAGTCAAGATTGGACAATTTTTAAAGATTTTGTACAGTAAGCTAATATTATATAAAAAAATAGCTTCAGCCGCTATTTTAGAGTCGCCATCTTTAATTTTCCCATATATTATTACGAATATTTATAGCTGATACACTAAAGTCACGATATTTTAAGCCTGACTCAATAACTTTTTCTCGTTTGACATGAAAATATTAATTAAAAAATTGTTGAGAAGGAAAAAGTCGCTTTTTTGTGAATAATTGTTTATAACTTTTTACACTTTTATTGCAGCTAAATTTTGATAGAAGAATCTGAAAGAGCGATTAATTTTACGTCGAAAATAATTTGTCTCAAATTTTTTAATTGGTTTTTGATGTCAAGAAATATGTCGAAAACGGTGGTGAAATTTGTGTCTTCTTGGGCGTTAATGGGTTAATACTAAAAAGTAATATATTTAGGCCATTATCACATGGGTTTTAATTAAGTATAATAAGGGAATTTAATTTTTGTTAGACCAAAATATTATCTAACAAAACAGTTTTGCGGTATAAAAATATGATCGCAATTCCGAACAGAAATAGTTCTATCTAAATAACCTTGCAGGATTTTGAATTTAAAATTAAACAGTTCTTTTTTCTATGTATACTATTATTTAAATGATTGTCATCTAAATAAGTATGTTCATTAACAGTAAGTCGAATTATCCGAATTTATTTCCAAAAGCAATAGTATCCTGGGACGAATGCTTGTTGTCAGTTCGTAGTATAACCTAGTAAACGCTCTGAAAAGTTATGTATCCAGCAATTTCATTCTCAATATGAAAACGAGTTATTGTTCCAGTACTCTGGAAGTTTTTACTACGATACGCACCTTTCGCATATCGTAGCATTTGAAAGGTAGCATATGGTAACGTTCGAGGATGATGAATGACCCAAATCGTACTCATCGAATTTCGCTTCGATTGCAGGTATGACAAAGGGAAACGATAGAAACAAGGACTTCGATTACCCTAGGTTGACCAATATTCCGAATTGATAAAAAATCGAGTTCCGCGTTCCCATCATTTTTCTGTTTCACGAATGAAATAAATCTAACAATCGGTGCATTCAGGTTTAGTAAACTTATGGTAATTGTAAGAATTATTACAGATTTTAGCATCAGAAAAGTACGTTGAATTACTACTCAGTAGTATACACCGTATTTGGATCACAAATCATGACAAAAATCGGAAAATAATGACATGTACATGATATTTGTCCGAAATTAAATTTCGGAATAAATAGTTCAGGGAAAAATATTCTAAAACAAACTAACAATATAGTTTTGGCATAACATTTTTTTTATTAATTTATAACAAATGAAATCTAAAAGAAAAAGACAGCATTTCAGCAAATTTAAAAAAATAGTATTATAAATTTAGTACGGAAATAATGAAAGTTACAATATAATACCGCAATATTCATTTAGATATATTTCTCTTTTGTAATTTTACATTTCGCTGAATTTTACAATATTTGCATTTAACCCATGTACGCTGAGAACAGTGCCGAATTATGAAATTGCAATTTTGAAACATGTATTCAAGTTTCTTTGTTCATTTTATAATTTTAGTCGAATGAATGATATGATTATTTTTTAATTAAAAGTGAACAAAGAGTGTTGGAAAGGAATGATGGAATATCAATTTATATTTTTTTTTACTTAGACCAGTATTCTTCATGTACGCTTCTAAATAATTAATCATGTCATATTAACCATTAGCGATATTCACACAATTTATGACAATTTTTAAAATGTCAACATTTGTATTGTTTGCATTGTAAAAGTATATAGCGATACATCTAAATTACTTTTGTAAACGAGTGGTGGAAAGGCCTTAAATCAAACACACAATTTTATCGACTACGATCAAAACTATTTATTGCTATCAATCGGTGACCAACCGATCACGATGCGGACATCGCAAGAAGATGACATCCCAAAACGTACCGAAAAAAATCCGATCGTCACTTTTTCACACCTTAGTTCGAATTTTCAATTTTTCGAATATTTAAATAGGCAACAACGTCGTATTATATATATCGATATCACAATATTCGAATTACAGTTAATTTTATCCAGATCGTCATCATTTTGAAAGGCCTTTACATAATTTTCCTAACAGGACACCTTCATTTTAAGAGGTACCTCCATTCGGGTGTGCAATAGCGTAGGGAAAATCACCTTTGTGGGAAAAAAACCTATGCCGAGTACCGCAGCCGATAAAACATCGATTCTGTACGTAACAATTATATTGATAGTTACATATGATGATTGACAACAATCCCTGATAAAATTCGGTAATTTTGAAGAAAATTGATGTTTATTTATTATAAAAGCGTTAAATAACAATAGTCAACAGTGAAATTCTTTCGGCGATGAAATAGGCTAAATTTTGTCAATTTTAGGTCGATGAATTCAAATCAGATAATAAAAAAAAGGTTGAATAGCTCTGCAGTAGTTACATCCGTACAAGGTCAGACTGGTATTTCATGCATACAAAAAAATGACCATTCAAGGCAAGGTTTTTTTTTTCAATTGTGTTACATTTTTCTCCCATAAAGTTGAAGTTACAAGCATTATTTTAAGCTATTACTGAAGTCCTTACCTCGTCTCCGTCAAAAGGTATGTATGCCTCCTCAAACATAGTAGAAAATGACAATTTTTCGAACTTTGACCCCATATATCTTGAAACAAGAGCTAATAAATTTTTTTTTATTATCGGATTCGGATTCAGCGACCCAAAATTGACAAATGTTAGCTATTTTCATCTCCGAAAGATTAAATTGCTTCAATTTTGACGACCACTGATAAAGTAACGGATTATACTCAAGTCCTATGATTATATAATTACCTATACTTTATTTGAATAACTCTAATTTTGAAATAAATTAACTTCATCGTATTTTATATTTTCATATATCATTAAAAATTTACATTTTATGAAAGTACAGCCACTCAACTTGTAATATACCCCTCACTAATCTTTCCTTATTATTTATATATACTTATATAAAATAGGTGACGTCGACATTCAAAATCAATCAGGGACATTAATATATTTTGGATTTGAAATATTGTATATTTTCAATAGGTCTTCATTTAAAACAGAACTTATTATGCATGTGACAAGGAGATAGTTAGGCATATTACGAAACTAATACACCCAACTTAATAAGATATGTCTCAACTCTTTTAAGTTGCTGTAACTTTTGATCTTGTCATTATTATTCAATAATATACATATGTCATATATGCAAATGAAAATAAACGAATCCATGAAGAATCTGTGCAGAAACTTTACTTTCGTTGTATAACATATTTTAATGAATGCATGATTTTCCCTCGCATCTAGCAGTTATATCGTAAAATATGACACGTTTCTTAACATCAGTAGAGAGTTATTTATTTATTACTTTGTATAGTAATGACCTGTGATATTAAATAAACCTATAAAAATAAATTTTCATGTATAAACACTATTATATACTATTACTCTAACTTTGACACATTACTAACTGTTCGAGTAATAATTAAAATAACGTCATTTAGTTGTGAATGATAGCATTATTGATGAACAAGTTCATGAAATTTAAAATATTTTTTAATTGAATAATTTTGTCTATGCAGAATAAACAATATGCTTCGATTTCTTTGTACATAACAGAAATATTAGAGATTTATTATTTATTCACCTTTCTCGTGGCTTAAAATTAGATTTTGAACTGTCGGCGATTAACACTCGATTTTTCGCCCCGCAGTAAAATTATCGAGCAGCACATCTATAGTTTTAAAAACTATAGGCGAAATATTGATCTCCGGTAGACGTTCCCTCATTGCGCTCTTATTACATAATTGAATAATTGAAAGTATTGGAAATTCATAGTTTTTGAGACTATTATATCGATAAAGGTTAAGCTATATTTTAATTCAATTTAATAATAACGAATCAATTTCCCCATTATTTTGGATAAGCAATCTGCTTATCACCGTTAGACATTCGCGAATCTTTAGTTCTTTGATTGAAATGAAGACTTGCTGGATTAACCAAAACACGATTTTGAGAGTAGTTATACTAGGTTACAACACACTAGGTTATGTTGAATACCCTACACTGAGAATCGAGACACGCTCGAACTGACCCATCGTAAGTAGTAACAGTCAGTTTCGAGGTTGTTTATGTTTTCGTTTCGTTTAATAGATAGTATTTTGTCGTTATGATAAAATTGTAAATTTTACTTTGAATTTGATCTATCACACGTTATGATTCCATGAAAATGGTTTCCAAAAGAGACACCGGAAGTCGCGATTTCGTTCCTTGGCACTCGCCGGTCGTACGAATGAAATATGTGACCGTTACTACTTACTATATGTCGGTCGCACGTTTCAATTTTACAAGTTTTAGTAATATTGTATCCATCGTAGTAACGCACTCAGCAGAATCCTAATTTTACTACTTTCAGAGTTGCGATTTCACCTTGCGTGATACTAACCATATATATAATATATATGAATCGTGTTCCAACTGTTATTCATAACCTAAAAGGCCAGTAGTACTGAACAATTTTAGTATTGGTACCTTGTGAAATTTGATTAAGATTTAATAGCATCGATGAAATATTCTTTTTTGTCCAAGCTTAATTATAAACTCATTAAATTAAAAAACGCGTATCATTTCTCGAAATGTAACCAATTTAAAGTTATTGAATCGCCGTAATATAATTAATATAGATACCAATTTTATTATTAACTATTTTTTAGAGATTTAAATCAACTATTTATCTTTTACACTAACATCTAATTAAAAATAACTGAATACCTATACACTTTTGGTTTATGGGTTAATTCCTACGTTTTTTCTCTCGTTATACTATTTGACACGTGCATATTTGAAAAAGGAACGTTAATGCTTACATTACTTTGTGGAAAATAAAATTATCGTTAACGATATATTCTACGCAATACACGTTCAATGTACCTATATACTTTACCGTAGGTTACGTACAAGTCGCATACGGCAAGGCGTACCGGTTCTCGGCGATATTCCACAAACACATTGCTCGTGCTTTGACAAGCGAAACGTGAGAGGTTCAGTGGACCTTCAATAATTTCTTGTAGATGCTATACCTGTACGACATACAATTTTAGTGCAAATTTTTCTTAACCCTTTCACACAGTATCACATATATGACACAAAACCAATGAAGGTTTTTTACGTGCCTTTCTTTTCCTCCGAGACAGTTATTTTAGCCAAGCCTTTTTTGGGATCTGAATATTTTCCAGTAGTAAACTTCCTATTTTATACCAAATAAAATATAGGATGGAAGGTGAACACAACGAATACAAAAGCACACAGAATATGTAATATATTTTCTATCGTCTTGTTGACTAGTATTGAATTTATTGAATATATTGTACGCTTTTCTTAAAGCTGAATAATAATCTGTGGAAGCAAAATAGGAATAGCAGTGCTCTAAACGTATCTTATTTCTCTCATAGTATACATTTTCTCGGCAGGGGTGCTGCGGTAAAAAACATCGACATTGAATTTCCATAATTTAACATTTTTCTTCCGTTTCGAAAAGTTTAGGAAATAATATGCATAAAGAAAAGCCGTTTTTTAAGAGTAAACTGTGTCTGCAACATCATCTCAACAAATGTTCACTCCACAAAGAAACCTTTAAATCACGACAAAAAATGAGACTGAAATACTTATTTACTTCGTGGAAATGGATAAACTTTTAATTTTTAAATTAAAAATTAGCACACTCAACTAAAAATGGTAGTCGCATAGAATATACCCCTGAACCTCTTTATCATGTCGTAAATTTATATATATAATATATATATATATATATATATATATATATATATATATATATATATATATATAAACTAAATTATCCACAATTTATATTAATTAAACTAATTGAAAACTATAAATAAGGATTATAAAGACTTGTATTAAAATTCTGTTTAATACAAATTATGTAATTATTTATTAAAGTATTTAACTTATAAAGTGCATAAATTGTATCATTCCTGTGTATTTAGGTAGTAGTTTCAATTGTTATAATTGGGTATTAACTACCTGGAAAAAAAAATCACTAATTCAGCAGTATGCTTCCTGATTTCCCAAAAATTGATTGCATTTACTTGAAACTGAGTAGGGTCGCTTATTGTCAATCTGAAGCGTGTTATATATTTTACAAGTTTTATTTAAGTCCCTTGAGTCTTTATGGATAGTAAAAATACGCATTTTGTATATTATACAGTACCGCTCAAAAGTATGAGCTCATCCACGCGGAATTTTTGCTAATTTAAAATGTTGATACCTCATCACCAAGTTAACGTACGGGAAAAATAAAAAAAGGGAATTAAAGAGGAGACTTTCAGCTCTCCAGTCGTTTGATTTCTATATATACATTTCTCTACGAACTATGCTCGATTTACTAAAGGAATTTTTTCGTATTATTTTTTTCTTTTTCAATCCGCTCCCATTTTGTAAAAATGATTGCAAGAGAAATGTACAACGTGTAATCGAAAGGTAATCCCTATAGCTTTAATTTGCCCCTTCGAGATTTTGTCCAATAATTCTTTACAAATAGTTATCCAATTTTGAACAAAATAATGTGATTTTTTTTCAACCTGCTATATCTGGGAAAATTTACGTGATATAAAAAATATTTAGGACGCAAAAAGTTTCATTTTTTCATTGTTTATTGGCTGAAATTTTTTCTAATTTTTAGAAGGAAATTTTTGTTATCCTACTTTGGCAAATTTACGCTTTTGTGCTGCGATTATTAGTGAATATAGATTTGCTTTTGAACTATACTCAGTTTGCGATATAATAATTCATATACACGTATTTATAAATGGACAATGAACTTTATTTTAGCGTACATAGAAAATATCAACAAATGTATTCATGTATATATGTACATATTTATTAAATTTTGCTTTCTTCAAAAAAACCTAGTGGCAAAGCTTTCCGTGAAACATCTTAATATAGTAAAGACAAACATAATCTTAAACTTGATCATAGTTTAAATGCAACTTTGTATCCAAAAATAATTGTTACACAAAATACAGTAAAAAAAATGTCCTTCTAAACATTTGAAAAAATGTCAGCCAATAGATAATTAAAGAATGAAACTTTTTATTTCTTGGACATTTTTTATATCACGTTAATTTTCCGAGATATAACAGCTTGAAAAAAAATCACATTAATTTGTTCAAAATTAAATAAGTATTTGTAAAGAAATATTAGACAAAATCCCGAGGAGACAAATTAAAACTATTGGGATTACCTTTCGATTACATGTTGTACATTTCTCCGGCAATCAATTTAAAACAAATGGGAGCGGATTGAAAAAGAAAAAAATAATACGAAAAAATGACTTTAGAAAATCGAGCATAGTTCGTAGAGAAATGTATATATATAGAAATGAAACCACCGCGACTGAGAAGCTCAAAGTCTCTTCTTTAATTCCCTGTTTTTATTATTCCCGTACGTTAATTTGGCGATGAGATATCAACATTTAAATTTAGCAAAAATTCCGCAAAGGTGAGCTCATACTTTTGAGCGGTACTGTATTTTTTGACAAATACCACATACATTAAAAACTACATGCTCTTGATGTGATACATGTGTATTCATATATACGCATTGCATGTATTCATCTACATCACGTCACAAAAAAGCTATGAAAATCGAAACAAAATAACCCTGTTAATCCGTTTTTGTGTAAAATAATAATGCATAGTTTGTTTGCTTAAATTTTCGGATCTATCATTGAAATAAGTGAGATTAAACAGTCGTACTAAAGTTGGTTTTACTCCGTTCACATAGTAAAAGTTTATATATTGCTATCGATTAGTGTATTTTATATTTTACCGAAATTTAATAAACATTCTCTTCTATTGCAAAACTGTCCGTGCTATATCAAAAAAAATTTCCAAACAAAATAATTTTATTTTATCATTGCAATACATTTGAAAATTTGTTAAGTATTAAACAATGAATATTATAGGATAGTATTGGGCACGCTATTCGTTTTATGGTGTAGTTAATTTCGTGGAAAAATAAACAATTTAAATAAAATTATATACAATTTTGCAGTTACCGACAATTTAACTTTCCGTGATAACGCGTGAAACTACATCAAGAATATTCTTTATTAGCCAAACAGAGTATGTTATGATTTATATCTCGAGCTCAGAGCTTTTTTTAATGACACGCAGTTTTACCCCAGTCCAACCTGCCGCTGAACCCAATTGCGGTGGAAAGTCACTGGGGCCGACAGTTACTATTTCATTATTTTATTTATTCCATTATTCAAGAATAAATAATGTCTCCTTAAAATTCAGCTACTGTTAGAAATATATTATATTTTTTTGTATGTGATATAGTTTTAAAAAATAAAATTATTGTCTTACTTTGGCATTGACAATGTTTACTAAAAACGTGTACAAAATTAAGAATTATAAGTCTTAATAAAAAAAATGAAAATTATTTGCGGAATCGGATAAATAATGAGTTATTTCTGAATAAGAAATTTATTTTAGCGTGTATTAGTCATTTTTTGTAAAATTATTAACCAGTTTATTCAAATACAATATCGAATTAATTCTATCAATAAAACATAACAATAATGGTAATATCATAAAAGAGATGAAATAAACATGTAGCCACAAAACAATGTTGTATGTAGAATCGACTGTGCAAATTATAATCTCATATATGACATCCTATTAATTATAGTATTATATGGAGATAAAAATGAGATTTATCATATAGATCAAAACAAGTCTTTCATTACTAAACGTAGAAAAAGATTTCAACATAATTTTAAATGGAGCGATGTTAAAACTTATCGATAAGAAAAAATACATATTCTTAACAGAAAAGAAAACACAAAATACCTATATTCTAACTTTTCTATAAAACGTCTATTTTTATGTATTATTTTTTACTTTAATCTGTTCATAATTATATTCATTGTACATGCTTTTTCCTATAAAAAACTTGTTATCCTTTCTTTAATGAATAATATAATGTTTGTTAAATACAAGTAATGTAAGAAGCTTCGTATATGATAAATGAAATTAATCAATAATAAGAAATTTATCAATCTTCTTTCTTATGTTTTTGTACAATAGCTATTTTATATAGATTCGGTGAATTGTTCGTTTATGACAATCGTATTTTTTCTTTTGATACAATTTATTAAGTTTCAAATGCGTGATACAATATAGATAAAACTTATTAAGTAGTGGTAGTTGTTAAGTATAATCTTCCTTCGTTATGCATATTAGGTTTGCCCTTAATCTCTCCACAGACGAGTTTCATCATTCGACGGGACGAAACTGAGCAATTAATGTTACGTTCAAAACAGAAACTTGCTAGAGAGGAACTTACCAGTTTTCGAAATGTATTGCAATCAGTATGGCATCTGTAAATACAATTCCTATCGCATCAACTGTAATAATTAATGAGACTTAAATATTAATGTATTGTTATACAAATTAATAAATATATTCTCGTGATAGTTATATTACATAATGAAAGTTTTCTTAATATTAGGAAATAAAACATTTGTGTTAAATGAGCAATGTTACATAGGTATTAAAATGAAATATTTTTGCAGAAAAATTGATGTACACTCGAACGATTAAAACCTGCATTTTTGTGGGTCGAATAAAATCGTCATATACATTAAAAAGTAGGGCTTGATTGTCGAATCTAGTATTGCTCTTATTAGTGCTAGAATTACATATTTAATTCTTATAAAACCTCATACGATGTTACTGCTAAATCGTTCAAGCAAATTTAGTTTTGTAACTGTTGTGCTCTGATATACGAACTGTTTTGTTATAACAATTCACGGGTTTGGTTCGAATAAGACAACGTTGTTGATTTCTTATAAACAAACTTATATAGTGTTTCCATTTGAACCAATTAGGTAAGAAATGATTCTTCTCTCTCTGCGAGTCAAAAATTATTTATTTTCGATTGTACTTTCTAATGTTTATTATGAAATCAATGAAATACAGTAATTAACGAAATATTATATCGTATTATTGTGATTAGAGTAAGTAGCATATAAATGTCTTGTAAGTAGCATATGAAAACCGTGTTAAAGACATTTTAAAATAAAATTTCTTAATCTTCGAACGAGAATATAAATCCATTTAAAATTGTTATATATTATAAATTTATATTAGACTTGGAGATGTGTATTTTTACAACTGGATTAATGAAAGAGTTATTTTGCAGACATCAAAGTTGTAATGGTGTCGTCATGTTTATCATATAAATAAAGTTAAAATAGCTTAAGTTGAAAAAAATTACTATTTATGTGCATTTAAGTAATACTCATTAAATAAACCTAAAAAGTTAAGAAATAATTTGAAAATAATCCATTTGCAGACATAAAGCAGTAATTGTAGCTACAAAAATGAAAAAAAATGACACGTTTTCTTCTTAGTGTGCATTGATATTTTACGTAATAGTTTTAAAACTTTAAAATTGTCTATGTAGATCAAATATTAATAGCTTCATCTTATCAAATAGTATTGTATTCGACGAAGAATTAAATTTACTATTATTACTGCAAGTACATTATCAAATTGGGGTTCAAATTTATAAAAAGAGAAATAATTATAAAATTAATAAATGTCATGTAATGACTATCGAATATTAATACAATAATCGAGTTAATTATTCGTTTTTCATGGCCCATAATATTTGCTTAGAACCTTGAATAATCGAGAAGAATTCATTTCAAGCTCTACTGACTTATTACACAATTAACCTACGTGCGATTAAATTTTTCGACTCCACATTTTTTAGTGAAAGCCACTGTTGAATGTTGCAGAAAATCAGTCCTCGTTATATTGCGTATTATCGGTAGACCTATAACTAAGAACGTAGTTTTATATAAGTTGATGTAGTCAATCATGAATGCTGTTTACAGTTCTTCCTAAAATAAACAAAATTTCTAACCAAATTACTGAGTACATGTTTTCACCACTCGCTTTAATTATGTAATCCTGACTGTTTATCTTGTGCTCTTATGCAGGAGAATACGAGCAACGGAAATAGTCTGACTATATAGCGTGTTATACTACTAAAAACTACATTAGCATAGAAGTAGCGAAGTAACAATTTAATTTAAATTTCTCTAATTTATTTAAATATATTATTTAAACAAGTCTAAATATACATATATGTGTATAATGTGTATATATGTATGCGATGTTCGTTTTCTCTTAAACACACCCTCAGAAAGTAAGAAATTTTTGAACCGGTAATAGGAATAAGAAAATATTTTTAAACTGCGTAAAAAAGAATATAATAGACGAATTAAGTAATAACATAGATGTATATTTAAAGCAAAGCTCTATCTATTTCCACTTCAGATTTAAAGTGAGTCATACTGGATATTATATCCAAACAGATAAATTTCATTTGTCTATAATCTTACTTGTCCACATGGGAAGCTCAATCGGCCCAGAAGCCCCCGAAACATATTCTAACCTAACCCAATAACATAGCTCTACAACTTGTTGCATCTATAATCTCACTCACGTCCTCCTATGGTAATGGAAATATACCCGAGACTAGCGACTACTACACGACTAAGTTATAATATAAGAAACTAGTACTAACGGAGTAGTTGCAACTACTTCCTAAAGTAAGATACAGACAGAATACGTTTTATAAGTGGCGTTACTACTAAGTACTTTCCTACTTAGATACTTTATAGGTCAGCATGATATTGTAATAAGTTGTACCCTTAACTACGTGTTCTTTTTCAGTAAGTTATTGAGAGAATAAAAAGTAAAAATACATGATTTCAATTGTGTTGAGTAAAAATGCTGAAAATTATGTCCAATGAACAATTATTCGTTGTTACCTTTTTAATACGCATGTGCCTAATAATGTTCAAAGCATTGAACGTATTCATCAACTATATTCAAACATGCAATATCCAACAGCACAATACTCAAATTCCTTTCTTTTTTGAGTAAGTGGTTGCCATATATTATGTAATCATTATCTTAAAAAGTTATAAAGAGCGTTTTTAGAAGAATTTTCGGTAATGTACATATTTTACCGTTCACCAATTACTTTTTAGTTTCATGCAATTGTGCGCTATTAATATGTTCCATATTTTATTAATTTATCTCCAGAATTATTAAAAGACAACATTTTGAATTATGACAAATCGAGACAATATTTCATGCTTAGGAATGATTTAACCGGGCATTCGCCGCTCAATTTCCCTTGAACTGGGTCACCGTACGTAAGCTCAGATATGTGTATGAACATTGATGATAGCTTCTGAAAGCGTGCTTGGAACCAGTCGAAAGGGCATTCTCAATGGTTCATTTGTAACCTGGAAAATTCCTGTCGCCCGACATTGGATTCCTTAATTTTGGATCAATTTTGGACTGCGCTCGCCTCTTATAAATGGCAGAAATGGACATCGATTTTATTGTGTTATTTGAGTCGAACAATGAACTTTGATTTTACGACTTTTCACTGATTTGCTGTTTGTTCTGTAAACATTTTTCATGAAACTTCGAAGTATCTCATTTGAGCAATATTCGTGCAGTAATAACTTCAATGAAGTGTAATACTACATGATCCTTTTAATATGAAAAAAATAATCGCATAAAATAACATCTATATTCAGTTATTGGTAAATGAAAGTTCAATTACCACTTTTTCGTTACTTATGTTTGTGTCCTAAGGAGTCAATCTAAAATCAAATCGAAATATTTATATTTACTAAATATTTAATTATTTTTATTCAACATTATTTCTATGTATTATATATTAAATTTCATTCTGAGAAAAGAAAAGCCCTTAGGAACATTATATCCCCGAAAAACCTCTATGAAATATATTCCAAAATAATTTAATGACATTATTCGGAAGTAATAATTTTGAAAATAAAACAAAACATTCGCATTGTTATTCCTACGTTAATCTGCCTGATTGTTTATCCCATTTAAAATTCATTCAATTTCGAATTTCGGGTTCAAACGAATCAAAGTGAAAAATACACACAAGAATTTATTAAGATAATCAACTAAACTATACCTCAATATAATTAAGCTAAAAAAATATTGGAAATTTTTCGATTACACGTAACTCAGCAAACAAAGGAAAGTCGAACTAGCATATAAAGTCGTTTTAATCATGTTCGTCATTCTAGGACCACGCCTCGGTTTACCCATATGCTTCGTTTGCAATTACCATTTGTGATTCGAAACTGCAATATTGCACCGACGTGCTGTTTTCCAAAATTATTATGCAAACATTCGAAGTTAGTAAATATGTGATCAAGAGCATTCATCACCGGCTACAACATTTACACTACAGAGAGAAATTTTATATTCAGAAGAATACACAATGCTGATGATCGACTTTTTTTATATTTCAATAACCAATGTTGTTTGCGAGTATTTATGACTTTTAATAATATATACGACTGATAAAGCATGATTTTTATATTGTAGTATAGTTAATTGTGAATGAATTGACAAGAATAGTTCCTATATATCAGTAATATTTGTCATATATAATTTATTTTCGTGCAATTGTTTGTAATGTTATTTCTATATCCAATCCCTATACCGAGTACTTCTTGAAATGATTTGAGTTGCTGAATGGTTACTTATTATATGCATATTGTAATATTTACTCCATTAAGGTATCGTACAATTTCCCACCAACTTTGTACATATAGTTTATTATAAAACTTATAAAGGTACTGAAGGAGTAATAAATCTCCAAAATATGGGTAACATATGACAGAAACAATGAAACCCGAATCCATAAATTTTACTTAACTTCTGGTTTTTGAAAATTAAATTCTCTAATGCGTAAGAAATAAAGTATGTAATGAACATTTTCTAATAACGAACTTCGTAGAAATTTTATATAGATTATTTAGTTTTAAATGATCTGTTTCGTTTTTAATGTTTCAACTCTCAGTAAAGATTTCTATCGAAGGTGATTTATCACGTTCGTGGTATGTCAACATTAAGCCCGCATTTTAACGACAGTCAATAAGATGGATTATTTTCACGAAAAAGAAAATGTCTATACTTTTAATTGATCGATAACATTTTGACGTACACAAATAAAAACACGATTAAACACGTTTACTTCGATTCTGAAAACTGGTGTATTCGTTGATTAAAGAACGAACAACTAACACGAAATCATCGATACAAGTTTTTTAACTATCTAATTAATCAATATTTCTGTTGATTTAATTGGAGTAAAAATCGAATTGTATCAAATAAATTGTAACCAGTTTGTACTTACCAAACTATATATATATATATATGTTGTATAGTTTTCACAATCAAATTATATATAACACACTATAGCCGTTATAAATTATTCAGGTGTAATAAATGTTTATCAAGCGTAATTTTACACATCGTTTGAACCTCATCCTATTGTAATAGCTAGAGCAATATTTTTAAAATCACTCAGTGATATAAAACTCTGAGAATGACCTATCATTCAAATAAAATACAGAATATGGAATAACGAAATCAAAATTAAATTAATTAATTGGTAAAAATCTATATTAAAATTACAAATGTAGAAAAATATTATTTCTAGATGCAGCTTAAACAAAAAATACCAGTACGAATGCCAATATCATTATTTTAAGGTCATATTTCTTATAAGTAATTTTTGTTACATTTGTACTTTTATAACGATTATGATGTTGAATTTTATAGTCAGAGTATGAAAAGGGTTATTAAAAGTTATTGAAATTTTGAGTTCACTTTTTATTTCAAATTTATTCTATCTTGCATAATCGGCATTAACTAAAAAGAACACGTTTACCGATAAAATAAAATCTTCCATCTATATTTTTACGGACTAAATCTATACATGAAACCGCGAGGCTTGGTTTACGACATGCAAAGAAGACCGTTTCACAGTAAAAGTTTGAGACGTGACTATATAAATCCCTTCAACTTTATGCATAGGTATGCTGACGAGGCTAGTGAATTTTTGTCCTGGTTCCCTTCTGCATCGAATTTAGTTTAAACTTGACGAAAATTTACAAAGAAGCCAATGACGTTGTCGCTTTGCACTTCTAGCATGCCCTTTCGAAGCCACGGGATGAAACTTCAAAGAGCAGTCTTAACATGAGCGTGCGCAAAATACCAACATGTCTTCGAAGTTTACATCCAGCAAATGAGTGAAGGGATCTTTTACATGGATAGGTCGCACTCTTATAAATTGCCATGGTTTAGTGTACCAGAGTGACTCTTTGTATATAAGTTACATGCTTTCCTTTATAGCATCTATTAATCGATAATGAAGAACCCTTGCCTTTAATTAAAATGTTGTGGCAACCTTTTTGTATCGTATAACACGACCTTTAGAAAAAAAGTTTGCTTTAAGCACTTCTGGAAAGGCAATTCCAATTATATGCTTCAGGCTAACGAACAAACAAATTAAGTAATATTGACGTGAAAATGAGAAATAATAAGCTACTTTAAGTTTGTTGTTAACTTTGTAAATATTAATGAATTGGAAAGTACCTTATTGTTTCTAGTTTCTTCATTATTTATACAATATATTACGGATAATATTTAATTATTAAATAAAACTTTCTTGTATTTTTATAATTAAATATATCACTAAATCATGATTTCAACTAGAGCATAAATTTGAGTATTCCTGGTCCATGAAAATTAAAGCAATTTTTTGCATATTTTCAAATTCAGGATAGTGTCGAGTTGACCAGCTGCAGAAAAATGGGTTATATTGAATTTCAAGCGAAGACACAGATATGTTTTCAACGTAAATGTATTTGAGAAAAGAATATTGTGTTCTGATTCAATGAGTGCGTTATACTTTGAAATAGATCAATTTTTGGAAAGAAACATATGAATCATATTAATAAGAATATCTTTTTTCTAAAATTTAAAAGGAAACTGATAATTTGCTTCTTATTGTACAATTTTTCTTTGCCAATGCAGTGAAACTTGAAAGTTAAAAAAATATAAAAAATATAAAATAAGTGCTTGTAACTATTATTTTACATAAAAGGGTGAATCTTCGGAAGTTACACGTGTTCAAAATCGAGAAGTCAACAACGTGTTTTCGATGTATACGATATTTTTGCCTTCTGAAAACAAATAGCAAAAATTGGCGCTCGGCTAACTCCTGACCGATATCTTGAAAAAACAACTAAATGTCTTTTTGTGGAAAGATTGTTTGTATTTTTTTTGCATTTAACCCATTATAGCCGACAAATACTGAAATCATAGCTGTATTTTGAAATAAAGTTGAAAACCCATGGCCAGTTTCGTAATAAACTAGCCCAAAAACACATTTATACTAAGTTTCGTGAAATTCGTAAAGAAATTTTACTGCCTCGGTCCTCCATATTGGATGCGCCATTTTGAATTTAAAAACAACACGTGCGTATTCATAGTCAGCTTATTTGAGATTGAAGTTTATTTGAAGTGATAACGTTTAATCCAACATACTAGAAAATTGCAAATTTTGTTTACAATATCCTCAATTTTCAAGACACCATTTTGAATTTTCTTCATAATCAACTATATAATTTTTAAGTTTCAGCAGTTTGCGCCATTTTGTGCGACTTTATTCAGTATCAAAATTACATTTTCTTACAAAATATTGATTAAAAAAAAATTTTTGATTTTCCCGCCCTTTTTTGCAATAAAGCCTCCATATTGGTTTTGTATGTCAACAAGAATGAAATTCGACCTTGTAAAATGCTCCCTAAAACATAATAAAACAGTATTCACATATTTTACAAGATTTTTTCTGCATCTGACATTATTGCAAAGTACAGCTATGATTTCAGGCTTTCTCGGCGTTAATAGGTTAACTTGAATAATATGAATCGTACGAAAAAATAATTGTATACAAATATAAACATGATATTCTCTACAAAAAGGTGTTATGCATTTTCTTCATAATATCAACAGAAAGCTGGCAAATGAGCAATTAATAGCATTTGTTTTTAGACTGAAGGAAATACGGTCCGATTATCATCCTTGAATGTTGGTTCCAGGTTAGGCTAGTAGAAAGTAGGGGTTGCGGGTACCTCCACTTTGAATTCCAAATGAAATGGTCACTTGGGAGGGTGCTTGCGTTATGGGGAGCTGCACCTCCCAAACCCCCCTCTACATACTAACCCAATCTCCAACCACGGTGGTATCGGTGACAGTTAAACCTAAATAAACCATAAATGACAATCAGTATATGTTACCGACGTATTTTCCTTTTGAACTGCATGAAACTCTGCTAAAGTAGGCACACAAGCGTCTAACTTTCATCACTATTTTCGACACAGGATATTTTTGCGAATACGATAAAAATGTATATTACTTTTTTTGTTGGGAATTTCATACTCAACATTTTTTTGTAAAAATATTTTTTCGTAGAATTCGTGTTTTCCACAATGTTAAAAACTAAAAAAAAACACCTTTTAGAGGCACGGCGATAACCGAGCGCCAATTTTTATTGCATTCGTACTGAAACGAATGAGAAAAGACGTCAATTTCTTGATTTCGAACAAGTGTAACTTCCGAAGGTTTACACATAAAAATTCAAGTAAATATAATCCCTTGTAACTGCTCTAAATATTTGTGGACGATTTACATCTTTTTTTAATTTGCAAGCTGAAATTTATGCCTTTCTGGACTTATTGTACCTCATTTTTATGAAATCCAAACCAACGAAACTACAGTTGAAAGTATTGACGATTTTTTTACTACTTTTCAAAATTATTGCATAAATTGCATTGACTTAATCAAGTTTTGTTAGTGACAATGAAAACAGTTTCCGTACTAATTAAATTGAGAATGAAGCAGACCTAGCTTGTAAACTATATCTTACTTTCAGCTACCGTTGATGTTTAGGTAATTTCTCTATTCGTACACAACTTATAAACAATTCACTATCAATATTAATTATAAGAAATGGCATTAAATTCCATTATCGGAGCATATTACATTTAAATAACAAATATGTTCAAGAACGTAAAATGGTCTCAAGTTGGAATAATTCCATGCTTTAATTAATCTCATTTGTATCTTGAATTTCACGCATTATTAACACTAATGCTTCAGAACGGGATTTTCGTTATCAAACTTCGTCGCCTTCTAAAGGTAAATAAAATCGCGCATGCATGTAGACGTTATAATGAGAGTAATGTCCAACTGTCAGTTCATTTCTAAGTCTAGTTGTTCGTTATCGTTTCGTCATGTCACGAGCGAGCATCCACGCATACTTGCATACAAATTCCACTAGATGGTTTCTGAAGTTTCCACTATCTGACTCGAGCCGATAGAGTACAATTAAGCCAAACCTATTTTGAATCTCTCGTTGTTGAATATTAATAAAATTGAATGTATAAATTTTAGTCGCTTTAGAAACACATTCACAATTTAAAACACTTTGATGGATACGTTATGGAGGTTGAAAATCTTGTGCAGTCTAACATCCAAAAAAAATCTCGGAAAAAATGGATCTACTTACGATTATTAATAGTCGTTATGTAAACAATGTAATACGAGATCGATAAAGCATATGTCCCGTATTGCTCATCCAGGCTTATGAACTTAATTAGCAGAATCTGATTGAATTAATGAGGCTATATTAGCGCATAAGTAGGATAGGGTATTATCTTAGTAGTCGTATACACAATATGGACGAAAACCTAATATTTGATTCGACTATACAATCAGTTGAAACTGCTGGACAGTGATTCGATTTGTGGAAATTTGGTGCAGGTTTCTGCACGCGCGGTCACGATTGGCCGACGCAAGAAAGTGAAGATAAAACTACCAGAACATTTCCGGACTGAATTCAACATGCTTTAAGTTACAAAATTTGTTTAAAACTCCTACATTATTAGTAATAACGTATTATCGAAGTATTAAGTGTACGTTGAATTTTCAATATAAGAATTTTAGAATGTTATTTTACTGTGTCAGGTATTATTGCTTGCATACTACATAAGAAACGTGTGTCAGTAGCTGTGGTCAGAGGGCTATATAGATGAAGTGAAAAATGCTACTCCTAGATTTTGGAACCAGTGTCATTGTACTCAGTGTTTTTCCTCACTGTTCAAAATAAGCAATTGGCTATGTTATAATAGCAAACAGGTTCGGTTAAAATCGAATGATCCGTCAATTTTATCCCCTTCAACGTTCGTCTATTATCTACCACACAATCACACGCAGTTCGCCGGCTACTTTGACGAGTCGACACGCATCATGGGTTTCTGTAAACCAAACTAGATCGTTTGTGCCAAATCTAACATATCTAAATATATTTATTTAGGCTCAGGAACTAACTAGTTAGGTTAAGTGCATTGCAATCAAACAGTTTGCCTCCGCCAACCACAATTCTAGTTCGAGTAACTAGACCCGTATTTTGAGTTGTTAGTTGGTAAAGAAGTAATGAAATGACTTTCACTCTTACGCTCTAAGAAGTATTAATGTGACTTGTAAGTTTATTGTATATTTATATATCAAGAATATATAATCTTTCTAGGACACTACAATTGTTTTTGTTATTATTATCATTCTTTCGAAAATGCTATATTCAAGAGATAATAAGTTCATTCAAAAAGTGATAGCAATTTCATGCAAGCTTCCGTGCTTTTCAACGACCGGTAAATATCATATAATTTCCGAGTTTTTACGTATTATAGTAGAATATTTCTTTGAAATATTAGCTAAATAATATTTCAATTAGATTATAAAAAAGTAATCCATTTCGGTTTTAATTATTAGAACTGTTGGCAATATTCATTATTTCATAATGTTAAAAATGTCACTGAATGGTGTTCATTTCCATAGTTTATAATTATCTGTATAAAGAACTTATATCATTTCAGTTCAAGGAAAATAAAAATATAAATTTGTTTAAGTTCTCGTAACTTAAAAAGTAAACTGGAATAAAATTTGCAGTTAGCCATGAAACACGTTTAATTAACAGAAATGATATTTAAACAAGCAATTGCTCTTCAAAGTATAATATACAAATGTAAAAATCGATGGGTGTTGCCCATTAAAAAGTTAACTGTGTAAACAAAATGACGAAATTACTTTAATTCAACATCGAAACCTTCCCTCCATTTTAATTAGAAATAAGAAATATACCGACTAGAAATGGTCAAAATAAATGAAATATTTTGTTGTATCCCATTCATGGCAAAAAAGTTTCATAATAATGGCTCATTGCAGTTTTTTCTATCAAATCTTTTGGAAACGTGTACTATTCGAACAATGAAAAGGATTTATTATGGAATATTAATTTTGAAACGGCATCGCCGATTAATTAGATTTTTCAGGTATCATTTCAATGGTTTATGGCTCTTATTCGCAGATGTGCGGAATTACTAATAAATATGAACTTCACGATTTATCGACAAACTTATAAGGCATATTTATTTTACTAATCGGCGACGATATTTCGGAAAAGTGCTATAACCGCGAACTAACCCGAAAAATACGACCAAGTAAAAAACTGCAACAATTGAAAACTGACTATCGATAATCGAAACCTACTTCGAACATAACTTTCCCGCGTTGATTAAAATCAAATATAAATATCGTCGCCATTTCAGAAGGGCCCGTACAAAGTTAATTCTAGAGGGACCCTTCTGTAACTTTGAGGAGTACCCCCATTCGGGTGTGCATTGGCATTGGGAAAAACCACCAAAGTAGGAAAAAACCTACGCCGAGTACCACAGTTGTTAAAACATCGATTCTGTCGGTAACAGCTCGAGACGCCTTACTTGTGGCTCTTATGTTTTTTTCAAATTTTGTTAAAATTTATATATTATTATATCTGTATACGAAATGACACGTTATTATCAATGAGCATTTCGTAGTTTTAATTTCAATAAATGAGGAACTTGTTTTATTGAACCCAATGTGACAAATCAAACCATATAAATTAATTTTTGTCGATATCCAACAATATATTCTTAAACGATTTATGATTTTTATTTTTGTTTTTGACCTAAGTTCTTAGGACCATGGTTTTTTATTATTCTGAAGTCACTATATCAGTCAGCAGTTCCTTTATAACAGTACATTCCAACACATATAAAAAACTCAAATTAGTTGCAATAAAATGTATCTACTTCAATCTGGAAATATCTTGATAAATTAAAATAATTTAAAATTTAAAACATTGGATATGATCAAACGCTTGATGATAACATTAAGAATATAAATCAGAATAGTAATTTCCGATATTTTTCACCATAAAGAAACGTAATTAATAAGGGTTAAATAAAACAAGTTGTATTTATACAAAATTGTTTCAAATCAGAAAAAAATGATAAAAATGCCATGTGTTCTCCTTTCTTCTTCGTGGTACTTTAAATTTCATTATTTATTAAAAACAACCATTCACATGTTATATTTTTCGGCCGCCTGAGGGAACGAGTTCATCCATGCTATCTTATAATAATTATTCCAAATCAAAACATTTTCTCATTTTTGCTTGCTTAAAATGTATTATTTTATTATTACTCGTACATTATTGTGCAAATACATTTAACAATTCAAATTATGAAAATTAAGTAAATTCCTTTGTTTATTTGTTTTGGTGAAATATGTAAAATAATTTTTATTCGATTTTCAATACGCAAACGTAGTTCGTAATTGAAAGAATTATAGATGAGTGCTAATTTAAATAAATTTTTTACTGTATTCATATTTTAATATTGTGATATGTTAATAAAATAATTACAAGACATTGGCGTTGCCACAAAGATTTTGTTAGAGCTGCGAAAACAGAATGTTATAATGTTGTATCGCTGTAGTAGAAAAGAATATTTTACATTATGTATTAACTATCTTCACGAAATAATCTAAAGCTTGAATTGGATTTATTATAAATTGACATTTTTTTTAGATTGTATGTTCCACAAAAATAAGTAATAACATTTATTGTCAACGCGTAGACATTACATTTTCTTATAATACATAAAGACAACAATAGACCATTTATTTTACCTCCTAACTATCATTTCAAATTTTATGAAAATATATGCTGTGACTTCTTTACTTTATTATTTTTCTTTTATTTCTTAAACCGCGTGGTACTAAAACATAACGTCTGCTTTACATGTGCTATATAAATCGTTGCTTCTATAGAAATGTGCGGCATTCATAAAGAACCAAACAATCGTGCAAAAAATCAGCATGAAAATAAACACATTAAACTCTCAACAAACAACAGCAGACACAGTAAGTATTTTATGACGGACATAGTCGTTTCAATACCAAGAAAAACTTGGTCGGTAACTGTGCGAACAGGGACAAACATCCATTTTGACGTCGGAGGGCAAAAAATCGAGAGCAAATTAAACTTACTACCTTCGATCATATACACGCGTATACATACAATATCCCGCAATCGATAGACTATTTAAACGCCGGAACGAGAAAAAAATATGAGGAACCGTGAACACGTAACGCCAGAGGGAGAGTCGAGTTAAGTACAATGGAAATTTATTTATAGCCTTGAAAATGGCAGAATTTCGTACCTGCAAGAGAAACTTTTAAATAATGTCGAGATTTTTCAATCAAAGAGTAATATACTACCTCGCACGAAAATATTACAGCCGCCAATAAAAACCGGCGGTGCCTGCACTTGGCGTATTTATACGTCTATTGCATTACGTCACCTCTATGACGTTTACTGCATGCTTTTTCTCTCCATCCGTAAACTGATTTTGATTGTAAATGCAGTAAGTACTGCATTTTGAACATCCCATATGTTCATGTTTTATAGAATAATTCCTGTGATTAATAAATTTTGAATCAACCTTATTTTTAAATAAAATATATATTTTCAATAAAATTAAAGAACTTTACTAACTTCTGATAATTTTATCAAAAAAGCATTAACAAATAAAATGTAAAAAAATTAATTAATTTTCGTACGAAATTAATAATTTTAGGACAATTATCTGTTTACGCATTTAATAGACACTTTTTCAGAATTTTAATATTTTTTTGTGCAGAAAGAAATTCCAAGGAATTAGTTCGTCTTTAATATTCAATTGCATCAGCACAACATCCTTTTCGTTGCATCCTTATCACAATTTAATCCCAAAGTTCGGTCACTGTAAAAATTTGTTCACATCTTCAACTTTTGTTCACACTTTTCACAGTTTGCAAAACAAAGTATTTCTTATTGCCGTATTTTAGTTTAAGAAATTTCATATTTCGTTTTCTATATGAAATATTGTACAGAATTATGGTAACAAAATTATTTTTTATGTACGTTAATTAATATTTATGTTAAATTTATTAAATTAAATTGCATTAAATTATCGACAGTTCACGCTTGGAGGCACGATGAAAATGGTATAAAATTGTGCATGTTGTTTTTCCTTGAACGAAACGAAGGTTCATTATTAAAATTATTAAAACAGTGCCGAAAATTCAAAATAAAAAATAATTTCTTGAGTATGTCCATAATATCAAAATACCTGTTGCTTCATGTAATTCATGTAAAACGTATCTCTAGGATGTTCAGGATTTTCTCAAAAAAGACCGAATGAAATATTTTGATTTTGTTTGCTAAATACACAGAAAAGTATCCAGATTTAAGATGTGAATGAAGTGACTGAACGTTTGAGTCAAAATGTGACCACCGTGAGCCACCATTATTTTTTTAATTGTAACTGTTGCAAATTGTAATTTTGCGGAATGTTTCATTCTACAAATATTTTTTCATAGTCAACATTATTGTAAATGACAAAATATATGACATTTACTACTCTTCATTATATTTTTATAATATTGTAGTGAAAATTGAGTGTGACAAGTTTTATTGCAAATGTAGATAACTTTTCGCATACAAAAATTATGCTACAGAATTACGAAAATTGCGTAATATATAGCGAAAATAGGTTATCTTAATGCACTATTCGCTTATAACATGTATTTCATAGTACACGGAATAAAATGTTTGTCTCTGAGATAGACGTATGTCTATACTATAATATAATCATACATTTTCCGCGTAGAATGGATAATAAAAATCTAGAGGGTAAGTAGAAATCTCAATAGCACCAGACATATCATGTATGGTATAGAAAGAAATTGTTCATTATGTGTCATTTTTTTAAAATATATAAAATGTTACTTACGACAGACTATTTATTGACCAATTTTGTTGAAAGGTTTACTACATTTTCACAAACGTTTTATTTCATTTAGGAAATTTTCTCGATAATTCTATTAAAAACTAAAAATAAAACTGAAATGAAATATAAAAAGATACATAAGAAATGTCACCCGATAAATATTTCAGTTTAGAAATATAATTTTGTTTAATAAAACTAACTACCAAACCATTACAATTGAGAGTACAAACATTAACATTCTCTAATATATTCCTGACTGCTGACTGCCTCGATTACATGTGCTCATAATCATCATATATTCTGAATGATTGAAACAAGAGATATTACGCATATTTAAATGTGACCATTTATAACCCGTTCAAATACCATGTTAATACGTATAAGCGTAGGTCACTTCTGTTTCAACATAGTTCAGACCATTATAACTGTCTATCTGACACAAAGCAAGGATTTTCGCCATTCAAGTGAGGTCAGCACACCGGTTCACAATAGATAACTCTCGATAAATGCAAGCACCGTTATTGTTTTAATATGAATTTGAAATACCATTCATCATTCAGGTATTGTATGATTTATGAGTGTAAAATACTTCTGGAATATTTATTCAATGTCGATGTTCGTGATTCGTAAGTTTATTACTAATTATAAGAAATATCCTTTCGATATTTCTAAGAATGTCCTTTTTTAAAAGTCTGGTAGGGGTTAGAAAAAATAACTAATTTTCGTGGTGATGTTGAAAGAGAAAAACTGACACTAGAAGAAATTAATAAAAATCGTGTATATTACATGCGATTTTTTAATGAAAATTGTATATTCGAATAAAGAATGAAACATATTTTTGTAATCCTGCGGAAAAAAGCAACGTGAATTGCAGAAATATCCAAAGCTGTTGGAAAATAGTTGCCTGCTATTTCCACTTAACATCTTTGTCATGATCACTTGTTATTATTTCAGACGATGACGGATACTGATAGAATATATGATCCTACAACAAATAATGAATATGATGATTTATGGCTCATCTTGATGAAATTGATCATAGTAACCAATGATTCCCAATTGTTTTGGGCAGGTTTATTAAAATTTGGACAAAGTACACAGCGATACATGAATTGTCTACAATTAATTTAGAAATTAAAGAGTAATAAATATTAAAATGTTAATGAAATGTTCATTAATACCGACATGCCTTTGAAAAGTCTTGGT
This sequence comes from Trichopria drosophilae, assembly GCA_030407085.1. NCBI lineage: Eukaryota > Metazoa > Arthropoda > Insecta > Hymenoptera > Diapriidae > Trichopria > Trichopria drosophilae. The sequence goes on from CM059583.1 coordinate 47,301,776, forward strand.
GCATTTATTATCGTGATTATATGACAAAAAGTCCAAACCGAAAAGTCCTGACCAAAAAGTCTGAGAAATAAAGTGGGATCAACTGCGGACTTGACAACATAAGTTAAATGTATTTTGACCCGCTGAACTCGAATCTGCAATAAAATATAGGGGTTTCCCCGCTTGCTGTCGAGAAAATCTCCAAAGATTATTATAGCAAAAAAAAAAGCTTTAAAAAAATGGAAAATTATATTTTTCGGGTTGCAAGTATTTTATTTCGATGTATTTTGACCTGCTGAATATAAATCTACAGTAAAATATAAGCCATCCACTAAATCTCAAAGGTAATTTCAAAAAACTGTGAAAACTACAGAAAGCTGCATCTCAAATTTGAATTGATGAAACAATTTGTTAAAGCTCTTATATATAAGCTCTTATCTAAAGCGTCTTAATAAATGTGACTTCAGTTAAAATGAAGGCAGGTATGATCATTGGAGGACCTCACTTTCGCAAAATGTTTAGAGACAATGAGTTTGCCCAAAATATGAATGATATCAGAAAGCAGTCTGGTTGAGCTTCAAATATGTCGTAACAAAATTTTTGGGAAATGACCAACATGAAAACTATAAAAACATCTTAGAAAAAATGTTAGAAAACGTGTGAAAATTAGGTTGCTTAATGAATCGGATGCTTCACTTTCTTGATTCACCTCTTAATGAATTGAAATGCAGATGACAAGAAGACTGGTGAACATGATGGCGGAATATTGTTAGATGTTGAAAAGGGAAACGCTGCCAAAAGTCACAAAGAGACGTAGAAATCCTTTACATAGGTCATTCGATGACAAAGGCGTACGCAAACCTATTTAGTTTGTCGGTGATGAGATTTATAGGTATATCTTCTTATCACAAAACTGGACTAACACACTATAACTGTGCAAGTATTGCCCCATTGTTTTTGGGAATTACCTTTGTAATTTACTGGTCGGAATTTATTTTTTACTATACAGATTTGTGTCCAGCGGGGCAAAATATATAGGAATATTGTGATTTCAAAGTCAGATAAGTGATATACATTTTTTCTATACAAAAACGCGTTTTCTTTTTAACTTTTCTGTGGTTTTCTCTAAAACGAGCAAGAAAAGACTGATTTTTTATTACCGATTCGAGTTCAGCAGTGTATGTAATTCTTGTAATTCCAGGGCTCAGTGGTATTATGAAGGATAATAGTATCTTAAAACGTCGAAATGAGATGCAACTTGTAATGCGCGCAATTGTTCGCTAATCGTTAAATTGAACTAATTAATATATGCAAGGAATTTGTACTCAGCTTGTAGACTAAAATGCTCAAAGGAACTGTGAGGAAATTATTTCGATTATTAATCGTAATGATGACTACCACTTCTATGCGCATATGCTTGAGTCTGTGCTCTGTATAATGTGTTTATCACACATGTGATAAATATTGCATAAACACTCTGACGACCATATACACAAGAAGATGGACATTTCACGACACAATACTAAGAGAATAGTTTATTATCGCTACAAGAATGTTAGTGACCATTAGAATGCAGTTTAGCAACAGTAACGGCAGCGATTATTCTCCAAATGTTGAGAGCTCATACAGGCGAAAAATAATTAGGTTAGAGTGCTATTCAAAATAGATGAAATCCTTTTAATTGAATCTATTTTTTTTAGACTAATGCTATTACGATATTTCTAAGTATGTTTCAAAGATTTACAGAATGCAAATGTTACATTTTTATCTTTAGTCATAGTAGAAACGATTTTTTATACCGCTTAAATAATTTGTTACGAAAAATATAATGACATCAATTTTCTTAATTGTGAACAAAATAAAAAACCTTATGTCGTTTAATTACTTCTTTAATTCATTTACTGAAAAACTTCCAAACTATGAAGAAGAATTTAACGTTCTTTTATCACTTTGAGAAGGACGCGTCAGAAAAATGTCCTTTACATGAACGACGTCGGTATTAAATATAGCACATAAACTTAAAGATATAAATTATGTTAAGAAAAGCTAAATAATGATAATGATATATCAAATTCTTAGTTCAACTCATGAATGTGCAATTGACGCGGAATTGCATTATTTTTTTCTGAAAATGTGCACCAGTATATTTTGTAATAAATAATTTTTTAATCCACAAATAACTACGTTTTACATTAAGTAATAGCAATTATTATTTAATTATGAATGTCAGATAAATGCAGCGTAGATCGGCTGTGAATAGTTGATTTTATATGCGCTATATAATATACTTCATGATGTAATATTCACAATGTCATGATATCTATATGTATGTTATAACAAGAGCAACATTTCAATGAAATTTATAATTGAAATTTTATATGAAAGTTATATTAATAATTTGATATGATTCCTGTAAATGAATAGCTCGTGAATATTTGATCAAGTAAATCTTCAAATTACGTCAAATACAGTGAGATTTATATATATATATATTGGTGATGTGTTCGTAAATTGATAATGCACTTGTAAATTTATTGAAGTGGTGTCTGTATCAGTGCTGTAATTATCAACACAGCTATATCCGTTTTATTATCATACGATACGCGTGCCTTTCAGTGTTGTTTGTAAAACAAGAATATCGTTTTTCAACTAGAATTAAATGTAATTTATATCATGTACTTTTGCACGCTGCCACAATTACTAGCCTTTCTTTACAATTACGTACTTAGCGAACGCAAAATATTATACCAGAGTTTAAATGCCGATAAACGGGGATTACTTTACTACACGGAAGAAGAGTTAGTTATATCGAAAATATATAGTTAATCTAATCATTTTACAAAATTAAATTTACAATATAAATAAAACTGATTACAGAAAAATAATCTACTAACATATAGTAAAAATTGTTATTGTATGGTATATTTTACACTAATCCAATCATGTAAAATTAATATACAGTCCATAACATCTTTTCACATTGTTAATTCTAGTATTGTATGCCCTAATCAATTGTTTTCTCTCCGTGTAGAGAATGTTACTTGTAATACATAATTTATAATTTACATACAATTCAATGTGTACACGGAAAATAATGTTTAACCCCTACAGCAAAATATTCATCTGTCACAGCTTAACCTAAACACAGTTAAACGCAGTTCGCCTCTATCAGTCAAACTCGTTTAGCTACCGCAGTTTTTCTCTCTTACCTCAACACTTTTGCTGCCTTAAGATATATATCTCAGCAAACACAGCCTATCAATTGGACTAAATAATGGACTATTTTTCATTTCTCTTATATTTATAGACGTGAAATTATATTTATGTGTGATCACGTATTAATCTGCACTAAAAAATAGTGATTAGTACACTGAAAGAAAGGTTAAAAACCGATATAGTACGTGACTTGTAACCTTCATTACATGCGTTTATTCACGTATCAACTTTATTAATAATAAAATAAAATATGAGTCCCGACTCTGTTAACTTATTTTTCACAAAGAAATCAATTTTAACCGCAACTTGCTCGTTTATACAGCGAATAATTTGACAGCATACATGCACTTGTCTTTCAGCCAGTTATCTTTTGCAGCGACAACCAAACACCCGCAGATAAATTCATTAAGCTGTGGTAGCTAAATGAATTTTCTGTATTACATTTATAAATTATTGTGACAGACTTATAATTGTGCTCGTATAATCAAATGCCTGTCAACCAAAGTATTTGAGCTAACGTAACCTAAATATTTTTTTCCGTGTACAAATAAAAAATGAAATGGTACTCTCTTGATGCTCTATATATTTTCTAATAGTGGGTGCACATGAAAATACGTCATAAATAACGAGTGCTTATACTTGGCACTTATAAAATGATTATTTTAAACTCATTATGCAATGATATAGTGATATAAAGAAAATAATTCCTTGCAATAAAAAAGTTACTCCATTGCATTTTCTTTCTTACCCGTACTATTGAAAATAAACAGTGTAAGAAGCAACTGATCAACGGACAACAGCAAAACAATTCATCAAATTATCTTTTTAGATATCGTTGTAGTATATTAAATATAATACATCCAATAGATAACATGTTTTGTTTATATATATCCATCGAATGCACAAAACTGCAAGTAAATATGGAAACAAAGTTATTAGCAGTTTACTTAAATCCATTGACTCCTTATGTAAGTTATTATTTCTTGTATTAAATGTATAAATAAAAATAACTAAGAACCTATAAATGGTATGTACTTATCCGTATTGAATTTTATAATAGGCGATATTGGTTCAGGATGCTCCAGCACTCTGTGGTGCACTTAACTCGTATCCTTTGTGGACGTTCCTCGTGGGATAACGAAAGCCGATTCTGATGGGTTTTAGAGCCGTGTCCTACAAAGTTAAAACAAGAAATTTTATCACATAGTCGAATATATTTTGAACGTTAGCTTATAATATGTATCACATAAATGTTCTGTGAAACAAATGGTTTAAATTCGTAATAACTTAATAACTAATAAATTAAAAGATATTACTGGTAAATATAGCAACATTCAATTACTTGAGTGATTTATATTATTAATTAAATAGTATATATTAATTTTTGCATTGAAAAAAGTTAGGGTTACTACATAAGTAGAAAGACGCAGACAAAATAACCTCCATATATGTTCCCTCTATTTCTATGCTAATGCCAAACACTTATGTATTAATGTCATATTTAGAAAATGTTTGGTCCAAGTGGGATTCCCTACGGTATATGTTTCACCATGTACCTAATATTAATTTTTGTGCTCGAAAGTGTATTTTAGCGACGTAGTTGGTATATTTTATAAGTTAAGTGTAGTTTTATTATTAATTTTATCAATCCAAACCAACGATTTTACGAACTTATTAAGGAATTTGTTTTCTTAGTACAAAACGAATTACTTTACAGCGATTTAGGTCAAACCGGCAACTTAAACAAATAACGTTATAATTTAAATTGTGGAGTATGGTCTGCAGTGATTCATTTAGACATCTAAAAAATAGAGAAATCTTTGAAGATATTTGTATATATATATACATATACTTCAACACGTAAACGCGGGTAGGATACTAATGTTATGGACTCACCGAAATTGTCACAGTAGACGTGCTGAATAGATGAAAGGTTTGAGAGATATTGTACCTAAAGGCCTGCGGGGAGGGACATGAATATTCTATCAGGGTACAAAAGAACAAGGCAGGAGTTCTGAGGAAATTCGACATTGAATTACTAAATTTACCTTCAAAAGACTACTATGAGTACCACTAGAACAGTCATCACACTTTATTTATGATTACCTGTTATTTGTAACTTAATTACATAGACTGATTTCATCCACTGACTCGAAAAAAATCTTTAACGCTAAAATTGCAAATGATTACTTAAGCAATATATCGTTATCCTTTCAAATGCAGAAGCAGTAAACCCTCTAGAATATAGTCTGAAATAATTTAAAAAGTAAGTTGCTGGTATTTTATTCTGTATTAAACACAAAATACCGTGAAGTATACATAAGCCTTTCATGGTATTCGCATTTCCTTTCAAAGTAACGTACATACTTTCTTGGCTCTTTATCACCTCAGAAGTACGAATAATCGACAAATATGTTTAAATTTCTATGAACGTTATACAATAAAATGCTGAGTTTGCAAAGGATGGAAATTGCAATGTTAACATTTTTTTCAACAAGTATTTTTTCATAAATAGAATATGATCCAAAAATATAAGTAATAATTTCAATATTTGACAAAAAAGTTATTCCAATAAAAAAATTGCATAAAACTCTGAACTGTACACACGAGTCCCTGACTAACAAATTTTTTAAATTGAATTTCCTTTCTTCGTTTAGCATAAGGACTAAATATTAATTACTATTTACTGAGTTTAAATTATTAACTAAGATAAAATATAGTATTATCTGTTATTAATCAAAAGTAAATAAATAGAAACAAAACATACCTACCTTTATAAAAAACCATAAATTCAGAACAAAGCTTTTCCACCCTGCAGAAGACATTTTACGTATTCAGAATTTACGACTCCATATTTTTATATGTTTTCATTCTTTTACCAATCCAACAAATTTCAAAAATAAATTTTATTCTTAAACACGTTTAAGAGTCATGTGACACTGTTAGTCTACAGAAACGCTGGAAATCTTTAACCATGCAAGCGTTTTATTTTAAATATTTTACTGATATGCCTGTTTTGTGTATTATAGCTGAATCACTAAATGCTATATTTAGTATTTTCAATGAGTCAGTATAGGTTTGTTTATACAAACTTTCAATAAAACTGTTAAACTATTGGACTCATCGTAAAATTCGATAAGTACACTTGAGGCAGCATGTTACTGAAATCTGTGGAACACACACTGAGTGATGAATCCGGCCAAACATCCAGTTTGGTAATTAAAAAAGCACTGCCGACCAACCAAAACTATTACCGATTTTTTTTTTATTTAAAAGCGTGACTGACTGTTTTGCCGTAGTGTAAAAGTGCCCCGTGTATGTACGTAGAAAGCAAGTTATAACGGATTGTTCAGCTGAATCTAAATTAGATTTAAAAATATATGATATCCATCCTAGTCCTATGGTTTTATATAAATGTCCATATACGTATATTACACGTTTTAATTTCATGTGATCTGTCATCAATTGTTTACATAAAATGTAACTGAAGATCATTATCATGTTGCAGCCGACAAAAAAAATGAATTATATCTAAGAAGAAATAATAAAGTTATCAATCTCCGGATTAAAAAGAATTCAAGGAGGTAATAAATAAATTTCTTTTTATTTATTAAAATTTATCGAAAATTCTAACTAATAACTGAGTTACCTTTAACACCTCAAAATGGTAACACATTGCTGTATAATTCTATAGAATTTTTGAAAAATTTTAACTAAATTCTGATAGATTTATTTATTACCTCCTTGAATTCTTTTTACTACGGAGATCGATAACTTTATTATTTCAATTTAAATGACACCGGATGCTACATTCTTCTATCCTAGTTACATTTAAGATAATTTCGTATTGTATAATACTATAGAAACATAAAGAATTAACTGAAGTGAAAAAGAATAGTTTCCTACATTAATTATGGCGCTATTTAAAGTTTCTGACATCAGAACAGCATTCTGTTTTTTATTTATATCCAAAAAATACCTCAATGGAAGCCAGAAGAAAGAAACAAATTTGAAAGGGTACTGATTTAATTAATGTACATAACATAGGAGAGAACAGAGTTCTATCAGAGTAAAATTTACTTTGGGAGTAGAAACCGTACATTAAACAATAAGTTCGGACCCCAAAGGTATAATTTACACCGCGTTTATTTTCAAGACAATTTCGCACTGATTAATAGATTTAAATTATATATTTTAATTATAAATAAAGAAGACAATAGTTTGTACTAATTCTTGTAGTAACACTACAACTTGTTTATTTATAACACGATCTACATAGTCCCAATCCTACTGTATATTACAGAAAACATCAACACCGGGGAAAGCAAAAAAGCAAATTTAATTTTTAGTACTAAATTTAGAAGGAGAAAATAATAGTAGCATAATATACGATAGCAGCTACTGCTATATTTTCTAAATTATACAACTTGTTATTTTGATTTTTTTTTCGCATATTTTTGTTCCATTTCCAACTAATATGAACATATTAATAATGCATTATTCGTAATATATGCAGATAACATTGCATCATTTTTTATTTTCATAAAAAAAAACATCAAAAATCAACACGGAATAGGACAATCGTAATTATCTCGCATATAAGGGGTCAACATCACACTGCACGTTCTTTATTTAAACAACTATGTACAGTTAAAAACACATTCTGCTTCCACAAAAGGCCAAGTTGTTTCCAACAAATATAAGGTTGTAGTTTTTCAATTTTCTTCCGATTGATTGGTTTGCATAATAATGTCGAAGTTCATCGATTTATACTACAGTAATTTCTAAATTAATATATCACGAAACATAAGCACTAGTATCACAATTGATTCCGATTGGTGCGAAGTAAACAAACGCCCTGCAATAAACATATTAGTTTTCATTACAGTTTTACCAAATGTCAATAATATTACGATATCACACATTGTAAGCGAGATATTAAACAGGTCAGAATTAACCGCTCTGTTGTAATTGCCACATTCCCCCTTAATATTACAGACGACTTAAGTAGATGTTTTTACATCGTTTATTAACGGCACGAATTACTTAAAGATTCTACGCAGCGGGTGAAAGGTTTTTAATGGAATTTACAAAAAAAAAAAAAACGGTGAAAATAATCAATGTTCTTAAATGTGTAGACAAATTGAAAGTTAATGAATAAAAGCTTTTGGACAATAAAATAATTGTATTATATAATTGATTCTATTTTATAGAATTTCATGTTGAAATTCAATAACTATTATAAAAGACTACAACCAATGTACGAATAAATGAAACGGAAGACTCATAAAAGCAATATAAAAAACTCATCATAACCTGACACGGTAACTACAAAACACATTTGAAAATAGATTTCAACAGAAAATCGTTTTACGATCGCACACGAGCAGGGCCCCGAAAAGGCTTATCATATTAACTAATTCTCTTCATAGTAGTTATCTTGCAAGATCTGCTGATAGATATAAGTATAAAATTGTCCCTGCTTTCAACAACAAAGTAATTTCCAGTTCCGTGCAAAAACGTTATGAAATTAATTATTTGAAGAATCTTAGAAACTGCTTTCGTAAAAAAAGTATAAGCCTGTACAAAATATAAAAACATTGATAAAAAGTTGAAAAATTAAGAAAAAATAAGATATTAGGAAAACATTCTAGAGATAGATACGATGATATGATCCTAGTTTGTTTCTATTTCCGATCGAAAGCTGTGCCATCTATGCTACATTAATTTTCTAATCAATTACACTTTTCAATCTAAATCACATCTCTACAACATTATTTAATCCTTTTTTACCGATAGTCGATTGATTATGACCACTCACTTAGTTGCATCATTTTAGTGTTGATTAGAATGGAAAATAATTTTTAGAATACCGTATGTCTGATAGTTAACTATAGAATATTTATAAGATTGCATTAATAAAAACTATATCTTACACTATATATCAACCTAATAATTACCACGAAATTTTGAAGAACTAATCTAATTCAAATAAGCAGAATTCCGCCCATTTCTATTTCTATTTATTTGATTTATCACATTTGTATTTAGTACGCAATTCAACTGGTTGGACACTTTAAGTCTTTCTATCTAAAAGTAACGCGCACGAACCATGGTTTCAAAAGTTACTGACCTTTGACCTTAGTTAGATACTGTATTTCAATTTCGATAGTACTTCCGGTTCTTTTTCGGATATTTATCACACGTATGAAGAATGAGAAGCTCAACTGGCTGATTTTTTCTTTACAGATGCGCGACTCGATGATGGATGGCCGACCAGACATTCGAACACGCCGCTGGCTCTGCGGCAAGCTTCCACACCGACCATGCACAAACCATTAGTAGAGCGCATATCCCTTGGGAATGAAACTTAAGCTTAGTGCCCCTTGAACGCGAACGAAGAAGGTAATATCTATAGATTCAAGAATCGCATAATAAATTATGATAATTTAAAGTAACGTAAGTCATAGATCAAGTAAAGAACATTATTTAATTTCTGGTTATTTCTTATTAATATATTAGTAGTTTAACATTGCAATGAAATCAATATTATTTGATTTGTGCTGTAATAATTAAGATTGTTAATTAAAATAATTTTTCGATTCACGGAACGTAAAACGACCATTATACGCCTCCTTTTAGGGGCGCAAAATTCCGAATTTGCGCCCTCGAGACGTCAAATAAAAACAGTCTTAAAATAAACGACTTTTCGAAAAAAAGCCGATAAATACGATTTCTTATAATTTTCTACATTACAATACATTATAATAATGGTGGGAAACAATAGAAAACGACAATAGTAAATACAAATCAATGCGCAGTAGCTTTTATTATAACATTATACCTGTTTTTCTTTATGGACTGAAACGAAAAAGAATGTGAGGAGTCGGTAGAGGGTCCGTACATATTTAGGTCCAAGAGACTTCGTTAGATATATTATAACAATATAGTGTTTTTTAGATGTGTAAACATTGAACTATGGCGTGTAGAAGTAAATAAGCATTTTCAAAACTTAGATCCCGACCATAAAGCAGCCGAAGTATTAACAAATAATACTTGTAAAACACTCACTTCTCGCACTTGTATTGCAGTTGACCATTCGATGCACATTACATGTTTATGTTTTGAACATTTACACTGATGTGCGCATGCATTATCTTCTCTCTCGATCAGTAAACAACTGTCTATCTTAGAATGTAGTGAACCACAAAATTGTCCTCCATATGTTGACCATTTACTTATTGTCGTCGGTTAAAAAAATTCAGACAAACGGAATCCGTAGAGAAAATGTTGTCATTAAATTATTTTTTAAAATGTCTTGTACGATTTTTTTTTAATACCTGATATATGGATTGTCTCCAAAATCTAACCAGATTTACGTTAGGCCTTACCGTATTCAAAAAGAAGTTGTACTTGTCAATCCGTCTAAAGTACATACTGAACTCGTCAAGTTGATTATTATTTTCATGTAAATTCATCTTCTACGGCATTACCGTTTAGATTTACGAAGAATAATTAGATTTTATGAACATGCATATATCATTTGTTGCAGAAAATTTTATGGTTCACCTTTTTTGTTTGAGACATTTTTTAATGTGATTTGTATTTTTTAAAATAAATTGAAAAACGTGATTATTTCATATTTATTAGTAATTTATGGCACAACCGTTAATTTCACGAAGAAAATTTATGCAGCCTTTTTTGTAGAGTATTTCATGCTCTACCTTTTTTTGGAAGCATTTGCTTTGTGTGAATTGCATTTTTTATTTTTTATCTTTTTTTTGTTCGACCTCACCAGAATCTGGTATGGATCGCCTCCAAAAACTAATACATGAACGTACGTATAAGATCACGAACACAAATGTTGTCTGGCATTTTCTAATTGTTTAGGGTCTGAAACGTCGACATTTGATGAAAAACTGTAGATTAAAATTTTTTTTCGAAATGGGCAAATTTAATACTTGGTTCAGACCTATAGTCTGGATCGAAGTAAACTGGCCATTTCGGTGTTAATGGGTTAATCGTATTTACAAATATGGGTAAATTAGTTTATGTATATTTTATTCTTAATAAACCTGATTTTTGTAACTCTCATTATGAAAGGTCTGCCATTACATTTTTGATTTAAAATGCTCTTCACACCACCACGACAGAAACTTTTTTATTTCTTTTAATTTACGGTACGTATCTGTGGTCGCAAAGATAAACCAGGTAACCGCATTTTGGAGAAAAAATTGAGGAACCACCGAAAATGCGTTGGATTTTTATGTGTAAATTTGTCAGATCCAAATTCACATTCAATATGATATTTTTCTATTATTTAAAAAATTACAATTACCCAGACTTTTCCTGATATAAATTTGTGTAGTTTTGTATTATATTGTCAAGTTTTCCTGTACCTATAATATGAGAAATAACGAAACTGGATAGAAAATGACAAAAAACTGGATTTATTTTCTGCTAGACAATTATTAAATATTTTCTCGAGTTTTCAAACTTGATTTTATAACGGCTGTTAGATATAAATATCATTTATTATCAATTTTTAGTTTTTTGACCTGATTTTTTTGCATAGATATAAGTTCATTAGAACTAAAATATACTAAATAAGTCAAAGATAATAAAAAATTTTCAAATAATAATTTGTTGTTCTATTTTTAAAAGTTGCTTATTTTGAATTTCGTCGACATTGCACATCTTTGAAAATAATAATAAAAGATAGTAATTGAGAACAAAATTTCGTAATAACATTTTCTCATTGAAAACTTTCTATATATAAACTTCCTGAATACGAATAAATGAAGTGCACATTGTTTACGTAATATCTAAGTTTGCAATTTAATAATAAACGGGATTTAAATTTAGTTCTGGAACATTAAACTTTCCCATCAACAATTTGCTATAAGAATGCATCACTGAAACTCGTTGCAGCATTACGACAAACTTTTCAACTTCTCGTTTTAAGGTTCATATTTGCCATCTTAATTAATCCTAGGTACGATGTACTATATTTTCTTACCGAAATCATTTAAAATGCATTTCGACCATTCGGACTCCTGTCGAGCCAATAACACGTTTGCAAGCAAACTGCGTAACTCTTGAGATGTGTAAACGAGTTTTAAATATCTTATATATTTAATCATGCAGTTCATTAAATTAATCACACAACCTTCATAATTTTAATTAATGGCAATACTGCACACGAACAAAAATGAAATAATTTGAGCTACTAACTAGATCGTGAGATAAGACACGGTTTTAGTTAATTTTAGTGTCGAGTGATCTTGACAAATTCTAAATGAATTTTTCTCTGTTTAAATATCAAACTACGTCTGTTTCTCATTTATGTATTATGTTGTAATTTAATATTTTTATTTATTATAAGATTAGTTTCAAAATTAAAATAAAACTAGTATTAATGATTTTTTGAAATATTAATTAACTTGTGTGTATATTTTGTTCATCTTAAATTATTGTTAACCACAAATTAATTAAAATTAATACAAATAATATTTATTACTAATAGCCTGTTTAAAATTTAAAAAAAATTATTCAATTTTCATAACATCGTCCGAGGCAGAAATCGAAATCAGCCACGCTAGTACTAGACAGAAGTGATAAAACGTGACTATTCACTGCTAGCTCCGATTTCTAATTAGGTTACTAAACTACTAGATCACTATGGAAACATTGCCCAGCATTGGTCCATAGTCTACTATAGAAAAAGAAAATATTTTCCGCTCAATTTCCGATACTTTAGTTTTCACTTTTACATTTCCAATTTTTCTTTAGGTATGTTTGAATTTTATTTAAAGATGGCAACAAAGTTTCAGGAATTTGTATAATTATATTTACATCATTACAAAAAATATGAATATAATAAAAATATTCATATTTTCATTGAAGCAATATATTTTAAGGGTACCAGTTTGAACCTCAACTATATTTCATCACCTTCTTTAAATAAATGCCAAATGTGTAGTAAAAACCGTCTTGTGTGGTACAACGAGGTACCTCCTTCAATACCATAAAGTGATAAACCATTTTTGCTTCGCGGCAAATATATTGTGGATGCATTATGAATATACCATTAGCTGTTTATATGGTATAACTGCCTAACTACTTGCATAACATATGATCAGCTACTATGAAGTGTGTGGGACAACTGCAAAAAAGGCTTCGCAAGACCGTAAAATAAACTTTGGAATACCTATTAGATTCAAAACTGATTACTATTTTTCCTAAACGATGAGTATATTTTTAAAAATGTTACTAAAAAAGTACTTTCAATTTTTATTGATGTTCAAAAATTTACATGTTTATTACATAAATTAATAATTATTTCCAAAACGCATTATGAATACTCTATAGAATTTATATTGTGAGATTATAGCCGTACCATATACTATAAACTATTGAGAACCTTTCATTAAAAATGATTTTGTCCAACTGCATTTATTGATTCAATCTGAATGATTGTCTTATGATTCGTATCGTCAAATTCACCATTCCGTTCAATGTTCTGTAAAAGCGTCAACATTTCTTAAAATAAGTATACTCTTTCGATTATTTGGCCGGGGAATAGAGTTCCGAGAACCAACACACCGATAGGTCAAAATTTCGATATAGCATGGTGACAGCGTGATTTTCTCCACTTTGACTTTGAAAATTTGGCAAAAAGAAAGCAAATTAAAATACCTTGGACTCACGCAATATCGAAATTTTATCCTTTCGGGGTTTTGATTTTCGGAACTTTGTTCCCCGGCCGATTATTTTTCGCGACTGGATTTCAGCCAATCAGAGCGCGACATTCAAAGGGTTCTATGGTCATTTGTTTAAAATTATACTGGAAATTCCACGGCAGCTCCTGGAAATTGCATTCGAAAATTGCATACTCGCTACTCATTTGTTAAAACTTCTAAATTCATATATCCGTCTCTCTCTCTGCTTAGCAGTAACCTCAAATACCGGTCACAAAAAATAATCCGCCGAATACCCCTCGACCTTCAAAATTAATCGCAATATTTCCCTCTAACTTTCCTGCAAACAAAATTAAGTTTTGCAAAACTTGACATATTCACTTGTTTGCAACAAAGCTATCGGGAAATATTCCGATAATTTTGAAGGTCTCGGGAGATTACAACTGAAAATAACAAGTTAGTGTTAATATTCAATGGTGAATTATTTTAATTTGAGTATTCCAGGTATTACGGTAAAATTATTTGCAGTCAACTAGTTAACTCAGTTTGCTTAAACATAATAAAACCTGTACATATATCGTTGTGATTTTGCATGATCCAGAATACATTTATTCCTGATCCTCTTTCTTATAATGAAAACTCTGGCACGATTATAACTCTCTTCTCATTAATGATATTGCTTTTTTTAAATCCTCATTGTGTGGCGCCATGTTATAATATAAACGGAAGGGGATACGAATCCTCTTTGCCTGAAAGCATCCTGCGTATTTTACTTGCTTTTCGTATAACCTATGAATTATGCATTATGTGACGTGCAAAAATGCTACGGATATAAATCAAAACTTTGGCAAATATTTTCTACGTAATCGATTTATGTATTATTTATTTACAATATTAGCACAATTCTTTATTTTTAACTAAAACGCTCGCTGCTAAAATATTTTTAAATGTAGATTATTATTATATACTTATTAAAAAAACTCTTAAAATTTTTACATATTCAATTCAGCACCGTTAAAGGCTTAAATTCAGCCTAAAATTGTGCAAATTTTCTTAAATTAAGTCAATATTTGAGCTCAAAGCCTTGTTTTTTAGTTTTATAAACTTACTATTAGTCAATATTCAGGTTGAAATAAGAATTCTCTAACTTAGTGTGACAAGCTCGAAAAATGTTTCTTTAAACCTAAATCTCGACTAAAATTAAACTTCACTGTCTGAAAGTAAGCGCAAATATTGACTTAATTTAAGAAAATTAGCTCAATTTTAGACTAAAATTAAACCTTTTACGGTGCTTGATTTGAGATGTAACGATTTTAATACTTTTTTTTTACTGTATAGAGAAAGAACACCCTCAACAATGTCTGGATTTAAAGTGTCAGCAATTTATTTATTGTTTTCATCATGTAAGACGGCGTTGAATCGAAGTACAATATTGACGTTGAAGAGTAAATGTTCATATTAATAAGTGGTCAAATTAACTAAATATAGATTAAAAACTACTAAAGGTGGTGTTTTCTACGTCTTACCATGTAGTTAAATTGACTAATCATTTTTCTTAATCTGTGCGTGTGCAAAATTAATTCTTCCTAACACTATTTTCATTGAAGAACCGTAGGTAATGAGAGTGGGTGGCGAGTTCAAGAGATTGGGGACTCCTGATATAAAGGATATAATTTCGAAGCTATTTAATGATTCTCTTGGATTTATTGAAATATAGAAGTTAATATCTGGAACACCGAACTGTTACTACTGAATTTTGTGTACGTCCGATGTTCTTGTTATTAATATACAGGAGTCCCTGCCCTAAGCTGTACGGTTGGTTTTTACAAAATGGCGGTTATGTGCCCACAGTTATAGCCCCTCATTATCCCTACTTCCGAATCTTTCTTTATATCTGTGAAATGGGTGCATCTGTGAGTAAGTGTCGCGAAGCGAGTTTGGCTCAGCGAAACAATGTGGTGGAGGAAAGAGAAGAAGAGACTTGTATAACTTTGGACGAGGTGAACGAATAACTTAGGACTGACATATAGTTTTGGACGGTATAGCCTAGGACGGGGAGCTACTGTACAGTACAGATGTTCTGTATCTGGCTGACTATATTGACCTTTACTACTTAATTCCAGTTCGATCCATTTTCCTAAAGCACGATGTGTTTGAAGCATGCAAAGGTTCCATGAAAATGTCGACAAAAACAGCTTTCAGGACTTCATTTGTGTATATTCCAAGGTTCAAAATGCGTTAATACCAAAATCAAAACCGATTCTGTTCTGGAGTTACCGCAAAATTAAATTTGTACAATAATAATATCTGGTTTCAGGTTACACTCTTTAATTTTTATGTATTTTTTATGTTTGTTGTATAGTTTTATATATTTTGATAAACTGGACATGAAGTTGGTAGTTATACTTGACGGTCTATTATGATTAATTTAAAAATTTACACAAAAAATACTGTTCCGTCGATTCGAATATGAATGCTAAACGGAAGTTAGAGTTATTCGCGCGGGAATTCGATTGATGTAATTCCTTAGTTCGGATTGGCTGCCCGGCACTCGAGACTGTTCGGCGAATGTCGGGTAGATTCGGGCTCCAGCCTGGGGTTTCAGCGGTATGAACGCGCGACAGCGACGCGCATTATTGATTCCTTTATCGACGTCGGTATCGAACGGATCTTAGTTGTTCGCGAATCGTTGAGCGTGTTCCTTTCGAGAACGCTTTCTAATTGAGAAAAGCCTTATCGTAGACCGCTACGACAGTGCGGAGAAATATCGTAGGCCGCTACGACAGTGCGGAGAAATATCGTAGACCGCTACGACAGTGCGGAGAAATTTCGTAGGCCGCTACGACAGTGCGGTGAAATATCGTTGGCCGCTACGACAGTGCGGAACTCTTTGTGTGCGAACACCATTTTCGTGCGTGAACACGTATTTTTGAGAACGCTTATCCGAGATAAGGTGCGACGCGTCCTATGTCAAATAGTTAAACAGTTAGGGGTTTTTTATGCCCTTTGGGCTTTTTCCCCACATGAGCAATAAAGAGATTTCTCACGCTCGCTCAATCGCCACGTGTTGAATATTTAATTTCCTATCCCAAATTTATAAAATAGTAAGGTAAAAGAAAAAAAAATTGAAACAACGAAACGAAGCCAAGTGGGCCGCGTTTTGTACGAAACATTTTGGTGCCTCCTGTGAGGTCGTGACAAAGCGACCTACTTTCAACGGACAAACAAAGAAACAGCGATTCAAGAGCCATTCCAGAACAATCTCCGGGGTGCAGAAGCCGAAGACGAGCTACTAATTCGGCGAAACCCAACAGACGAATTTAAGTATTCTTTCTTTGCATTTCATTGTACATTCTATTTTTTTAATCCTTTGAAATTCGTCTATTGCATTTATCGTTCAAATTGCATGATCATACACCATCTTATACCGTTTCATGTTCTTCACAATATCGTTTAAAAATTTGCGTTTCAAAAAAAAGCCTTTGGAATCTTTTAAATTCCATTAAAGCTGGAATATTTGACGAATGCATTTGTGAAATTATTTCTCAAAGTTAGGCGGAAAACACGCAGAATTCCTTACACGTGTTTCTGCGCGAGAAAGTCGAGAAGGTTCCTTCGAACTCTTTCTTTGTTAGAACGGCTTAGCAACACAGCTGCCGAGGCCACGCGACACCGCGGCACGCGCGGGCACGGACGACGTCGCGACCTTTTCCTTTATTCAATCGGGTTCGCCGCGGATTCATCGAAGCGTCGATGAAACACTGACGCGCTGCGAACATCACTTGACAAATTCACGCGGATGCTTATTATTTTTTTTGAAATTAAAAAAAAATGGATAGGGTAAAATTTATTGCTCAGAAGCGCGCGACGCTTAAGAAACAAATCACTAATGTAGAAAATCTACTCGCGCAAGATAAGATTGATAAAACAAATTTGAAGCTTCGTGTGAAACGTATAACGGAATTATTCGTTGCTTACGAAGAATTACACGACGAGTTATCAATTGCCGAACCGGAAAACGATCGATTGGATGAACTTGATGACATTCGGGATCGTTATTATGAGCTCGCGAGCGTTGCGGAGGCAAACGCACAAACGACGACACTTACAACTGACACAATAAATATGACGGTTAGTCAAGGAGAAAAATCACGGCGCATAAAATTGCCAGTGGCCGAACTACCGAAATTTGACGGAAAACTCGAGCACTGGCTTTCATATAAAAATACGTTTACGACGATGGTAATTGAACGTGATGACATTACCGATTTAGAGCGTTTTATCTAAAAAATTCGCTACGCGGTGAAGCCTTAAGCAAAATCTCAATTTACGATACCAGCGAAGAAAATTTCAAATATGCATGGAAATTGGTGCTGGAATCGTACGAGAAAAGTCGTATTTTAATCGCTAAGCACCTCGACGCGATTCTGGACATATCAGTGCAGATAAAACCGGTCTCGAAAGGATTGACGAAATTAGTAGACGACATGCGACAACACGTAAACATGTTGAAGTCCCTAAATGTGCAGCCGGACGAACACCTTTTAATTCGAATAATGGAACGTGCTTTACCTATTGATATTCGTATTAAATGGGAAGAAACCTTAGATTTAGACAAATCTCCGACAATCGATCAGATTTACAAATTCTTGTTCGAAACAGCATTTCGCTCATCTGCCCTCGAAAATGAAACTTCGCATATGAAATTTACCTCCGAGCGCAAATGATTAAATACCTATATCAATCATTCTAGTTTTAAATCTCGGAAGATTGAATCAAACGCTCGGGCGTTAGTGTCCGCGATACGGTCTTCGTGCGCCTTTTGTTCAGAAGACCAGCACTATTCACATCGATGCCCTCTGTTGTCCAAAGCTTCAGTGCAGGAACGTTGGAGAATGGTCAATCAGGCCAAATTATGTAAAAATTGCCTCCGCGTTCATGAAGGTTGTTGTACCTCATCGCGATGCAAAATATGTAATCGCTATCATCATACTTTATTGCATAATGCGAAATATTCGAACTGTCGTGTTCGCGAATCCGTACACTCACCAGATTCAGCGATGGCATCGAATAGTACTAGTAAGGAAAGGGGAGGGACGTCATGACTAGATCAGGGCGCATATACAGCTCATTCGCGCGCGCCGCAATCACAATTAATGATGAGCGCTACGGTTCGTATACGGGACTCCTCGGGGAATTTCGTAGAGTGTCGAGCACTACTTGATACGTGCGCTACGGCTCACTTCATAACCACACGACTTGCGACAAAATTAAAATTTCCAAAACAATCGTGTTCGTTGCCAATCGGGGCTATCGACGGGATGAACACCTTGTCCAAAGGTTTGGTCGAAACCACCATTTCTTCGATACACAGTCAGTTTCAAAGAAGCTTATGTTTTTTGATTGTACCAACAATCGCGGACTCTATTCCGCCTGACGTTTTCCCACGTGATCAAATCTCCATACCTGCTAATTTAAAATTAGCTGACCCACGCTTTCATGAGCCCCGGCCAGTAGATTTACTGATAGGAGCGGGAACTACGCTATCACTATTGTCAATCGGGCAAATCAATTTGTCCAGCAATAATTGCGATTTGTTTCTCCAAAAGACTCAGCTTGGTTGGGTCGTCGTAGGTGGAATAGCTTCAGTCAGGGAGAACAAAGGAGTTTCGTGCAAACTGAGCAATTTAAGCGACGAAATCGCGCGATTTTGGACTATTGAAGAGTTGACGACAAAACATTTAGAGACCGCTGACGAATCCGATTGCGAGCGACATTACTTACAAAATACTAATCGCGAAGAATCCGGTCGTTACACGGTTCGATTACCGTTTCGTGGAAACACTAAAAGTTTCGGAGAATCAAAATCTAACGCTAACCCCGCTCTCAAATCAGAATACGAAAAAGTAATGCAGGAATATCTTGCTTTAAACCACATGTCTCCCGTAAGCGGAAACAATCCAGAAGGTTATTTCCTTCCCCATCACGCGGTCATAAAGGCGGCTAGCACCACCACAAAGGTCAGGGTCGTATTCGACGCGTCGGCAAAGTCATCCAATGGGAAGTCGCTCAATGACCAATTATTAGTGGGACCAACAATCCAGAACAAATTGTTCGAACACGTCCTAAAGTTCCGTGTCCACAAATATGTGCTAACTGCGGATATAGAAAAGATGTACCGCCAAGTATGGGTTCACCGGGACGATCGCCAATATCAGCAAATATTTTGGCAAATAAATGGGGAAACCCGCGTTTTTGAATTAAATACAATTACTTTCGGAGTATCTTCTGCTCCATTTTTGGCTATTCGGACGCTTCATAAATTAGCTGACGACGAAGCCGCAAATTATCCAGTTGGAGCTGAGGTCCTCAAACAGGATTTGTACGTCGACGATTTGCTGACCGGAGCAAATGATATCAACGTCCTTTTACTCATTAAACACGAAATAACAGAAATTCTGCGACGTGGTGGATTCAATATCCGACAATGGGCCTCTAACTATTCATACTTGGTCGACGAATCCCACGTGGATGGTAATACGGTCGGCCTGTTCGAGGAAACCGACTCCATTTCGAATACTTTAGGGATTTCTTGGAATACACATCGCGATCAGCTTCTTTATACCGTCAAACCTATGAAGGTATCGGAGAAAATTTCTAAACGAACCATCTTATCTGAAATAGCCAAGATTTTCGATCCGCTAGGGTTACTCGGGCCCATCACGCTCATGGCTAAATCGATTATGCAGGATTGCTGGAAATCTAAGATTTCATGGGACGAATCGGCGCCCAGCGCATTACACACAAAATGGAGTTCTTTTGCATCGCAACTCCCAAGCATAGACAATTTAGCCATAAATCGTCGCGTTGTAATAAATGAAGCCACGGATGTTGAAATTCACGGGTTTTGCGACGCTAGCTTAACGGGTTATGGAGCATGCTTGTATGTCCGTTCACGCGATAGATTTGGGAAGGTACTGGTTTGTCTTTATTGCGCTAAATCGAGAGTCGCGCCGCTAAAGCAAATTACTATTCCTCGGCTGGAATTGTGTGCGGCGGTAATTCTGACCGGATTGTTTCATGAGGCGAACGTCACCCGATTTAATCCGTCTCGCATCATTTTATGGTCGGATTCGACCATCGTACTTCATTGGCTACGTAAAGACCCGTCAACGTTGAAAGTCTTCGAAGCCAATCGAGTAAGCGAGATTTTAAAATTAGAGTCGACCGTTCAGTGGCGACATGTCAAGAGCGAAAATAACCCGGCAGACGCATTATCCAGAGGGCAATTGCCGCATGAGTTTCTCCGAAATCCGTCGTGGTTTCATGGTCCAGTTTGGTTAACCCAGGACGAGGATTCGTGGCCTGAAACAACGCTTGCGCCAATTTCAGATCTTCCTGGAGTGAAGAAAATCACGTGTCTCGCGACTGACCTGAATTTTCTAGAAATTTTCACTCAGTTTTCGTCTTATTCTCGTTTGCTCAGAGTTCTCTCTTATTGTCTTCGGTGGACTCGCACGAATAAATATCGCGGTGAATTGACGATATCAGAGGTTCGAGAAACAGAAATCCACGCTTTGAAGTTATTGCAAACAATCGCTTTCAGTAAGGAAATCAAACAAATTGTGGCAACAGGGGGAGCAAAACACAATCGTATGACGGCCTTAAATCCCTTTGTTGACGAACAAGGCTTGCTGCGCGTCGGTGGTCGTTTGAAAAATGCGGACACAGACATGTCCCAAAAACATCCTATTCTCCTACCGACGCATAATCACGTGACCGACCTCGTCATTAGGGAAACGCACGAGAAAAATTTCCATGCTGGCATACAATCGACTCTGTACGCTATTAGACATCGCTTTTGGCTTTTTGACGGAAAGAATCAGGTTAGAGAAATTATCCGTAATTGCGTTCGGTGCGTTCGATTCAGGGCCAATCCCGTAGAATACCGTATGGGAGACTTGCCTAAATCTCGACTCGAATCAAACTACGCGTTTTACCACACGGGCGTGGATTTCTTTGGTCCCATGTTCATTAAAGAGAAGAAACATCGCAATCGCGGACGAGTGAAAGTCTACGGTTGTGTTTTTATCTGCATGGCGGTCAAAGCAGTCCATATAGAAATAGTAAGCGAGCTGTCTGCAGATGGTTTTCTCGCGGCATTGCGACGTTTCATAGCTCGACGAGCGATTCCAGGGCACATTTATTCAGACAATGGGACGAATTTCCAAGGTGCATCAAATCAGTTGCGCGAATTGTACGCTTTGACAAACTCTGATGAGTTCCAGGGTCGCATACGGGACTTTGCTCTTGAAAAGGCGATCGTTTGGCACTTCAACCCCCCTCTTTCACCTCATTTTGGAGGAATATGGGAGGCGGCGGTAAAATCATTTAAACATCACCTGAAACGAGTAGTAGGAGACAAATTATTCACTTTTGAGGAACTTAACACTTTGGCTATCGAAGTGGAGGCAATTTTGAATTCTCGACCTTTGTGTCCTATATCCACAGACCCGAATGATCCTTTAGCCTTGACTCCTGCTCATTTGTTGGTAGGACGCCCGTTCAATATGCTACCTGAAAATAATGTGCTTTATATTCCAGATTCACGTCTTTCTTCATGGCGGTTGATTACGAAGGCGAGACAAGACTTTTGGAAGACGTGGCATTGTGAATACTTAAACGAACTCCAGAAACGACAAAAATGGACCAAACCAGGGAACGATTTGACACTCGATTCGGTAGTCATTGTGATTGACAAAAATCAACCCTGCATGCGGTGGTCGCTCGGGCGCGTCACGGCGCTGCACCTTGGAGAGGATGGAGTGGCTAGAGTTGCAACGGTCAAGACGGTTCAAGGAACGTATAAGCGTAGCGTCAAATTGTTATGTCCGTTACCGCAGAGTAATATTGATTCATAAAATTACAAATACTTTTATTTCATTGTAGTCTTGATCGCAGTGCTCTCAACAGGGGGAGCATGTTCCGTCGATTCGAATATGAATGCTAAACGGAAGTTAGAGTTATTCGCGCGGGAATTCGATTGATGTAGTTCCTTAGTTCGGATTGGCTGCCCGGCACTCGAGACTGTTCGGCGAATGTCGGGTAGATTCGGGCTCCAGCCTGGGGTTTCAGCGGTATGAACGCACGACAGCGACGCGCATTATTGATTCCTTTATCGACGTCGGTATCGAACGGATCTTAGTTGTTCGCGAATCGTTGAGCGTGTTCCTTTCGAGAACGCTTTCTAATTGAGAAAAGCCTTATCGTAGACCGCTACGACAGTGCGGAGAAATATCGTAGGCCGCTACGACAGTGCGGAGAAATATCGTAGACCGCTACGACAGTGCGGAGAAATTTCGTAGGCCGCTACGACAGTGCGGTGAAATATCGTTGGCCGCTACGACAGTGCGGAACTCTTTGTGTGCGAACACCATTTTCGTGCGTGAACACGTATTTTTGAGAACGCTTATCCGAGATAAGGTGCGACGCGTCCTATGTCAAATAGTTAAACAGTTAGGGGTTTTTTATGCCCTTTGGGCTTTTTCCCCACATGAGCAATAAAGAGATTTCTCACGCTCGCTCAATCGCCACGTGTTGAATATTTAATTTCCTATCCCAAATTTATAAAATAGTAAGGTAAAAGAAAAAAAAATTGAAACAACGAAACGAAGCCAAGTGGGCCGCGTTTTGTACGAAACAAATACAAACCAAAAATGCTGTTAATGGTTAGTTCAATTCGCCACAGAAGAGCTGTTTCTCGCTTGAGGAGAGGAACGAGTCCATTCCAAAATACATTATTCAGGAAACCTTGCAAAACATTGTAACTTAGGAACAATACATTTCTGAACGTTTTTTACATTTTTAAGATAAATCATGATAGATTGTAAAATACAGCTATCAACTTCATGTCCAGTTTATCAAAATAATATAAAAATACATTACCAGACATTATTAATGGAAAAATTTAATTTTGCGATAATTCGAGAATAAAATCGGTTTTGATTTTGATATTAACGGTTTTGAACCTTGATATGTACACGAATAAAGTCCTGAAGGCCGTTTTTGTCGACATTTTCATGGAACCATTGCATGCTTGAAGCGCACCTTGAAAGGATTAGGTTTTTATGAATAAAGAGGTGTTTACAAATATTTGAGACAATCATTGTATCAGTAAATAAGAAAATATGTTTTTCCGAATGTTTAGGACAAATGAGTAAGACTCGGGATGGGAAAATCCTGGCTCGCTGCCCTGCTTCCAGCAACGATGATGGTCTGTCTCTCCGGCAGCGGAACCGGTACATCTTCCGTATCGTCGCCTATGGCTACTTCAACCGAGGGCCTCGACGCCAGGAGGGTAAGCCATAATCCACTTTCAATCTTCCCTTTAACGGATAACCCCACCATTTCTGAACCGCCTCTCACATTTTCTCTCCGGAGACTTGTGTTTGACTCACGCGCGGTGAATGCAATGAGGTAGGTGATGATAAATTGGGCTAGGTGTAAATTCGACTATTCACGCGAGTACGGCCCATGTAATTTCCATGAAAGTGCACCCGCTAAAGTTCAGAATTGCAAATCAAACCGGATATTCGCATCGCGCTTTTTAGCCGGAGCACGACCGGTATTCTCGGAAACCATACCAAATTACTGAAAAGTAACGTATTATATATACGTATACATGGAATGAAAGGGATATCGAGACAAGTTTCAGCACATTACCTTATTAATTAGACGGAATCTCAATTTGAATCCACGAATGCCAATAAGACTGTGGAACTTTTTGAACAATAACCCTCACAAAACACAATTTACGACAAAGTTACAAATAAGTTAGAACCTGAACATTTCAACGAAACATTGTTATAAATATGGTTTTATCAAAGTAAGGTTCGTTATAACGTACTTTAACCCCTTATCTGGTGAAGACGTATATAGACGTCAAAATAAATCGTGACAACTGGTGCGATGACGTCTATAGACGTCGTATCAATATATTTGAAACGACTCAACCAATCGTCTTGAAATTCGTAACTGATGGGTTTTTGGGGTTGATGAATTCAAATTTGATGTCAAAATTTCAAAATTCAAAATGGCCGATCCAATATGACGATCGAAAAAGCATAAAAGTTTTTCATTTACCGCAATGTTTACTAATCATAGGTTTTTGGGGTCGCTGATTACGAATCTGTCATCCGTTGCTGAAAATTCAAAATGCTAATCTAATATAGTGTGAACAAATTTAAATAATTTAAATTACTATGTATTGCCCAATCCGACGTCCAATTTGCTAAATTCAATATGGTAGATCCAAGATGGCAGACCGAATGTGGAAAATTAATTTTTACCTCATATTAGCGACCTCAATTTCATATATTTCATAAAATACTTCTGCCATAGGTTTGCGAGACTGCAGAATTGCACTAGTGATCTAATAGTGCATGAAATTACTATTAGCGAACACTACTAGTGCTGAACATTTGTACGCAGCAGTAATGTTTTTGTACGAGAGGAGCGTGCAAGTGCGATTATTTTTGCGAAGCTATGTCATTCTCTCTTTCTTCTGCTACACGAAAAGAGGAGGACGGAGAGTATATAACAAATTTCTGTAATATCAAGAAACTTTTTGAATTTTGTTCCGACATCTTGGATCCGCCATTTTGAATTTTGAAATTCTGACATCAGATTCGTAATCAGCAACCCTCAAAACCCCCTAATTAACATTGTCATCGAAATTGGACGAAAACTGGCTAATCGTACAGAGAGCTTAAAATTTAATTATACATATAACGTCAGTCACACTAACATTTTTTTAACTATAAAATAAGGTTACCATTTGTATAATCTGACCGACATAATTACTTTTATGGCCCACTAGCTGTTATCGCAATTTTTCAACTCTTTTCGACTGCCGGTATGGAAATACTATATATTATGACGCATAGTTAGACAAGGAATATTTTCCTATTGTAAGATAAAGTGCACTGAAGTTATTGATAGACTTGTATTTAACCTTACAACACTGAAAAAAATTCTTAGGTGATTTCACTACTTTTTAACTACTGAAAGTATTTTAATAGGTTCTCAACGGAATTTTATAAGTTATAGCTACAATCATAAAGGAGTTAAATCAACAAAAAATATAGTTATGAAAACGACATTTTGACAATTAATTCTACTACATTTAAAAACATTTTTTAGTCTAACTACCTAGTATACTAAAAACTATTCAACATGCGGGAGCGATATATTTTTAACTAAATTTAGTAGAGCTACATTTTTAGTTGATTTAACTTCTTTACGGTAGTAACTGCAACTTAGAAAATTGTCCTGAAGCGTATCAAACAACTCTGTGTAGTTAAAAAGTAGTCGAAACAACTAAGAATTTTTCTGGAAATTTTTGGTTGTTGGAATTATTTTTAGTGCAGCTATATTGTCGGTTGCTTTTTTATTATATTAGTGCATACCTTTTTGAGTTTTATGCATAGCATCGCATTTTTTGATCTCCAATCCTTTGGAATACTTTATCGTTTACTGGGTAAATAATATTAACTTAAGTAAAAATAGTAAAATTAACAACATCATCAAAGTTACATTAACAAAAAAAATATTTCTCTTAACTACCCTCGACTGCACTTCTCGATGGTAGTTGAATTGGCTAAGTAAATTTTTTCAGTCAACGCTCTTATTCGAATATGTTCGAATTTGCTATGCCAGTGTATAATCCTTATATACATATAACTGCAAGATTATAGAAATATAATTCGATAAATATATTAGAAATAAAACGATATCCTCACATAAATATAAAATGTTAACCTTAACAGTACATTGGCAACAAAGTATATAATATCTGGGTGACTACGATCAGAATACTTTTAAAATAGTTAAAATTAATTTTATTTAATACATTATTTGAGAGTACATTACCCAAATCTTATTGGGAGATTGCGTAAAATTAAGTTATTATTATCCTGTAACCTCCATGTAAATATTTAGTTCGATGGTTCTTCTGTTAGCGTAAGGAAATGTGAAGATTTCTCAGTCTCCTTGTAATCTTACAAGCTTATGCTTGAAAGGTTATTATAACTTTACAACCACATTAATGTTCAGTAAGGGAAGTTACTAAAGAAAACTACTTCCACCAAAATTAATTTATTTTTCATATCTGGTATTGAAAATGTATTATTATTATAATAAATGCTAAAGATTGTTTAGGGAAGAAGAAATAAAAACCCGCAATAATCAATATTTCTGAATTTAATCTGAATGTAACCTCCGAAATATCTATCTAGAAAATAAACTAATCTTGAAAATTACACTTAACAAATTGGGAAAATGAATAACCGATCTATAAGAACTAGATACGTATTTTGTGAGTATTTTATACTCGAAAAGTAAACGGTTAATGAAAAATCCCTGTAGACAAGTATTTGTCACCTAATTTGCGCCACATATTCCACTTTTAACCATTTTATACTTAAAATAAATTTTCGTTTTATTTTTATTCACCACTTCATTTACTAATCTTTTTGTAGGTTAGAACTTTTAGTAATTAAAGATCTCTAGAATGCAAGTGCCTGATAGTATCCATTACTAGTGTCACTCAAGCAGTACAATTATTAAAGGAAAGAGGTTCTAAAGCACTCTGTCGATAAAGTAGTAAATTCTGCCAAAAACCATCGATTAAGAAGGACAGATTCATTTTTCTAAACTCGGGGTCAATAAAATTAATTTTAATTTCAATTTACATCATATTTCTCGAATTTCTTTCGAGACTTTTAGGAGACTATATATTCAATTTAAAATTCTATCCTAAAGGACGGATCATACTTTTTCAATCGTTTCTGGTATTTTTTTTTATAAACAAGTTGTGCGTTGATTTCAAAATCACATATTTGATCAACAAATTATACATACGCGTTCACGCGATATCATGTGTACAAAACAGAATATACATGCGGATAGATTGGAGGACGACTAGCTCAGTCAAAATGTACAAAAAAACATTTTTAAAAGAAAATGAAAACCCAGGATTTCAACGAATAAATGCAGCATTTTCGTTCCCACTTTTTGGGTTATACGTATTTTTGTTCTTTTTCTTTTTTGTATTTTATATGTTTTCCTAATGCATTAAAAAGAGAGCAATTGTTGTTGTATTTTAAGAATAAAAATTAAAAAAATTCTGTTTCAAGATGACGGCTTAAAAATAACACTAAAATATCTATTTTAACAGGATAAATCGATAATGGTTTTTTGTTGTAGTCATTTTCCAAGCATTTATTATTTTAATATTACATTACTAAGGAATTTGATACCATTTATGTTCATTAAATAATACTAAGTTTTTTTTTTCAAATTGATGTCCAAAATATTATTCACTATTATTATAGTAGTTCTTTTACCTTTAAAAAAATAATTATTCTCCTGTGGAATGAAATATTTAAAATTGTTATCATTTAATAATCATAAATTGCATTATATACCATAATAATTTAACATTAACGTAATTAATTCCTGGGAAATGAAAATAAAGGAACAATTATCAGTGTACCCTGTGAAAACAGTTGTTTTGGCATTATTTTGAAGCAGTCATCTTTTATGCATTATGAAAAATATAAAAAATTTTGTTTGGTCTAAAAACATATGAAAATGAAAAAAATCCCTGTTTATTGTACAAATGCCGCCATATTTAACCGAACAGTCATACCACAATTGTGACTTCTGAATCTGAAAGAAAGACCACTGGTATACATGGTTGAAACCGATCACGTTCCAAATTTTGCTAGTTTGTTGACCGTTGAAAATTGTATAACAAAAGTGCTCGCTTTGGAGCTCACTCAAAATAATATACAATTTATTTGTTGTAGTTTACAGATCGAAATATCGAAAACTATCGATTTCTCGTTAATACTTCTCAATATTTAGTTATAGATATGAAAAATGCAGTTAAAATGAGCTATTTTGAAAACCTTTTCGACCACTAGAACCCAAGTTATCCCAAAAAAACGTTTATTCGTGTTTTTTACTCGAGCAAAAAAAAAAACAAGCGGGAAACAGTGGTCGAAAACTTTTGAGTAAGTACTTTTATTACTTTCTGAACAGCTCTTAAAAGAAAAATCCTGGGTTAGATTTTGTTTAAATGTGCACACGACTGGGCTAGTTCGGACATACGTTTTTTAAGAATAACAAATATTTTTCTGTCGTCACTTTATGTAAAATCAACTGATTTTTCTGTAGAATTCATGGATAATTTTGTTGTGTGTATGAACGTTGAGAAATCGGAATATAAAGATCGAAAAGTATCGAGGAGCGAATTGAAATTTTTATGATGGGATAAAATATAACAATCGTTTTTGTGTCTACATTTTTAGTTTTAAATGAGATTTGCAATTTTATAATGTCTGTATCTCTTCCGACATCGTATTCAAACATGATTTAAATCGGATTCGTTTTGATAGCTCATGCATAAAATATTCCATTACATGATTCTAATTACTGCATAGTTACCTACTTTGTGAATTTGTTAAGAATATTAAAATTGATTATCATGAATAACATATATATATATATATATATATATATATATATATATATATATATGTTACTTTCTTGCTAATATATCCAAATTATTACGTGAATGAAAAATCAAATATTACGAAATGCCACTGGCCATGTTCTGATGTACTTCTCTTGTTTCGGGTTGTCCCAAAAGATGATTATAAATACAAAACTAAAAGGCGTTCCGCATCATACGGGCCTTTATATTTTGTTTCGACGATTTAATTACTAATAATTTTATTGTCGACGCTCATGTGTAAATTGAATAGCCAATTACTCTGGTAATTGCAAAACTATGCGGTCTCAACATAAGCCTACACGCTACCACTAGATTACACTGATTGATTGCTCTTCATCAGAATGCAACTACGTATTTGTTTTAAGTAGAAACATGTTATTCATTTAGATAGTTTATGATATATTTCATTATATTTAATTATGAAAAGAATTAATACCTTACGCTTTCTATCTGTCTACACATATAGAGAAAAAAATATAGATAATGGAACTAATTTTACCGTACCAAAATTCGACATTACAAAAAATAGTTCGATTAACTTTTTCGATAGTAAAAAAGAGCATTACCTTGTTTCGTTTACGATTTTTCTATCATTAAATATGAAGTAGAGCATAACCTCCAATCTACCGCAATAGTCACTTTAAATATTCCTCAGTAGTACTACATATGTAATAAACTTTTTTAGGCCTCTTTCTGTATGTTTCATCAATAATTAATTTTTGTAGACGTATTCAAAATTTCTAAAAAATATAAAATTATTAATAAAATTAAAATTAATTTAAACCGGCGTTTACAAGATATATACATCCATGATCTTAAAGGCGTTGTAGAGGACAACAAATAACATTTGCTCACTACTCAATGTAAGGTGATTTTTCAAGGATAATCGCTTATTAAAAAGTAAAAAATTCCATTCTCTGCAAACGTCGATATAAAATTTACTATAAAAGTGTCAATTGGTCTTTCAAGCAAGTCTTGGAAGCAAGAAGGTTACATAAAAATTTCTTTAATAACTTTAACACAGTCTTGGAACTTTGGCGATTATTGGCTTGTCAATATCGTTCGCCTTTCGTGTTAGTCAGTTTTAAAATTGATTTTCGAAGTGCAGTTCCTAGAAAACAATATTACAGTTCATAACCACTGTAGTAATAGCTAAAGAAAATCTTATGAGGTACTTACAGGATATATATTTTATATTCATTTTTAATCATCT
Source organism: Trichopria drosophilae (assembly GCA_030407085.1). NCBI lineage: Eukaryota > Metazoa > Arthropoda > Insecta > Hymenoptera > Diapriidae > Trichopria > Trichopria drosophilae. The sequence goes on from CM059583.1 coordinate 47,332,464, forward strand.
TACGTAGATTTGTGCCGGCAGAGGTAAGACTTGGGAAACTTATAACAAGAAAATCATTCTTTTGACAGTTATGGCAAATTTATTTATTGAATTATATTATTCTACATACATAACTATTATTACTTTAAATATCCGTAAGAAACACAACATTTTTTACGTTCGACACCTTCTAAAGCACAGATATAAACTTTCAAACAGGTACATTGAGTTTGAAATCAGATACTATGTTTCATTAGCTGCCTTATTATCCCAATTCAAATATGTTTTAATTTTTGTCCTATGACTTTCAATGTTGACGATTTAGTTGATGAATTAGTAACTCTAATTTTAAAACATTATTTTGAATATTCGAATATTTGTGTAAGTACTACAATTCAAGGCTTTACAAATCAGTTTTGATAAAGTCCTGTATATTTTTATTCTACGTAGTTAACATTTCACTTTTAAACAATTAGTTTGATTTATTTAGTCAAGATTTTATGATGTTCATGAACGTGAAGTTTTTTCGTCCCTCGAGAATCGCAATTAAACCTATATGCCTATATGAGCACTTCATTGCAAGGCAGAAATCTGCGTGAATGAAAAGAAATATTTAACTGCGGCTATGTGATATTTTATCGATTGTTATAAAAGTATTATTTGGGATTAAACAGAATTCAAGTATATCATGGGTAAATTCATTACATCGAATAAGTTACTTTTCATGAAGAAATTCATCAAACCAACGAAAAAAATTCATTGAATAATTATTGCGTTTTATTGGAAACAAAACGTGTAAATTTTATGACAGCTTTATTCATTTCATGTTTAGTTCATTCAATTATGATTTCACGAATATAATTTATTTCAGTAATATAAAATGTACTGCTTGAATGAAAGAATTCTTCCATCCGATAAAATCGACTTCTATGAAATGCGCTTCCTTGAATTGAATATAAAACATCTGAATTATAAAATCATAATAAAGAGAAAGATACTTTTCATTTAATTTCCCTATCGAAAGAATATATCAATATATTTTCAATATATTTATCAATACAATAAACCTATAATATGAATTAGTTTATAAATATACTTATTATTTGATAATCATTTGCGAGCACTAGTGGAACTTAGCAACGTCTTAACCCTTTAACGTTCAGAATGCACGTTTCCCATGTACAACTTCCACCGCATATTTCAAAGTGAAAATAATAGACACACAGTTCACAATGTACCTTATTTACTATTTTTGAGGGCGCTCTTTCAAATGGTGACTTCAAATTTTGAAAAAATTAATTTTGACAAAAGTATGAGAAAAAAAAACAATTTTTGAGGGTCATTTTTATTTAAATTTCATTTTTCAAGACGATACCGTGATTTCTATGACCGGAAAAGTGAATAAAAAGTGCATTAAATATTTGAACCTAAGGAAATGCGTGTAGGAATTTTTTATTTCACCTTGAAATATCCAAAATGATGGCTTATGCCAAGAAATTTTTTTAGAAATTTTGGTAGTATGGAAATATAGCATTTTAAACAAATTTTCAACTGAACTATCTAGCGTATAAGTTGTTTTTTTGGTATACTAATCACAAATCTGAAGTCAAAAGTTCAACCAAAATGGCTGACCCAATATGGCGGACATTCATGAGAAACTTTGGAAGCAATTTTTCGATATACGGACAAATTTATATCTGTAGACTTTCAAGGTTGCTCATTACATATGTGAGGTCAACATTTCTAAATTCAAAATGGCTGACAACAGATGATGTCCGTGGTGTTGCTAAGTTCAGTTGAAATTTTGTTTAAAGTGCTATATTTCCGTACTGCCAAAATTTAACAAAAATATCTTGGCATAAGCCGCCATTTTGGATATTTCAAGTTGAAATGAAAAATGCCAACCCGCATATCCTTTAAGTTCAAACATTTGATGCACTTTTTATGTACTTTTCCGGTCAAATAAATATCGGTATCTACATGAAAAATGAAATTTAAAAAAAAAATGACCACCATCAAAGGAAAATACTCAATTTTTTCAAATTTTGAAGTCACCATTCGAAAGAGCACCATCGAAAATAGTAAATAAGGCTCATTACGAACTGCTTGTGTATTATTTTCAGTTTGAAATATGCGGTGGGAGTTGTAAATGGGAAACGTGCATTCTGGACGTTAAAGGGTTAACTAAACTATAATCAGATCTGCGCAATTATAATCAATGCAAAAAATGTTAATATTTTATTTAAAAAAAAATAACTATTTTCCCGTAACTACCATTATTGCGTTTTTGTTCTACAGAAAAAGCTAGGCATGTGAATAACGTACGAGTAACGCATTTTCGAGTTTCCGACCCAATTTGAGCCGAAATTAAATTACATAAGGTTCATATTTCTCGACAACTTCCGGGAACCCGATTATCAAAAGTTGTTAGCACAGTATAGTAACACAAGGTGAGATTTCGATCGAATTGTGAAGAAGCTTGTGTGCTCATTCATATCGGAGTTTGTAAGTGCGTGTAGAATAAATAATGTACGTTAGGCTATCACGTTATACTATGCGCTACTACGGACCATGCAAGGTTGCTTGACGTCAATATTGGCGTGCTCGATCATGTTCTAACAAATTATGTAACTCCTGCGTAATTGAACGCTGCCCTAAAATCGTAAACGGATTACCCGTCAAACACTGCTCGTAACGTCGTTCAATTTTCAAGAAAGACGATGAAAAATTGTTGATATAATTCTGTCCATATTAAGTAAACAATCAAAACTTGCTATAAAGTAATGTCGATAATAATACCAACAAGATTCAAGTTGCCTTTGAGATAAAATTAATTAATATGGATTTCTCTTGCATTGATATCATTTTCATTCATTGTTTAAATATCCACTGCACTGAGAGAGTTTTTATATACAAGGTAGTACAACAAATAAGACTTTAGTGATATTCTATGTACTGTTCTGATAAATCTTGTAAGAATAGGACATTTTTTTATATCAATTTTCGAGATATAACACTGAATAATTCGTATATTTATACAATTTTACATTCATATTTATTGGAACAGTAGGCTGAGTACCTTATTGTTAGTTCGAAGTCTATATTACATGCGTGTTTAAATACAACATTACAAAGCATTGTTTATTTCTAGCGCATTTGCATATTGTACAGTCGTCGAAGATCAATAAGGACTATTTATCCTTAAGATTGAAACTTAAGAACTGACTTTAGGTTTGAAACCCATAAAGGTGCTACTTCATAACAAAATAAAAATAACTGCAACTGGTGGTAAGGGCATTTCTAGTTCAACTACGAAGCTCATAAGATATGTCTAAATGTTTGAATGAAGGGGATAAGTGAAATTAAAAAAAGATGGAAAGATAAATAAAAAGGAATAAAGAAAACTAGGAAAATAAAAAGAACATGGATGGTTGTAAGACTCTTATTGTTCGAAGTGTTTGAAGAAAAAATGTAGTAGAAATTCGAATTACTTATAGTGTCGAAAGAAAAACTCCAGCCCTGGCATAACATTGCAGGAATTTATAATAATACCAATTAAGGTTTTAAGCCAACCTCGAATCTCGCGTGGAAAATACAGTTCATCAGAACCAAGTACTATTCAATGACTATGCCATAGGTGACTAAAAAGCTTATAAGATTTACCTTGCAAAGCATAGCTTATTTTTCTATCTTAAAAATAACTAATTGCTCTTGCATGTGAAATGGAACTACCATCTTAGAAACTCATTTAAGTAGTACTAAAAGGTAAGGATTTCTTACGTGAATACCACTATGAATTTAAGTGTATGTTGATATAAAAACATATCCCATCTTTGAAGAGATATTTATTTAGCAGCACATAAATCACAAAAATAATTTAGCAAATATAGCGACCTTTTATAAGTACATTTATAACGTGTTGTAAGAATTGTTTATTAATCAATGACTTCCGCCTTGTGTTTTTTTCGATATGAATTTTCTGATTTTATAAAATGCATGATTATTGAGCATAACAAGAATTGTTTAATTTTGAAGTGTTGTCTGCAATGATTACCGTTGTTAGGACCATACAGCTGAGGATAAAAGATATTCCGCAGTATTACTTATATCAATACAGAATTATCCTAACTTATTTCAAGTGACTGAATGTAATGAGATATATTTGTTTTCTTATATTTTTATTAAACAAAACTGTATAATTATACAAACTTTCTGGCGTAAGTTTATATAAAGTTATGTCAAATCTCACAATGAACTAAGACACGTTAATACTGCAGGAATTAGTGGTCATTAGAAACCAAATACGGCTATCGCTGAGTTATCACAGGTTCACTTAATATGTAGGCTCAAAAATAAATTCAATAAAATGAAAAAAACACACAAAAATAAATGCACTTTGTAGACTGTACAAATACAAATACAATAGTAAATTAGATCCATTATAATAAATATTATTGACTATAATGCATAAAAATGTTTCGTAATTTAAATTAAAATTACAATACAAAACATTTGCTGATTTTAATTAGAACAGTAAATTTCGGAAATTCAAACAAACGTATTCCGATAAAAATTATAGCCATATTTACCTCCACTTTGAATGGTCTAAGCAAAATTGAAAATAATCTTCATGTAGTTAATTGACAAATTTACAATTATGTTGAATCTTAGAAATTTGTGGAAATTTTTCTATACATTGTTGCCATTTTCAACAGTTTTTTTAATTTGTCTTCAATAAGATTGTAAGCATGATCTGTTCTGTATATATAATTAAAATTTATAATTAATATCACAATTTTCAGTTTCTTCTATAATATTAATACCAGGTAACTATTTTATTTCAATTACAAAAATGCGGATACGCGTTCAACTAATATATTTCCTCAATATATAATATTTTAAAAACGAATTGTTTGTTTATAATTAAAACTAAAAGAATTATATTATTATTAATAGGATGTTACTTATTTTAGAAACCCGACACACGCTTGGCGATGCACTCTCTCACGCTCCATCGTGTCCTTAATAGAGTTATATCACTTCACAGTGCGTGTAATCGGTTCACAAGCCAAACGTATCTAGAAAAAATACATCTTACTATAATATGATCAACTTGTTTCCGTATTGAACATCAATTTAGAAAACTGTCTAGAATGTGATTATAAAGAAGTCCATCCTGTCTTTAAAATTGAAAAAAATTCACCATTAATTAGAGGTTATGAAAACCTTATTGCATCTTATTGCTCATTGCATAACGCTTATTGCATCAATAATACTTTTTAAAAGTCAAATACAACACAATTTCGAAATTTGATCGCAACAATTTTAGACAGACTAGAATGATTTAATCTGGTGGTGATAAGTCGATCTCATGGTAAGTTATTTTCAATTTTTCGAAGGTGTGCAACGTCAGACTTTCCTTTGTTAGGTTAGCGATGAAGTACCTATATTCTGCAGCAGCTTTTGTTTATTGCCTATAACTTTTGATCGGATCATTTAATTTTGATGTTCGAGCTTCCCTTGTAAATCTAATATTAATACCAACTTTTGTCATTGCAAATGTAATGATGTCTTGTAAAATATAGAAAGCATAGCCAATGAAGAATTAAAATTTGTCCCTGGATATGCACATCAAAAAATTCGTTAAAACTGTGAAAATATTTAGTGATATCAATAGAAATGTCAATTTTGTGAGTTTTTAATTGTCTTCAATAAGTTGGTGTATACAACATAATATGAAATCGAACACAAAATTATTGTTTCATTACCCGTTATATCTTTTATTACTATTATTTATTTCATATGGCCTACGAATTGCTTCAGTGTAACAATAATGGCGATATTTCATGATGACAATGTCAAATGAATGGTTTTCTAGTGATGCATATCCAGAAGTACTGCATAACCCAATTTGTCTTCAGATTGCAAATTACTGCATAAATTAATACGCGTCAATTGTTTCGCCGAAAATCCATTCGTATGAGAGAATATAGGCCCGAAACTAAAATATTAAGTAAATCAATTTATTTTTCAATGTACATAATGAATACTTGATTTTAAAAATATTAGAAAACCGTTATCAGTATATTTCAGAAAACTGGCGACATTGTTACCGATTCGGCGTTTGTTAACAAAACAATCTTACAATGAGACTATACAAATTTACAACAATTTTGTTAATCTAAGGAAATATCATGAAGCATGAGTGGTTTACTACCGACCCTGCTGCAAATAATAATCATGTATTGGTAATTTTAGATTTATTTTTAGTGCGTAATTGTATCTTTATACTCTTTCTACTCAATCTCTGTGCAACATTACATATACGATCTCGGTAATAAACATGGTTTTTGATTAGTTATATGCTTAAAATTTAAATATGATCCATAGGAAAGAAGTTTGATGATAATGCGAATACGACCTTCGTAACAATCACACTTTCAAGATTGTTCATGTTATGTGTCCATTGGTCCCATATATGCAGCAATGACAATAACCTTCTTCCGAATGTGCACGTCTCTATTGCGGATAAGATGAAGGTTCCCTGCATATTTTCTGCAACTGTACGACTATATGATCACGCAACACTCCCCACGCTTCTGTAACAGTGGGCTTGTCCCCAATAGGATCTAGGTATTGAAATCGTGTATGGAACAGTGTATATCGAATCCTTTTTGCAGTCACGCTTTTTAGTAGAAAAGGCCTGACTGTAAACGTGCCTTGCTAATCGATTATGTGAACAGTAGAATGACGTAACTCTGTGAGGGATATTATGAAACATAACGAAGCAACTCCCTAAAAGACTGAGGGATAACCTTTGAAGATGTGGTGTCGATAGTCAAATGATATTTCAAGGTGCAACAAAAAAAAAACATTTTTACGTACGTATTGAAACTCCTTTTGTGCTGCGAAAAAAAAATAAGCATCATCTGTAAAAACTAGAGATCGCCCGCGAGTGCATTACTGTAGATAAAAATTACGTTCTTTTATAGTATGTCACAATGCATTTAATTTTCGTGGGTAGCATTGAGTGCTCTTAAGTCGATCAAAATTTCTAGAAAAACTTACAGTAACAAAGTTTGTCTGCTAAAAAAAAGAAAGACATTGAAAGTTGCTACATATTACTTCCATTAGGATTAGGGTATCGTATTGAGCTGGACGTAATCTCAAATATAGTATTCTTTAAGGGTGGTCGCCATAGACATGATGAAAACGTAGCGAAAATCGGACTCAGAGCTTTTTTTTATTGTCCTTTGAAGGTCCAAAATCCGCTGAGGAAAAGATTCATTTGTTATCAAGAAATATTGTCCTTCATTTTAAATCAAGAGATGATCTCTTAACTATAAAGAAATGATTGTAATAGTAAAACTGTTTCGTTAGATATTAATAGTTCCTTTCTTAAATTCGAATTAATTATTTGTACAAATACCACACGTTTATTTGTACATATACCCATCTAGATTGTAGATATATTTACATTAAACATTAATTTCTTTCTAATGTTTATGAAAATTTATCGCAAATCTGAAAAGTTAATAAGGCTCGTTCCCTTTTAATCAATTTGTTGCTTTATACTCTCCGGTTCTAGCCATTGTTAAAGGAATTATATATATATATATATATATATATCGAATTATGAATGTGACAAACAAAAAAAGTAAGATGTTATTTTGTAATAAAACATTAACTCACACATAAGAATTCGAGCGTTTTTATGCATGCTTGTATGCATATATATATATATATATAATCAAGCATGCATAAAAACGCTCGAATTCTTATGTGTGAGTTAATGTTTTATTACAAAATAACATCTTACTTTTTTTGTTTGTCACATTCATAATTCGATCCCTGCCTTTCATAATAAAAACAAAAATTAAAAAATACGCATGCTTATGCTTCAGATGATTTTTCTGCTTTTCTCAAAAATTCTCTTTTTTAAATTATGTAAAAATTAAGTGTTAATATTGTTACTAGTATATTGATTTTGCAACAAAAACTTTGACGTAACACTAACAAATTTTGTGGAACAGTATGACTTTCATGTTCATTTAGAACCTTCAAATAGCTTTGCACAAATACTACATACATTTTTTACTTAAAAAATTCCTGTTTCCTTATGTTTTAAAAAGTTCAGACATTTTTATTTGGAAACGATAGACTTTCGCAAAAAATGTGGCGGAACAAAAAGTTCTTAGAATCGATTAAAGAAAATGTCGAAATTTTTTCACAATTTATATATGACTATTCATATTTTTTCAAAATTTTGCGATTTTGAAAATGAAGAAAAGTGTTTTAAAAATTCTAAAAAAATTGATTGTATTCTTTGATTAATTCTAAGAACTTTTTGTTCAGCGATATTTTTTCCGAAAGCCTATCATTTTCGAATAAAAAATTCAGGAACTTTTCGCCGCTCTTTTCGTGTTTGAGCATTCCTTTTGGCAGTTTCCAACTTTATTTTCAAAATGCTATCATGCACATTTCAAAGTTAAAGGTTCGAGGACGCGATATTTTCACCGATCAGTGATTTCCCTATCCGTTTCCAATGTGAAAATTCCCATTAAAAAATATTTGTCAGTGAAAAAATCAGATTTATTTGTGAAATACCAAGCACAACTTTTTTGGAATGGGCTCGATTGATTTTTTAATAGCAGATTCGGAAAGATCGATCAATTTTACGTCAAAAATGTATTGTCTAAAATTTGTTGAATTGGTTTTTAATGTCAAGAGATGTTCCGAAAATCTTGGTGAAATGTGTGTTCTCTTGGGCGTGAATGGATTAAGCAGCAAAAAAACTCCTTGAAAAAAATACAAGATTGTCAAAATTCAAAATTCTGTACATAAGATGTTATGTTATCGGTGGTGAAAATTAAATATTAGTCCCCACCACCTACTTAAAAAGTATATAAAGGTGACCGAACAAGATCTACGTCTCCTGGTCTTGCGAATTTCAAAGTTTGACCGCATATTCCTCCTGATGAGGGACCTTTGGTAGGTCCGAAACTTTGACGGCTTTTTGGTTTTATGCTAATAGACGGTAGCAATAATTTTTGAATATCTGTATTGGCAGATCATAAGACCTTCAAATCGTTAATTTATTAATTTAGAAAGCCTGCACTAATCATAATTTACTTACTCACATAAGCTAATAAAAATTCGGGTTTGTCTCCAAAATTTTAGTCAGTATAATTACAATTTCCATTTAATTTCACCTTACCTCTGAAGAATAATATTTTAATTCTGAAAATTAGGTAGACGAAATTGCTTTTAATTTTTCAATAAAAGTGAAAAGATGCCTTCAGTGAAGAATATCTTCGCGTGATCTGATATTCTTGAATGCACGAACAGCTTGGTGACAGACCTTAGCACTCATGGATTCCTCTGGTCGAGTCCCTTGAATTGATGTCGAGTGCGGTCCTGGGTTCGAAGCGTGAAACCGAATAGCGGTAACCCGAGATCCTTCTAAATGTAGTATCCTTGACGTGAGGATTCTACTTCCTGGTCTTCTGTATATGTGCTAAGTCCACGTGGGCGGCACGCGAGGTAGAAACTAAATTATACCATCATTGCTCGTTAAATACGTCTCACTTAAGTACTCCCCTATTTTTCACTCTTTTGTAATTCTGAAATTGACGTCAGAAATTTATAATGTACTTTGCACAGCTCTCTCGGTGCAAATTAAAATAAGAATGAAAATAATTAGATAAAATGATACTTGTTCAAACTGAACTGCATACTTATTATTCTTCAAAATTATTGTTAGTTTGAAATTATATAGAATTTGTTTAAACTAGTTCTATAGAATAAACTTTACCATTTACTGCTGCAGTCTTTCATATTACATTGAAAAAAATTTACTTGACAAATTCTACTACCATTAAGAAGGTAAGTAATGAGTATTTAAAAGAAATACTTTTTTGGTTAGTACAACGTTGTTGATGTTGTATATTTTACTGATTTTACTTAAGTTAATATCATTTACCCAGTAAACAAAAAAGCATTCCGAATGATTGGGGATCAAGAAATGCAATACTATGCACAAAACTCAAAAAGGCATGCACTAATATAATAAAAAAACAACTGCCAATAGCTGCACTAAAAATAATTCCACTAAAAAAAATTTTCCAGAAAAATTCTTAGTTGATTTGACTACTTTTTAACTACGCAGAATCGATACGCTTCAACAAAATTGTCTAAGTTGAAGTTACTACCTTAAAGAACTTAAATCAACTAAATATGTAGTTCTGTTAAATTCAATTACAATCGCTCCACCATGTCGAATAGTTTTTAGTGTACTAGGTAGTTAGACTCTAAAAAATGTTTTGAAATGTAATAGAATTAACTGCCAAAATGTCGTTTCATAACTATATTTTTTGTTGATTTAACTCCTTTATGGTTGTAACTATAACATATAAAATTCCGCTCAGGGCCTATTGAAATACTTTCAGTGGTTAAAAAGTAGTCAAATTAACTAAGAATTTTGTTCAGTGTAGGTATACATACTATTTTCGAACCTGAAGCAACTACTTATTAAATGATCACCTATACTTTCAAGATCCTGTATTGCTTTCAATTCCTTCCTACTATGACATTTTTTTCTATTAATCTAGTTAAATTTCGACCAACAAACGAGATTAAAATATCATTGTAATTAATTCGTCCTTTAATATAATATATATATAGAAAATGTTTCAAATTACCCTCATCTCATAAATGATTCTTAATATCACTACAAGATTTTTTTTACATTATATTTCTCTTTCGACTAATGTTTAATTTGAAATAAAATAGGAATATTCTGGTATAATAGAGATTCATCTTCATTAAGGTTGTCAAATTTAGTTTAAATTTTAATTCCATCAGTTGAATGAATTTTCAAGACTCTTAAAGGTGACCTATCTTTAAATTTAAATTTAATCTGAAATTTTGTTGGATATTATAAATTCAACATATTTTAATATATTTATATGTTATATTTGTTTAATTCTGGACCAATGCATATAAATTTTTCTGCAATTCTTAATTCTTCTGATTCTTCAATAGATATTTAATTCTTTTTGAATCTGAATTTTATCAAAAAGTACTGATCTAAGAGAGAAAAATCGGTGACTAATTGAAATATTATTGATTTTAACTTATGAACTCATTAGTCAGGCTCTATTACTTTCAAATAATTCATTATTGTTTTCAATATCTTATTACTAAAACGAATTAGTTAAATTTTACTATTGAATTAGTTTTTTATTTTTTATTAGTCAAAAAGATTGCTAATTGTATTCTATGAATGTTCGACTTTCCGTTCTGCTTGATATTTTGGGTTACTTAAATTTTAGAAACTATGGTTACGTGTTATGGGAGCGAGGGAGGGCATAAGGTATCGTTAGAAATCTACAGAGTTCGTTCGAGGAATATTTGAATCATACTGTTTTCAAACCCTCCGTACCATGGAAAACATGCCAGTAAAATGATGAAATATTATCTCTTTTATTGAAGAATCGTACTTCAAATTTAAAAATGGTACGATTAATAACAATATTTTTATTCAATAGTTAAGTTGATTTAGTGAATACTCAGTAGTTCCACATAATCTATCGAAATTTCCAAACGTGATATAAGACCGAAAAAAAAACGTTATATATAGTTCAAAATTACAATATGTAATTGATAAGAACACAAATAAAGGAAAAATATAAGTTTTGTAAAGAATTATAAAATTTACACATATCAATAACATTATCTGACATTCCCTAAATGAATTAGCCCTAGATATCTCAGCTACCTAATTAAAGGAGATGGATTAAAGATTTATACTATTTATTCAATTCTAGAGAATCGTGACAACTATACAATTGTCATCCACGGTTATGTTGATATTTATTAATTGGTATAATTGCATAGCTGTGTTCCCGCCGCTTATTCTCAGCAAAACAAACTTCCGGTTTCCTTAGGCTGTTAGGAACTTTTGGTTTGCTTCAGACACCCATTAGACCACCCAACTAAAGTTTTGCTCATTTTAGGTTTAATACTTGGTATCATAATTGTGTATAGGACGTACCGCGTGAATTTATTCAAATTTTCGAATATTACATGCTAAGCAGAGTTTCAAGTGTTCCGTGTCTTGCATGTTCTTGAGACGCGAGAACCTGCTTAAAAGCTAGAATAAACTTATTCTCTGTGTATTGCAACGAACGAATAAATGAATAATAAAACAATTATTTGAGAATCTCCAAGATATTTAAGAAGGGAAATAGTATAACCAGTATATCCGTCGTAAAGCAATTTACACGAGCCGTTGTTTATACAATGAATATTTCATTAATATTTCAAAAGACAACTTTACATGTTGGTTGATGAAACGCATGCATTGCTCTAAAGTGCCAGAAATGAAATGGATATTTAATAAAAAACCTTAGCTTATTTACTGAAGAATGGTTTTTTTATTTTTTTATTGGAAAATAATTCCACGATATACCGAAATTTGCATTTCTAACGACATCACTTTTTTTTGTGTAAGTTATAAAATTTAGATATTTCTATTAGAAAAATAATTACCTTATTTAAACAAACATTGCATTTGAGTATTTCTATTGATAAAAAATGTCTCCAAGTACATCTAAAATCCGATAATACAAACAGCTAAGCATGGCACGTATTAAACATTTCAGGAAAATCGTTAACTTAAAACAGTTGAGGTGCACATACCAAAAACGATAAAGAAGTAACACGAATTTCAAAGCTAACAAATAATTTAACATATTCGATGATAATCGTGCCTTACGTTGATATTATATATTGTTCATTTTTCATGAATTTACGATCATCACAATTAATAGTGTACAGTTGTTAAGGGTTAGTATTTTCAAGAATAATGTATATACAATTTCCGATCGATTACCAAACTCCAATACATATATAAAAGTAAAGACCATTTTGTAAAGTATTCCTGGAACCACAATAGGAAATTTACTTACAACGCACACGATCGTGTAATGGATTTACCTCGATTTATTTGGGGATAACTCTACCTTTCGAAAGTTACACAGGGAAGAAAGTAAATTTATACAATGAGATTGTTTGAATTGGTAGTACAAAACCTTTCATGCCGTAATCCCAGTGCATTCATTAATACTAGCTTAAAACTATTATTATGGTCTATAAGATAATACATAATGAAACAACATTCATACTTTTGGCTGATTTTAATTGGTCATGCTTATTAGTTGTCATAAAATATCTGTAATAGATCTACCGAATGATTTATTTATTTTCTTTTTTTTACAACATTTCGCAATGGTATGTAACGCATTGAAGCACAAAGTATAAGAAGTAACATTTTTTATCTGCAGGGTGAATGCCCGTATTTGTAGGCAATTAGTATTAGTTTGCTTGGATGAATTTAAGGAAGCTGGTTAAATCAGCCCATGAAAAATGAACTTTGCTCTCTATGTTTGCAATGTTGTAGTATTTATTATTACTGGAAATAATGAATCTTTACTAAATATCAATATTATTAATATTCGCGATTAAAAATATATTAATAATAATATTTAATTAACAAACTAAAATCAAAAGTTTTTGATATCTTCACTAAATGCTTACTGCACTTTTGTAATTTAAATATCAACAGACTATCTACTAAAATAATGCAAAATTAATTACTTTCTCTTCGATTTCAGTACGGGGCAGATTTATATACGAATAACGACATTTTCATTACTGTTATTTTAATAATTAAAGTCAACTTTTTGTTTACAAAAATATTACTTACATGTAAAGCAAATCGGGAAAGTTTACATGAAGATAGTACAAAATTAAATGGGCGTATAATACACGAATTTGTAAAGAATCTTTATTGTATTAAACTTACCTAAGTTGAACAATAATCAACATTTTCCAATTATTTGTTTAAATATTATTTTTTAATCAACCTCAGAAGGAAAGGTCCAATCATTTGGCCTACATTATTTATTCACAAATATTGACAAGCAGATTATCCCCGAAAAAATGACACTAATTAACTCCGACCGTTTTAGTGACAGAAATTGATAGGTTTGTTTTTTTACGTTTTAATAAACAAAATCCATGTTGGATTGTTCTTTTTCATGCAGTTGTTGAAAACCAATTAAGAATTGAAACCACCCGATATCGCATGCTTTCTCATTCGTTTTCATGAATTGTTATTAGCAATTATAAAATAAAAAACATATTTTTGTTGGTGATTAAGCACTGAATAAATACTTATCATCCATGTCTTGTGCAATAGTTTCAGAGAAAAAATATTCTTCAAAATAAACATTTTTTAACTTTCGTCATTTCCTACTTCGAAAACTAACTATTTATTAGGGTATATGTTAATGACTTTTACACATATGTTTTATAGAATTTTTATTTTTCTATTCAAATAATAGGATAAATCTTCAGAGGAACTTTTTCCATCTTATTTTTAAGGAGGAACCAATTTTTTTTCAATATTCGAGCCAAAAACCTCCTGATTTCCAATATGATAATAACATTTGTCGGTCAGACGTACTTTAGGCCGACATCTTAAAAAAAACACGTCTTCATTTATGTTTTCTGAATTTATCTTCAAAAATACAAAACTTATAAAAAAATGTTTTAAACAAAAAATGTAGAGCAGAAAATTCTCTACAAAAACAATTGTATGTTTTTGTTGCATTTTCGAAGGTACGCCTGTAAAAGAAGGGTCAACTTGAGAATAATCGGACATAGCGTAGTCCATGACTATTGTATTATTTATATATTCTCAATTTATATATGGATATAATTACCACAGAGAGTTTGAGGTTAGAGGTTAGGTTACTATAAAAACGGAGGCTTTAGGGCGGGCATGCCAACCATCCTCAGAAACCTTTACCGGTACGTAAAGATCGCAAATTTGTCAGGTGTGACAAAAATAACTTTTCAACGAATGCTGGAAAACAATATTTCAAAAAGGAATTTTGCTCATGAAAATATAAAAAATAAAGCATATCAATTTCCAGCCACTAAAACGGCCATAGGTCAGTTACTACAATTTCTAAGCGGCACTAAGCGCTTTTGCGGGAGTAATCCGATCGTCCAGTAATCAAGGAGCATAATGAATATTCAATATATTTATTTTATTCTCTATAGATATTTTTATAAATAAACCATATTCGATACCTACAATTTATAAATAATGCAGCACTCTAAGACTTCACAATTCATATTACTTTCATAAACGTCTTCCGCAGTATTTATTAGTTCCCCAGACATGATACAATGATGGAAACCTCTTAACAGTTTTATCCCTCCAAAAGGTGAAATGCTTCATGTCCGTGACATATAAACGAATGTACCAGAATCTTCGATGCGGTGGAATATTGCATTCTAGAACAATTCTCCAAGAGTGAAAGCGATTGCGATGCCGTTCAAACAAGTTCGAAGTCTCTTTTCGGAAAGCGTTCTTGGCTTTCTCGACTCTTCCTTGAAATATGGGTTTCTCTGTGCATGGCACACGGAGAAGAAATATTTTACTTTGGATTCTAAAGCACCACTTGAATGGTTCGGAACATTTTTTTGGTCTTTGGTAAATGACATAAATTTTAGAAAACAAAATCTTATAAAAACTCTAGGAAGGTATTTAAAATTAAGAAATTTATTATTACTAGAACATGTGTGATTCAGTAGCTTATTATTATAATAAGTACTTCTGACTTAATCTAACACTATAACTATTGCATGTGAAAATATTAAAATATTTTAAGTTTTATTAGAAAAACATTATTACTTAATTGTACATATCCACCACCTCCTGAATTTTGGTAAACCCTCAAATAATATTCTAAATCTCTGAATTCTTTTAGGATGATAAAACTCATAAACATCAGTTGATGCTCTTAGTTTTTCATAAAAACATTTCAAAATTTCTATCGAATAACAAAATTTTGCATTTTTCTAGCAAAATTTGAATTAATTTCTGTTAGAGCAAACGAGTTTTTGTCCTTGGAAGAAAATTAGCTACAAAAATTAAAAGTATGCATCTTAAAAACATCGTGATTTGCTCGTTAAAGACGTACTAGCGTCAAGACGTCAAGTGTTGATTTATGGATTCATAATTATAAATAGTAAATAGTATATTTCAATACATGTACGTAAAATGCAATTTTACGCGCCGCTATTTAACATGCGATTAGATAACACCAGTGCGTAAAATCAAATTTTACGCATACGAATGTCATAATCTTTATTGGTGTAGCAAGGGTGTGAAAATGAATTTTACACCTTTAGTACCGAGTGTGAGGGACGGCGAAGCCGTCCCAAGGATCATGAGGGCGAAATCATACGTCTGAGATCCAAACATTTTTTTTGCTGCAGTAGGCGCAAAATGAGTATTCTATGCCTACTACATCAATATATATATATATATATATTCATTTGGTTTTCATTTTGTTGCTTTATAGAGCCCCTGATATTTATGTACAAAAGTTGTCACTAATATCATCCTTGATTTCTTTATGCATCTCTCCATTAGCATCCTATATATGAAAAAATGACACGTTGTTAGGATGTATCTATTCAACAAAAAAGAATTAAGAAAGCCTTCAGTGTAATATTATAACTACTGTATAATGAATGTTATATGGCTGTAAGTACTTTGACTATTACGAATTATTCACCTTAGAATTAGGTTTGCCATCTGTAGTATTCATCAAAGTTTGGATTAAAGTTGACGAAAGAGTCGTATCGGTTTGGGCTTCGCGATGCTCGACTACAAATGCACGGAAAAATTAGTTGGTAAACTTAACTAATTATTCTACTATCTCAATATGGAAGCTTATTTTTTAACAAAGAACACATGTTTTTCTAATTTTTAATATTTTTATGCTCTTTTCAAATTAACGTTTTCGTATCGAAAAGGTGCCTTTTACAATATACTGGACCTACTTTAAAGTGTACAAAATGAACTTTTGTACTATACAAACTTCTGTTTCTGATAATATCTTTGGAATTCGTCCCTAGTCCCCAACTGTTTATTACAGATTAATTTTGAGTGGATTAAAATACACAGTATTAATGTGGTCTGGATTTGTAAACTCAGTATTTCTCTCTCAGTATATTCCACCTATTTAAGCTTTTATTGCATTAAAAACTCATTTCTTTATAGCTATTGTGAGTTTGGCATTTAAATAACTTACGAGATGATCTCTATTTTTTATTCTAAATTCGTGTTTGCCTGGTCAAAGAAGTATACATAAAAAAAACGAATTGGTTAGGAAAACCAACTGCGAATTGGTTGTAATTCGCTAGTTGGCAGACGTGATAATTGAATTTGTCCTCCCAACCAATTTATTTGCTACATCTCTGGGACAATAAGCGACTTGGTTGGAACAACCAAGTAGTTGGTTTTCCCAACAAACTCGTTCTTTCTGTGTAAGATTAATGTGTCTCCAACAAGATATTAATCACATTGTTTATTCTTTAAACCATTATTTATAAAACTGTAACTTTTATGGTTTTTACACGTTATTTTGTTAATTTCTTTCAACAACATTGATGTTTTATGGAGGACTCCAGTTCAGGAAGTCAAACTACATAAGATTAATATACTCTCGATCCCAGCAAATTTTTTTCCGTTGGCCTATGAAACAGATAAGCTTATTTAATTAGATTTGAATTCCCTCAAACAAAAACAGTCTATCAGAATTACTTTATTTTAGTCGATCCTTATCTACTTATAGAATCAAACAAGAATTTATTATATTGATAAGTGATAAACTTTATTGTTAAAAATTATCAATTTTATTACTAAATATTATAATATGCATATACAAAATCATAATTTATCACTCGTGAATCCTCTCCGTTTATTGTCATCCTACATCAATACCTATTAAATTGTAATTATGTAAGCTTAAGATGTATTAAAATTTGTTCAATAATTCAGTCGATACCTGATTTCCAATGTATTGCCAAGAAATCAAGGCGGATTTGTTAATTGCAAAAGCCAGTTAATTCCTCGACAGCAATTAGAGTAGAAATGTAATTGACGCTTCGAAGAGGTAATTACGATGTAGGAAATCGATTATAGTCGTGTATATATCCGCTTCCTTAGTGCTTCATAATTTCCGCATCATTTGTGCAGCAGTTTCATTCTTAAAGGGTCTCGAAAACCAATATTCTCGACAAGCTCAATCCCCAAACTGAAACGTAATAATTTCAGAACATACCATACTTTTTACATTCTAGGTATAAAAAATCTTCGCATTTACAAGGAACAAATAACTTCTTGTTGGAAACTTCATCATTAACCCTATTTTAATATCCTTGGCAGGCAAATGGAATGTGTATAATAATAAATTTATTTTCGGAAGACCAGTTGTTGCGTAAAACTGTTAAATTAGACAATTTCATCCGTTGATATTTCAAATTTTTATTTTTGTAAATAATTTGTTCTATATTAATACTCGATAAAATTTGAAAATTAAATTGCACCAAATTAAAGTATTAATTGTTCATGACGCTTATCGCACCCTATTAATATTATAGTATATTATGAAACTAGTGCGTAAAAGTTCATTCTACAAATGTGAAGGGTTGCGAAGGCGAGGGTCGTAATCACATTCGCAGAATAAATATTTACGCACATGTTTCATACGATATTTTGTGTCACTTGAGTGCGTAAAATGCGACCGAAAAATGTCAAAAGTGTGTAAAATAGCAGTTTACGCATCGAATGGCATAAAAAGTTTTAATTCGACAGTTTAGTTATAAATTGAAATTGGTCATAACAATTGGTAAGGGAAGTGCAACGAATATAAGCACCGTATTGTTAAAAGCTTTGAATTAAATGGATAATATGTAAATATAGTTGTACCTATGGAAAGCCAGAAAACGTAGCTAATTGTTGTTGAAAGAACTAAGTCAAAACATTTAACTAAAATATTATAACAATAGTTCATATTAAACAAAATATTTTATCCTGGAAAGCAATATCGTGAGCATCTCGTGCGGAAATTGCCTTGACCAATTATTATGTCCATTACTTAGTGTGTTGGACAAAACTGCTAATAAAAAAGCCGACGTTATTTGCCGAATACAAGTCGGTCGGAAATAGTCGGCTGCTTGTCGCTCAATTCTGTCGCTTATCACGGTCTACCACGAGATGTCCCGACACTGCCGACTAAATGATAACATTAATTATCGACTGAAAGCTGGTTAAAAAAATGGATTTTTCGTAGGTTAATTCTGTCCGTTGTCACAATCTTTCAGACAATAAAATTGTTAACCCTTTGACATTCGTAGTTATTTAAAATCCTACTAAAAATTGCTGGCATTGAACTATCAAAAATTGGCCCTCGTTCCATGGGAATATTAACTTTTGGCGACATGAATTGGGCCCTCTTCGTTTAAATTAAAGTCAAAGTTTCCACTCCTACACGTATGAAAATTGCCTAAAAATTACTTGAGTATATACAACGACATTAAATAAAAATTAAATATACCCAGTTATGTTCCCATACCGCTTTCACCTACTAGACTGGAGCGCTTTCGTGACCGCAGCTTCAGAGGTCACTGAAATTATAAATTAAAAATAACACACCGAACTTCTAAAATATATTCGTTGACATACATAAATTCATCGATTTATTATGTAGTTAATTTATAAATGAGCGGCGCGACGGCCACAAACATCTTCCAGACTACGGGCGCCTTTATACCTACTTTATACCTATTTTTTTTACTATTTTAACGGGCGGAATCGCCCTTTTACCCAGGTTTTGCTTATAATGAATTGTAAGATTTGCGAGAGCTGCAGGGCGACTTCCTAGATCGCGCCATACTTCACATTTGTGTATGAATCGTAGGAACTGCTGAAACCTACACCAAGTTCAGCATCGGTCATGAGTCGATTTCTGCCAGATAAACAATATTTTGTTATTGGAAATAATATGAATATTTGTGGTAATTTCCTTAATTATCTGTACATACATCATTAAGGTACATCATTAAACATAAGAGCTAACTTACAAACTCCACAGATCTTTAGCGCAAAACATGTCTCGATATCTAAATCTGTAAAATAAGTCATGTAACCTTAATTCGGTGTCAATATATAGTCAAAATATAAAAAGTATTTGTAAACAAATTTGTCAGTGATTTCCACCAGTCTGCGATGCAAAGCCTCAAACCCTCAATCTGATCTATGTGTAAATATATAATAAGTCTGATGTTTCTCAAATTTTCTGTCAACATGAAAGCTTCAGTTGGAGGAAGCCTTGGACGTAATCGAAGCGGCTTCAACGGGTACCTTGGGGGATGATTGCGCTGCCGGAGCCGGGTACAAATTGCTACCTCAAGCTGCGGCTCTCGAGCCAAGACGTTTCGATGCAGCTCGACAGTTAGCTGACGTAGCTGCCATGACTTTACAGAATCTCGGGACGACGAGACATTCCGGACAAGGTAAGCCACTTTTCCCGTACATCATTCATCACGGCTGGGCGTTATGTAAGCTTCGAAACGTGATCGAAAAACACCCTCATGTGCCATACCGTTCTGAAAACGAAAAGCTGTCTGAATTTGGAACCTAGTCTTAGAATTCCAAGGCGGTTCGCGGTCACTGACAGGCATATACATTTCGTACCTGCACGTGGCATGCATTACGCACGTGCACTTGCCCAGTTCGATCCGCCGCAAGTGGACGTCCATACAAGCAGCAGTGGCTGAGGTTGCCAGTCACATATTGTATCTAGGTGTGACTGAGGTTAGAATCGTGACAATGTATAATGTCTCGCAATCACAGAAACCCGCGGTTATTAATTAACTGACCATACGTAAAGTACAAGTAGGCAGACGTTCGTGACATTGGCTTACCTAGATTATTGCATGCCTTCCCACTACGGTGATTTGTAGTACGGTTCCTCAGAATGGAATGAAAGCCAACTCCGAATTTGTATTTGAAACATATCATTAAACGTGTTTTGCTTACTCTTTGACAGCATGACAAAAAAACAGCAAAACACGCGATATTTTTTTTTGCAGCTTCAACTATTAACAATAGCTATACGGTTGGAGGTTTGGGCGGTATAAAAATAAGTGATCCTCATTTTCATTAACTACAAATGTTTAGTCTATAGACGGCAAGAGAGCAGTATTCATAGCTTAAATCGAATACATAAAGAAAGTTCACCCAGGAAGTTGATAAACTTACCACTATGATAATTTTAAATTTCTTCAATAATATTTGCTCCAGAACTAAATTAATAACATTTTATGAAAAAGGACTTGGTTGTAATACCGAATTTATGTATTGTTCCATTCGCTTACTACGAAATGAAAAATGTATTTTACCTCATATAAAATTGATGTGTTCCAACGCTCTTATGGCAATGTCGGCTGAAGTGTCTCCATTGGCGTTCGGCAACGCAAGATTGCTAGGATGTTCTAGCAGCAGCCATCCGAGCTCCTTATTTTCCAAAATTATTGCCAAATGCAGCGGTGTATTACCATCTTCATCGACAGAATTAACTTCGGGATGCTCCAGGATTTGAGTTTCTGAATTATAGACAGCAGCGTGGAGAGCTGTGGAACCACTTTTCGTCCTTCAATTGATATCTATCTCCTCTCTAAGCAGTTCCTTCACAATTTTTAAGTTTTCTGTAGACACTGGTTTTGATAAGTTTAATTACTTTACCTATTAAAAGTGTATAAACACGTCATCATGCACAGATAAATGCGTATATGAATAATAACGTGCAACGACAAAGCCTGTATACTTTTTACGTCCACCAATATCCACATCTAAGGATTTCACGTTTCAACCTTCGTTCGTTTTGATACTACTCTCATTATCTTAACCCATTAAGTCCTGAATGGACGTTTTTTCACTACAATTGTCAACGGTTGTATTTAGTGTGAAAAAAGGCTCTAAAAAATTTGAAAGAAGACATATCTAACGTAAAATTAACTGAACTTTCAGAATCTGTTATTACATTTTTCAGAAAATGCAACCGTGAAAAACTATATTCGATTTTTTCAAAAAAATCATGCATTTTTCAAATGAATTTTTTTTTCATTTCGTCTTTTCACATTGAAATTGTTTCAGAATTCCTCTAAACGGTAAAGAAATCGTGTCCGCGAGACTTAAACTTTAAGATGTGCCTATGTCCATTTTGAAAATAAAGGTAAAAGCATCCAAAATGGCGGCCCAAACCCAAAAAAATTAGCGAAAAATTCAGGAATTTTGTATTCAAAGACGATCGACTTTAGGAAAAAATGTTACAGAACAAAAAGTTCTTACAATTATTCAAAGAATACGCTGAATTTTTTTCAGAATTTTTTAAACACTTTTTTCATTTTTCAAAATCCCAAAATTTTGACAAATCGAAAAAGTCGTCAAAAAATTCTAAAAAAATTTTCGGGCATTCTTTGATTAAATGCAAGAAGTTTTTCTTCCGTAACATTTTCTCCTAAAGTCTTGTCGAGAAAAATTTCGAAAAAAATTCGAAAAAAATTGTCGAGAAGTTCAGGAATTTTTTATTTGAAAATGGTAGACTTTAGGAGAAAATGTTACGGAAGAAAAACTTCTTGCAATTAATCAAGGAATGCCCGAAAATTTTTTTAGAATTTTTTGACGACTTTTTCGATTTGTCAAAATTTTGGGATTTTGAAAAATGAAAAAAGTGTTTAAAAAATTCTGAAAAAAATTCAGCGTATTCTTTGAATAATTGTAAGAACTTTTTGTTCTGTAACATTTTTTCCTAAAGTCGATCGTCTTTGAATAAAAAATTCCTCAATTTTTCGCTAATTTTTTTGTGTTTGGGCCGCCATTTTGGATGCTTTTACCTTTATTTTCAAAATGGACATAGGCACATCTTAAAGTTTCAGTCTCGAGGACACGATTTCTTTACCGTTTAGAGGAATTCTGAAACAATTTCAATGTGAAAAGACGAAATGAAAAAAAAATTCATTTGAAAAATGCATGATTTTTTTGAAAAAATCGAATATAGTTTTTCACGGTTGGATTTTCTGAAAAATGTAATAACAGATTCTGAAAGTTCAGTTAATTTTACGTTAGATATGTCTTCTTTCAAATTTTTTAGAGCCTTTTTTCACACTAAATACAACTGTTGAAAATTGTAGTGACAAAACGTCCATTCAGGACTTAATGGGTTAAAATGTTTCTTCCGGAAATACTCAAATGTATACTAGAAATTCTTACGTGATGAACCCCATGAACTTTTCTTTGCACAACTGAAAATCATAAACCACGATGCGGGAAACCAAGGGCTCTCGCCGACATATCTGTCCTCGTTGCTCTGTTGGGAGTAGTTAACGAAGGCGGTAATTCAGATAACGTATCGACTAACCCTACAATGATGCTTAAAATAGAAAGGTTTTTCTTTATTCTAAACTCAAAATTCATGAAAGTTTCTAGAAGAATATTATGTATAAACTTGAGAAGCAGTTTAGTCGGAGATTGGGAATTCTGCTAGAGGAAAGTAAGAAGCAATAATAAATTCAACTAACTTACAAGATCCCATGATCATTGAGCAAGGATCATAAAATCAGAAATCCCGCAACTACATATGCAGAATATTGTATTGCTCTCCCCTTTTAGTAAACATTCGTCTATCTTCATTTTAAACTCTCTTACCCATATTTCTTAACTTCAATTTCTACGGAAACGAGACATTCCCAATTCTTGCAAGCTTAATAACGTGTGTTAAGGCTCTCGCTCTATAGGTTGGATCTAGACATCCTGACATATCTTAACTGCAATTTCTATGGAAATTAGAGTTCTCTTCTATGGACTAAGTAAAGGGATTAGATAGAATGTATGCTCAAAACCCCGACATAAAAAACTAGCAAAGCTTAATTTAATTTTAGATGTACCTATAATTACATTGTATTAACCTAAACAGAATATATATACTGCTATCTTTATTGCTGTGGCCCGAAAAATTTATTAAAAATAACGTTGGATTATGCCGGTCGTTATAGGATGCAGTTCACAATACATTGTAAAATGAAAATGTAATGAAAAGCAAATATATATTTATCCCAGGCAACACAGGAGGTCCTCCAGTTATCCTGAAATCCTCCCTGACAATCCTATATATCCGTCTGGATAACCTCTGGGCGTTCTGGGAATGTCCCACCCGGACAAAATATTTTTCGCAAATAAATGACAAAATAAAAAATACCTTTTAAATGAATCCCCACTCAACGCATGTTGCTATTTAAGATTTTCGACCTCCTTCGTGCCCCACATTATTTTATATTTCTGCAATAAAACAGACTTCTTGGTGGGTTCGCTTTCTGTTGATTTAAAGAATTCACTGTCGGTCAATTACAAATGTAAGAAAATACTTGTTTCATAGGTGAGGTGCATTACGGGTTAAGATAATATACAAGTGCTGCGGGATTTATGATGGAGTTAGAAAGGATCCTCTAAGGACTGCTGCTAAATTCAATATTGGCTGCAATTTTTTAAAGTAAATTTTAAGCTTAAGAAGTGCTATTACCCTGAAATGCATCAATAATTAAAAGCTTAATTTAGGAAAATTCTTATTTAAATCAAGTTTGTTTAAGCTGGCTGCGTGTACCCAGACAGCACAAAATGTTCTGTTACATACCAAATACGTTACTGATACATAACGATTATGAAGTCGCATATTTTTACATTCCAGCAACATAACCGTTATATATTTGCAACGTCTGTGCTGTATGGGTAGGTGCCCCTAGGTGACTGCTGTTTCTTACTACAGGAATATCTCCCTTTTCAGATGTTGATGTGTAACAAAAGTTACGTTTTTTCCACTGGTGTAGCACAAATTTAAACATAATCAAATTAAACATAATCAACAAACATTCGAACATATTGACAACATACCACGTGCGATCCGATGCCGCATTAATTTATGCACGGTGCATATTTCTCCGTGGAGAGTTTCAAGACAATTTTCTTCATGCATTGAAGCTTTGGACTATTATGAATTTATTGATTTAAATATTTCTTACCAGAGAACACTAATGATAATTTAATATCTTCTTAACTGTTATTATTATTTTATTTTAAAAATCTGATTTTTCTTACTGTGGAACGCATAAAAAGTTGACTTATTGTGTATTTAATTTCAGCAAACTTTTCGAATGCTTTGGCCAAAGCTCTCCTGACTTCCGTAGAGGACGCCGTGGAGACAAAGATAATAACCTGGAATGTGTCGACCGGAACTGTCGTGGCTGCCACGTGGCTACGAAAAAGCCCTGGAAGTCTAGGCGAGCCGTCAAAGGTTGAAGATCAAGATCTCCACCCTGGATCGCAGCTGAATTCGAAATTACCGTGGTTCGAGAACGCCGGCAGCACCAGCGAACTGAGGTTTAATTTTCCCTCCACGCGTTCGCACTGATGCGATTGCACCGCACATGCTGAGCTCGTGATGTCACTACAATTTTCATTCCTTAGTCACATTTCACTACAGTATCATTTCAGTATGCACGAAAATTTTTGAATTATACTACATGCACAATCTTTCTATTATAAGAAAAGTGACTGAGAAATTTAATTTAAGATAATTGAACCCTTGCTGAAGATCGATACCTGCAATGATTTCTGAAACTATTCGTGAATATATTGATAAAAATAAAAGCATTCCATATAAAAATATCCAAATCCACGCCTTTATTATAATGGTTAATGTATATTTAAGAAATTTAAAAAAATGTGGATTTGGATATTCTGCCGTACCTCTTTCGAAGTACTAAGGGCGTAAAAGTAAAGAATCCATTGAGAGAAAGCAAAGTTTCTTATTACGTATAAACATTTTAACATAAAAATACGATTTTCACATCTCTCTTGGGCAAATTGCAACATTGCATAGAATGGAAGGGATATGCTCTGAAAAGGAAGAAGTTACCAATGCTTTAATGAAATAATTACAATATTTACTTCATACTAATCTGTTGAGGTCACACTTCATACAAATAACATTACGGTCAAATGGGGGCACCGCACCCCGCGCAGAAATTGAGCTGTTATTCCGCTTGTATTTCATATATCGACTTGAAATGTGAATTGGAGCTAGTTTAAGGTCACTTTTAGGTAATGCAATGCATAATTTATATTTATTTAATTTTTTGATGCTGACAAAAATAGATGGAAAATATTTTCGCAAAATTTGACATTTCTTCCCCCAAAAAATCATAAAAAATTTAATCATTCAGCTAATAACAAAATTCAGACGGGATTGTACTTCCAATAAACTTTACTTTGTGGAAAAAAATAGTGTTGCTAGAAACCTTTCAAAAACATTTATTTGGCAGTAAAAACTGACTGCACATTTTTTTTATGCAGTAAAGTCGTATATTAGCTGAAGAAACATGTAGATATGTAGAAAAGAATAAAATATTACAAATTATAAATAAAAAATTATCATTATCAGCGTGACAGTAAATGCACGCGGATGCTCGGTACTCGTTGCACATTGCTCTAAGGCAGAACGGGCATGGCTGCTTCGTTTTTTTGTCTTTTCCCCTGTTACACAGATCGCATCTCTTCTGGGTGGATCACGGCACTCTTTCATCATTCGCGTCTGGTTCCTGCCCTGTCTTTTTACCCAAAAGGACACTTATTCGAAATTGTCGTGGACTTCATCGTCCTGGACAAGATTGGTGATATTTCGTTTGCGCACATAATCTGCCATCTGTTTATATATTTATTTCATTATTTTTTGTCAGAAAAAAAATTTCATTTTTTCATTTTAATTTTTATTAGAACTTTCGAACGCTACAGTCACACTCCGAAGTTTTTGGAAAGACTGACGAACATCCGGCTTCGGCACCTATCGAAACTCGTTAAAAGACGATCGGACAACAACAAATTAATGTCGACAAAGGTCCCATTTTCATGCTTAGTTTAAAAGATATTTATACTCAAATTTTGACTGGGGTGTGCTCCACCCAGTGTGACTTCAACGGTTAAGGTAACTGTGGGTATTATTGCGATTGCCCCTATTGCTGTGGTAGTTATTACTTCACTCATACTCTGATAAGTATTACTTATCTCCGCAGTAATAAGGACACCGCAGGGACAAAGTTATTTGGCCCGAGGTAATACCCACAATTACCTTTTGCCCATATTTTTAAATAATAATTTATCATGTATTTGCATGAAATTAAACAAATGTTACGAGGGTATAACATTCTCAAATCAGTATGGTAATTTTTGAAAACATGAAAATGTTATCTCATAGCCAAGGCAAGCTAACGTTAGAATAGAGGATATCCTCAGCAGTATCAGAAGATTTCAAAGGACTGTACATAATATAGCATAGTTAAATTATTTTAATTATTTACGCTATCTTTAATTTTACTTTAACTCTGATTTCTTAAAAACTTTCACCAAATATTAAGTTTTAAAACAATGAAAATGTATTAGAGAGTGTGTTACTCATCATTTAGGAGACTTATCTTTTCGATAACCAAAAGAAAATTCTTAAAAATATATAACTTTAGACAAAAAATACCATCAGTGCATTTCAAATATTCTTAACTTCTAATATTTATTTTTTGAAGTTTTTGAATAATTTAAATCGTGTCAATTTCATGAAGTTCTAAGTAAAAATAGCTACTTTATTTCATCTCTTAACTTTACATACGCTATTGCTAACAGTTTTAAAGTATTCTTATCGATATCGTTTAAACAACTTCATGCTTAACGACAGGCATTGAGCACGATGTCTCTATATTTTACTTACAAAAATCGCCACAATGAATTATAGAAACACTTTCTACAAGAGTAATTCCATATCAACATGATCAAAGTTGTGGTCGATGTTGCGAAATTCAACGAAAATGAAATATCTATTTTTCTAATCATTACATTTCAAAGAGACTATGCGTATTTTGTTAATCAAAGTGAGTACTTTCAACTAAAAATAACACCTTTTTTTCTTTTTTTTCTTAATTTTACCAAAAACTGGGCCAAAAAATTTCTCAAACTTGACATCTCATCTTGTAGAAAAACATTTCACCTTTCATTAAAAAAAAATAATTGATGGAGACTTTTAGCGTTTTCGAAATTTGATTTTTTAAAGAGCGCAAAGTCTGGCTTTCACAAATTTCAGTTGAAAAATTGTTTGGCCCAGTTTTTGGGCAAATTAAGAAAAAAATAAAAAATGTTTTATTTTTAGTTAAAAAGTACTAACTTTTATTAACAAAATGCTCATAGTCTCTTTTAAATGCAATGATTAGAAAAACAGTTCTCGTAATTTTAAGAAATTTAGTGAATATAACCTCACGGCCGCAATTTTGAAAATTTTCAAAAAATATTTTACCACGTTATTTCCCAAGCCTATACCTATCAAATATTTCATTTTCGTTGAATTCCGCAACATCGACCACAACTTTGATCATGTTGACATGGAATGACTCATATCTTATATTTTAAGAAAAACATCCATTCGTGAAAACAGAAAACATTTTTCCTTCTAAATATGTGCATGGATAATATCACATAATAGTCCGTGTTTTTAATATATGGTGAAAGATTTGTCTACTATTTGGTTCTTAGAAATGATAATATACACATTTTTTATTTCACAAGAATACTTCACTTACTCTTATGGGTTCACTTCTTTAAAGATATGAGTAGTCTACTTTTTAGCCGTCAATAAAATAGTATATATTAAATACAATTAAATACAATCTAAAATGTTCTCAATATAATGATAACACCACGTGTTATTCGTAAAAATTGTTTCTTACAACATAAGCCAAAAATCATTTGTATCAAACTCGAATTTTCAGAAATCATTTTACAGATTACAAGGTGAATAATATAGAAAAAAAATGCAAGGAACGTCGAAATTATTTTGAAAAAATATTTACGCTTAGAACACGCCAGGCACGCCTATTTCTTGAAGCATCGACGCGGAGGCAAAAAGAAAAAGTTTCGGGATAAAAATGCAAATTTGTTACAAAAGCTCTATTCCGAACTCCGCTTCGAAGTTACATAATATACTATCAACCGCAAACACCGCATAAGCACCGCATAAGAGCACTGCAATTTTACGTTCGCAAATTCACGCAGCAGCTATAAACGATTCATTGGCTTTCTCTCTACTTTGATTCGACTCTCGTGCAGTTTTCGTAACGCAGATCATTCATGCAATCTCGATTGAAATCCATTACCCGGCGAAGGCGTACGGTAATTCAAGCTTCGGAAGTAGAATCCATTGTAGAATCACAGTTCGTCATTCATCGAACCATCGTCATCTCCCAGAGTAAACGTCCGAGTCATAGAAACTCGCGTACATTTTAAATGAAATTTTAAAATATTTGATCTGATTTCTGTTCTGGTTCATTTTTAAATTTAGAACAAATATAATGGAATATTGTTGTATTATGTCAAAGGAATATTGCTTAGGAAATGAATGAAGAAAATATTCTAGCAAAGGTAAAGACGCAACAAATCTTCTCTGATAAGATATCGGGTTTCTAGTATTTTATGCAAGATTTTTGACGTACGTCAAAGTCACCTCGAAGTGACTATCGCTAAACTGGTGAATTATTTGAAGAATACTTTTTCAAATTTTATGAACTGATCCGCCACTATCAATACACCAATAAAGAAAGACATATTTCTTTTACTATCTAAGGGTAAGCTGCTAAAAAGTCAAAATCTACCACGCTCCCAAAACGATAATTAAAAATTTACCTTCTCCAGTATGGTAACACGATATTTCAAAACAGGTTCATGTGGAGATATAAAGGACGATGCCCATGAGTATAGGTGATTTCTGCCACTAATCTGGAACCTACCGAACTAACAAATTCGGTTCGAATATAAAAACTAACATCTAATGGCAAATTCGATTGTTTTATGATGTGGGAAAGTTAAAAAAACGCCATTAAATACGCGGATTATACACAAGAAAATGCAGTTATTTCAGTAGTAATACGCAGTAGGTACGGACTGTTACTACTTAGAATCCATCATTTTTCTATGTATAATCCGCGATTTTGACAACGATTTTTGAAACTTTCCCAGATGATAAATCATTCAAATTTTCCATTAGGTGTTAGTTCTCATCATACTCGAGGGCGAAAATCACCTTCATTCGTGAGCATCCTCCTTTTACGTTATATAATTCAGATACATATATTTATGTACAAATGCTTACGTGAATGAATTTATAAATTTTATTAGACCATATAATGATCCTTTTATTGAAATTCAAGCCGACTTCAATAAGTGTTCATAACAATGGGCACGAAAATAATTCTTAAATCCATATTATATTTGCGTCGTTACGTATACCTGGCTTCTGATCGTAGATCCGAAACTAGATTTAGTTATTTAATAAAAATTTGTAAGAGACCATCAGACAGAATTGCCATGGTACCCGAAACGGTCCTGTGGATCGCACATGTGTGCAAGTGTTCCCAAATTAAGCAATTAATCCACACATGCATATGTTGTATAAGTATAACATCATAATAGGAGCTGTTTGAAGGGGTTTGAAGCTCTGCTATGCATAGGTGGCGGCGTTTTTTGACCGTAATCGTAGAATATAAACTGCAAATTTCACAAGGAATGGCCTCGTACTTCTACTTTTGTGCGGGGATTTTTCTAAGCGACATTAAAAACCTACTTCAATTCAAACAGTTCCTTTTTTACGTCACACCAACACAACATTTTCATGTGTCTGTACGCACAGTAATAGTACATTATATGCCGAGGGGCAGAAATGGATCTTTTCGAAAGGCGTTTGAAAACGCGGCACGAGTCGTTGTAAGCACACAGGCTTCCTAAAGAATCCCTACTCCGTGGAATGTACGATATTTCATATGACATAAACAGTATCCGCAATCACTTTTTTTCAATGGTATAATAAATAATGTATACAAGTGAAACAGATC
The DNA here is from genome assembly GCA_030407085.1 of Trichopria drosophilae. Lineage (NCBI taxonomy): Eukaryota > Metazoa > Arthropoda > Insecta > Hymenoptera > Diapriidae > Trichopria > Trichopria drosophilae. Next base: position 47,363,346 of record CM059583.1, read on the forward strand.
TTATAAAATTCGTGCTCACAATACCCTTCTAATGTGACGTTTTATTTTTCCTAGGGAAAATGATGTATTTTCGAGCCTACGGAAAACTAAATGCAGTCCGCGATATCGAATTTTTACAGCTTTCAGTATCGAAAAATAATATTTGACACACGGGCATCAGATTTTACGGCCTTGTATAGAAAATTACTATTTTGACCCTCCGGCCGTAAAACTTGATTTCTCGGCCTAAGGCAAAACCTTCGGCCGCGAATTATCGAGTCCTACGACAATCGGATGAAAAAATACATTATTGGTCACGGACCGTAAAACTCGATTTTTCTCGGCCTAGGGTGAAACCTTAGACCGCGAATTATTGAGTCCTACAACAATCGGATCAAAAAATACATATTGGTCACGGGCGAAATATCGATCTCCGACGAGTATGATTGTTATCCTCACTTCGCTCGGGCGACAAACTTCACAATCGTCGAAGATCGATAATTGCGCCCTCGGCATATAATGTACTATCATTCGCCCGCATACATCACTATGGCATAATGCCAAACTTCTGCCCCTATAAACAGGCATGAATATGACCCATTATTTTGCCGGTGTAATATAAAAATGATTAATTGCATATTTTTAGGCTTATGCACATATATGAACAACCAATCCATTTGTGACACTACGACAAATCTGTTAAATGCTATTTTATTACAAGCTTTTATAGAATATTGAAGCTGTAGTTTCGAGTCTACGATAACAAGGGCGAAATCGAAAGAACAAGACCCAAAACTGTTCAATGATTTCACGTGACATTTCAATACAAGTATATATGTGTCAAAATTGTATCAAGTCTAATAATTCTAAGATTTGTGGAAATAAGTGTATACCCCAACACGAACCTTTTATGAAATATTGTAATATGACACATGGGAAAAGTCCTGTCGCATTGTATCGTTTTGAAGGCATCGTAGTCGATTTTGATTTTCGATTTTTCTTGAGAACACCCTTAAATATTTTTGTATGTGGCCTTGAAAAATCCCAGCCCAAAAGTAAAAGTATGAGTTCATATCTGATAAAAGGAGGATGCCCACGGGTATAGGTGGTTGATGCCCTGTAACCTCCCTAATTGGCATATTTGTTTAGGGTGTGATGGGAGGTAATGGTGGGAGGTAACATGGGAGGTAACATCCCATACCAAATTCGATGGCCCAATCAAAGCAGAAGATTGAGAAAATCCCTGTTGAAGTTTATTGTCTGATCAGTATCTACCATTACTACTTGCGTTTCAATTGATTTATTTGAGAATAATGCATCAAACAAAAAATGCGTCAAATATAAATTGTAAGTAGATATGGTTACACACACATGTACACAGGTCCACAAGGTAAGTATACACATTCAAATGCACAATCATACACGCGCTAGACATAGGCGCATTTTCCAAACACAGCGAAATCAGTATTGACGACACTAATGTACCGGGCCGTGCAATTCGTATGGGCATGCGGATATATACACAAAAACACGCACACGAATACGCGCGCGATCGCGTGTCCCTCTGGTGTCTCAAAGAAAAACTGCAAAATTCGTATTAACTATAATACTGCCACCCGCTTAAAATAAACAAGTTTTTTATCATGTCAGCTAAAATAAGCGCAGTAGGTGCTCAGGGTCGCCGATCATGGAGTCCAGGTACCGTGCTCTGTTGTTTTTCTTCATATTAATTCGAATCCATCCTCGTGGTTTTCAGAGCTGATGATCACAGAGATATATAATACTCTTGGTTGTTTTTCACGTTTTAGAATAAAACACGCGTCGGTATTAAGGTACCTATCTGCAGAACGAAAATGGTTTAATAATTACGATATAAATATGTACATGGTCTCGCTCTTAGCCGGGCCCAAGAATACCCGCGAGGAGAAGGCAAGAAAATATTCCCATTTTTTTTGTTATTTCTCTGATTTTTAAACAATTTGTTTTGTTTTTTTGAACGCCTTTTTTCATTTTGTTTTCTTTTATGGTTTTTAACATTTTTTTAATGATATTTTTATTTTATTTCATATTTAAATATTTTATTTAATAAACAATGATTTTAAATATTCTGCTGAATTACTAAACTGATCTGGAACTGTTTTGAAAATCCTAATATTACAAGATTTGTTATTCTATTTAAGCGTCGTCGATACTGATTTAGCCATTTTTGGAAAATGCGCCAATGTCTAGCGCGTGTATGCGATTGGACATTTGAATGAGTACATTGACATAAGTAGTAATGGTAGGCGTTGATCAGACGATAAATTGCAACAGGGATTTTCTCAACCTTCTGCTATGATTGGGCCATCGAATTTAGTATGAGGTGTTACCTCCCATCATACCCTAAACAAATATGCCAATAAAGGAGGTTCCTTCTCCAGGGCACAAACCACCTACACCAGTGGACATCCTCCTTTGCTACCCGAAACAGTTGCTACCAGCCCCGGAACAGTACCTTTCGTGAAAGTTACGTAATTGAAGGTTGGCATCAAACGTAAGTTTGTCATTGTATCTCCAAGTAATTAATCAACACGTTTAACAAAAAAAATAATACGTTATAATTTACGTTGATACGCATAAATGTAAGGAAAGACAAGTAAACATCCATTAAATAAACTATTATGCCCACAATCATCTTCTGAACGGTATTCGGAATATAATCATAGAGTTATAAATTGTCACTATCTGATTTTGGAGAATCGAACGTAAGATAAAACGTTACAAAAATTGTACTGCGGAAAACTGGAAAAAGAAGGTTACGTAAATATCAATGAGCATTAAAAGTAAATCGTTCAATTGCCGCCGAAGTTTGTTTTACCGGATGGTTCATTTGATTCTGAATCGATTTTATTAAATTCTACTGTCAACTTACTATTTACTTCTGCTTTCGGATAATGTAAATTGGAAAAATTGATAACAATAATTTGAATCCGAACTAATGAACTACTGATTATATTATTAATAATGAAGGTTAAAACGTAAATTATATAATGTAAGAAAGACGCGCCAATGTTTGTTATAATCGCTCACAAGTTATTTTTGGATGTGTCTATTTAATTCTAGTAAAGCTTAAAAACATTTCTATAATATTCGAGTTTTCACCTGCTGTATGTAGTATTATGTAGGCAGTATTTCGCCTGCTGAATCGAAAACACTACTTCTATATTATAGCCACCTGTGAAGCATTTTTGTAAAACTCAACATCCAAGTCTGTTGTGTGGATTCAAGTATTTTAATCCGTGATGGAAAAGAATCATCAAGTGCCTCAACAGATCCTAGATCTGTTAAAGTAATATTAGGAGATAACACGTCTTATTGGATAAATTCGAAAATACGTATTTTCTTCAACCTTTGCAATGTTTCCCGCGGTGATCATTTCTTTTTTTCGTTTAGTATAATGCATGAAAAATATACACTTCTGCAGTTGGAACAATTTTGTATTAAATTATGTTTAGCTCCCAAATTTTTGAAAAAATTACTATTTTCTTGTTTAAATAACTATTACGTTTGAACGTCCATAAGGTATTATTTGGGTTAAAAATAACTCAATATGCAGATGAAAAACGGATATTATGGATGTAATGTATGAACACAATACCTTCAACTGAATGCTGATCATTTTATGATGTACACTAAGACATAAACCAATGATACTCCATTACAGTGACTTTTTCATGATTTTGGAATTAAATTTTCGATTTTCGAGAAGTTCGTCTACTAAGAATTGCAAATAATGGATATCGATGAGAATGGGAGTTCGCGTTTCAATAGCGTATTCAAATAGTTGAGTTTCCGAGATGACTATACGAAAGGCACGAGATGCTCGCGCTACTCTACAATCTTACCAAAAAGTTCGAAATTTGCGAAGAGTGAAAAGTTTCTATGGCGGAGGTGGCGTTTGCGTGTGATCCCAGGTCGCCGAAGTTCATGCAGTCACCAGCGATTGAATCCTACAGGGGTTGGTGGACCCTACCGTACTTTTCCTGCAAGACTCGCCGCTGGCTCATCTCTTACAGCGTCAATGTACCTCCCAGCAATTGGCAAGGGTTAGTATATGTTACTATTTTTACAACATATATTACGAAGTTTCATTTAGATGTTTTAATAATATATGTAAGTTAACATATATTTAACTGAAACACACTTTTGATATTCTAGAGAATTTACCGCTATTCAATATAATCTGTTTATATGTGTTTTAAATAATAAGTCAAGTGCCTAGGATTATTATCTAAATCAAATTTATCGGATTAAGATAATACTTATTTAAATTGAACTGAAATTTAGTTTAGAAAAGGTCTACATTTTACAAGCTTATGACCATGGAGTCTCTAAATTCCGTAGGTAATTAGTAAACTGTTGGTTCGTAATAATGAACTTTTAAATCATTTATGTCTTTACTTTATAGTAGTTTAGACCTACAATATATTAACCCCTTCTCTGCGGATCACAAAGATCTTTGTCATTTACGACTTTTCTCTGACTGCGGCAAAAACTTAAATCTTTGTCATGACATAAATTAGTCTAATGACATTGATTTTTAAAAAAACATGATGTCAAAAAAAAGATACAAAAAAGAAAAAAATAAATTTATTAAAATATGTTGTTTTTACGATTTTGTAAAAAACTGTCATGAGCTATACACCATATTCGGTCAATTTCTGCATGAAAAATTTATGAAATCAATTGAAACTTGCTACTCAGGAGTTTTCGAGGTCGCTGATTACAAATATGATGATATATTTTGAAAATTAAAAATGGCGGATCCAATATGGCCGACAAATTTTTCAAAAATCGAATCATTTTGCTTCAAATTTGCTATACTCAGTATTTTTCGAGGTTGCTGATTACAAATCTGGTGATATATTTTGAAAATTCAAAATGGCGGATCCAATACCGCGGGTAAATTTATCAAAAAATGATGTTAGTTTTCCCCCATTAGCTTCGGTATACAATATCTACTTACACACTTTATTACGGGAAAGTTCGAGAAAGGTCTTCAAAGTGCACTTTTTTATATTTTTTGCATTTTTGTTTAAAATTTTGTTTTAGATTTTTTTATTTTATATTTTCGGTTTTTAAAATAAAAACTGTAAAATTTTGAATTCCAAAAATCAGGGTTTTGTGCCACATGTAATACGATAACTCGGGAGTACATAAAAAACGTTAAATTTACACGGGATAATCTGGATAGATAATAAACTCTGTAAAATATCAATAAACACTAAAAATATTGATTTGTACCTGAAGAATCGAAGACGTTTTTGGTATAAATAAAAAATTCGGTATAAATATTCTAAAAAAATCACGAGATTGTTCCTATTGCTCTAACAACCTGCTACGAGCACCATTGTTGTTAGGCAACATAGCGAGCTGTCTTGCGCTCTACAGGAGATCTACGAATAACAAATTGCTGTAATGTTGAACATGCAGAAACTGTCATAAAATTATTAATCAGTTGTAATTTTGTTTAAGGCGTCCCCCATATTGAATCCGACATTTTAAATTTTCGAAATCTGACTTCAGATTCGTAATCAACGACGCCAAAAACACTTGAGTAACAAGTTGCAAGCAGTTTTTTAGTACTTTTATAAACTTTTTATGCATAAATTGATTGAACACAATGGCATACTTCGTGACGAAGAGTTTTAAAAAATCGTGAAAACTACCATCTTTGTGGACGTATATCATTTTTTTGACACATCGATTGCAAACATGGAAAACGTCATCGTATTCAGTACACCTTGGACGGCCTAGAAATAGATTTGATTTTCATTTACATAAATTCCATAATTTGTTAGAGGTTAAATTCGTATTCGAGGTCCCGAAACCCCCCGAGAAAAAGTATCAAGCAAAATAGTTTGAATTTAGAAAATTTGTCCGCCATTTTGAATTTGCAAAATCTGACTTCACGTTCGTAATCAGCGACTAAAAAAAACTCCGAGTAACAAGTGTCAAGCGAAAGGATAAAAAAAAACCCTATACACCAAGTTTTTTTCCCGCATTTTGGGCACATTTTGTGAAATTCTCGCCGCAACGAAAGGGTTAAAAATCGATTTATTTAGCGTAAAGATAAAGATTGTTTTAACTATGCGCCGCAATATTTAGTATTCAATGAATAATGTATAGAATAGAATATAAATATTTAAAATAGTGGTTTTTCACAGCAAATATACTGTTAACAACAAATAATTTTCCTGCTAGTATACAGAATGTGTAAACACATATTATTTCATTTATACTAGTACTCCATATTTCTATTACAGGTACAGGAGACGTTATGTAAAATATGTAAAAAACTTATTTCAATACCATTATTACGATTTACTAAAAACCTAGCACTATGTGCAGACGCCAATTTCAGTCCATTTGAGAAGTCATATAAGGAATTATATATAATAAACAAATGACAAAAATCGTTCAACGCATTGCGAGTTATATTTACATCATTTTGAAAGAATTATTCATAATTCAGACATTTAAAATAGTAGAAGCGAGCGTACAAAAGATATGACACCGACAGGCTGGTTAGAAATCTTTTCTTTATATTTTATAAGATCTATAAATATTTTCGCTATCAGAAAGAAATTTTATTATGAAACTTGTTTCAAATAACAATCTACTTAAAGAAAAAGCAATCAAAACAAGATAATGAGAGAGAGTAAGAGTTCATAAAATTATTTCTTTCGCGATTGTAAAGTCTCTGAATACGAAACAATTACTAAAAATACCCACTTCTCCTTCGACCAGTTTTTGTCTCTATAGAAAGATTTGATGTCCTTACATCTTTTCAAACATTTTTTGTAATTTCATAAAGCGATTAAAAGCCCCTTAACGAACAATTTAAAATAGTTTCAACGCCTCCTTCAATATTAAGTTATTGCTAGACGTTTCTGAAAATCGATAATGATGAATATCTAATGTAGCTCTTGTATTAAGACTGAACATATTTTTTCAGTACATTACTTTTTACTTGAGTATTATATATTTTTTTAAATCGTGCATTCCAGAATAGCTGACTTCATCGAATTGATTGGTGTCATTTAATAATTCCGTTTTCAGTTAATTTATGGAATTTAGCAATTCAAATTTATAGCAACTAAACTCCTTACGGTTATTCGTTTGAAAATGCAGAGTTATCAATCCTAAAATTCTCAACGATTACTTTTGTTATTGTTTTATCCAATTCGGAATCACGCACTTATTTTCTATAATGCATGTATAATATAGGATTCCGAATTTTATTCACGAACACAAGGATACCTTTCCGAATGTGGACGCGACGATCAGCGTTTCAGCTATATGCTGATTTCGATCTAATTTAATTGAATTCAGATTAAAGTAAAAAAAGGGTCTTCGAATAAATATCCACAGTTTGCACTGACAATAAATTTTATTTATCTCCTCGTAAATGTACATATGTTATTGGGTGTTGCGAGCCAACTGATTCCGCTTAAATTTCCACAACGTCAGGTACTTTATAAAACCCATGGAGGGGGTACATTACTTACAATGTGGTGTAGTCTTGAACAGTTATTATTAATACGCTTTAAGAATTATCAGAGGGATGTGATACAAATGATGCGGAATGTTTAAACTGTTCTCTAAATTGGACAAAGAGAAAATCCACTTTTTCTATGCTCACTTGTTCTTCTACGAGGACAACTTATATTTATTATACAATATAAAATATAATTAGAGAATTTTCGATTTTTCCAATTTAGAGTGTATGCGTGTGTATATATACAAACTTTAATGATATCCAATCGGAATTAGGAAGCTATCAACTACAAGCTAGTGATTGATGTAGCGCGTTCCTCTTACGAATTGATAGTCCGATTTTTCAATGTAGACACTTTCAATACTCCATTTACCAAATTAGAATGATATGACGAAATAATTGCAAACAAATTGTCAAGAAAATTCTTTTGTTCTTCTTTTGCTTTTCTTCTAATTCGATACAAATCAACTGGATTAAATATACCATTTATGATTTAGAAGCTAAAAATATTTCAATTAACAATTTAAATGATTTAAGATAATTATATTTTAAGATATTATAATTTAAACAATATATCTCATTTTTAGTAGAAGTTTAACAACCAACAAATATTGCATAAAAGTATTTTAATTTTAATCTATATATTCATCTTCATATTCACTTTAATTCAATTTTTTTATATTTTATATAAATAACATAAATCCAAAATTGCATAGATTTGTAATTTTGTTAACGTTGTTTTTCACGCCAAAATATGGCTGATCATTTCAAATATTCAGTAGCAAAAAGAAATTTTTAAGTATGCGCTCTTCTGTATTGTGGACATCACTAAATGTTTATTTCATCCCTAAGAACAAATTCTGTATGCATGACCGAATTCACACCTTTCATGTAAGTAAAAAAGTCAATTATAAAAGAAACAAAATATAAAAACTTTATTTTCCAATAACTAACAACGATTTGTCAATAATTGGATTATTGTATTAAAATTACATAACTTTTATTGATAATTTTTCGTACTTCCTGATATGTTCCGTTCAGTTTGAACATTTTACGACCTATGCGTGAAATCGTGTAATATCATTATTATTACATGTCTTTATTGGAAAATAATGTTCCGTACAATTATACTTTCATAATTTTGACTTCTTCTACCAAGAAGCGAGTCATAGAAGATGCTGTTTTACAGATTGACCAAAACTATAAAAATTATTATTACTAGCATTACTGCAAGTTCATTGCGAATTTTATTCGATAAATGGAAGTCCACAAAAATATTTTAATATAAACCACTTTGGTCCAGTTTCCATTTTCTTTTATTGAATGAGTGTGTTGGAATATCTGTTGAAACTTGAGTGCATCGCATGTACTTTTTCCAGTTACTAGCTTCACTCATTTCCCAAACGTATACTTTGTCGTTGAAGCTTGGTTTTAGTTAAGTCGCCGACGAAGTTGAATTATGCCTTTGTGTATAAGATTAATTTACACTTGCGCAAAAAATTCATTTTTTTACATTGTACGGACGTGTATTGTCTTATCTTCTTTCATTCGCTAGATTTAAAACGATGTTGCAAAGCTTTCCGGCTTTCAGTAATTTTTTTTAAAGTGGACTGTTTTTAGTAAGTCTTGTGTTTATCATTATATTTGGTTATGTATTATTTTATTCATTTTTCAAATAATTTAAAAATATATTGCGATGTTACGTTCTATTAATGGTATAGTAGGCTTGGGACACGGATGTACACTTTAGTAGAACATAAAATTTATAAGACTCTAGTGTCAGATACGTCCAGGTCATTAAAGTTAGTTAAGTAGAACTGGCCACGAAACATGGGTCGCTGGAGATTGAAATGCGATATCGAGATTGCGGTTTAAGTTGCTACTGACTTAGCATAAATATAATTCCCTTCAATATCCAGTAAGTAATCATGTCTATAAAAAAGTCAATAGTGCATTTCCTGTAATCTCATATAATTTACTTAGACATTGTCACTGTATCTGTAAGTCATGTATAATGAAATAATTTAAACTTTAACGTAAAACACAAAATGTATAATAGAGGACACTCCCATAGCAATACCACTATATGAGCACGCACTTATCAATACCCAATATTTCATATATGGTTAAAAATAAATAGAAGAACCAACGTTCGTGAGAACATTTTGTCCCGATTAATTCAATCATAATGTGTACTATGGATTAAATTTATTCCTAACTAATAATATCATATTATTATTATTATACTATTATACTAATACAATTTTGCCTTGCATTTAAATAGGTATATATAAGGTATCAATATTAGGGTAAATATATAACATAAATTTATATATTAGTGTATAATTGCCAAAACACAGCACATACATATCCGTAATGTCAAACTTCGTACCCACTTTAACAAATTCCAAAGTCGCGATATACAGATATCATAAAATAATAACTGAATATAGGTTATATTACGATTAAATATATAGCTGTTTTTATTGTAATCATTATAAATCGCGAACAAATTTGCGGGCTAGTAATTTTATCTATTGCAATTTTATGCATTGCAATGATGGTCCTACGTCATCATGATCATCAGACATCACGAAAATCATCCAACTTCGTTATTATCATTATTCAAAAACTTCTTCATCAAGCGGCATCGAACTTTCTCAGAGACGAAGCGAAAAGGTTCAAGTGACCATGAGCTCTTATTTATTAGATGGAATTATATTTCCAACTACTGATATAAATCGGAACAAAAGGAATTTGTCTTTTTACGCAAACGTCTTCACAAAGAGCTCAAAATATATTAGTATAAATTACCCTGCATTATTTCCACCTATATAAATTAAAATGCATTGTCCATAGTGATGGAATGAAAATGAAGAAATTATGACTTTGAACATGAAAGTCGAATTCACCTCTAAAAAATAGTTTTCCACCAAAGAAACGATAATTATGTCTGGTTCTAAGCTTATAAATACGAGAATAGGTATATTTTTTTTTTTAAACAACTCTTTCTATTGATGCATACGATATCTCTTAAATGATAATTATTAAGTAGTTTATATGAATTTAACATTTAGTGCTCATACTTCTATTAACAAATAATGGTATTTCCTAATGAGCCATTCGTTTCAATAATTATATAAATTCTTTAATAGAAATTTCGATAATAAAGTAAACACGTTTGCGAAATAAATTAATCTCCGGTAGCATCCAGTTCATGAGGCAATACGTCCTTGTCGCTTTTTGTCGTTTCCAGTAAGCTTCAGTTTTCGTCGCCGATTTATCATTCGCGGGCGAAAAGTATTTAATAAAAGAAAACTCATCCCATTTCGGCTTGCAGTTTTTAATGCGTACATTTGACAACGTATAATTGATACTCAGAAAATAAAGTTATGAAGGTGCTTAAATATTAAAAATAAATAATCATTACCGTACAATTAATTTCTTAAAAAATGTTAAATTTAATATAATAATAAATTAATGAGTTTTTTTTCCATTACAAAAGAATTCGGCCTACCACAAATATAAAATTATAGTTGTATTACAAATCTGAAAGTGATCTGTAAATTTGCAAAAATTATGTAAATTTAAGCAATTTAATCATTGTAAATTTAAGGGAACCTTTTTTTTTTAGGTTCTTATACATCAATAATCGGAAAACTTTCTAGAAACAATTATTATTGAGTGATCTTATCCATCAGAAACGTAATTTAATTCAGTCAAATCAAATTATGGTCGCAGTCAACGATTTATTGCGACCTACTTTGATCAAATCTCATCATCTCTTTATTATCTTCCCAGGCGATTCTACAGACAAATCAATCTTTCCATTTGTATTTGTTATTTCATTCATTTTTTACAGGAATGTAAGTAGCAATAGTTATTACTATCTGTATTATGTTTAATTATATTATAATAATTTTCTCCAAAAATGTTTAAAAATGTCTGGAAAATGTATAATTTTTCTATTATTGAACATGTGGATAGACATTTCTAGGAAAATTTAATTAAAATGCATAAATTCGAAATCCATTTCGATAGCTACCAGTATAATTAAAGATAAGTTACGATTAATCGATTGAGAGACTCTAGAATAGAAATGTTATCGACATTTGACTTAAACTTGTTTCAAGTCGAATTTCGCATCCACTTAGGCTGACGTTTTGTGAATGTTCTTATTTTCTGTTTCACAGCAACTAATCTGTAATTGTCGAAATTATACAAGAAATATTAAAATATAATCTACCGCAATCTTTTATTTATTGCAAATTATGAATACAATCTATAGGAGAATATAAATACATGAGATTTCATTAAAAATAATTTATTAAAATAAAGATAAAAGGATATAATTCATATCTGTGTCATTTAATGTTTTATTGTTACTTTTATGGCTATAAAAAATCGTTAATATGTTGCGCAAATACATTTCAACAGGTGTACACAACATTTATAATATCGTCATCTTGATAATATAATAAAAATTGAGAATATAAAAGGAAATAAAAAGTCTATATGAATTTCGTATATCGTACTTATACGACAGTAGGATCTACTAAATACAATCAATCGTTCATTTTCGACGAACGACATGTTATACGTAAAATTTACTAAACGCGAGTTTAATGCTTATAATATCATGAGAGGTTACTGTAAATAAAAGGCAAGTGAAAAGAACGATTCTATTCAGTATAATTTACTGAATGAGAACAACAACTAGTAGGTTCAACTAATCCATGCGCTGGGAGTTATTCGTTAGACATAAACAAAATACTGAAGATTTAATCAAACATTTTTAAAGCTAAACATTGTACCTGGTAATCAAAAAGTCAAAAAGGACATCTCCTGAAAATAGTATTTTTCGTCCCTAGGGCGCAAAATGTCATTTTGCGCCCCGAGAGTGATCGGCGCGCCCGAGGGCTGGCGAAGCCAGCCCGAGGGTAGCGCGATCACCCGAGGGTGCAAAACGTTGCGCCCGTGGTTCGAACGTTATTTTTTGTCGCAGTAGTAGCCGCAAAATGCCGTGCCGGAACCCCCCCCCCCTTCTCTGCAATTAAAAAAATGATTACACACAACATATAATAAGTGGTAGCAAAATAGTTCATAGTATAATTAGGCGAAGGACAGTGGATTGGGGCAGGAAAGGGGGGGGGGGTTCGGGGGGGCGAAGCCCCTCCGACATAAATGAAATTCTGATTTTTAAGAAAAAAAAAATGAAAAACCGGCGAAGGACGAACGATTGATAACTTTATTGAATAACACAATTACAATTTGTTTAATTGTATATTTATATATTTCTAAGAAAAGTTTTGTTTATTATTTTGACCAAACAAAAGATAATTTATTCGGAAAATCATATACTAATTATTTAAGCAATAAATAATACTGAATTATTATTATTTTTATATTTCCACTCAATTGGAAGGGCAATGGATGGCAAGGGAGAGTGGGGTTATTTCGACGTTCCTATGATCATGGTATAATAAGTAAGGTATAGCAACTTGGTGATTGCGCAGAAGTAACCAACCAGCGTTGATCTAAACTGGTCGGTCAAGGCAGGATGGGAGCATGTTGTAAGAAGAGCGGTATAGAAGCAACCAATCAGTTTTGATCTAAATTGGTCTTTCTCCTTCCTCAACATGCGCATTGCTATACCTCTCTTATTGTACCATGCCTATGATCAGAGATTTTCCTCCTCTCCTTTTCTATAAACAAAAGAAAATTCAGCAATGCGATTAATATGTTTTTCCGCTCCCCCCAATTTTGCGCCCTCGCGGGTGCGAAATCGCATTTTGCGCCCTGAAAACGGGGCGCAAAATCGCATTTTGCGGCCTACTGCGACAAAAAAACTTTTTTGACAACATTCACTTACTTCAAAGACTTGAATATAATTGCTGAAATTCCAATCAATTAAAAAATCGTTGACACTCATAGTGTTTGTATCAGAATCGCCAATGTCACTAAACAAAAGTCATTTTCAGTGCACGGTTTAGTTAAAGCGACAAATCAAAACTGGAAGATACTTCATAAACGCATCACAATGTCTAGTTTCAATTGTGAAAAAGCATGTTACTAAACGCGAATAGTAGGATATACTTCGTGCCTTTTCTCCGTGCAGTAAAACGAAATATTGGTTTTTGGTAAAAATATTTAGTCATCATTTTTTAAAAATAACAATTACTTCGTTATTAGTAACATCCAAATGAAATTGTTTAGCAACTGGTTTATTCTATTTTGATAAATTTTATTCAATAATTCATTTTAAAGACTCCATTTTTAATTTACAAAAATTCTGTTGCTGTTCTTCACATTGGTTAAATCCCTCTGATAACTTGACGATATATTGATACACGTTTCTATGTCAATAAATTAAATATTTCACTTCCGTACTAGCGTCGTAGTGTAACTAAATCTTATTAATTTACTTCGATTCCTCTATTTTGAGGTTATTAGATTTACTTCTTCCGATTTAGGAGTTATTTTCAGAAATCCGAAATAGCGTATCTAAAATGGCGGACGAATTTTTAAAATATTTTCAAAACCTTCAATTTTTTAAGTCATTTATTGACTATTGCGACCACAATTATTAAAAAACTACAGTTAATTCTTCATTCTGTCGGGTACATATTTGATCAGTCATCAGATTGCTAGTTTTCTTACTTCACAAATTTACATTAATATCACGCTCGTAAACGCGTACATAGGTCTGAAGATTCTGAACTGCTAAATCAATTAGCACGTGTATCAGTCCGTAATAAATATCATATTACATAAATCTTTTCAAACCAAACTCTTCTCACACAAATATTTGAACGGGTCAGTATTGTTGATCAATTTCACTTTTGCCTAAAATAACTTGTACAACGCGTTTCTATTATCTAAATATTTGTGCTACAGGCTGGTGAAGAAATCAATTCACTCAGTGATATTATACGGTTGTCCGCTATCATTAATCAAACCAAACATATAATATACGAAATGAAAAAAAAAATGCTAATACGTACTTCAATCAGACAAAGAACACTAAAGTAGTCACAACATCCTTGTGAAAAATAATTCACTCACCAAGCAAAACTGATGTCGAGTCCTTTTTTCTTCGACGGATGACAAAAACAAATTTAATATCACTCCGGGTATATCAGTGCCGGATTTGCGATGCGCGTTTCATCCCATTCCGCATTGTTCCACTGTATACGTTGAGATACGGGAGGTTGGGTGCAAATATTAAATTGAGTCGGCTACCACGAAAGCTGTGCGTATTACCGCATCGTGTTCCCTTTTATTTGCTTTTGCATCATTGATCTGCCCTCGTGGACACGCTTGCACATGTGAGTGAAATGCATACTTCCATTGCATCCTTTGCCTATTCTAAATGATGATTCACAAAAGTTTTGTAAAGTAACGGACACATGAACGACCCAACGGAGTGGGACAGGGAGACTTTGAATACGAGTTATTCACCGGTTCTGGCGTCGGTTTTGCACGCGAACTTTTCGAGGGTCAAAGCGTTCAAGCGAAGTCTCCCGACTACTCTCGCATTTCCAACTTGGCCCCGCGAAAAGTACAATTCGTGAAAGTTTTAATGAAAGTGTGATTATGTGTGTAATCTTGGCTGAATTTCATATACTTCCCGTTTGAAACGCTATTATCATTTCGCTTCATTCGAGGCTTTGCATGTGCAGTAAGATACAAACACCAAACACGAAAAATAAAATATAATTTAAATCTCGAAGTCGTAACTTCAATACAAACTCAGAAGTATCAGCGCTGAATATGAAAGAAGTTGTTGCACTAATTTGTCGAGAATACCTTTTTGAATTTTGTAGAATAAGTATATGTTGTCAACATTCATAGACCATAGAATATCACCAGACTCGAGAATAACGCAATTAAGTAAGATTCAGTGACAATACTGAAAGAATATCGGTCGATGTATTATAGTAAATGTATAGTTATAATGTATCTGTTCATTTTACATGACGGCTAACTGTCTGTCATCGATTATATTCAATACGGCCCTTGTAGAAAATGCGACCTATTTGTGGCCATTTCTTCTGGTCAGCACGCTATAACAAATGGAGCCCGGAAAAACTGGCCATAAAATGGCTTAATTTTCTACCTGGGAGGTGTTATTAACTTACCGGCTATTTTGGTAATATGTTCCCTGAGTAAAGAAGATATGTCTCTGAAAGGTCTTTGAGGAATGTCACATTTGTCAGTCTCGCAGGAACTTCACTTATGAGACCGGACGAGATCTATGAGAGACAAATCATGCCTGCAGCACTGGGATATTGGGAAGATAAAAGAAAGACGTCAGAGAGACGAACGAAAGATTTCGTATGACGTTTCAGAGATGAAAGAGAGATGTTTACAAGATTTTTAAGTTTATTGACAGATAATTCACGTGATCTCGGATAGATAATTACGGGATATTGCAGTGATTTCTGCAAGATGCCTGGGAGATGACCCGGTGACTTTATAATGAAAGACAGGAAAACTTCTATACTTTATAAATAGTAGAATGAAACAAACTGATGGACAAAACGCTACATCGAAATTGTTGCATTATGTTTGGTCAAATCAATGTGGAAGATCACAAATTTGAAAATTGTAACCTGCCGCAAATTCTAGCAGGTCGATACATCCACTATTCCGGGAATTCTGAAAAACAAAATGAATATTCCCGAGAAATAAGTTAAAAATACACGAAAACTCGCTTAAAGAGTTCATAGAGGTTATTTATTTCAGCTGTGTTTTTCAATTCAACATTCTGTTGACGGAGGTTGGACCCTTTTCCACCATTGTTGGACCGAAACTATTCATTTAGTTTTTTCAGAATTTCCAGAAAAAAAACGAATGGATGAACGAATGAGGAGATGCGGCAGGTTAGAATCTTCAAATGGGGGATCTACTGCATTGATTTCGTCGGTTAATGTTTGTGCTTTCTCCAGTGACTATCGATATAATGTAGAAATTTCGATGCTGTTAGTTTTTCGATCATTTTCGTTCCATCTTTTATTAATTACATGTTTACTCTCTTTCTTGGGCTGACGTCACCGAGTTATCTCCCAAACATCTTGCAGAAATCACTTTAAAATCCCGTGATCATCTCTCCGAGACCACTTAATTATCTCTCAATAAACTTCAACAATCTTGTAAACATCTCTCTTTTATCTATGAAACGTCCTGCGAAATCTTTCGTTCGTCTCTCCAATGTCTTTCTTTTATCTTCCAAATATCCCAGTGCTGCTGGCATGGTTCGTCTCTCATATGTCTCGATCCGTCTGATAACCGAGATGTCTGCGAGACTGACGAATGTAAGATCTTTCAAAGATAATTTTTTTGTAAATGTATAGTTATAGCGGATCTATACGTCTATTTACTCGCTATTTTGGTGATGTGATCTCCCGTTTTAGATAAACGGTTAGCCCAAATTAGGAAACGGTTGGAATTAAAATGTAATCAAATGACACAGAAAATGTTCATCCTAAATTGCTGGGGAGCGGCGGTGCCTCAGTTGGTAGATAATCGGCTTCGTAATCAAAAAACCCTGGTTCGATCCCGGCCTTTGCCATCTGTCATCGGGACACCTTTGTATTTGTTTATAAGTGTCTAATAAAGCCAAAGCTGTATAAATTCATAAACTGTAGGTCCCGTCGCAATTTAGTCCCATATGGGTTCAGAAAAGTCGACGTAAAATAATATTAAAAAAAATCCTATATCGCTATTCCATGCTGGAGAAAGGGATGGCTTAATTTGTCGTCCCTTTTATAATTTTGTTGTATCACGTATTACATGAGGACTTCTGTTATTACAAGTGTCTTCGATTAAGATCCTAAAATTGTTAATAATCAAATATATTACGGGAGACGTAACTTGAAACCGTCAATTTTAGTAAAATAAAACGGAATTAATATAGAAGATAATAATCATGTTTAATTCAGTTATTTATTGTCCATGTGTAGAAACAGCAATTTAAAACGTTTAATTACAAAAATCATTTTTAAGTGTACATTGTCTTTAAATAAGACGTTTAGAAGTCGACAGTTATTAGAATTCATTATGTCGGTGATTTTTTCTATAAATCAAATGAAAGGTCTGGTAATTGTCCTATTCATAAAAGAAAATTCAAATTTGCATATCTGCATTTTACATCGCGGTACGTAATCCGTATGTAAGCATATTAAATTTTATTAAAAGTGTCTCTCAATTTTTCGCATTCTACTAAAATTTTCTATTCAATTTCTTCCGTGTAGGATAAAGTAGGTGAGAAATTGTCATATGAAAGAGTTTTTGAAAATGTTCTCTCAGCGTATGAGAGATACAATCACTCTAGAAGTTGAATGGATGTAGTGAACCGAAAGACGAGGTATTCTAGAGGTTAAACTACTCCGAGAACTAATGTATCTTAGAAGATGAAAAGTCTGGTGGGTGAAATGTCAGAATTCATGTCAATTCAAATTCTTTTATAGCCACTATAATGACATTGGTAAAATCTGTCATTGATATAAATTCGTAAGTTAAAATAAAAGAAAACTAAACGTATTTATTGCTATCATCAATCAAAATTTAATACCTAACTACCATTATTGTTTCAACATTCAAATTGTGAAGTACCATTTTCGAAAAAGACTCATTTATTGCAATGATTTTGATAAAATACTTTGGATTTAAATCTATAGAATTAAATTTCGTCTGCTAAAAGTCACATTATATTACTGTTTTGCTAAAAATCAGCTAACAATTTTTAAAAATGATATTCATAAATTTATAATACTAAATTACAAAAGAGTCAAAATAACGATTCAATAGTATTTGATTATTATATCGATATTATTATCTCTTAAAATTCACAAATTCGACATTAAATATTTTCTTTCTTTGAAGTACAGTTGAAGCATCTAAAAAATTAATTAATCATTTTAAGCGGCTTTTTGAGCGAGTTAGAGTACGAAAAAACACCCATGGGCACATAAATATGTACGAAAAATGGATTTAACTGAATTATTAAGAACCGGGGTAAACTCGTTACTGGAAGATGAACAATATTTATTTATAACTCCGCTAACGATTTTCTGCAACAAAAAACAGAAATTTCTAACATAATAAACTAAAAGTTAAACATATTACTGTGAGAGTACCCGAATATTTATCAAATGAGTATTTGATGAATTTTATTGTTTGCGATAAAACAATATGTCAAAAAGTAATATATATTGCATAATGTACAATATTAATGAATCGTTTACTACCAAATGTGTATTCGTGCACTTCGATTGGAAGTAAATGGTAAATAAATAGTTAATAGTAAAACCCAGTAAACGCTGGAAGTAATAGTGAAGCAAAATTAATAAAAAAATCCACGTGGTTACGTGAAAGTTATAATATGATTGTTATATAACCGTTTCATTTCTGCAGATTTTTTTCCGGAATGGTTGATAATACATCTAAATTTTTTAAATCCTGCAATACATTAATGTTCTAAAGAAAAAGTAACATTTCATTATCTTATACACCTTTACTCTGTATCTAATGTTTCTGGTCCGTATAATTAAACAATTCGTTAAAGTTATTAATTTGATATGAATTGTTCAGTTACGATTAATTATAAGTCGAAAGAAGAGGCGATATGCAATATAATCCATCACAATTATACACACTTATTACACACTTAAATGAGCAAAATAAAATGAAATTTGTACTGCACCGCTTTAAATTCATTAACAGTTATTTTTTCAATTGAATCATAATTATAAATTATTGTTATAGAACGTTTTAATTAGCAGAATAACGTGTTATTCTGGTGAGACGATGTATGAGATGAAAAAAATAAGTAAGCTCACTAATTGCGTTCACTTCTTTCAGTTACATTTTTAACGGTCCGAAAATGCTTTTATGCTCTCCAGGAAATTACTACAATAACTTTAAAGTTTTTCGAATTTACCATTTTTCAAGTTAATGATGCAGTTAATTTAAATTAGTTCTTTCAACCATCAATTTATTCTATACTTTGAGAGAAGTTCTGAATGTTAACTACTTTTTAGATAGTTATATTAGATCTCTTTCCGTTCCTTTTTCTAGTTGACACATATATATATATACCAAGTATTCAAATGTCTATATAATGCAGTATTTCTATTTCCTTATTGAAGGAAAAAAATTACATTTACCACATTCAGAAATTCAGCTGCCTGTTTTTGGTACTAAATATTTGGAAAATCTATATAAATTTTATTTTTCCACGCGAAACTACAAGTTTTCTCTAAAATTGTAAAATGTTAAGCATATTGATTTACGTCCGAAAAAGTTGGCGAAAATACGATATCTTTAGATAGAATATCTCACAATTTTTTCATGAAAATATTTAAAACTCTTAACTGATTAATAATATCTGCGAACTTCATACGACTAATGTCAATATCGAATTTTCGTATTTCAAAAAGGTGTGTAAAGATATTATATGTGTGCGTATGGATATATCTAGTTCGTTCACTGTTCTCACATCATTACACATATGAATAAAAGATTCGGAACGGATAAATGGATACTTTTTCAAAGAATCTTTCAAAATAAAGACTTTTACGACGATAAGAATTCGAATCTGAGGTAAATAATGTTTCGTGGATTGTGTAGTAACAATGGGCTATTCTGATATACGATTTAGTAGTTATGTGCACGGATCTGCCGGCCCATTGAAATCCATTTAAATCACAGATCGAATAATGATAAAAACACTAGAATGACGCAGATATTCGGTATAATAAATACAGCATAAAGGCTTTCTATATTAACCGAAGAACGTGTATTCTATTACTAATTTATGCGTTAAGATGTATGTTGGATTAAATATAACAAAATAATCCCTACAAATACTGTTATAATCTACGCAATGTAAAGATAAAGCCACAGAAAACACTTTATTAAAATAAATGCTCTTGCATCTACTTAGATGTTTAAATTCTAAATATAGTACTTTAAATATTAACTTTTAAAATAAAAATCCGTAGTGACATACACTTTTGGGAAAAGAGAAAATATGAATTCGTAATTCGCAAAGTTTTTTGCTTAATTATTGTAAATAATTGTACATAAATACTTAATTTGAGTTTCATTGCATATTTAGATACTATACCGGAACTCCTGCTAAACTGCACACGATAAAAATTTCATGCTGAAATTGCGAAGCAGAAATTTACGAATGACGAGCTTTAAACGTAGTATACAAAGTTAGGTAGTCCCCAAATTGTTTATAGGGTGAACTTAAATTACGCCAACACGTAATTAGCTGTGGGTGCCGCAATGGGCCGCCAAGTATTTTCTTTTGAAACCTCCCAATATCATATAGTTTTGAAAATTAAAAATACCTCGGTTACGAACACGGTTTTCGGTGTAGTTGTAGTGCGATTAAAGAAGTACATTTGTCAATTTATTTTAAAAGATATATAAGTAAATATACGGTACTGTATAAAGCTACATAATAGTAAACAAAGTAATAAAAATAACAAAATTGATTAAAAGAAAATAACCTTTCATCAATAGCAAAATAGTTATCGTACCGTATACTTTAAAATATTCTAAACTCTAAAATTAATTTAAAGTAAACAAGAACATTTCTATTTGTTGTTTACTTTACCACTTCTATTAACTTTTTTTTCAATGTGTGTAACCGTATCGTTATTATTTTATTTTCTTATTTATTATTAAAATACCTTAACAATGACCGCGCATTACCAAAAAGTTATTAGTAATTAGTACTAAACAATTAGTTAGTAGATTTTTCCATACTATAATGCAATTTACAATATACAATACAATAATAAATAATACAATGCAATATACTTGCATTATCATCTCAATGTTATTAAGATTTATTGGATTCTGTCAATAACATTCAGATTAATTATATACTTGAAATCAACGGGTAGTCTCAAACTGCGGTTTACTACTAAATTCCATAATAACAGAAATAATATCGCAGCTAAATTATCGGATTTTTAATTTAATATGTGAAATATGAATTGTAACGTAATAAAGATCAACTGGCAGTCAGTCAATATAAACAATTTCGAAATTTGCATACAGATTATTTCTTTGTTTAATATCTAATTGCTTTAATTCTTTAAGTATTTAGATATTTCATACAATACGGTTCATACAAGTTTCAGCGAGAAATTGGCATGTCGAATTTATAGAAGCCAATAAAAAATGACAGTCGTAGAAAATTAATGTTTTCCTAGTGAATACTAAATAGACGGTTTGAGATCATATCTAATAACATGCTAAATCATACAAAAATATCATTTTCAAATCAAAGCTGGATGGTCTTGAAATATATAACTCTTTGATGTTCGAGTACTTTATTTTCTGACGAATTAGCACGAACAATACTGTGGCTCATATAGTTTCATATAGACCATTCAGATATCGCTTGGATATAAAAAAAATCCGTGAAATTATTGGTGTCTATTAAACAAACATCTGTATTAAGTAATCCAGAAAAATTGAGATGTTAAAGGCAAACGCGAATTGAATCGTTTTTCGATACATTTCATTTGCTAAACATATTTGGGCAAATTCACAGAACTTTTCATTTTGGTAAAAGGCAATTTTTCTTTTAATAATTCAAAGCCCGCAGTTTTCTTACGATAAATATATTTTGGTCAACTGCGAATAACAATCCATCTTCGTAGCTTATTTTTAAAGGATGGCGTTTCACACAGGGGGTTAAGAGATAAAATGTGTAACTTTTATATGAATACTACCTTTTATACCATTAAATTTAATATACCTACATTATTGCCATTGTCCATAGTGTTTAATTTATGCCTCCGAAAATGGATTTCTGCCTCCGCATGGAAATTTAACTGTAAAAATTCAATTATATGTATAGTAGCTCTGGTGGAAATTCCGTCATACTGGCCAGTTTTTGAGTAATAAAATGTGGCCAGATTTTCATACTTAATGTAACAAAATCATAGATTGTTTTTCGATATCTTTTTAGATAAATTGTGAACAGTTTTTGCTTTGTTTTTGCAATAAAATACTAAGGATATTTAACACAAATAATCGATATGCTGCTTTTCCAGTTTCTAGCTAACAACTTATGTAATATTGTTTCCATTTTTTTTTACGATGACCTAAAAGTTGTTCGGACTTTTTGAAGACATAGACTAAACTTAATTTGCTTGTGCATGACACATAATGCAAAATTACGAAAAATACTTCAGGACTTATGCACATTAAAATATATCGAAGTTACAAATCCATTAAATTTAGTAGTGGACATTGACCTTACATTAAATCTCATTTTTAACAGTCCAGTAATTTTATGCATGGTAATAGAAACCTACTTAGTTAACACCAGCATATTTTACAAATTAAGAAAGATGATACTGTTTATGTGCTGTATAAAAAACTATTTTTTCTTTGCGAGTTATGTTTCGAAAATTTATATTTAAAGTACTCTTACTTCAAGACTATTTGCAACAGATAATTCTGTCACGTCTCAAAATGTTTATTTTCATATTAACAATAAAGATATGTTTATATTTTTTAATTTAAAAAGACGACGCAATTGTAAAATTGTTAAGTTTTCCAAAATTCAAAAGAACTAATAACGTTCTTGTACACTGTAACAGTGTCTGAAATGTAGCATATTAATTTCATGATAGTCCAGATTGTATAAATTATATAAACACGCAATGCAATTAGAATTAGTTCGATAATTATCACGGAGTTGCAGAAAAACTATTAAGATTTTTAAAAATTAGGCCACTTACAAGTCAAACTTATTAATTTTTCTTCATTTGACTAATCAAGTCTAATATCTTCACTTACACCTAAGTTTAAAAGTTCAGTGGATTTGCGTTTAGTCTTTAGCTAAGACTATACATCAATAACGGTTGCTAAAATTGAGTAGCTACATATAACTTAAGTGTCTCAAGTAGACCGCGTTTTCCTTATTTGCATCATAAGTACCAGATCAATTTCTTCAACTTATGTATGACATATAATATAAAATATGTCAGACCCACAAAGAAACTACAAAATAGCTCCCAAATAACCTTCCAAGACTATTCCGCAAGGCATTTGTTTTTCAATGAACCAATCGTACACTCCGTTATTGGCAAATATTCAGAAATGAAAATTTTAACGATCTAGCAAATCACAATAGGAGGGCGCAAATTTGTCACCGCTTAAATTTCGAAGCATATGAAATTTTTAATCTGAAGTAGCGTCACGAGCAATTCCAACGTTTGCGTTCGTTTGCATCATTTCGCAGCAACAAATGGCCAAGCAACAAGTGACTGTTGCTCGAAACCCGTATTGCTTTCCCTAACTATATGTTCCTTTGAAATATTTGAAGATTAATTGAATGATTATTTAACTTTGTGATTATTGCACTTCATCTTAGTTAAAACTAATTATTTTTAGAATGTAATAATAACATTTACAAATTTACTACATAGATCATTTAGATTTCGAAACCCAGTGAAACTATTTCACTTACGTATATTCCATATTATAAAGCCCAACCCCAAAGAAATTAAGAATTTTATAGATATATGTGCATGTCTTATCTTCATTTGTAAATTTCAGAGTAAGCAACACAATAAGGTTATAGTAATCCCTTCCGGAAAGAATTTTATATGAAATTTCTCGGATTGAAAGACGTTCGACAGCATACAAAAGCCCATGGCACATTCTTCTCCTGTACCTCGTATTCGGGTATAAAAGCTCACGACCCAATTTTAAATGACGGAAACGCGATTTCCCGTCGAACGAAGCCACGGCGCCGAAATGCCAAAGTAATGAAATTATTCGGATGCCGACGCTTCTACCGTTTAGTTTATGTTCGCCGATAACCGGTAGTTTACTGTAAATCCCACGCAGGCCGTTATAGCCAATAAAATTATCGACTTCTCATTTGCAGCAATCGAGAATTCTTGAGCATGGACATCGACGTGAACGGACTTGAGGTGAACCAGTGCGAGAACGGCCACTATCGATTTTCAGAAAATCAAATAGCATCGCTCAAGGGTACCCACAAATGCCACAATGATGCCACTCAGGTAAATGTTTCTCGCTGTAATCGAATTTTGGTGTGAAGCTCAGATTGCAGTTTGTTGCAAGCACGAAGCCCTCCGGGATGTCGTACTCGAATTCCCCGGTCGAAGATTCAATTACGCGAACGGGAAGAAAATTGCCGCTTTGATTGCTGCAATTAAAACCGTCGTATCTTTCAGAAAAAATGCCTTTTTTATCTCGTCTTTTACGACTGTTGTACGACTGGATATACTGTAGATTGGTCGGAGGGCAAATACTGCATTGCTTCAAAAGATACCAGGGATGTTGATATTTTTTAACAAAAAAGTAAGATCTTCTTAAATTGTGGAACAACTGCAGCTACTACTTATCTTTTTAATATCTTTTTAGCTTAATAATCATATTTTTAATAGTACTCCATCATATGTGAACTATGAATTAGTATTATTTCACCACAATAAAGGCATGGAGTGTATTTTTGTTACATCAAAAATCATCAGATAATCGTTTTCATGATTTACATTACTTGCAAAAAGTACCTGGAATTGAAATAAATTGCTTTAAAGGAATCAGTAAGTTTTTGTGTACAAGTTAGTAATTGCCCTATTCTTATTCGCTAAGTCTGTGATGATAACAATCTGTCATTCAACAGTACATTTCAATCAGCTACCAATAACATAATATCCATAATTCTTGGATATAATCAAAGCAACACTCGACGTGAAGTTGTCACAGTGCCTGGAATATCGTACACTGTTTGCACGAAATATCGGTGAGAAAAATAACATAGGACCACAAAAAAAATTTGTTTCGAGATCACTTGAATCAGATATAGCAGATCTTATAGATTTTTGGGTACTGAAAATGAATCCGTTATTCGATTTGGCCCATCACTTCAGGATTTTAAGATATCTAATACGAAAAATATTCAAAAATATACTTTTTGACAATTTAAGGTTAGGATATCTGAAATATCTGACGTCATGGGTCAAATTGGACAAATAATTTATGTTCAGCAACCAAAAATCTATAACATCCAGTACCTCTGATTCAAGTTATCTCCCCTAAACATTTGTTCTGCGATCCTGTGTAATTAATCACTGAAGGTACTTCTCGAAAAAATAACACAAGACCTGAAACATTTTTTTTTTACACAACTTGAATCAGAAGCGGATGATCTTACAGATTTTTGGTCGCTGAAAACGAATTCTTTGTCCAAGTTAACTCATCGTTTCAGATTTCTCACATATTCTAACCTTAAATTGCCAAAAAGTGTACTTTTTAATATTATTCGGATCAGGTATCTTAAAATCCTGACGTGATGGAACAAATCGAATAATGGATTCGTTTTCAGCGGCCAAAATCTATAAGATCCACTATTTCTGATTCAAGTGATCTCGAACAAAAATTTTTTTTGTCGTTCTGTGTAATCATTGATATTTTGGACACAAAAGACTCGGTTGCAAAACATATAGAAAAAGCTGATTGCTCACCAACAAGAGCACTACATACAAATTTCCAAAAACTCATAGCATCTGGAGGCAAGACATGATACCCTGAGATAAATATGTCGACGATCATAACAACTTTGATGTATGTTTCGATTACCAAAGAATAGAAAAGAGGTTAATGAATTTTATCGCAATATTTTCAGACTTGTTCTTAAACGTATTTACTGAATATGCCCGGAATTATGATTTTACAAAATGACAACCCATTGTCGCACCGGGCCATCAATGTCAAGGAATACAGGACAAAAACTCAATCGATACCATAGAACCACCGTTGTCCTCGGCTAAGGAAGCTTCGTGTGAGTTTTATTCTATTTGTAGAAGTTGAATTATCACATAACTGTCGCCGATTTGAGTCAATAGATGACATAAAGAAAAATTCGCTTCCGGTACCAAACCTCCGGCGGCCTATGAGGGTTGTATGGATGATTGGGTTTAACGTTGGCAACGTTGTATTTCATTCAATAAGGTCTACATCGAAGGCGACAAAATCAATTTTGAATAAATCACAATGTGCAGTCTTTTTAATCCAGGTACATTTTGTAACAATGTAAATGATTAAAGCATTTTCTCGAAATGTAAATATTTAAAAAATAATTATTTATATTTCTATATTTAAATGTTGTTAAACTTTATTTATTATAACTTTGATGAAAATAAACTTGTTAACAAAAAAAAATTATTGCCATAATATTTTTTGTTTCGAAGAATTTGTTTTAAATTGTAAAATTAAATCATATTGTTCAGTTACATTTAATACGGGTTACGGGATTGTCAGATATATTACAAATCACTTCAGTTTATGCATTGACTGTGTAATTAATTCACGATTCCTCCACGGAAATCGCCGTCGATATCCATGGCGTTCGAGAATGTAGTAAATAAGATATAGCGTACCGAAACTGCACTAACTGTTCAAATAGTACAAAGTTCGGCTAGTTAAATTATCAAAGCGATCCATTCATCTTTAACCCATGCAGAAACATGTTCAGAGCAGATGAGATAACAATTCTTATTTAGTGATTTGAATTGCGAAATTACCTTAACGAATCCTAATGTAAAAATATATGTTTTATTGTTTTGAGCATTTTTTTTAAATATATTAAATTTATAAAAAATATTCCTTTGTTGAGCGCTCTGGTATACAATTTTATTTTAATTGTATTGTACAAAATAGTAATAATAATATTAAAATATTAAGTAGTATAATTTTTAAATCTTGATTAATACTATATAGTTATGAAATGTTCTACATTAACAATATTTCTTAAAAGAAAACGGTCTATTGCTTACAAACCAATGAAAATGAGTCGATGAAAATATGTATTTTATGTATTAGTCTCTAATATTTTGTTGACAAAGAACTTAACAATTACATAAGAAAAAAATCTTTTTTTAATTAAAAAGTAATTACTGTTTATTATGATTTTGTTCCTCCATTTTTTAACGCGATAAATTCGTCAGCATCGTTTGCAAATATTATTTTCTATTAATATGCAGCATTTATAAGTAGGTAGTACAGAGCAATTAGTATATCCAGAGAGATAATGCGTGGACATGAGTATAAATTTTATCGCAATGAACTTTTTGTAAAGTTCAAAATGATTCTGTCAATTATTTGAAACCATTTAAATAATAGAAACGCAGAAACCTTATGGAATGTGGCCCTTGGTTAAATTGGCTGAAACTGATGTATGTTATAGGTCTTGATGTTCCGATGAAAAGTCTCCATGGCCACAAGGCCTGAAAATGAATTAATAGTTTTTTCTGCACGAGTCAAAGCACTAATATTTTGATGTAAAAAAATCGCTATTTTGGCTATAGCTCAGTTCCTTTTAAAGATATGCCATCGAGTGAGGGCTCATTTTGACAGTTTTTTCAAGCCCTGCGATTCGCCTTAATGCCATTTTGACATAAGATGAAAATTTCTTTAGTTACAACGGCATAAATGGGATAAAATCCCGATTTTTGTGGTTTTCCGCTTTTAGCTCATTTCGAGAAACATAACCTAAAGTAGGTAACGTAATATCACACTGGGAAAAGTTATAGAGATTGAAGACAAAAAAAGGCATCTTATACATTACGTTTTGATAAAAATTAAGCCCATAAGGAGTCCGTTAATATGACAGAATTTACGAAAATCGGGTTTTGTAACAATGGTGCACATTTATTGCTAATTCCACGACATTAGGACTCAATTCACTGGCTCAGTTTTATTCGAAACGGAACATATAAAGGGTCAAGTTGTTAATCTTTTTGAGCTCTACAACTTTTGTTGGTATGATATAACGTTAATTACTTAACGAAATGAATTAAAAGCGGAAAATCTCAAAAATTAGAATTTTTCCCCGTTTATGCCGTTATAACTAAAGAAATTTTAATTGCAGGTCACAATGTCATAAAGATGAATGGCAGGGCTTGAAAAAAAGCTTTAAAATGAGCCCTTGCGCGCTGAAATATCTTCAAAACGAACTGAGCTATAGCAAAAATAGCTATTTTTTATAGCAAAATACTAGTAATTTGGACGCACGTACAGAAAAAACTATTCATTTTCAGGCCTTGTGGCAATGGGGACTTTTCATCGGAACATCAAAAGCTATATATATACATACGTCAGTTTGAACAAATTTAACCAAGAGCCACTTTCCATAAGGTTTGTGCGGGGTCCTTTGGCTTAGTGATATCTCACGTTTATTGTACTTTTAGTAACAAATGGCGGATGTAAATCGCCTCGTGATGTTGGACAAAGTTGGAAATGGCTTTTCGCCATCTATAATATAAAAAAGTTTTTTCTCTGCACAAAATTTTGTGCATCAAAAATTTCAAATGTACAGAATGTAGAATTTTTGTTGTTTTCGACGACTCGAATCTCGTGAAAGTGTAGCCTCATTTTTCAAAATCAAGCTTTGATTTTAAAAAATCGTGATTTTGTATCCATCAGTAACGTTGTTCTAAATGAGAACTGGCTCCCCCAAAAGCGTCCAAATAATCTGCGTGCATCATAAGATAATAAGTGAACCCAAATTTTGATTGATAAATCAGTTCTAACCAAATTGAAATACAGAGGGTTCGTCTTAAAAATTTCAAAGAAAAAGACTTCGCAAAAACAATTGTGACGAATCAACTTTGTATAATGAGAACTTATAAACAAAACTTTAAATAATAAATCGAAAATAATTTAAACTTTTATTTTAAACAAATATAATAATAAAAATCATGATATCATATGGATGAATTTGTTACTATATAGAGAACATGGGCAACATTTTCAGTAATTTTCAGTTTGCATTCGAGCTGTTTCCACTTTCGAATGAAATGCGACAAATTTTAATATGAAATTAATCATTGTTAAATATCTTTATACGTCCAATGTTATTTAAATCTCTTTCGAGTTTATGGATGTCGTCTTTGCGAAATATTGAAGACAAAATATTCATTTTTCATTCGAAGTGATACGTTCTTCTGATATGACCTGCTTAAAATGCATGATATTTCATTTAATTTTATTTGGTTCCGTATTTGATTTGTATTTCGGAATTAGCTGTTTTCTCATATTTACTTTGAACATAACAAATTTTATGAACTGCAATTAAAATACAAACATACACGTAAACGAAAGCCTATTTAATAGTGATGTATGGTATTCTTTTCATTTCGCGCCAAAAAAGTATAGCATGGATCTTTCTAACGACAAAAAACGTCAATAAAATTGACATCGCAATTTCAACTGTTATCCATGTAGTTTTAATAAATCGAAATAAAATAAATCCCTTTTAGATCACTTATTTTTATTCGTGAAAATAATAAAATCGATATTATTTGAATTTATATGCATTTTCCGAGATTGATACGTTGTGGACATCTACGCAAACACGAACATGGAGTCCACATTCGTTACATCTGCGTACTTACCAATACAGTTAGTCAAGGAAATAGAACTTGTTACATTGTCTTTAATTCTAATTCACAATAGCCGAAGTAGAAGTTAATTTCTACATTTACAGAGAGATAAAACAGAGATTACAAGTAAACTTTTTCTACTCAAAAAGTTCAAATGGACTTCTGCGCTGGGTTTAAAGCTCTCGCTCTAAGAATGAAACTTGTGCGCCCAGCCTTCTGACTACAATTCACCGTTCCCGTGTCGGTATTATATAAATTATTCTTTAGTTTGAATAAAGTTTTCGATTGTTTTATTTTTTTTTTTTTAATTTTTTCACGCAATTTTTTATTATTTCTTTTTATTATTAATTCTTTCTACAACTTGTTTAACTGCTATTTCAAATTTAAATGTCCAATTGTTTTAGACGCTGCTTTTTTATGTATCCTTAACGGTTTATTTCATCATTATTCGAATCTTATTTTTCTATAAGATTATATTTGAAAATAAAAGTACAACCATAGAAACTGAATGCCATGCTTTGTTTAGTAATATGACAAGTAACAGTGCAAACAAAAAGTTATCAGAAAATATGGACATATAATTAAAGGAATATTCTAAATAAATATATTTTGAGATACCAAATATTTAATAGACATGTTATATTAACTGAGATGACAACAGGAGTCTTCGAATAACCGAATAAACAAAGCCAGCTCGAAACGGCATTTTCAGAGGAGGTTGAACAGTCGTAACTCTTATCGTTTTCGTAATAGCGGTAAAAGGGCTCTATAAATGTGGAAGAGTACTAAATCACGGAATGTTTTTTCTTTATTTTCCTCGTACAGTTGATAAGTAGCAAAGAACAATCGTATCTCATCGAAACCCTAGTCTTTTATCATTGCCTAAAAGATGTCCTTTGATGATTAACTGTTACAAATTTCTGGACTGGTTTTCAAATACTCCTAGTTAGACCTTTCTATAGTATCAAATATGTTTACGTGTTTTTATCTTCTTTCTAAGTACTACTATGTTACACTTACATATAACTAAAAATTATTTACCATTTTATTATTGTCACTTTTACCATTTCTTCAACAAACAAAAATTCCAAAAATACCTGAATTATCAAAAATTATTGCGGATACTGTTACAAACATTTGATTACGTGAATGCATTTCCAAATTTTACCACAACCATATTTTCCAATGGAAATTTTTATTTTTACAGTTTACGTATCGTTGTCAGAAGTTGAAAAAAATTAATTCAAAGATATATTCTCGAACAGTAATTAAAAAGGCGAGCATACGACCTACAAACGAATTTTTCGTATTTTTGATTATTGTTCGACAATAATAAAAGATTATATTAAGATTTTTATCGAGATAGATAGTATAGTTCAGCTTTCCCCATTTTTCCTATTTTCTGAATACCCTTTGTTCTTTATAAAGCAGTTCACTCGTATTCTTCTAAACAATATATATGTATGTAATTTATTTACTCATAAATAGGGAGTTTTTCCCACTGAGAATAGTGCCGACCTTTTCAATATATCTAAGTATATAAAGCTGCATGCATGTTAACACATTTCAAATAATAATGAAATGCAACAAGTACTGATGCATACATATACTTGACGCAGGCGCGCGAATTACTAAATATCTTTTATGTACATACCGTTGTTGTGTTTAAAGTAGATACAGCGTGCAAAGTTTAATTCATGACCAACAAAGTAGGTATGTACAAACTTTTATTGATGTATCTATAAAAATATATGAAAAGTAAAATGATTTTCTTCTTCTCCCTTATTTATTTATCACGATACTACAGAATTTCGCATTGATTTATACATTTTTCAGTTTGATTTCAATTCCAACATTTTGAGAAATTTTAGTAAACGTGTAGATCACTTTTGCATACTTAATCAGTTTCTTAAAAATATTCAAAAAAACGAAACGAATGTCTTAATTCGGTATATTCCTCTCCGTAATTTGTCACACATACATTTCTATTTACCAATTTACGAAAAATCATGATTATTTGAAAACATAAGTTTTTATTGCTGATTTTTTAGTAGAGTACAATATTGTAATGGCTCGTGATAATAATAAAATGTCAACGTTTCTTGGAAAATCTTTTATTCGATTACAATTTTCTTCCTTGACAGCAAATCGATGAATGAATCTCCTTTTTTCGTCCTTTAGGTTTTTTTTTAACTGAACAAATGGTAATGTGGTATTCGGTTTGCGACAATTTCTAAATTCGATTTATATAACATTAAAAATAAACTAAATATTACGTTACATACATATTTAGATTTTCTATAATCTTGAGATAATAAATCATAAGAAAAATGTATATGAAATGCTTCAGACATTTGAGTGTATATTGTTGTGTTAAAATACTAAGTTTAGTAAAATATGGTAGTTTTTGTAGATTAAAAATACCTAAAACCTAAATAAACATCATGTAAAAATGGAGTTAAATACAAAATAAAATAAAATTTTTAATAGAACAATTTTGTTTGATTAATTATACGCTCTTAATCCAACTGTAATAACATAAAAAATTGCATTCACATATACAGCACAAGTACAAATGATTCTTCAATCTAAATACACACAAAACTATGATGATATCTCAGGATACACATCACCACAATGGCATAAACATTTTTTTCTAATGATTACGTTGGTTTATATTATTTTCACTATTCCTTTCATACGCACAATGAGTAAAAAGTACAAATTAGGAAGAACGAGATTTAATGATGGGACTACCATTTTTCTGCTACTGGATTTGTACATTTACCTTGATTTCATAATAATTATATTTCTAAAAACCCGAAACATTACACATGTACGAAACTTTAAAAATTCCAAGATATACAACAAAAAAATATATCGACAATATTAAAATCATAACATACATTAAAAGTCAAGGAAATGTACACAATTTTTAGTTCATTATAATTAATATTCTATATGTCGATGGTATTTTAATCCAGTTATCGTAATACGATTTTATGTGAGCGTATTAAAGGTACATTATACGATACCCGTTTTAACATTTTTAATACAAATTTTTAAGCAATTTACCGCAAACGTTCTCGTAATGTTTTTGGTATTTATATATAAGTCAGATTTTTATTTCATTGATTCTTTATGTCCAGTGTGAATATCAAAGTCCAAGAAGTCGAACGAATGGAAACGGTGTGGGTGCTGGCTGGGTCAAAGGCGCCTACATATGTAAATGTCGTCCAGGTTTCTATAATACGAATCACGATCACCCTGGATTCAATGGAACCCTCATTGAAGGTGAGATATCGGTTTTTGAAGCGGATGGAATATAGTTCAATCGACTGACTACCTGGTATCCTTTCTTAATATCATCTCTATAATAAAATTGAGATATTAGCTTTGCTTCGTGACATATATCTATTTTAAACCGCTAATAATCATATCAAGATGTAATAATGTCAGAATTGCCAAGTGTTTTCATATTATCATACATTTGCAAATATTAGACAAAAAATTGGTTCAGTAAGAATAAACAGATCCACTGAAAAAAAACGACTCATCTGTGCTAAACAAGGCTTTCCTTAAATGTAAGGAGAAAACAAATTTACGGTAACCAAATCTAAAAATAACACTTTCTTGATAGATGGAACTATATTATTTGTTAGCACATAGATCGATTCAAGAGATTACAAGAAACGCTCTTGAGTTTATGAGTGTGATTATTATTTTTATGGGACCCTTTCTTTCGTTCCAAAATAATACTCAGTATTCAAATTCAATCGAATGACAAATTCTCGATAATGAGGTAAAACTAATTAATAATAAATGTGAAATAAATTATTCAACCATCAAGAACAATTTTTGTTACTTCAAAATCCTTGAAAATTCTGTACAAAATAAAATTGTTCTTTTTTTAAACTAAAGATGAAAGGAAACATTTAATTTTTTTGTACTTGAGCTCTTCAGGGTGCTGCGAGTATAATTTTAATATAATATTTAATATTTAATATCCATTTTTATTATCATGTTTCAAGTAGCCCATGTATAAAATGCATAAAAGAAAGCACCTACATTCTTGGAATACTTACGAAATCCTCGTAAATCATCATTGAGAACGATTTATGACGAGCATTACTATTATGGAGATATTACAGTAGTGATACAACTAATAACAATTCGTAATAAAATTTCATCTTCACATAATCTTATATTTTGTTCAAGCCGCTTGGAAGGAATATCGAGAAAACAAGAGTGACATGTACGAGCGTGTGTTCCGTTGTTTACCATGTGCTGAAGGCTGTGCAACATGCAAAGGTCCTCGGCCATGTTTAGCAACTTACAATTGGCCATTTAGGTAAGGTGTTCCTTTTAATTCCTGTAGCTGTAATATAATACATCTATATTTGTATATTTTTAACTATGTGTGTAAAAATGTATGGAACACACCCTCCTTGGTGTGTAATAAACATATTTTGAATATTACCATGTTAGTTTGAAGATAGATTTACAATATCATTTTCATATTACTTTTGTCTAACAAATTTTTATTAAAAAAGTAATCTAGTTTAATACCAATTTCGAAAAGTTAATAAACGTAATTATCATAACAAAGACAAAATTAAGTAGAGCAAACATTACGATAAAACTGCTCAGTGTACAGGCCAAAAGATTTTTTGTACTATTAACAATGTTATGTTTTCATATTAAAGGTTTTCGATTCTAATGTATCAACAGAAAATATACTCGATTTAACTATATTAATTATAAATTCTTTATTATGCAAAGCTATTTTGCTGCAGGGGGTTTGGCCATAATTTAATTAACATAAAAAAGTTACTCCCGTTTAAATAATGTCATTTTTTTCAAATTTAAGTGAAATTCTTCAACGATAGAATTTTGCTTGAAAAAATTTGAAAATGTTTGACTATCACTTGACTATCATTTATTTAAGAAAAAAAGAGACGATATACAGATGTCGAATTTTTGTTACGACACTTGAGGGACCTTGCCCAATATCTATGACGACATTGAGTTGGAAAATTAACTATTACGTATTTTCAGCTACAGTAGATTCTCGGTATATTTGCGTCTCGCTATGTTTACGTCTCTGCATATTTGCCTATATCCGTCTCGTTATACTTGTCTGTCGCCGCTCTCTTTTTCCCCCACCTTGGCGCTGGGACCTCAGGCAGGGCCTGCTGTGACATCACGAACGTAACGCGATTGAGGAGAGTGGGAGAAGCGAAGTGATGCGAGGAACCGAGCGGGCAAATATACCGGGACTCTACTGTACTTACATTTTTCGAACATGACATTAACAGATCTATATTGACGTACTTTCGAATAAAATTATTTTCAATCCAGTTTCTCTTTCGATTTTTATAACGGAAATTTGGAAATGGGCAACAATTTTGCCGGCTTAACATCAGCATGAGCAACATTAAAAACATGTGTGGTCGTTTTTTTTCAATTATAAATTTGTCTATAACGGAAATCGACCTCTAAATTGCTATACTTTTTTGATAATGATTCTTTTACCTATATAAATCAGTATTTTTTAAATTTATTCCTATGTTTAATAAATATATAATAATATTTGCATTTTTTTTTGTTCATTTAGAATCGCCTTACTTATTTTTTCCATTACCTGCGTGTTTGGATCGGTGTTTTTAATAGCATACATGTATCAGCACAGAAAACTGAAAGTTTTCAAAGTCGCATCGCCGACTTTTTTGTCCATAACTCTTCTGGGCTGCGCTATCATGTACCTTGAAGTAAGTAATTTTCACTAACAATATCGTTAATGTTTTATGGCTTATATTTATACCCATCATTCAGAAATATAAATTTCAAATAACTGAAATTACAGGGGGTTTTCCCGTCTTGTTTTGAAGTAGTCGGAGTCACTACACTTACAAATCTGAGTATTTAAAATTCAGTAAAATCGCTATTACTTACGCTACCCATTTATTTGGGTGCACCTCAAAAATCCAAAAAATCACAACACAGACACTTAAAAAACCAGACATTTCAAAATACATATAACTCCGATTGGTGCGTTTACTACCTAAAAGAAATGATCTTGATTCGCCATCCTTGAGGTCGCACGTGTAGGTCATTTCAAGGTCAAAAATGCTTGACCATGGGATTGGTTTAGAATTATGACTTGAAGGTCAAATTAGTTTGACCTGCCGATTATTTATTACGCACATTTACAATTAAATCGTTAGTTACATTTATGGAATATGTATATTTTAAAATATCTGGTTTTTGAATGTCTGCTTTTTCGGTAGACCTTCGGAAAGACTCCGCCACTTGGAAACAATTTTATTTACATGTTTTCCGACGTATTTTGGGTCGCTGAACACGAATCTGAAGTCAAAATTTGTCGCTCGGACATATCTTGGCCGCTATATTGAAAAAACATCGAAAAAACGTCATTTTCTTTAGTTTTTTGCATTTATCTTGAAAACTCGAAGTCGCACAAAAAAAAGTTTCAAATAAAAAATGTAGAGCACAAAATTCTCTACAAAAAAGGTCCTATACATTTTCTTCGTAAAGTCAAAAATAACGCCTTAAATGGAGGTTGAATATGAGAACAATTGAGCCGGCGGTAATGTTAGAGAAGATTGATCATACGTTTTGTAGGATGTTTGTATAGCGGTACTGCAAGATGTCAAAAGTATGTTATATAATTTAAATGCGGTTCACCCAGACGGAGCTTAGGCAAACCAGGAAGGAAGGTTAAGTTTTTTTTTAGCGCGGGGGTCT
The DNA here is from genome assembly GCA_030407085.1 of Trichopria drosophilae. Classification (NCBI taxonomy): domain Eukaryota; kingdom Metazoa; phylum Arthropoda; class Insecta; order Hymenoptera; family Diapriidae; genus Trichopria; species Trichopria drosophilae. Next base: position 47,400,090 of record CM059583.1, read on the forward strand.
GGGGGGGGGGGGGGTCGCAGTCCCCCCAGTAGGCAGCCCAGTGTAGGCATTATGCTGAAAACACGTCAAGTCAATTGTTCTCATATTCAACCTCAATTTACGGCGTTATTTTTGACTTTACGAAGAAAAAGTATAAAATCTTTTTTGTAGAGAATTTTTTGCTCTACATCTTTTGTTTGAAACTTTTTTTTGTGTAACTTCCACTTTTCAAGATAAATGTAAAAAACTAAAAAAAATGACGTATTTTCACTGTTTTCTCAACATAGCGGCCAAGATATGAGCGACAAATTTTTACTTCAGATTCGTGTTCAGCGACCTAAAATACGTCGGAAAACATGTAAATAAAATTTTTCCAGGTGACGGAGTCTTTCCGAAGGTTTACCGTTTTTTGAAATGTCTGGTTTTTGAATGTCGGGTTTTTGAAGTGTCTGTTTTGTGATTTGTCGGGTTTTTGAGGTACACCCATTTATTTGCGAGATCTTTGAGAATTATTTGTAGCACAAAAAACTGTTATTTACCAGCATCTGCAATTGTAAACAACCCTTTACTTTCCATTGTCCATGCGATAGATATGTAAAACTGGTGTAAAATTCGCTTCGCAACTTATTTCAATCACTGCCCGCAAAAATTATATTATTATATGTCACACTATATATAACTACCATCCAAACTCATATGTTTATATATATTTAAGATGGCAGCAATTTTCCCGGTGTTGGACACATATTCGTGCATCGCAACGAAGTGGACAAGGCACTTGGGATTTTGCATTTCGTACACTGCCCTTCTTATGAAAACATGGCGGTAAGTTGTATATACCTTCCATTATTTATTTTAAATGTATTTCTCTACCTTGTGATGAATTTCTGACAAATATTTTTTTTGAAACTCCAAATAAGCACAAAAATTCGATTATGCTTCGACTTGTAGAAATAAATTATAATTGGCAAATTTTGAAAGCGTATATTTTAAGTATAAGTAGTTTTAGCACAAGAAAGAAAAATATACATTTTGTAAGTTCGGAGACTGGGAAACATTTCGTATAAAAATATAAGCATTTGGGAACATTGGAAGTGGTTATTTTGGTATGATCTTTTTAGTTTATTAATTTTTAAATTTCTCGGAAGAGTTCGCTGAATACCAATAAAATCTTATTTTTATTTCTCTTTTTATATGAAAAGTATGTCAGTGTAGCATTATTATTAAGCCGAGGTGCTTACATTATCGCTGTGCATTGAAACATGAAATTACATAGTAGCTCCTCTAAGAGGGTTCCGGGTATAGCATATAAGCAATATCTTATTGTGCTGTACTGAATAATTTGATCCTCCAGTTATCCATCCACATACTCCTGATGATACACTAGAGTGGTCCGCTAATATGCAAGCCATTTACTGTCGATCAATAGCTCTTGATATAAGGGTTCTTTGAGTTATTCGACAACAAAATATAGATAAAGGAAGTTCAATCTAAATAGTAATTATTATTCGAAAACATATAAAATTATACAAATTACATAATTTCTATCTCTACTGGTATTACTAAATACCACATGATCACAATGAACATGAATACAATGTTAACGTCTTGTGTTTAGATGATGTACACGTATTTTAAAACTTACGGTTTCAATTCTTTACTCTTTTTAGTGAAATGTACACTGAAGCAATATTCATGCTTTAAGTGCAAAACACAAAACTGAGAAGTATATCTCTATTCGTGGACGCGCTGCAACCCTGGGCACGAGACCTTTGCCTATGAACTGTAATACGATAGTAGCCACTGATGCATCTACTTAATCATCGGAAAATCGCTCGTATTCTAGAAGATCTTGACCTCTCATACATCAAAATTATCACAATAAGGATTCATACGCATTTAAACACAACTTTAATAATAGAGAATAATCATTACTTCGAGAATAGTCCAAAATATACGCTAAATAAACTTTCTTCTTTTACACAATTTCTAAATTTTATTCATAGTATTTTTGGTAACATTTTCTTGCGTGTGAAATATTCTTTCAATAGATAAGTCATTATATACTCAAATTATAAACAACAATTTATGCGCAACAATTACGAAAAATAATGCATATTATAAGAAGTTTATCGCGATGAAGGTATTTTTATGAAACTTTCTTCTTCTTCCACTGTCTAAGGAATTAAAGTAATATTTATATCCAAAAGCAAAAAATTGTGTGGCCCAACAAAAGAAGCAATTACTAGTTTATAAGCCTAACTTCTTATTGATTGGGTCAGCCAGCTCAATTCCTGTTCACTATCTTATAACGTATGAACGTATTTGGATAAATTCATTGTATCATATTCGATAGTACATTTAATTGTTTTTGAGGTTATTTGAGTAAAAGAAGTCTCAAAAATACAACCGAGAGATTGCGTACTCATCAGTTTCACAGACGTCATGCATATGAGACCCAACAACTTATATGAGGGATGAAACATGTCGCTGTCAAAGTCATGAGTGAATTATTAAGAAGATTAATGACAGATGATTACTGCCTATCACAATGATATGTGGGATATATGTATGTGTGAGATAAATGGCCGACATCAGACTGAAGGCTAAAGAGAAGAAAATATGTAAATCGTGACGATTCCAAGCTTTATGTACGGAACTATTATTTAATAGTTGCTGAAAAAAATGAACCGGAGAAAGAAAGCCTCAATAGATTAATTTGATTTATATTTTCCTTATGCTTTACATAGGGACCTAATCGTCACTGAAGTTCGACTGAAATTGTTTAAAAAAAAAGTACATTCTTTTTCTTTTGATACCATCTTTGCTAACGTGGTTGGTGAGGTTTGTTGATTTTTAAATTAAGCGGATTTTTCACTGACATTTTCGGTCAAACCTCTGAAAAAATTAGGTCATAAGGAAATGTAGAAGTGACAATATAAATTAAATATATCAATGGTAATTTTTACTCTTGAACTGAGAAAAGTACGAAGCCTGACTTAAATCTGGTCTAAAGTTGTGTTAGGTCAATGAACATGTTTCTAAAGCTATGTACATCCATATTCAAACTGAAAGATGACAAAAACTTATATATTGAAAAGATGGTACACTTTAAAAAAGTTTCTAATTTAAACGACATTCACTCTGTAAATATTTATATTAAAAAGAAACGAGGCACAGAAAATAATACACATTTTTCAATTAGCCTTCCTATTGGAATGGTAATACGATTTTGCTTCAGTCAGATCTAACTGGCTGATAACAATGAAAAATTATTAATTGTATGGTTAATTTTCCCCATAAAGGTCGTCCACTCTCTAATATACCAGTACCATTTTTGGTCTACATAAATAATCAATCATTCTTTGGCACCCAATTCCAGTGAAATTTATCCGATATAGCTCATGGAGAAAAAAGGATTGTTTTATTAACAAATGTGTGATTAACAATTCCAGATTTCTTACACCAACAAATAGTTTGTTGCCGGCTTAGACTTGTGCCGCTGAGTATTCTGGCAGAGTCGATCAAAAGTATTGAAGTTGGTGCATGTAGAAAAACGACTTGGTTACAGCAATACCTATACTGTGAACTATATGGATATTTGTTGAAACTGTTTAATTCCTTGGTATAATCAATGTAATAAATTCTACATAATTCCATCTATCACTTGCAGTTAATTTAATAATTAATAAAAAAGAATACCTCTTACAACAAACTGGGTTTGTTCAGCTAACACATGAATTTATTACCAAAGCCAAGTAAATGTGTAGGAAGCCCCAAAAGGACAGAACTCGCATAAAACAATTCAGTATAACCAATTCAATAAACAATACCTGGTTCTGGATAACATCTGCAGTTAATTATTAAAAAATGAATTTGTTCATGCAACAAACTGGATTTTTGTGGTAATAAATTACTTTATTATCCCGGCCAAGTAAAAATTTAGGTATAAGGGAAAGGCCGCAATAACTTATAACAAATCGGTTTGTTGTACCAACAAAACCGGATAGTAATCCTAAAAATCCGAATTGCTGGAGCAACAAAAGTCTAGTAACCTTAACAAATCCTTTTCTCCATGCACTTATGTGGTAGGAGTCTGTGCACTAAAAAAACGGATCGATAATTTTCTTTTATTAACTCTATCTATCAAAACTAAAGTAACAAGTACTGTTTATGGCAACTAGCATATTTACACGAAAAACCGACTCTGTTGAGATAATGAAAAAATTGGTTGCCCCAACTAATCCATTTAGTGCTCTGAAATCTTGGTTGGAAAGACTATTTGCAGTTGGTTGGATTTGAAAGGCATAACTATTTTATTATTTATATATTTTACGTTTTGTTCGTTAAAGTAACTCATTTTCTTATTATTATTAAACCCAATGTACCGCACTACAATTCCAGACTATTTCTCGTTATGATGTCACTCTTATTGGACAAGTGCTTGTTTTTAAAATAAGTTTGTAAGGTTTTTCTAAAAATTAACATGTTATAAGATGGTTATTATTTTTGGAAAAAAATTAATTAAATATTATTATTCAATTAAACAAGTGTTAGAAATATTAAAATTATTTTATAACTTCTCAATTTCCCGAACAAGTTTCCTTGCGAAACTGTATAATTAATCTATATATCATAAGATTTTACTGTATACTTTTGTACTCCAATGTAATGGCACCTTGCTTTTTGCAAAACCTTGCACACTGAAACAAGGAATTTTTTCAGTGTGTTCTTTTTACAGGGCACAACATTTTACTCCACAAAAGCGCTTTTTCCTTCGTAAATAAGTATCTCTAAGATCAGCGAGTATTTCCAAATAAATCAAAGAGATATAGTTTTCCGTTTTTACCGTATTCATGTGTTCTTCCTTGTGCATGTTAGTGTTTTCTTAAATTAACTTCCAAAAAAACATTAAATGATTTAATCAGGAAGAGGGGGCTTTCTCATAGCTCTAAATAATCTTTGTTTCGTGAAAGAAATTTCAGGTGTTGTTCCATTTCTAGCGTAAAGAAGAAAAAATGATAGAGCATCATGACATTGCAACGTGGTGCAATTACATTATATTATTTACATTTATATTATGTAATGAAGGGAGATAATGATAATAATGTTTTTACCTTAAGAACGCACATTTTTTAAAATTGACATTGTTTTTATCATGAAAAATAGGTCATTGCTTCCTTTCTTCATCAACTTACATTTGCTTCTTTAGGTGTTTCTTTTGACTCAAAGCCTAGCGTACTATACGTATATTCTGTTAAATATAATTTCATCTTCATCTTTAATATTTTGAAAAACTTTGAAAAGTTACATTTATTGTAAAAATGTACATCAATATTTTGAATCTTAAATTGCAATAAAAGAATGTAAACCTTGTCACTATGAGAATGTTAACATTATCTTAAATTACCTTTTTTAATGGAAGCCATTTTGCTTGTGTTATTTTGTATTTCATGTAATTCATTTTTAATATATTTTCAGTGATGTGGTTAGGATATTGAATTCATTGTCAACTAAAATTTGTTTGACTGAACTTATATCACTATTTCTATTCAATGGACGAGACAAATTAATAAATCCGCCACTAATCTTTCAATATACTAATTTTTTGTTATTATTTTTTTGTATCAAACATTTATTCAATAGTATTGGAACATTCGTCCACATTATAAAACTATTTATAAAACTTACATGGAACTGAAATGAATATATTTGACAATGTCACCAATAATTTTGCATGTTGCAAAGTAATTAACGTTTTGACAATATAGTTAACAGCTAATTTCAGGTTCAATTTAAAAAACAAGTACATTTCCAGTTTTTTATCAGCAACTCTCTGGAACGAAATTTAAATAAAATATAATCCCTCAAATGCCATATGAGCTCAAGAATTAACCTGGTAATTCCTTCAATGTTCGCAATGCGCATAATGAAGTCGTCAAGTTTTCCACAAAAACACTCGCGCTTCGCTGTCCTCATATTATAACCTCTAAACCTTGACTTCTTTATTTGTTTATAACGAACCTTTCTGTTGCCCGACAAATTTAAACCTCTTGCGATAATCCATTCAAAAATTTATAATGGGCAAAATAATCTAAATACCTAACAGACCAAAGCTTTCTTTGACTCTAATTCGCAATTATTATCTCCTCTGTTTGTATATGAAGTTCAACATCAAAGGTCGCCATTTTTCGATTTCTATTGTAAATTAATTTTTTTGAAATGAAACAATTCTTGGGTTTCGTTAAAGTCATACATGAAGAAATAGCATTAACTTAAAATAATTTTTCTATTTTAATATGGATTATATTTCATATTTAACTATAACTAAACAAAGCTTGCAATGAATTAAGACTCTTTCTTTCTTTAATATCTTTAAATTTTAGATCTCGTGCACTTACAACTCATGGTATATATACCCATGATGTAATGTATTGAAAATTATCAGACATTATCATCGCTATTTATGTTCTAACTCCACAGTTTCAGCTGTGCTTCACTATTTACCATATATGAGCACTATCATACAGATTCCAAATGGAAGATTATCAGCTGCTACAAAGAGCTCCCCTATATTACATTTACCGATGAAGTTAGAATCTAATTTGGCAAGCACATTCCTAAGGAAGCAGCTCACATTAACTAAGTTTCTTATTGTTTGAATTTTGCTTTACAATATATTAAATGTAATTAAAACACATTCGAATCTAATTTCAGATTTCTATAAAATTAAACTCTCTAAATCTGAATAGGGCAAATGCTATTCATTCTATTTACATAGCAACTTGTAACCTAAAATTGCATATTTTTGTATACAATTTTACAATGAAATCAACTGATGCAAATTAACGGTTTACACTTTGCTCTGTGAGAAAATCGTGAAAAAGTAAGTCTTATGGTTGATAATTTCATTAAACCTATCTTCAGTTAAGATTTCATAATAAATAAATGTTTATTTAAATCATAATGCATCTGGTTTAAATTAATATATTAATATATTTCCAACTGTATTAAATCGATTAGGTATTGTTTTCTTCCTTGTATATTTTACTACATCAGTTGATTTCTGGGGTTCATGGTGGCATTTTCCAGCACGTTATTATACTGCCTGCTATTGTACTTCCTAAGTTTCTGATTAACTTACTAAACATTTTCGACAATCTCAAAACGACAGGATTAATCAAGTTCAGAATTAAGACACAAAAGAAATTACTCCAGAAATAATAGAATGTAATAAGTCGAAGTGAGTAATCCCCCCCCCCCCATCTGATTCTATTTAACACTCAATTTATGTTTTATGCAAAAAACTTATTTTCACATTATTTCGATTATTAATTTACCGCTCATGTTACGTGTTGTACATTTCGATTGATGTCTACTGAACATATCTAATTGATTCGGTATCTTCCGCCACTTTTGATGTCCTCAGCTGTCATCTCTTGCCCCACATATTCGATCCTTAATTCATCAACAAATGAACCAGCGACTCATAACAAATTCCCTTCGGTTCACACGTCCGCTTAATTAACACAGAGAGGGCAATTTCGTCGTTAAGCCTAATTTCGTAAAGCATCCCTGTACAAATTGGATATTCTCCGATGTGGTAGATTGACGATAATCCAGTTCAGATTATAATCGTATGCACGGCAGTCATGTAATCTTCAAAACAGTTCGTCCCGTCTAGAATTCTAACCACAAATACCAAATGTCTGAATATTAGAGATATGGATAAGTCCACAGAACGTTTAACTTTCCTACACAAACCCATTTTTTTTTGTTGAAGTGTCTGTAGTATCTTTGAATGAATGTGACTTCATTAACTAACTCATAAAACAAAGAAAAAAGCTTACGTTCCTTACTTTAAATGATTATATCAATGGCGAGTGGAAATGAAATATAGTGACCAAAAATGTAGAAATTTTTTTTGAAAAAAATATACATAGATTCTGTGAACAATTCTAAACAAAAAATTTCGATTTTGAATTTCTCTTACCATGTATATTTCCTGTGATTAAAAGGGGGGGGGGAGGGTAAAAAGTCTGAAAATACATTCATCCAAAGGTAATATTTTCTGAATTTTATTAATTCCGAATGCCAATCATCCGAAATTGAATAAATCCGAAAGTAAATTTTCCGAAGGTTTAAAATTCCGAACGTAAATTATCCGTATTCGGTACAAAGTTGCGAATTAATGTTGGCGCCCTGAATCCCAATTTTTTGGGTTGAATGCCTGAAAGTGGTGCGTGCAGTTGATTGTTATTAAAATTACATGGAACCATTTTTTATTAATAACATGTTGAATATGGCAAAAATGGAATTTTCGTTCGGCAATTTTTATCTCCGAAAATATGCATTTTTTCAGAAATTCGCAACAGACATTTCTTGTCCAAAATGACCCATAGAATCTAACAAAATTCTTTCGGACTGACAAATTTAAATTTTTAAATTGTTACCAAAATTTGTTAATAACATTCAACTGCACCATTTCAGGCATTCTACCCAAAAAATTCGGGTTCAGGGGCCCAAAATAAATAAGAATCAACTTCATTTAGTCGGGGACATTGTCACTCGGAACTTTGTCATTTGAAACTTTGTACCGGACGGATAATTTACGTTCGGAATTTTAAACTTTCGGAAAATTTACTTTCGGATGATTGGCATTCGGAATTATTAAAATTCGGAAAATATTACCTTCGGATAAATGTATTTTCGGAATTTTTACCGCCCTCCCATAAAAAATTTATTCGTTTCTAAATTTGCAAAGTTTCACACTTTTTATCTCCGAACCTATACATTTAAACAAAAAATCACAACAGGCATTTTTTCGCTCAAAATTGTGCAAAGAATCTAAGCAAATGTGTTCACAGCAATCACTATAACCGCAGAAGTTGCATCTACGAATATATAAGTTTCTTTTTAAGGTGACAAACTTTATATTTTTTTAGAACACCTTTACGATAATATAGTGATGAATAAATTACCCTTATAATTAGGATTATTTCAAATTATACGCGTCCCGGTCAAAAATATAATTTTGTAACAAAAGTTTCGAATGGAGGTAAAAATATATCTTGTAGCAGACATAGAATTCAGAGTTGAATAAGCATACACTACAACAAGTGATTTACTAATATACCAACTGAAAGTTCCCGAAGTACTATTCCATAATATTGTTTGTTTCAAAAATTATAGTTAACAAAAAAAATGCAAATTTTCATAAATCCATCCATCCCATGTCTCAAAAAATCGGAATGATATACGGTTTAATCGACCATGCAATAAAACTGTCCTCTTCTGAATTTCACCAAAAAATTTAAATATTATAAAAACAATATTACTAAAAAACGGATATCCGTCCTTATTAATTGATCAAAATATCAAAAAACGTCAACATTTTATAAATTCAACAAACCAAAACAATTTGAACATGAGTATTAACGAAAACATAATCAAAACAATAAGTTGCCCGTATATAAAAGGACTCTCAGAGAATAAGTTGATAGTTTCAACACGCTTTAAAACTAATATTGCACAAGTCAAACCACGAAAAGACCGACTTCCCTTTGAAAAACAAAGTGGAGTTGTATTCAAAATTCCTTGTTTTCATTGCAATAAATCGGACAGACGTGCAGGGCTCTCAAAACACGGATAAACGAACACAAGAGGAATATTTTTGCAAAAAACTCAGAACAGTTTACAGGTCTAACCAACCACAGACTTGAAACTGGACACGATTTTGATTATTACAACACCATAATCCTTGCGAAAGAAAAAAAACTGGGCAAAAAGAGGTCACCTTGAAAATTACTTTATAAAAAAAGAGAACAACACCGTCAACAACCGGTTGGAAACATCAAAGCTACCGGAAGTGTAACATCCCCTTCTGTAAGGAAACCCAGTCCATCTTCTAAATTCATACATAGTTTGTCAACGGTTCCTTTATTCTTAGTACCACACTACCAATACATACAAAACTTTATATCCCCTAATTTAGTATAAATACGACGCATTTACCACCGATTTCTTACATAGCTATTGACGAGGACTCATATATCCGAGTCGGAACGTCTCTAAATTTTCATTTATTGTTTATGTTACAAAAAAAAAACTCCAAATTATTAACCCTTGTTTGTTCTTTTCCTCTTCTGGAAATTTTTAAATTTTTATTAAACTCAACCATTTTTAATTACTATTATATATATGACCATAAAAACCATAACTATTTAAGAATATATTGAATAATAGCAATAACTTTCCAAAAGTTGCAGCATTAAATTTAGATAAGAAAACATTTTGCATGAAGTAATACATTGATTTATCACATGTTTCCGTACATAGTTAATAAAACGTACTTAGCCATCCAAAAGAAAGCGAAGAATATTTTTCAGCGGGTATTGTAGGGTATAGCGAACTAAAACGCAGCTAACTATTATGGTAACTATTAAAATTTATGAGTTGTTGTTCCAATGTAAAAATATAAATACCATGCAGGCTACATTGCACATATTTTTCACAAAGTCATGTTGGATAGTGTTGTCGACAAAACAAAACTATTTAGATTTCAAACTGGCTTAATTGCTGTTAAATTAAGATGGGTCATGCACCTGCGCAGTAGAAGATACATCTTAGCATATGCTTAATGCTTACTCTAAATTCAAAGATCTTAGAAATAACTTGAAAATATAACTGATAAGACAGGGAAATGAGTGGTTAAAGCAGAACCATCTTATTCCAGAATGATATACGGAACTTATGGAAAAGCAGAATAAAGTACTTGTTGAGAAAAATCTACAAGCCTCAGAATAGTATAGGACATACTAGAAGTAAACAGCAGAGCATAATACTATACATCGTTCAAGATCTAGGCAAAAGCTAATTTTCCGCAAACAAATACATTTTTGTAGAAGGAACACCCCCTGGAAAGACTCTTATATCGGAAATTACCAGACGAGGTTCGCGAATGAATGAATTCTCATATTTATAACTGTAGATTTATCAACGATAAATATTCGAATATATCATTGAGTGGGAGCAACAAGCTTATATTTCGCTGTAGCAATAAAGATGGTTCTACCTTGTTGTCTCATTAAAAAGTGACGATTTTCATCAAGAGATTTTTTTCGTTTAATCAATTTTATTAAATCTATATTACAACTTACTAATAATAATTAAAGTGACTATTGAGGTTAAGTTCACAGTACGTTAGGTTATGTACTCTAATGCACATTTAATGATCATGAAATTGTAACTGGAGCAACGTCATGGTCTTGTTTACTACCGAAAAAGTTAATTGAATTAATTGAATATATCTTATATCTCCAGAGCATGTAACATATAAGAAGCCGTTTTATTCATGAAAATAACTTTCATAGCCAACAAAAACATTGTCACTGTCTTGCCAGGTATTTAAAAAGTTTGTGAAAAATTCGCTAAAGAGAAAGTAGGTGATATTCAATGGCTTGATTGAGTGATATACGGTACGGATGTACGGTAGCATAGTGGCGCAGTTTTTGCATTTCTTTTATAATTTGTTTGGCGAAGTAATTCTCTACCGGTATTCATAGGGCTGGAATAGGTCTATCATGCTGAGGACGAAAAAATAAAGCACGATAAATAAACACTACGGTCTACTTTTCTGGGGTACCTTTCGAAATTCCTATGTATATTGAATCTTTAGGTGTAATTAAATCAGCAAAGATTAAATAAAAGAAAGTTGTTTACCCTACCCCCCTCTTATCATCCCTGAAAGTGGAGACAAATATACACCTAAGATTTTAATCAAAAGTAAAATCTGAATATTGCATAGCAATGTCATTTGTGTTGAATCACCAACGATATCTACAAGAAAATATGCTAATAATCACAGAAATGAATTCATGAATCTTGCGATCTAACCATTTCACATCACTGAGATTATTAATTATTTTAGAACTTCAATTTTCAGTATGTTAATAGATCAATACAAATCGATTCGGTTTATAAATATTATCTTCATCTCTACCAAAATTTTTCTTTCTCTATATTCGTTATTTTTACGTGAATAAAATAATCTGACAATGAGTAAAACTGTTTGAACTAATAATTTATGTATCGTGTTGAAAAAGATCAAATAATATTGACGAATATATTAAATAGGTGTGTTAATATGGTTATAATGAGCAAGCATAATATCATTAAATTTACTAAAATAGAAAATTTAACGTTTGTATTCAAAGGTGTTACTTAAAGTTCGGCTGACTGTGCAAAGCCGTTAATGAAATATCAAGTACAAGCGGATTACTGTCATATAACTATAACCATTATATGGGGCAATTTTGAATATTAAATTAATATCCTACGCATGAAACATATTTACTTTATTGGTATTTAATAGAAAAGCTGCATAATAACAGAAGAATTGTATTTTTATTTGTACTGGATAATTTTTTCATTAATACATAGTTCTCTATAATTAAAATAGTTTTTCATGCAATATTCTCAGAGAAAACTACGAATACAAAAGATCTATGGTAACAAATCGCAAATGTACATAGTATCTACTTTACAATATGAAGAAACCAATGTTTTGCATTTTGCACATTCAAAGTTATTGTGAATTTATCCACGTATAACATTTTTAATGATAATTATTAATCTTTTTTATGGTGTAACGCCAGGTATTTCTGTAGAGTAAGATCTATTTTAAATATGGATTTTAAAATTGATAAATAGTGGCTGAAACGTTTACTTTTTCATTTTTCATTCATTCATTCTGAATTTTATGTCTAGTATATTTTGGTAGGATATATTAATAATATATTATATAAACAACGCTAAAAAAGAAGTAGTATTCTTAAAAGGTTACTAGCATAAAATTTATCAATATATTTTTAGTATATTTTCTTGATACTATATTCGAAAATGCATATAAACTAAAAAACTGAATGAGCCTACAGTATGATCTCGTACCTTAGGCAAATTGATTTACATCAGTACGAGTAAATCTATTTTACTTGCTAATAATACGAATATACTTGCTATAGAGATAGCAGTCAACTTTTTGCTTGCAGTAATTATGAAATGCTGGATAGTTTACCAAATTTTATTTTTAGATAATACCGTATATTACTATCAACCCCACGAACAAAAGTTTGGCCTATAGTAACACCACATACATATAGACATTGCAAATATAAAATAAGATTATTTAAACATTCATTTATGTCAGAAAAATCCGTTTTAGGAATTTAATTATTTTACGTAGTAATTTGACGAAGAAGATACCAAAAATTATATTAACTTCTATTGGATTTACAAGTACTTAATATGGGAATACAACGGATGTTTAGGGAGACTGACTACATCAATATGATAATAAGAATTTTTACGAGAAATGAATTTGTATGCACCAAATGTCTGCAAACATCGACTAAATTATACTATTTATTAGCTATGAGAAAAAATAAAATCAAGAGATCAAGTAGATTTGTTTAGCAATCGGTCTGAAGGCATAAGAAAACCGCAAAGACGAGTACGCTGCGAAACAGCGGTCTATTTTTCCATATTATAAACTAAACACTCTCCTTTTAATGTATATAAACATTTACTATTTCGCAAGGTAAAAGTGGTGATTTCTCGTGCTATTGTAACATTACTATGTACCACTTTTTCGTAGCGAAAGTGCTGGAGTAAAAGTTTTTTATGCATCCACAGGGAGATGAAAACGAAACTACAAGTAAACTCGTACTTCCTAGGGAGTAGAAATGATCTGCTAGTTTTCTTTTTATGTCACGCCGACGAAAATTGGAACGATATCTTCGTTCTTCACTTTACTGCTTTTTATATTAACATATTCTTACTGCCGCGCTCAGCAAAAGTAACCATATCTTTTTTAACGTTTATGAATAATATTAGACCACGCATACATGTTTCTATTTGTGAATATAGATGGTATTAATTTTTATATGCCAGAATATGTAGTGTGTTTCTTAAATCACTTCCATAGCTTGAACAAAATATAAAAAAAAATATAAATTAATATTTAGTCATGAAAAAGAAAGAATTTTAAACATAACAAAACTGTGAAATGAAACTAACGGTGATATTATATGATTTCAGAGTGTCGCTAACGTATCGTGTAAAAAGTGCACATAAGGTTAAGCTCACGGACAAACAGTTACTCCAGTGGATGGTACCAATTTTACTGGTAATGATCATTTACTTAGGATCCTGGACTATTAGCGCCCCACCATATGCGGAAGAAATCGCAGATAGTAACGGGCTGAAATTTAATCAGTGTTCCTTTAATTGGTGGGATCACAGTCTCGCAATAGGTACGTATGGAACAATTTTTAGTTTCTTATTTGCATTTAAAAACGTAAAGTAAACTCAAAAGTAAAAGTACATAAAAGCCCATGCGTACTTTGATAAAACGGTGATTTTAATAGAATTTTAAGGTTATGTTTTTTTAAATGAACGAATAATTTGATTTTTATTTTTAGTACTTTTTATTGAACAAAATATAACCTTCATGAACTTAAACTAATAATGGCATATTATATAAATATTCTGTTGTGAAATTAACTACATTAAAACATTTAAATAAGCAGAATTCTTCATAATTCATTAAGTGAATATTATATGTGTTCCATAATTCATTCTGCCGAATGGCGTGTTTTATGAAATGAAAGATTAAAGCACCGGCTAAAATTCCACTTTCAGGCGAAATATTATTTCTCGCTTGGGGAATCAAAGTCTGCTATAATGTCCGCAACGCAGAAAGCCTTTTCAACGAGGCTCGATTAATCAGTTATGCAATTTATAACATAGCCGCTGTCAACTTGGCCATGATCGCTATTCAGTAAGTAAATCTTTTTTGAATCATAGTCTCTGATTAATAAAGCAAATCCGACATGATAGCTCTGGACTGAAAATTCGTAGTATCCAAAATATCTTGTGTAACCAGTTAAAAGTTTTAATCATTTTTATTTTTGTCTGAGGATGATAAGTAATAAATTTTTTATTTTTACAGCATTTTCCTATTCCCTCATGCTGGTCCGGATATGAAGTATGCCCTCGGTTTCCTCCGAACGCAACTTTCGACTTCCGTTACGGTATTCCTCGTCTTTGGTCCTAAGGTATGTGTCTTAATTCCAGAAAACCCGTAACTTATGGTCTCAACATTTTTCTTATTCTTTTTCATTTCAAAAATGCTCTTACATCTTATATAACGTAACTTTTGAGGTCACCCGAGTTTTACGAGGTCAGGGAGATCAGTGGGACAGTCGAGCCAGAGTTCGAAGTGTCACAGCGAGCTTTTCTCTCAATGGCATCGGCTTAGTTCCGGAAGAAACAACTGACCTGTACCAAGAAAATGAAGAACTAAAGGTTTTTAATTTTTAATATTTATATACAATATTATTCAACAAATTTTCTAAGAAATGTTTCTTATATTTTAAATTACAATTCTTATGAAACTTCCATATATTAGTAATTATATTGCGTAATGAGGAGAGTTTGTTATTTATTAAATCCAAAAGAGTTAGGGATAAACACATTGTAGGATTTAGAATACGGAGTTTGAATTTGTTGTTTACAATTACTGATGCGATATTTTATGTTACTCTGAAAGTATTACATGTCGCTGTAAAAAGTGGTTATTTTCTCATTGTTAAATGTAGAATTTTAACATATTAAGAGTTATCATAAAGAACTAGTTTGTTATATTTATAACTCGTTTTACTACCGTAAAATCATAAGCACCTATCGAGATATGAACTGAATCCAAAATATTCCTTCATTCTGCAAATTACGAATATTGAAATTATTTCTTGTAGGGGTTTTAGGATAGTAATGAACTAAATATACAACATTATTTTCAGCATTCATAGGTAGTGGCTATTGTGTAATTGAAGTAGTACATGTACTGCATATGACAATTCCTTATAAACGAGAGCCGATTTAACCTCAGAAGAAATTTATTCTGAAAATCAGTCAAGTCTCAGTTTCTTATACTTAAATTTTACTTAGTAGGTATATCACAAAATACAAAACACTTAGTATTTTTTAATGGATAGGATTATGTCGACGGAGATGTTAATTATTTTATTTGTAATTTTATTGATTTTGTTGAATAACGGCATTGGCAGAGCAATTCAGGACAAAATGAGCAAAAACATGTTTCGGAATACAAATCTTGTGTTATAAAATTGCATTACAGATGAAATGTACGTTCGCAATTTTTTATGTTACATTTATTTCTTGTTTTCATTTCGATCACTCAAGCAGGGCTGCGTTAATGGTGTTTTTATGAGTACATTGCCAAGACACATTTATTTACAAACTGACAAATGTTTACATTATAATTTTCATAGATATTTGTCAATGTAATACTATTTGTATTAAGGCGTGAAAAAGATAACCGTAGGCGATTTCTGAGGAATGGTAAAGTTGGCCGAAAGAATTGGGGTAATCGCCTTCAGGTATTATTTAAGATTAATAATAAACTATATCCTAAACTTTTTCACTCTATATTTTTTGCTCCGCTATATTGTTTATTTTTATTCATTTTTAGTAAAAGAATGAAAATAGAACGTTTTATAGAAATCACGATCAGTTTGTCGCTTAAGATCGACAAGGAATACAACCCCCCAGACAATATGGTATAAATTCAAACATTATGTATTATTTTCTTTAAGTATCGAAATTTACTTTTATTTATTAAAGGGATATCGGGGGGGGGGGGGTACAACATAGAGAGACATTTTTTAGCACCGATAAAAAATACGTGTTCCTTAAGTAACCTTTGTCCTCGTGTTTTAATAGGATTTTCTTCGATCGAATGAAAACTGATTTTTTTAATAATAAAATTTTTCATTTTGAGGGTAATTTACCCCCTAAATTTCATCCCCCCTCCAAGATGTTTAGGCCGATATTCGTCTTCTACCGAAAGAGATTTTCGTACCAAAAATCGATAAAATCGCTGCAACCTTAAAGATATCGCAATTTTTCCATTGTCGCCCCAATTGGGGGGGGGGGGGGGGCCGATGACAAATAATTTATTGTACCTTTGGCGCAGTATTGCTTTGCAGGTGACACCTCAAAAGCGAAAATGTAAAAAAAAGTCGGGGCTAAACCGAACACCGCATGGGGCTAAACCGGACATCGAAAATTTAGTTAAGAATTACTGACAAATATGCTTTTTTTTATTTACACCCTGAAAATACATTCTTTATTGACTTATAAAAACCAATAAAGACCTTGTTCTTGCCTTTACGTCTTTATGTGAGAAACAAAGAAAACCACGGGGATTCCCTAATTAATGCAGTTGGGTGTATCTCCTACTTTGAGTAGTTCAGATTTCGCCGACAGGGGAACTTAGCAAGGCGAAATGTCCACGTAGGACCCCCAAGCATACCGCCAGCACATAATAGACCACAAGAGCACAAATAAAGCGTCCGATTAAGCCCCACCCATTTGCGTCCGGTTTAGCCCCACACGCTCATCTAATAATTAACACGGAATATAATTTTTATTTCAAATGAATTCCAGTCAATTACGTTTTGGCTGAATTCGGTATACCTTAAACTTACAAAAAAAAAATATTTTCAATGTGTGCACTATATTTATAGTGATCAAAACCCAAAAAGTTTGGAAAACGAAAAAATGACTTTTACCGAAAAATACGACTTTTAAAAATATTGACAACAACTATTAGAATTAGAAATATGGAATATGTCCAAAACCTATTGCCGAACATGCATCATGTATGACTACATGCAAAGGTTATTTAATAATATGTTTTGAAATTGTCCACCGTTTCGGAGAAATTTGACTTGTCCGGTTTAGCCCCGTGTCCGGTTTAGCTCCGGTTTCCCCTATATATAAAAACATTTCTCATAGTCTAATTGTCGAGACGAACTTTATTTCGGTGTATATTTTCATATTTAGGAAACTCAGTATTTTATAAGTAGAGGGGCTAGGAGCGATCTGCCGCCCCCCACCCTACCTCCCATCGATGATAGTGTGCTGGAAAAATTGCGCAAGTGGGCCGTCAGAAGGTCAGGAGTGAAAGGATGTTATTATAAACAATTTCATGTATTGTTATTACAAATTTCGAAAGCTGTGAAGGTCGAAAAACATAGGTAATTTAATGCGTTACATTGTCGAATGAAAAGAGAAGGTAAAGGTCAACCAATATTTATTATTTCATTAGATATTGTTATTCATAAAATGTTTTTACATTATCATTGAAAACGTCATCTTTCTAATGCTTGATCTTACAAAATTCAATCAGAGCGATTGAAGTGTTGACCGTTACACATTAGTATGGCCATGTGTCGAAAATCAAATTTCAAAAGTCGCCTTCATTAAAGGTCAGATATTGCTACATTATAGTCGCTTATGGAAATACATCGTATTCGGTAGGAACCGTATTGAGAGTGAAAGTAAAATGGCCTTTTCCTCGTGCGTCCTACTACCATCTCTCTCGCTCTCGCATACTCTTTGTTAGTTCCATCTAGCATCTATATTTCCCGTCGATTATCCATCGATCACTTATTCAGCGTACATTGGTTTTCCCGAAATTTTCGAAAATGTATACAGGTCCAGACCAATCATTCCAATGTAGTATTGCCATATGTGGACTGTCGAAAAACAAATTTCAAAAGTCGCCTTCATTAAAGGTCAGATATTGCTACATTATAGTCGCTTATGGAAATACATCGTATTCGGTAGGAACCGTATTGAGAGTAAAAGTAAAATGGCCTTTTCCTCGTGCGTCCTATTACCATCTCTCTCGCTCTCGCATCCTCCTTGTTAGTTTCTAAGAACCAAATTTCGGCAATCCGTGACGTAAGAGAAAGGAGGCAGTCTAATTCAAATATTCCAATGTCATAATTTCTATGATCTCTCTAGCTCTCGCATACTCTTTCTTAGATCCATTAACATTAGCAGTATACCGTTTTCATGGTCGTCGATTATACGTCGATCACTTATTCACCGTACATTTTTTTTCCCGAAACTCTCGAAATTGTATACAGGTCCAGACATCGTTTCAAAGGAATGTCGCGTTGCTGTGTCTATGTTTGACAGCACGTAAGCGCCTCTATTTCAAATATTATATTTCTACATCAATATGGTAGATGTCTAAAAGATTTTTGAGGCCTTGAACAGGGTTTACAGCACTCTTGAAGAAGACGCTGCTGAGGATCAATTTTCCAACTTCATTCGAGAATCCATCAAAAAGATTGAGAAAATCAATTAATTCTTAAGGACCAATCCTCACATTCCAAATGGGGTGAAGTTATCATTGGAGACACGTATTCATTGCATCACGGTACAGAGGGTTACAGATGCTCACAGATTAATTAGCGTATCTCAATGATCTCCAATAGAGACAAAACCGTCGAGTCCCTTCACCCAAGACCATTTTGAAATTAACGTAGAAAAGCCGCTAAGCAAGTCTCAACGCATTCAAAAGACCTGGCGCCGACCCCCTAATATTGTTATAAAAATGTCCAGCCGTTAGATGGTCATTGCAAACGGCCTCTTTCTAATGCGTGATCTTAAGAAATTAGTTCATAAATATTGAAAAGTACTGGCTGGTACACATTAGTATTGTCATGTGAGGAATGTCGAAAAAAAAAAAAATTGCAAAAGCAATTCATTAGAGGTCAGCTATTGCTACATCATATTCGCTTCTCGATGCCTATGTGGAAATACAGCGTAGGCTAGGAACCGTATTTTGAATGTGAACATAAAATTCTAATAATGACCTTTTCCTCCTGCGTGCTACTACCATCTCTCTTACTCTCTAGTACCCGTTGTTAGGTTATACCGTTATCACGGTCATCGAAATCGCCGATTGCCAGCCGATCATTTTCACCATATATTTTCCATGTATACAGGTTCAGACGCGTTTAAAGTCATTGCGCAATTTCATCAAAAGGTATACCAAGTAACACATTTTCGCTTTCCAAAATTTTTAGACAACCTCCACCATACTAATAGAAAGGAGATGATCTCAGTTCTGTATTTTATCTAGGAATAACATGACGGGCCACCTGTAGGCCAACTCACCCCTTTGTTAACAAAAGTAGCATAAATAAATAAATAAATAAATAATTTATAATAATAATATTTAAATAGTAATAAATTTCACATAATCCGAATAGCGTGTATTAAAATGTATAATATAGAAATGATGGAAGAAGCTAGCAGTAATTAGAAAGAGAGGATGACACGCTTATTCCCTATGCATTTATCTATTCACGATATTTACGTGTTTTCATGACGTTCGAGCCATAGCTATACGAGTTTGGACACGTGGGTAATGTAATTAATCAGGTTCCTGACCGTTTTTTAATATGTGTACAATTTACGACATCTTAAACATCGCCATACAAGTTTCGACCTGTTAATTACCCGTAGACTTTACTATACGGTAACAATGAATCTGACTTCTCACAAGTGACGAACACATACGAGTATCGACTTGCTTCTAATATAATTAATTAACCTTCATTTAATATTTCCCACTTTTAAAATTTCTGAGAATAAGAAGATCGAAATGACGACGTAAAAATCTAAGAGAAGCGTGTAAAATTCAACAGTTTCTTTCTATCTTTACGCACGGTTTTGTGTCTTTTAAGTAAAAAGTTAAAGGAAATGATAATGCTGCCATCTTTTGGTATGTTTAAAGAGATTGCAGAATCTGCGTGTTGCAGAATGAAATATGTGGGTGCATCTAAAATGCATAGATTCATCGTAGGCTGCCATCATACACTTGCTGATATGAGTGGCTATGGAGCGATTACAACTGAATATGAGGTTCTTGAAAATTGAATCTAGTTGACAATTAACCTTATTATCGCCATACAAAAGAATATGAAAGTGAAATTGTTAAATATTACCGCGCATCTACTGCAAAGCGAAAGCAATCTCGCTATTTTTAAAATACCTATACTGCCATTACTAGACATCCCTCTGAAATTAACACTTTGCATAGTCTTTAATCATAGGCGGTTGTCTATCTGCGGTATCATCACTCGTTTCAAAACGTTTATTGACGACATTCACGTAAATCTGGATGCATTTGCATTGTGAGTGGTAAGCATGACCATACTTCTTCAATTTCACGTTCTGCAAACGTTGACATGAAATCTATAGGTAGACTCGATGTCTTTTGTTTCCATTAATGCAAGACGTTTCACTTCATAGTAAATTCTCATTGACCTTCGAAGAGATGCAGGCTAGTCTTGAAGATTTTACAGTATACAATTTTAAAGCATTTTAACATTTTCTTTAGCACACTTTCCGTTAAATGTATGATTTTCGCAATTTATTGAAAATCGACGATGTCGTTGTCCTATGAGTTTCGGTAGAGATGGACAGGCTAATATGTCTATGTCGACAATATTGTCAGCATCTAAAATTTCCTGCAACCTATGTCTTTTATTTGTCTGCGCCTTTTATGTATATCTTGTGAGCACATGTAACGATGTCTTCCATCGTTTCGTTGATTCCATCAAAGGGTATATCGCCCGATTCCAATCGTAGACCATGATAATTGTGCATTAACCAATTGTTTTATGTTCAAAACGTACTTTACTACATTACTGTCGGAAATATCCATAATGTACATTTCCTTCGATATAAACTGATTACCAGATCCGGGGAATCCTTGCACGTCGACAATATTCTACATTTCTAGTATCTAATACTGATTTGCTTGTCCCCTTCATTAATTGACGCATCATTCTCTCTAACACACACTCTTTGCCACTTCCACATATGGCGTGGTACCTCTAACTTATGGGTATACGTCGTACCTTTCTCTCTCTAGATCGTAGTATCTCTTCGTAAAATCCTATGAACCGGAAATCAAATCAGAGTGTAACAAAAACGTCGATTCTTCAGCGGGCCAACACTTGAGATTTTCGATAGTTTGTGAGTTACGATACTCAGATGATGAAGAAGTTAAACGTAATATTAAATCGTTTCAAGTACTAGTACCAGTATGATGGTCACCGCACTTTCACAATTGAATAAATCTTTTCTACGATATTCGATCTAATTGAAATGTGCATAGACGTATGAATACAAGTTTCGATTGGTTTATAATACAATTGAGCGTGCCAAAGATCTCTAAATTTTAAATAAAAAATGATCAGTCATTAACTTGACATCCTTTAAACAATTAATTTTTGTATGTATATTAAATAGCGATACACTGCAGTCTTAAATCAAATAATTAAAATCATTACATCTTAAAGTCAGTCCATGCATAAATATTACATGGTCTAAGTCATCTTATCTACACTACATCTTTCTTTCTGTAAATGCAAAATAAAACGAAAGACAACAAAGTATTTATCATTATGATAATAACAAATTCTTTCACATTAGAACCGCGTCTAATAGCCCACATAAGGTCGCCTTATTCGTAGTGAATTTAACTTTCGAACTGTCATCTTTAATTGTCGTAATCATTATCTCTCGCTCTCTCTCTCTCTCCTCTCTCTCCTCTCTCTCTCTTCTCTCTCTCTCTCTCTCTCTCTCTCTCTCTCTCTCTCTCTCTCTCGCTCTCTCTCTCTCTCTCTCTCTCTCTCTCTCTCTCTCTCTCTCTCTCTCTCTCTTATTAGCTACCGATTTGTTGCATCTATACGAATACTCTTACATCAAATCGAGTCGTATGCACATTCTTGTGTTGTAACATTCACACGACTATGGAATGAAATTCATTCTGAAAACCCAACAAGTACAAGCGTAAATGTATTTTAATACTAACGAATGGTATACCTCTTGATTCGAAATTGTATGTAGCGTAACCGACATGACTATTTAATTCCGTTTACAATAATGATTTTGAGATTCACACCGCACGAAACGTTGTTATATTTGACAGATTTTTGCTACTTCCACATTGTAATCTTAATTAGTTAACTAAGTTATTCACGTATCAATACTATTGTTATATGTAGGTATTTTGTTAAATATATTGCCATAAGGAGAATGTCCTCCTATCCATCACACCTAGTGTAATACCAAAAGATACAAGTCATTATATCAATAAATAATGTTCATAGTAATAAATTAACCTTTAAAAACTTCTCATGTTTTCACATCATGCACTAAAATTTCAGATTATTATTATTATTATTATTAATATTGAATCGTTTATAGAACTGATGTTTTCATACACAATCACTTAAAAAGACTGCTACCGTATATGAAATATAAGACTAAACAACAATTCAACATGAAGACATGCATAGATTAATTCTATTTAAAACATTAGTCATTTTGAAAGGAAAAGTGAAAAATTCTCAATGACCTATCTGTAAAGCTTCTATCTTACTTCTATCTTACTTCATGTTTCTTTTAGACAGTCCAAACACATCGGTACATAAACACACTTTCAATAATTATTGAATAATTTCCTATATAAGGGAGTAAATATTCAACGATTTTTTCGTAAATAATGAAACAATTTAATATATACGATCATTATACAATTTTACTAAAATAAGCTTAATTGCGGTGTTTTGGAAATGTTGGTGACAAAAGTATGAATATGCAATTAAATGAATCATTTAACACACGTATCTCTATCATTACGTTCAATTATATAATTTTTTAATACTATAACACGTACATATTTACAATATTTGCAGACTGTACGTCAGTCTTTTCATTTTCACGTTTAGACTAAAATGTGCGTCAAAACTGACTCTTGCTCGTCATTAATTATAGGCATCTAGTACATCGGAGCTTTGAAACACCTTTACAATATGTTGTATATGTTCTTAAATCTGAATGCATTCACGTTACTGATGACAATAATGATTCTTTAGTTTAATCTTGACCAAAGGTGCAAACGCAACATATTGAGATGAGTACTATTGCCAGTGTCTGAAATTTCTTACCCACACCGATGAAGGAAATGTCGTATATTATAGGCAAAAGCATTCACAGTTATTAATATGATTCTTTATAAATTATAAGTATATACTGTCGACTAGATTCATAATAATAAACATATTGTTTAATGTAGATCGGTAAGTATCTAATTCCTTATCTTACATTTAATTC
This sequence comes from Trichopria drosophilae, assembly GCA_030407085.1. Classification (NCBI taxonomy): domain Eukaryota; kingdom Metazoa; phylum Arthropoda; class Insecta; order Hymenoptera; family Diapriidae; genus Trichopria; species Trichopria drosophilae. The sequence goes on from CM059583.1 coordinate 47,424,141, forward strand.
CTCACAATATTCAATATATACCCTTCAAAGCGTCGTGTTTTATTTTTGATTGTTGTATTTTGTAATATATCTGCTCGCACTCTCTATATTGAATTCATATTTTAAAGATAAATTGTAGCCACTCCAGATATTAACGAACACCTTACTAAGAACTAATACCTACACTAATATTCTACCTATACCAAAAACATCTAGCAAATAATCGAGATAATATTTTCACTTCAAATTTATTATTATACACAAAAGGTATCATAAATTACGATTTTTGTCGGTTGCTCAATTGATGATTGAGGGAGGAAAGGGAGGGGGAGAGGGAGGAAAGGGAGGGGGAAGGGAGGGGGAGAGGGAGGAAATGGAGGGGGGGGGAGAGGGATCATCAATTGAGCAACCGACAAAAATCGTAATATTTAAGTATAATTTCAAAATCGTGTCAGCAAACGTGCAGAAATTTATGATACCTTTTGTGTGTGAGAGAGCAATAATGTAAGTGTCAAATAAATGATGTATGTATTACACAGAAACTGACCAACTCACGCAATGTCGTGAACAAATAAAAGAACCAAATCTTCGACGGCCGAAATAACGGAAATTATGTCCTTTGATTGTCAGTCTTAATTTTTAGTAAGGTGCTCGTTAATATCTGGAGTAGCTGTAATTTTTATCTTTAAAATATGAAATACACGATTACGCCATAGTCAAAAGGTATGTGCTATGGAAATATTGAAACTATATAGATGAAGTTAAGGAATATTAATAGTGTGAGGAATGTTAGCAGAGACGAAATAAACTTATAATATAAGAAAGCTACTGAGATATAAATGGAAAATTCAAAATAATTACAAATTTTGAAAGTGAATACTACGATTGAGGTGTATTATGTTAGAAGAAGAATATCAGTGAGAGTATAATGTAATACTTGGAAAGTAATAATGTATATAAAATTATTATTAATTATGAGTAATGGTTTAATTAATGCCTTGAGCAGAAAGTATCTTTAAAAAATAAATATTATTCGTATATTCTACACGTTTAAGTGTGCACAGTATGAAATAAGACGGTAGATTGCTGTACTCTCAGAGTCGAAAGAAAACACTTAGAGTAATCTTTAGAGAATAAATGTGTTCAAACATATGGATTGGAAAATATACAAATTTCACGCATAAAATATTAGTTAACTAACGTTTCCAATATAAGATAAGTACGATGCAGAACACAGTAAACTTGTAAGAGAAGTTTAGACTCGGAGAAATATTTCAAGTATAATAATAAATTTGAAGTGAAAATATTATCCCGATTATTTGCTAGATGTTTTTGGTATAGGTAGAATATTAGTGTAGGTATTAGTTCTTAGTAAGGTGTTCGTTAATATCTGGAGTGGCTACAATTTATCTTTAAAATATGAATTCAATATAGAGAGTGCGAGCAGATATATTACAAAATACAATAATCAAAAATAAAACACGACGCTTTGAAGGGTATATATTGAATATTGTGAGGAATTAAATGTAAGATAAGGAATTAGATACTTACCGATCTACATTAAACAATATGTTTATTATTATGAATCTAGTCGACAGTATATACTTATGATCTATAAAGAATCATATTAATAACTGTGAATGCTTTTGCCTATAATATACGACATTTCCTTCATCGGTGTGGGTAAGAAATTTCAGACACTGGCAATAGTACTCATCTCAATATGTTGCGTTTGCACCTTTGGTCAAGATTAAACTAAAGAATCATTATTGTCATCAGTAACGTGAATGCATTCAGATTTAAGAACATATACAACATATTGTAAAGGTGTTTCAAAGCTCCGATGTACTAGATGCCTATAATTAATGACGAGCAAGAGTCAGTTTTGACGCACATTTTAGTCTAAACGTGAAAATGAAAAGACTGACGTACAGTCTGCAAATATTGTAAATATGTACGTGTTATAGTATTAAAAAATTATATAATTGAACGTAATGATAGAGATACGTGTGTTAAATGATTCATTTAATTGCATATTCATACTTTTGTCACCAACATTTCCAAAACACCGCAATTAAGCTTATTTTAGTAAAATTGTATAATGATCGTATATATTAAATTGTTTCATTATTTACGAAAAAATCGTTGAATATTTACTCCCTTATATAGGAAATTATTCAATAATTATTGAAAGTGTGTTTATGTACCGATGTGTTTGGACTGTCTAAAAGAAACATGAAGTAAGATAGAAGTAAGATAGAAGCTTTACAGATAGGTCATTGAGAATTTTTCACTTTTCCTTTCAAAATGACTAATGTTTTAAATAGAATTAATCTATGCATGTCTTCATGTTGAATTGTTGTTTAGTCTTATATTTCATATACGGTAGCAGTCTTTTTAAGTGATTGTGTATGAAAACATCAGTTCTATAAACGATTCAATATTAATAATAATAATAATAATAATCTGAAATTTTAGTGCATGATGTGAAAACATGAGAAGTTTTTAAAGGTTAATTTATTACTATGAACATTATTTATTGATATAATGACTTGTATCTTTTGGTATTACACTAGGTGTGATGGATAGGAGGACATTCTCCTTATGGCAATATATTTAACAAAATACCTACATATAACAATAGTATTGATACGTGAATAACTTAGTTAACTAATTAAGATTACAATGTGGAAGTAGCAAAAATCTGTCAAATATAACAACGTTTCGTGCGGTGTGAATCTCAAAATCATTATTGTAAACGGAATTAAATAGTCATGTCGGTTACGCTACATACAATTTCGAATCAAGAGGTATACCATTCGTTAGTATTAAAATACATTTACGCTTGTACTTGTTGGGTTTTCAGAATGAATTTCATTCCATAGTCGTGTGAATGTTACAACACAAGAATGTGCATACGACTCGATTTGATGTAAGAGTATTCGTATAGATGCAACAAATCGGTAGCTAATAAGAGAGAGAGAGAGAGAGAGAGAGAGAGAGAGAGAGAGAGAGAGAGAGAGAGAGAGAGAGAGAGAGAGAGAGAGAGAGAGAGAGAGAGAGAGAGAGAGAGAGAGAGAGAGAGAGAGAGAGAGAGAGATAATGATTACGACAATTAAAGATGACAGTTCGAAAGTTAAATTCACTACGAATAAGGCGACCTTATGTGGGCTATTAGACGCGGTTCTAATGTGAAAGAATTTGTTATTATCATAATGATAAATACTTTGTTGTCTTTCGTTTTGTTTTGCATTTACAGAAAGAAAGATGTAGTGTAGATAAGATGACTTAGACCATGTAATATTTATGCATGGACTGACTTTAAGATGTAATGATTTTAATTATTTGATTTAAGACTGCAGTGTATCGCTATTTAATATACATACAAAAATTAATTGTTTAAAGGATGTCAAGTTAATGACTGATCATTTTTTATTTAAAATTTAGAGATCTTTGGCACGCTCAATTGTATTATAAACCAATCGAAACTTGTATTCATACGTCTATGCACATTTCAATTAGATCGAATATCGTAGAAAAGATTTATTCAATTGTGAAAGTGCGGTGACCATCATACTGGTACTAGTACTTGAAACGATTTAATATTACGTTTAACTTCTTCATCATCTGAGTATCGTAACTCACAAACTATCGAAAATCTCAAGTGTTGGCCCGCTGAAGAATCGACGTTTTTGTTACACTCTGATTTGATTTCCGGTTCATAGGATTTTACGAAGAGATACTACGATCTAGAGAGAGAAAGGTACGACGTATACCCATAAGTTAGAGGTACCACGCCATATGTGGAAGTGGCAAAGAGTGTGTGTTAGAGAGAATGATGCGTCAATTAATGAAGGGGACAAGCAAATCAGTATTAGATACTAGAAATGTAGAATATTGTCGACGTGCAAGGATTCCCCGGATCTGGTAATCAGTTTATATCGAAGGAAATGTACATTATGGATATTTCCGACAGTAATGTAGTAAAGTACGTTTTGAACATAAAACAATTGGTTAATGCACAATTATCATGGTCTACGATTGGAATCGGGCGATATACCCTTTGATGGAATCAACGAAACGATGGAAGACATCGTTACATGTGCTCACAAGATATACATAAAAGGCGCAGACAAATAAAAGACATAGGTTGCAGGAAATTTTAGATGCTGACAATATTGTCGACATAGACATATTAGCCTGTCCATCTCTACCGAAACTCATAGGACAACGACATCGTCGATTTTCAATAAATTGCGAAAATCATACATTTAACGGAAAGTGTGCTAAAGAAAATGTTAAAATGCTTTAAAATTGTATACTGTAAAATCTTCAAGACTAGCCTGCATCTCTTCGAAGGTCAATGAGAATTTACTATGAAGTGAAACGTCTTGCATTAATGGAAACAAAAGACATCGAGTCTACCTATAGATTTCATGTCAACGTTTGCAGAACGTGAAATTGAAGAAGTATGGTCATGCTTACCACTCACAATGCAAATGCATCCAGATTTACGTGAATGTCGTCAATAAACGTTTTGAAACGAGTGATGATACCGCAGATAGACAACCGCCTATGATTAAAGACTATGCAAAGTGTTAATTTCAGAGGGATGTCTAGTAATGGCAGTATAGGTATTTTAAAAATAGCGAGATTGCTTTCGCTTTGCAGTAGATGCGCGGTAATATTTAACAATTTCACTTTCATATTCTTTTGTATGGCGATAATAAGGTTAATTGTCAACTAGATTCAATTTTCAAGAACCTCATATTCAGTTGTAATCGCTCCATAGCCACTCATATCAGCAAGTGTATGATGGCAGCCTACGATGAATCTATGCATTTTAGATGCACCCACATATTTCATTCTGCAACACGCAGATTCTGCAATCTCTTTAAACATACCAAAAGATGGCAGCATTATCATTTCCTTTAACTTTTTACTTAAAAGACACAAAACCGTGCGTAAAGATAGAAAGAAACTGTTGAATTTTACACGCTTCTCTTAGATTTTTACGTCGTCATTTCGATCTTCTTATTCTCAGAAATTTTAAAAGTGGGAAATATTAAATGAAGGTTAATTAATTATATTAGAAGCAAGTCGATACTCGTATGTGTTCGTCACTTGTGAGAAGTCAGATTCATTGTTACCGTATAGTAAAGTCTACGGGTAATTAACAGGTCGAAACTTGTATGGCGATGTTTAAGATGTCGTAAATTGTACACATATTAAAAAACGGTCAGGAACCTGATTAATTACATTACCCACGTGTCCAAACTCGTATAGCTATGGCTCGAACGTCATGAAAACACGTAAATATCGTGAATAGATAAATGCATAGGGAATAAGCGTGTCATCCTCTCTTTCTAATTACTGCTAGCTTCTTCCATCATTTCTATATTATACATTTTAATACACGCTATTCGGATTATGTGAAATTTATTACTATTTAAATATTATTATTATAAATTATTTATTTATTTATTTATTTATGCTACTTTTGTTAACAAAGGGGTGAGTTGGCCTACAGGTGGCCCGTCATGTTATTCCTAGATAAAATACAGAACTGAGATCATCTCCTTTCTATTAGTATGGTGGAGGTTGTCTAAAAATTTTGGAAAGCGAAAATGTGTTACTTGGTATACCTTTTGATGAAATTGCGCAATGACTTTAAACGCGTCTGAACCTGTATACATGGAAAATATATGGTGAAAATGATCGGCTGGCAATCGGCGATTTCGATGACCGTGATAACGGTATAACCTAACAACGGGTACTAGAGAGTAAGAGAGATGGTAGTAGCACGCAGGAGGAAAAGGTCATTATTAGAATTTTATGTTCACATTCAAAATACGGTTCCTAGCCTACGCTGTATTTCCACATAGGCATCGAGAAGCGAATATGATGTAGCAATAGCTGACCTTTAATGAATTGCTTTTGCAATTTTTTTTTTTCGACATTCCTCACATGACAATACTAATGTGTACCAGCCAGTACTTTTCAATATTTATGAACTAATTTCTTAAGATCACGCATTAGAAAGAGGCCGTTTGCAATGACCATCTAACGGCTGGACATTTTTATAACAATATTAGGGGGTCGGCGCCAGGTCTTTTGAATGCGTTGAGACTTGCTTAGCGGCTTTTCTACGTTAATTTCAAAATGGTCTTGGGTGAAGGGACTCGACGGTTTTGTCTCTATTGGAGATCATTGAGATACGCTAATTAATCTGTGAGCATCTGTAACCCTCTGTACCGTGATGCAATGAATACGTGTCTCCAATGATAACTTCACCCCATTTGGAATGTGAGGATTGGTCCTTAAGAATTAATTGATTTTCTCAATCTTTTTGATGGATTCTCGAATGAAGTTGGAAAATTGATCCTCAGCAGCGTCTTCTTCAAGAGTGCTGTAAACCCTGTTCAAGGCCTCAAAAATCTTTTAGACATCTACCATATTGATGTAGAAATATAATATTTGAAATAAAGGCGCTTACGTGCTGTCAAACATAGACACAGCAACGCGACATTCCTTTGAAACGATGTCTGGACCTGTATACAATTTCGAGAGTTTCGGGAAAACAAATGTACGGTGAATAAGTGATCGACGTATAATCGACGACCATGAAAACGGTATACTGCTAATGTTAATGGATCTAAGAAAGAGTATGCGAGAGCTAGAGAGATCATAGAAATTATGACATTGGAATATTTGAATTAGACTGCCTCCTTTCTCTTACGTCACGGATTGCCGAAATTTGGTTCTTAGAAACTAACAAGGAGGATGCGAGAGCGAGAGAGATGGTAGTAGGACGCACGAGGAAAAGGCCATTTTACTTTTACTCTCAATACGGTTCCTACCGAATACGATGTATTTCCATAAGCGACTATAATGTAGCAATATCTGACCTTTAATGAAGGCGACTTTTGAAATTTGTTTTTCGACAGTCCACATATGGCAATACTACATTGGAATGATTGGTCTGGACCTGTATACATTTTCGAAAATTTCGGGAAAACCAATGTACGCTGAATAAGTGATCGATGGATAATCGACGGGAAATATAGATGCTAGATGGAACTAACAAAGAGTATGCGAGAGCGAGAGAGATGGTAGTAGGACGCACGAGGAAAAGGCCATTTTCCTTTCACTCTCAATACGGTTCCTACCGAATACGATGTATTTCCATAAGCGACTATAATGTAGCAATATCTGACCTTTAATGAAGGCGACTTTTGAAATTTGATTTTCGACACATGGCCATACTAATGTGTAACGGTCAACACTTCAATCGCTCTGATTGAATTTTGTAAGATCAAGCATTTGAAAGATGACGTTTTCAATGATAATGTAAAAACATTTTATGAATAACAATATCTAATGAAATAATAAATATTGGTTGACCTTTACCTTCTCTTTTCATTCGACAATGTAACGCATTAAATTACCTATGTTTTTCGACCTTCACAGCTTTCGAAATTTGTAATAACAATACATGAAATTGTTTATAATAACATCCTTTCACTCCTGACCTTCTGACGGCCCACTTGCGCAATTTTTCCAGCACACTATCATCGATGGGAGGTAGGGTGGGGGGCGGCAGATCGCTCCTAGCCCCTCTACTTATAAAATACTGAGTTTCCTAAATATGAAAATATACACCGAAATAAAGTTCGTCTCGACAATTAGACTATGAGAAATGTTTTTATATATAGGGGAAACCGGAGCTAAACCGGACACGGGGCTAAACCGGACAAGTCAAATTTCTCCGAAACGGTGGACAATTTCAAAACATATTATTAAATAACCTTTGCATGTAGTCATACATGATGCATGTTCGGCAATAGGTTTTGGACATATTCCATATCTCTAATTCTAATAGTTGTTGTCAATATTTTTAAAAGTCGTATTTTTCGGTAAAAGTCATTTTTTCGTTTTCCAAACTTTTTGGGTTTTGATCACTGTAAATATAGTGCACACATTGAAAATATTTTTTTTTTGTAAGTTTAAGGTATACCGAATTCAGCCAAAACGTAATTGACTGGAATTCATTTGAAATAAAAATTATATTCCGTGTTAATTATTAGATGAGCGTGTGGGGCTAAACCGGACGCAAATGGGTGGCGCTTAATCGGACGCTTTATTTGTGCTCTTGTGGTCTATTATGTGCTGGCGGTATGCTTGGGGGTCCTACGTGGACATTTCGCCTTGCTAAGTTCCCCTGTCGGCGAAATCTGAACTACTCAAAGTAGGAGATACACCCAACTGCATTAATTAGGGAATCCCCGTGGTTTTCTTTGTTTCTCACATAAAGACGTAAAGGCAAGAACAAGGTCTTTATTGGTTTTTATAAGTCAATAAAGAATGTATTTTCAGGGTGTAAATAAAAAAAAGCATATTTGTCAGTAATTCTTAACTAAATTTTCGATGTCCGGTTTAGCCCCATGCGGTGTTCGGTTTAGCCCCGACTTTTTTTTACATTTTCGCTTTTGAGGTGTCACCTGCAAAGCAATACTGCGCCAAAGGTACAATAAATTATTTGTCATCGGCCAAATGCATTTTGTAGGTGAGTACAAGCTTTAAAACGGCATATTATACATTACGAAAAAACATATTTTTATATGAGTTTTTTTGCCAATGACCAAATCTGTCCGGTTTAGCCCCGCCTCCCCTACATAAAACCCTACTGCATAGTCTTTGCATCTTTTTTAAGGAGTCTTATCTCAGGCGGGGTAAAAACTTCCCAATGAAAAATATTCCTAAAGTACATGCATTCGAAAGTCTAAAAATCCGAAAATAAACTATCCTAAAAATAAATCATATAATGCACTGATTGTCCGCTGTAATTAAATAAATAATTATGGTTAATCTTACATATTGTCCAGGTATTGTCAAGCAAAATATGTAAAAGTTAAGCTGGGAGACTTCCTGTTTCCTTTTACAAAAACCACTTTACGATTACAATATCCTCTTCAAAATTATATTAGTGAAGATATTCGTTATGTTAACCAAACAAAGTCAATAGTTTACTTTAATTTGATTCACATGGATATGATTGATAATTGAGATAGACTAATACAGTAATTCATAATATTTATTAAATTGGAATATTTCAATATGAATTTTCTATAAAGCAATGATGTTTTTAACTTAACGAGTGTTATTTAACAGAGCAACATACATATTCCATATGTATCCAAATGCAAAATATAAAGACCACTGATTTAAACGAAACAGTTATTATGAATGTTTGTGAAAGTCTCGATCGAACCTCAAAAATCTACCTAATAAATAAAAATAAAACTTTTGATACCCTTCCGCTGTAACATTCATGTTTCTCTGCGTCAAGAATTTCGTTCGGTGACTTCTTGGACAATGGAAGGCAGTTGCACTAGAAAAAATAGTAGATTGAATAGTGATTTCCGCTATGTTGTTTTAAAAATTTGCAATAACGTTTTCTGTGCGCATATTAGTTTCTCGATGTCGTCGTGTCAAAAAAATGTCAACGAAGTTGGGAATTATATTCAGGATTTCTGCATCGGTCCATTGTAATATTTAGTATCCTTTTCATTTTCACAATGAATTTTTAAGTCATCCTACAATTTTTTATAGTTTGAATATTTTTAATTAAATTGTATAAAAATTAAATAAAAAAACAAACTGACGTGAGTAACTTTTCATCATATACAATTTTGTTGCTTCGACCCAGACCATAGGTCTGGCGAAGTATTGAATTTGGTCAGTTGCCGCTAAAAAATTACCCTATAGTTTTTCATCAAATGTCGACGTTTCAGGCCCTAACGAACCCAAAGCAACAATAACAAAATTGGTGTCCGTTAGGTTGTACGTCCGTCCGTAAGTCCGTCCGTCCGTCAGTCCGTCCGTCCGTCCGTCCATCCGTCGGTCCGTCCGTCCGTGGGCAAAATTTTGTATACGCGATATCTCGCGACTGGCAGGATGAATTTAAAAAGTACAAACGGATTTGGGTTTCTCTTGGCTAAACTTAGATCTATATACTATCTATACCCATATACTATAAAGTTCTTTATCTATAGGCACATAGCTATATTACAAATCTTGAATGGAAACTTTCAGATCAATTTGTCGTTTGATTCGAACGCGATTATTTTTTAAGTAGATTTCAACGTTTTTAATAGTAGAATAAATGTCAAAAATATAAATCTGAACGAAGTTTTCTGAGTTTATTTCAATATGGAATTTTGATTTGTATAATTAAAAATTGTTTAACTTTAGGCATTTCAAATCCTTATAAAATGAAAAATTTAAACAAAACTGTAAAACATAATTTTAGTGCCAAATTATTAAAGTCTGTTTCTGATATACTGCCGTAATAAAGCTCGCACATTCAACAAGGTTGGAATCATGTTCCTGTTGCATTTTTGTCATTGCTGCCTTTAGTTGCTAAGAGTTCTACTTTAGATTTCCTGAAAGTAAGTGCATTCGCTTTAATTAGAATTTACAAGACCCTAATAAAACATAATTAAACGTTTCCTCTGGCTTCATGCAAGGCTATTGAAGTTTCATTACACATTAGCTCAATACTTCTATGTTTGTTGTAGTACGTAAAATTGATATTGCAATTCAAGAAAATTGTGGTTTTGAACGCAATTAGAGTAATCAGTAAAGTACTCTGTTAACAGCCCGCGTGCTGCATTTTTATGATGATCGTTTCAACAACCTGGCTGTTATAAAAATAAAGCATTCACAACTAACTTCGTTTCTGGTGCTTTTATGCTTTCTTCGTCAACGTTATAGGTAGTAAGCACAATATTATATAACCTGCTAAATTTTGTCCCTACTTTCCATTTGTTAAAAGGATTGAGCCGTATGAACAGCAATATTTCAATTTTGAATATCGTAATTTCATGTAATATCCATGGATTTTATAGTTACTTTCTACAAATTATTTGTACACCAGTCAATGAAATATGGTTTGTTATATATAAATTGATCTTTGTTTTTTTTTGTCCTTTGAATGTATTATTACTTTTGTTTATACAAACAACAACGAGAGTTCATATTCTCAAAATTTCTATTTCATAAAATTTAATAATCGCTGTAGTAGCCGATATATCCATTACTTCAGTGAAATGATGGAATAAAATTTTATTCATCAGGGCTAAATTATTGCAATGGATTCTAGCATATCAATGGAATATCCATATATTATGTTCGGAAACACTTTAGTTATCGTTTATATGGATACGCGATTAAATCCATATCCAGAGCTTTTTTATACCCCACCATGTATGTTAAAATGTGGCGTATCACAATTGAGTCAAATTATTGCAAATATCATTAAAACATGAAATAATGTCCATACGTTAAATTTATAATATTTTAACATCAAACACATCAACTTGTAAAAGTGTTCAAATCCATATAATCTTTGCGTATATTTTTCGATATCAAAGATGGAATGTGTTTATTTAAACTACCAAACTACAATTGAGTTATAAGTGATATTAAATGTACAGTTAAGAAAATAAAAATCTATTTCTATCCGGGTTAATGCGAGATCTTTCGCTGCATAGCCCTACTATTAACATTAACACATTCAAAAGAAGTATCCTAAAACGTTGTAAAATTCCAAAATTTCCATTAAAAAAGGCTGAAGTCATATTTGTAAATTGATCTACATATATATCCTAGTATCCAGTATGTACAAAAACTTCTGCGGTAATTTAATATGTAATATAAGAATTTAACGAGGAGTCGTGGCAAAAACTAATGAATTAAACGTTTACGAAAGTGTAGATTTCGTACTTACAAAAAATACTAATAGTAAAATCACCTAATAATCTGTCCATGATGCCATCACCGTTAGGTAGGTCAAAGAATATGAGAATCGATACATCGGAAATCTATGATACCACATGATTTGTTGAGCTTATGCTCGCAGATATATTGGTTCCAGATAGTGGAACATGTTTATTGACTAGGCACAACATAACTTCTCTGCATTTATTTGCTAGAAAATAGAATGGTAATCATTTGCTTTGATGCCAATAAAAATACTCCATTGTTTTATATTAACTCACAACAATTAAACTATAAAACTAAAGTGTATTTATTTTCACGCTAATCGATCATAGAATTTATTTGAGATTTACTTAATTCATCGAAATTAAATCAAATTTTGGCAAAACCTTATTTTTGAAACCCAATTTTTAAATACGAAGCACTATTTTCACTCTATTATTGCTAACTTGAGTAACATATCGCACTTTAGTTAATGTTCCTTGTCGAGCAATACAGGAAACTTACAGTAACTGCAACAATGCCATAAGTGGTAGAAACTATTACATACAAACTCATTAACTGAGTCAAATCTTTACTTCTGTTTAATAAAATTAATAGAAATTAATTTAATATTGTATAGGAGGAAATACAAAAATTAGCAGCACAAATCGAGTTCATGAAGATCGTTCATATGGAAATGCATAACAGGCATGTGAAGCCCAAACCCGGTGGTTACTTCAGTACACATGGTCATGGCCATACTCATCCTTCTGCTGCACAAAGTCCAATTAGTAAAAGCTCGACAGCAAGTTTCATATTAAAGGTAACAACCTTTTATTTTTTCTTCTAAAAATAAATGCCTCACATGGTTGCATATGTATGCATGTCACTTTTTATTGCTAATTTTATATTGTAATTATTTTATAAGCACAATGACTGCTGTCTTACGATAATGATATCCATACTATGGCAGCAACATTGCAACAAAACTACAAAAATCTAACAGCCACCCCATTAAGGATTTATTCAAAGTGTTAATATGATCCTATATAAAATAGAATTCTGGACGTCACGAATAGTTTCAATATTTTTGAGTATTTTCAATTGAGGCACTGTCTACGATGACCACTTTTAAATATTATCTGTATATAAATGATTGTTAAATGTCACTAAATTAGCGTTTTCCAGCGTAGACACTAAATAAACCATACAACACGACTACTTCTTAGTTATGAAAGTACTAATATACGTGACCCGTAAAACTCAAAAATACTTTATTGCGAGATATTGTTGAAAATCGGATTGATAGAAAACAATTAAACAAACAAATTTTACAAATTTGATTCAAATTGATTAAAACGTGGAAAAATATAAACTACATAATTTGTAAAATATACCGTGACTGATAAATAATTTGTCAATCATAAATCAGATACTTATACTAAGGTCAGACGTTATATTACGGTTAGACCCCGTTATATATATATATAATCCCAAACATACTATATATAGTATGTTTGGGAAAAATATTTCATAACGTTTCCAAGAAATTAATTTTCATTATTAATTATATAGTTGACAATAGAAAGTATTACTCTTCATTAAAAAAATTGAAACCTGATAAAATAATTTGTTAAACAACTTTTATAATTGACTCAAATTTTCATATTTTGAATTTTTTGAATATGAATGGATTTTGACGAATAACGGCTGATTTTATTGAAAAAAAGATGCTCTGCAACTCTACCCCACGATTTTTGAAAATTTCTAACGCCAACATCAAACAACTCGATTTATTAAAAAAAAAATGTATTACGTTCCACAATTTCTGAATACGTTTAGTGATCAGTTAAAAAATGTCGAAAAATTAGTTCAGTAAAATTATAGCTAATCTTTTTCTCGAAAAAAATAAGCCATCATTCGTTAAACGCCATTCATTTTTAAAAAATGTCAATAAGAAGAAAATTTGCAGGTCTCGATTTTTGTGTAAGAACAATAATACTTTCTCCCGTTAACAATGTCATTATTAGTAAAAATTGATTTTTTGAAAACGTTATTAAATATTTTTCTTTTGCCATACCTAAGCCGAAATTTATTAAACTTCAATGTTTAATATCATTGCGAAAAATTATCGCAGCTTAAAAAATCGAACGGAATTTCGAAGGTTATTGCAACAGCTTTCATTTAAGCAGAGAAGAATTGAAAAGACGCCAAATTCAGATTTTTATGGATAAAAACTAACAAGAAAAAATACGATTGTTTTTATCTTTAGTTAATTTGTTGCCAATTCGAATGAATAGTAGTAGGGTAATGAAACTAACGGAGTTTAAAAGGTATGCCCTTTACCTTTAAAATGATCGCTTACCCATTTTTTTGCGACCTTTCTGACCAAGGTTATGACTATTTTTATAAGAAAACATGTTTTTTTTTTATTTTCTTATTATTTAGTAAACTAAGACAAGAGCGATAGAACAAAATCTTAGATAGAAAAAAAAAAAAAAAATTTCAGTCGAAAATGCAAAAGTGCGGTCCAAATTGAAAAAATCAAAAAATTTTTTGTCGTCATTTTTTTGCAGGTAGACATTTTTTTAATATCTTATTTTATTCAGTGTAGTTGTCTATTCAAAGTTATACATACGAACAAATTGTACCGTTACTTTTGAAATGTTATGTAATACACAAATCAAATATTAAACAATTTTACAAAGCAATTCGTAGTGCATAATAATGCAGAAAAAATTGTTTATCATTAAAATATTAATGTGTCTATTTTTAAAAGTCACGCTACATTATATTCATTGGCTTTTAAAATTGTGACCTTATTTTAGTATTTTATACCTAAAAACGAGTATTTTTTAAGTTAACATTATGTTTTTTTTAAAAAAAGAGTCATAACTCTGGTTAGAATGGTCGCACAAAAAAGACATACCTTCATTACCTATATTGCATAGTTTCATTACCCCATTATTATTTGTCTCCAATTGGCAACCAATTAACTAAAGATAAAAAATATCGTATTTTTTCTTGTTCGTTTTTTATCCATAAAAATTTGGATTTTGCGTCTTTTCAATTTTTCTCTGGTTAAATGAAAGCTGTTATAATAACGTTTTAAATGCCGTTTGATTTTTTTTGCTATAACGATGATTTTTCGCAAATATATTAAGCTTTGAAGTTTAATAAATGTTGGCTTAGCTATGGCAAAAGTGATTTCCAGGGAGTGTATATCCGGCGGTCTGACTACCTTAAATGTCACCGAAAGCAAAAATACTATTGGGTTTTGTGTTGTTTATAGAACACAAATAAATCCTTAAACAAATCGGTAAAAAACGTATCATATAGAATTAGTCTACACTTATAAAAACCAGAATCCTAAAATATTTTAAATTTTGATGTATAATTGTAAATAATATTTTTAGTATTTAAAGAAAATTACTGGGATATAAACTCGCTGATATGATTTCTCTGAAGGCTTTAGAAAATAAAATCTCGTTTTCGTAATCCGACACGAAATGAAGAATAAAATACGCCATTTGTAGAATGATACGTGGATCAGATTTTTATTCATGTAGTGCACGAGCAATAAAGTATAAAAATGGCGTGAAGCTATAATGTGACGCTATTTCAAAGTAACAGATGGTAATAACATTATGCTATCGATCATATAATTTACGCATATTTTTATGTTACATGAAAACATGTATTTCTAAAATATTTTTAAGTATTTTAATAACCTACAAAAAATAAAGTGTCCTGTTATTTTAATGAATTATGTGCTTTTGTTTAATTTTATCTCCAAAGAATAAGACCATTAAATTCTTGATAATCCCATATTATCGTAACTTAAAATGTTTAAACAGTTTTTTAAATGTTTTATAATATGTTTTACATCTCATGAATGCATTACATGTATTTATCGGTCTATAAATAGTAACAGCCTGATCGAGTAGAAATGTTAGTACGTGTTCAGGACTAGGTAAGGCTACATTCGGGCGTGTTTGATCGGGTGGTCTTGCGAGCTTCTGTATAAGGCTTGATGTAGCTGCAGTCAGGCAAATCTGATCAGGGGCCATTTTGATACCTTGCCAGTGTTATGGATAAACTAAATTAAGCCTGATCATGTTTCTATGCAATTTCTAGTCGATTATATGTTTGCATAAATACAATTTCATAAGAACGCATACCGGAAAGAGTCATGAATTAAAAAAAATTGTCAGTAACACCATCATTTTCGGGTTTCAATCGTGTTTCCTAGTAGAAGGCAATCTGAACTAGTTAAAAACTACCAATAAGAAAACGAAAAGTGAGTCACCAAATGAATTAGTAATAATTTTTGCTAATAAAAAGTTAAAACCGACTAATTTATTACTAATTCTACAAACTACTAAATTAAAAAGTCAATATCTACTTGTAGATTTAGAATTTTACTAATGAATTAGTATTTGCGTACTATTTGCCAGTCAAAAACTCACTAATTGATAGTAACCCACTTTTCGTTGTATATAAGTTGTTTTTTTATTAATTCAAGTTTAGAGAGTAGTATTTAACAATATAAGCAACAGTTGAAAATGGAAAATTTATCTTAGGGATTATTTTGTATTCATATGTTATAATAACGAAAAAATAACTTTTAAACGTTAAAAAATTAAATTTTTAAAAACTGTCAAAACCGACATTATTAGTCGACCGTTGTAAATAATTTGCAAAATAAACAGCAAAAGCTCAACCTTGTTTTTTACTATAATAAAAGAATATTGCTTATGGAAGTTGTCTCAAAATATAATGTGTGTAATAATCTCTAAAATGTATTGTTTGTGTCTTAAAACAATATTTTTGTAAAGTATAAACAACAATTAGTTACATGAAGCATATAGTTATCGGCCACGTTTTTAAATATTATAAAACTGACTAAACCTAAATATCAAATAATTACTCATTTGTAAAATCACTGGCCACACGGTGACTAATATAATCTAATAAACGCTTGTTTTGTATGTATTTGTAATCGGACCAAGCTTTCGTCACATTAATAAAACTTTTAACGAAATTGTGTTATTGAATTTAACCACACATCGTCGATATGATTTATACTTATTTGATAGTTAGAAATATAAGCAATGTACATAATGATTTAAGATTATTATTTAAACTTTTAAGTTTTGCAGAAACCGGTAAAAACTTGCCGATGTACAAAGAAACTGATGTATAGGAGTTTTTATTTCTCTGCTACAGTTCCTTCGCACGTCCTTTCTTCCCTCAGAAGAACTGACGATGCTCTTCACTCAAGTATATTCACTTGAGTTATACATCGTCTTTCATTGCCCAGTTAATTTTGTTGTTTAGACAGTTTTATTTGGAATTGAATTAATTTATATTTAACATATTCTTATTATTCTCTTATTTACGATTTCTGCGTTCAAAGTAATTGATTAAAACTTCCTGCCCTCAATCAATTTAACTCGGATAATATGTGGTGGGAGTTGAAACAAAAAATCGTATACAAAACTATGACTTAACTGTATAAAATTTATCATCATTTTTGACACAGAACAAAAACGGAACTAAAGTTTAATTCATAACTTGTACACATATTAATAAAACAAAGAAAAAGACAGCCTTTCAAAATTTAAAATTCACATTGGTGCATGTACATAGAAACGTAAATGATAAGTTAGATATTTCTCATATCTGCAATGAATCGTAATAAGTTGAAAATCGATTGAAAATGTCCATGCTGTAATTCACGAATTTTATTTCAACAATTTTTTATAAAACTTTGAACTGATTTGTGAAACATCTATATATCCCACAAAAAATATAGACTTTCTGCAGAACTTATTTCGCCCTTTTAAGAACCTCTCAGTATAAAGATGAAACGCTTCTATATGACAGCTAGGTAAAGGTACAAAATGCATCTACGAAATGCAGATCATGTTCCAAACGTATATATAGGTATAAATTTATTCCATCCGAAAATGCATTTTCACGTTCGCGCATTTTGCAGTTCTCTGAAATGACACTACCAAGAAAATATTCGTTTCTCATGAAAAAATCGAACCATTTGATTGCTAAGTATATTGCAAAAACTGATTCCACGTTCGGGTTTTAACCAAATATTTGGATTAAAGAATCTAACCGATTTATTAGATCATTTAAAAAGACTTTATTAACTGTGTTAAATATTTAATTATATAATGGTATGTAAATATTCAATGGTATCTGTGCACAAATCTCCATTTAGATTATTGTAGAATTGTACAATTAAACGGACGTACCTTGTGAAGTTTGATTGAAATTAGGTTTCATTAACTCATGTTCAAGATCAGATCAGGTAGATGTTTAAAGTTAATTGTCAAAATTGATAAGTATTACCGCAAAATTTAAATCCTAAATATTTTCTAGAATGTATGTCAGTAGATACTGTGAAATAAGTATTCATTAAAACAATCGAATCCATGTAGACATTTTCTGAAAATCTTCTAATCAAAAGTGAGAAGTTGGAATAGAACCGTTTAAATATTTTAAATTTAATATAAACCTGTAATTTCCATTATTTTTAGTTCTAAGAAAGTGTGAAGAAAGAATTTGATCTTTGGATGCTAAACAATGCGTTATAAATTACTTTTGAAGCAGTTTACTTGTGGAATTGTTAACCGCATCTTCATTCATGAATTTATAAAGTCTTGGAGGTTTATTGCAGAATTGTTTATTACATGGAAATTGATAACCTTTAACCCGTTGAATCAGGGTCACTTTCAAGGAGTTTCAAATTTGAAATAAAAAATGGCGGCCTTCCGGTTTTTTCCCTTATCTCTATTTACTTGAACGATATTCTTTAGTGGAGGGTGTGTCCAGTTTAAATGGCTGATATTAATTGATGCTTTTAACTTTTTCTGTCCAACGTCCGCTTTTAACTATATCCCAAAAAGAGTTTTGTCAACTTTTCCTTTACTTACGATAGATTTTGAAATTTTTAAGAAACCAGGTATACTATAAACGCGCGTCTATGGTTGGATATACAGCATGAACATCTGCAATAATTCGAGTAGCATCGCTTACATACTCAATTATAAAATTGCATTCTGGAATATAATTTTTATTTTCTAGTATATTTGTTAATTATATATTATATAATAAAATAATGATAACCCATGAGCAGATAATGCAGATACAAGGTCATTTTGAGAATTTATTTGAAAAGCATCTCTCTTGAATGCATTTTCAGATAATGCTGTTGTATATATCAATTGATAGCAGAGCTAATAGAATTACACAATTACTACCACGATTAGGGACGATTTTAGTAACTTAACCCTAACATTCTTTTTGTAAGATGCCCAATCACAGACATCGACTACTGATGAATGAATGTTATCACCAACCCTTTTTGCAATATTGGAATCTTTTCAAATTAAGTTCAAAGTTTCATCCCCACGTTTATTTCCAGACCATCTGATTGATAAACTTCATTCGAATTCCTATCTTTGTAACTTCGATCCTCATTTTCTGTCGTAACACTATTGGCAGATTCGGATGACTGCCTCGGAGTTGCACTTTTCAGTGCACGTATTCCGCCGTTGAAAAACTCGCTCTCTTTCGGCAGATGTTTTGCACTTTCCCGGGCCACAGATTAGTAGACTTGAAGGTCTTGGGATATAGTGTAAAGACGGCACAAAACATGTGCAGCCCATCCGAATGGTACCTGTTTACGCACATTAGGTGATATATTGACGCAACATTGACTTGTGAGTCAATAAGTAGGAGGTTATGACCTCTGAGTTATTTGATCTGCATCGGGATTCTGACCGAGGCCTTTGCTTGGTTGGGAAAACCAACTGGCGCTGAGATCTAGTAAATACATTGGTTAGGTTAATCAATTTAACCAATTTATTGGTTCTCCCATCCAATTCAGTAGTTTTCTAATTAATTGGTTCCTCCAACGAACAAATTCCAACCGATTAATAGATGGCTTTCCTAACCAAGACATTTTGTAGGTGTAGCTTTCGAATTGTTTCTTGATGAACCGCAACTACACGGAAAGAATAAAAAACGACTGAGCCGAGTCTGACAGTACTCTTTGCTGTTTTCGCTGGAAGCAGTCGTGGTTTAGCATGAGCTGTCGCGTTGAGACAGGAGAGAGTACTGTCAGACTCGACTTAGTCATGTTTTCATCTTTCCGTGTACGTAAAACGGATGAAGATGATGAGTTGTACATATTTTTCCTCACATTCTATTTTTCTCAGCTTTTTATCAATTTTTTTTAAGGCGTTTCCTCTTCTGTTATCCTTTGAATATTTCTACTTTCTCTCTTTTCTCCACGACTCCTCGTTTGACAAAGAAGTTTTCCCCATTTTTAACCTAATTCAGTATAAATATAATAGTGTATTGAGATAATTGCAACGCTTTTGGGCCGGGGAACAAAGTTCCGAAAATCAACACACCGAAAGGCCAAAATTTCGATATAGCATGGCTCCAGCGAGATTTTCTTCACTTTGTCTTTAAAAATTTGCAAAAAGAAAGCAAATTAAAATACCTTGAACTCACGCAATATCGAAATTTTAGTCTTTCTGAACTTTGTTCTCCGGCCCGCTTTTGCATCGTTTCCATAAGAACGAATGTAAAAATCTGCATTATGATGGTGTAAATTCGCACCATTCTTATGCACATTTTTACAGGGGCTCTTATGGAAAAGGTGTAAAAATGGTGCAACCATCCTAATATGCAATTAAAATGCCGGCACAAGAAATTTCATGACATATCCATAACAACCGAGTACACTAGTAGTCCAAAAGCGGGAAATTGTGCTTTGTTTTTCTTTACACTTTATGGAAATTACATTATGGACCTACCTAGTAATCTCGAAGACGATGAAACATAACAGTTACTGATGTCCGTACATGCAACCTATTCGTGAATAATTCCGTTTTGTAGCTACTGCACAGAATACGTACATGGAAGGAATTAAATACATACCACGTCGATGGAAACTTAGGCCCTATTTTTGTTAAGTTTAAAGAAGTACCTCTTCCATATTTTCAAAGCGTGAATAAATGTTGCCAGATACTATCTGCTCTTAATTGTGGACATATTATTCACGCAAACAAAAAAGAAGAAAAGTTTTCATGGTAAAATCTAAAATCTTGTAACTTTGACATCCTAAAATGTAGTACAATTTTCCGAAATGTATTTTCCAAAGAGTATTTTCTTTGAATGTTCCCATTCTTTTCACTTTGTGGTAGGCACGAGAGAGTATGCGATATCACCTCTAATTCCTTCGAGAATGTTCCATGAATATCTTGTTGTTTCTGCTTCTTAAATTTTGAATTGAACATGTCAGCATGGAAAAATACAGGGAAATATTGAGAATATGTGATTGTTCACCGAAACGTATGCAAATTATCGATACAGTAATGATATTCAAACTATTTTTCAGAGTGTCGTGGAGCGTGGAGCGACAGCGGCTGCGGATGCTGCACTGGAGGATTCAACATTTCCCTCGGGAAGTTTGCATCGAGCCAGACGTGCGGAGCTTATGAAAGAACGAAAAGCCGAATGGGAGAAAGAAAGAGCGAGAAAAGAACAATCGAAATGTAGTGGTGAAAGAGTTTGACTAGTGGTTAATAGTGGAGAGGTAAGATAAATGTGCGGACGAATTTTCGCAAACTCCTATGCGTTTTCGTACACGATACGAAGTGTATTGATTTAAATACGTTTTTAAAGAAATTCTTTATAACCCTTCAAATCTTATTTCGCATTTAATTCGAAACTTTTTGAAATCTCTTATGTAATATTATAAAATTTGAAGACACTTACCACTGTTGTTCTTAATAAAAAATGCGATAAAACTGTAAATAGACCTATTCGAAATTATAATTGCTGATATAATTTACATTGTCTTCAATTGATTCGCTTAATTTAACATATCTGTATCACTTGTCAATTCAGAGAATCAGTTGTGTTGAGTGTACATCAATGTCAGCATTTCAGCGATAATAACGTTCTGTATATTTGTATAAATATCCCTGTAATTATTACAGTATGTCCTCCAGGTATAAAATGTTACTAATTTAATTCATACAGCATTTCAATATGTCGGAATGTTACATTTATGCCAATCCTGCATGAATTTTCACTCGTCTTGTACATATCGTGAGTCAGTTTCGCCAAACGCTTTTGCATGTTGATTTCCGAATTTGATAAATATTACTCTCGAAATTTACAATTGCACCATGAAACATAGACAATTTTATACAAATGAATTTGGTTGAAGTGCAAATTATAAAATGAAATTAAAATTTTAGGAGGATACATAAACTTTTTGTATAAAGAACAAGTCTCAAGAATTTATAAGATATATGAGGTATTTTTCAAAAGCGACAAGTAAAACGAAATTTCAAAAATCATATCTAATTTGATCAAGCGATTGCCCTTTTATGTTGCTTTTATTGTTTAATTCTTTTTTAACTTAAATGTTGTCTTTAAACTATCGGAAGGTAATAAACTTTTAATAAAATACTACCTCGTTAATATTTTATAAATACTTGAATATGTAAGAAAATATATTGTCCTTTACAAGTTTAGAAGTGAAATCTACCAGATATTTCAGCACATATTTAAATTTCATTTAAGTTAACGATAGTGAGACGTATAACTTAACATAAATGTTTAAATAAATAGGAAGATATAAAATAAAGATAAATAAACATTATGACAAGACTTGAATAAATGGTTGTTAAATATCAAAATGCTAACTGAATATAACTGAGCAAAAATTCAATTAATCGCAGGTACATCAAACACAATTTTGAGTTTCTCAAAAGATATTTTAAACTTAATTCTGTGGATTTTATTTTCTTTCGCACTTCTTTACTTTTGCACATTTACGTTTTGTTAACTATGAATTACCAAATATCGCATTCATCATTTGTTATTACATACGCATATTTTCATATCCGACCACAGGTATGGTTGTGACGAAGATGGTGTGAGCACAATGAAACAAGCAGACGAACCATAAAAAACTCAGAAAGAAACAATTCGAAACAGGTACCGAAATTGAGGAAAATGCTCTTCGTAAATTCAATTCATTTGGAGTTGCTTCTGACCATCTTACAATCATATATTTTCACTATTTCTCGGTATACTTGCAATTAGTCGTAGGTATTATAATAAATAGAAACATATGGATATTGAGAGTGTCAGTTATCCGTTTTCCTAGTGTATTTTTGTTAACTGATTCAACTGTTGTAAACATTTCGATTCTTTTGTTAGCTTTAATAGCAGATGTCAACATTAAAATAACAAACTAAACAATTTAAATGATTGATGCAAATAAAATTATTAAAATGTGTACTATTGTACTTGTGCAATTAAAAAATGCTATTGCACCACATCACCTGTAAAAATAGAGTTTTTTAACATCTTTCAATTAAGGTAAAGAAAAAAATCGTTATATTTCATATGACAGTATTGTTTGCTACATTCTCAATTTATGATTGAAGATACTAATGCGAAGAATCTCTCAATCATCTAAGTCTTTAGGATTATAAATAACTTTTCTCATTTAAAATTATACGAAGCTTCTAAACAATCAAAACTATAAGAAACATATTTTTTCATCGGCTAACGATCGAAGGAAAAATGCGAAATGTGTCGAATACATTCGCTCCGATGAACAGAAAAACCATTCCAAAAAGTCGAATAAGGGCTTTTTTAAATAGAAAAGGGAATAAGTGGTTCACGTCGACGTGTCGATATTATCGTGATAGAACGAAGCATATATAATAAAAATAAAATATAATTCCGCGATGGATAAACCTCGATGTTCGTGTCTAAAGTATATTTATTGTACCATCGTTGTTGAATATGTGATTCTATTGATATATTATATACAATAAATATAGATATACTTATAAACACGTAAGTGTGTATACGAAGGCTACGAGATAATAATTGTCACTGATGAAAATTGAGAGATATTGTGTCGATTGCAGAATTTTTTTGTTATATAAATCTAAAATGTTTATTGACATTTTTAAACCAACTTTGTCCTTTTATATATCGTTCTTCGGTTCTGGCGGGAGTATAAATGTGAAATCAGCGGATTGTATAACGTTAACTCCGATATGATATCTCTATACTTGTATATAAGAAGATACCATAGTTCGTTAACCTTTTTCGTAATCTAAGTTTAATTTCTCAAACTACATTTCCAATCAATTTAGGATTATTAAGTAAAAACGTAAATATTTATCGGGAATTAATAATCGCATGTTTTGGGAATTCTTCGTCGTATTGGAATTAGCTCTGGAAAAAGTAATAACAAAATTTGATACATCATAAATTCTGCGCATACGGCGAAAATACTTAACAAAAATCATGTTCTAAAACTTTAGTAATATTCCGACATAAATATATAATAAATAAGAGCCATTCGATGCCAGGCGTACCTCTATAAGACAAATATTTGTTTTATATTAAGTTTCCTTTCAAGTGCAGATTAATCTAAATACACTATACTTCCAATCCCCTAATGTTTCGAAAAATGGATTTGAATGATAGGTAGCATTGGACTAATTTCTTGTCGGTATGAGAAATTATTGAATTACAAAATTTATTATAGGTAGATTTAGCTAGTGATTGAACCTGCTTTTCTTTTGTTTTGCATATCTTTATGTAAAGTATTTGCAAAGCGTTTATAATTGTTTACAAACTTTTTTTATAATCTAATTACGGATATTTTATTAATTAACAACAAAATGTATAAAATCTACCAATAAAATACTTTTTGGATTTGTTGTTTTTGACAGATGTGAGTAATATATGCCAAATCGTTACAAATGATGTACTGGCAACCGAATACATATTTTGAAACATGTTGAAGATTGCAAACAATATTACCCTAACATTTACAGAATAATTCTTTCCACGGGTATGCTTAGCGTGGAATTGCTCTATAATACTTAGAATCTAAATTTACAAGATAATTTACTACATTAACATATAACTTTCTCTTAAGGCTTCATTTTAATCAGAATGTTATCTCAATATTCAGAAAAAGAATTCACAAAAAATTCTTTTCATTTTCATGTTATTATTTACATAATACAATTCTATATTATATTTTTCATTAATCTCAGAATGACGGAGTTCATAATTTTGCTATTGCTCATAAATAGATTCAAATATATCAATTGAATAATTTCTGATCATCTGAATGATTAGTCTTCCAATAAACGAAATGATATTCTATGGAACAGTTATTCAATTAAATTTAAAGCTACATAACTAACTTATAGGATGTTTTGAAAGTTTACGAAAACAGATTTGTTAATCTACTTGAACATTAATTAAAATTTGGCGAACTAACCACGCAAACCCTGCAAAATAGATAAGTAATTAGGATAGCAAATTTCTCTCCAAAAATATACATTTCATTTAATTACGACGAAGTTTTGACGAAATAATCGTTTTTAATTCATTTATCTATATTTATACACAATTATAAGATTTTCTTAACCAAATAAATAAATAAATATTTGCGAATTTAAACTGAACTGCTATTATTTCGTTTTAAACTAAATTATGGCGTAAAACATCGTGAACTATTGACCTGTACCGAATTAAAAGACACCTAACTATTGAAATTATTCTTGTAGACTTCGATATTGTATTATACTAAACTACATTCATCGATATGACTATTTCTGTTTTTGATTTTTGTGATCATTTGATATTGTGACAATCGATATCTAGCACTATTTTAAAAAAGTTCAGACTTGAAAGCCGAAATATAAAAGTAAATTAAAAAATATATTGCAAAGTAATTTAATTGTATTAGTTTCAGAGTAATAATAGTTCTTTACAGGTGATCAATTATATTAAGACAAAAATACAAAGTCAATACTTTTCCGAAGAGAAAATCAACATTGAAGTTAAGAAATTTGTCAAAGGTTATTGGTCGTTAATTTTAGTTTCTCGTAATTCAAATTTGCTTTGCTTTATCTTGCTTTCTTTAAGCGAATAAGAAATTTACTTGAAACCATACGTTTTTCATACATTTAAATTCTCTGAAAATAAGTCTGAATGTCACTCTTCCAGTAGTGAAACGATTAGTCATGAAAGCACGACTATCTTCACTACACGAAAGTTCACATGGTATTCGATGATTGAATGAAATCAATCGA
This sequence comes from Trichopria drosophilae, assembly GCA_030407085.1. NCBI lineage: Eukaryota > Metazoa > Arthropoda > Insecta > Hymenoptera > Diapriidae > Trichopria > Trichopria drosophilae. The sequence goes on from CM059583.1 coordinate 47,450,066, forward strand.
ATGATTTCCAAAGATTGTGAAATCGTATAGAAAGTGCAAAATTATAGGATATCATGAAAAGCTATGCAAAATATATAAATTCTTGAAATAATTCCAGTTCTTTCGTGATAATAGAATAACTCTTTAAATTATCGATTGTATTAAATCATACAATTTTTGTAATCATGAAGACATTTCATTATATCTAAACAATTAATTTGCAAATTTTCAACCAATTTTACAAATGTAATACATAAGGAATATAGAAAGACTCCAGCTAAATTGTTTCTAATAAATAGGATTGCTGCAGGCTCTATCGATAACGTAAAGGGTTGTACTAAATTTTGCACACTTTATATATAAAAAGAAATGTCTGAGAATTGTGATAATTCTTTTGTTCGCTGTTGAACATTTATATCACAGTTCTTCCGAACGAAAACGTAGTAAAGGTTTAAACGAAAGTGTAAAAATCGTCTTAGATTTAAGAATTTTGTATATTAAGCATCTTGTTTGTACAGTACATACGAAACATGAAGATATTGTACCTATACATACATATAAAAAAATATATATAATTTGTGATGTTAGAATTAAACTCGATTTATATTAAACTGTTTATTTATATGGTTGTTAAATGATGGATATTGTTTACACTGTTAGTTACATATGTATAGTTGTTAAAATAGTTCAGGCGAACACGCTTTCTTTAATCGTCTCTAGTTTTGTTAGCTTTAACGAATAATGTACATTTGCATCATGTAAACACGGCATAAACTTTCGTATAATCCTGCCTCGTAGCCCGCATTAAACTTTTTTCGCATTAAGATAACAGAAAATAACCGATGTCTGGTTCTCGCTGGGCTGATACGTATGCAATTCTGGCTAGGTAGTGTTGTATGCTTCAATTCCAGTGGTGTTGTATATGCTTTCGCTTCGCACGCTCGGCTAAAGCAAATAGTCTCAATTTCATTATTCCTGGACATTTCTGAGTTATATTAATCTGCGCAATTAGAAGTAATACCAGCTTTTGATGTTTGCATTCATAAGCCAATTGCTCCCACGACCGCAAGTTGTTGCTAATTTTGCATATTAAACATGAAAGAAATTTCAGCAAAAAATTTCCGAATGTTGGCGAGCTTTAGTCTACAGAAAAATGAACGCAACGTGTACAGCGTAAACTCATAAAGTTTGAAAAATGTGAACCTCGAGATCTCTACTCAGAACTGGTTACTTGTTCATGGAATAAGACGAAATGAGTATTTTATTTTACATAAATATATATATACATATACTGTAGTCACCGATTTCTATTAATGAAATGTTATTTTCGATTATCTCTATAATAAATTAACACAATGCGAGCTTTTACAGAATTTATGGTGTACTGCTAATAACATATTTGTAACGGTATATTGTATGTCGATGAATATACTTGAGAGAGTGTGATTTAAGATTCATTTACTTCTGTTTTAAAATATACCCGTCCTGTTTTACTGAACTCTGATTCTTTGTTAAGAAGCTCTGGAATGGTAAGTGCACAGAAACAAAGTTTAAATTAACACCTTCAGTGAGTTAATTTTACAATATGATACGATACTTTCCCTAGATTTTATGGGGGAGGGTCGTAAAATTATCGTTCATACGACTGCAAGATAGTCCGAGTAAAGAAAATACCAAAAAGTTCAAAACCAAATGCGATTATTAGTGATCTCGAACAGGAATGATCTTTCAAGTATTGCGCTAGTGTCGATGAAGTCCTTCGCTTTTATTTTATTTATTTCTTTATTTATTAGTTACTTTTCAAAATATTAATTTTAATGACGTTTATAGCGATACTAAAAGTGCTACTTTTGGTAGTCTATTTTTTTAAAATCAGGAGTGTATGGTTTATAGCGTGCAAATATCAAACCACACAGGGGTGAGAACTATGTAGATATTAAAAACATTTTTTTAGAGTCTAATCAATTAAACTAATGTATTCTAGTTGAACTGAAGTAAAGCAATGCCTAACTATAGAATCCTTTAGCGGCATTAATCTACTTAAATCGTAACATTTCATTATTGGCTATTGCTTACTATTCTGTAGTCAAATTTTTTACCAATTCAGAATTGACATATTTCTACGATTTCGATGTGTACTTATTTTTTTATTTAGTTGTATTTTGCTGAAATGGGTGTAGATCCATGGCATAATAAACACTAATCTTATATTATCATATTAATATTTAACAGCTTTCAAAACTCCTTCATATTAATTCTTGACTGGTAATTACTAATTTATTAGAAATAACAGCTTTACACCACCAAATTAACAACGATACAAAAGAAAACAACACACAGAAAAATTACATTTAAATTCATTTAAAAAATCTGACATATAAATTCCGCTACCTTTGCGAAGGGAAGCTGACAAGCTGGTAATCCTATTTATGTAACTTATAATTTTACTACTTCTATTTTAATATATAGTTAATAGTTGCGTTAAGGCTAATCCAAACTTTGTGAAACATCTTGAAAAAAGCGAAAAAATCGATAGTTTTTTACCTCCTGTTAAGAATTTCATTATCAGAATCAGCCTTCAATATTTTATATAAAAACCTGGTTTGACATTGAGGAAGGCAATACCGACAGAACGATAGCATTCGTAAATTACTTTTCTTCTCCACTAAAATTTTGTTCACAAAATAACATAACGACTCTATCATGAAACCTACGAAATTTAATATTTCTCCAATAGATATTGATTATTTGACCGAGTAACGATGGATAAGACACGACGAATTGGAATGCAAAAGTGATGATTAACAATTGTGAATATTTAACCTCAATATCGTTCATTTTTAACCTTTAAAATTGTTCATGTACCACCTCTTTTTACTAAAATTTTTCACTCATTTTCCAATATTTCTTTATTTTCTGAAAAAATGAAGTAAATTAAGTTCATTTCGAAATTGCACTTACTTTCTTAATTGAAGTAAAAAGTACAAATTTTAATGTTTTGCCGAAAAAATACCTTTTTAAAGATGATTCCTCTTAAAATAAAAATCTTGTTGTTTACAGAGTATAATATTTAATTTTGTAAACATGAAAAATGTATTTGTTCATTACTGCGGTCAATTTGACGTTTATTATAAAAATTTTGAAAAAATTGATACGATTCGGGTTCATAGTTTGACAACAAACGCCTGAAAAAACGTAATCGGAATAATTTAAATTAAGTTCCCAAACATTCTTACCTAGGACTAAGTTATTAGTAAAACAAAAATATCATACGTATTATGTATGAAATACAAGAAACAAATGATCTTACAAGTAAACATAAAACTACCCAGACATCGATTTATATCGAACAATTCAAAAAGCAAAATTATCGATATCTATCTTTTTTCTTTTGATGTCGAAAGACACATTTAAGCTTTAAAAATTAGATAGGCACCTAATAATTGTTGACGCTTTTAATAATTATTATTAATCTAAACAAGGAAAAATCTATATTTTTTTTTAAATGAACCATACAACTTGGTATTTATATTAACAACATAAACAAATATCTAGAACCTTACGAAACAACTGCATTAACTTGATCTCACAAGAAGATATTGATTTGCAAACGGGAGGTATGCAACTTAAATACATACTGAGTGGAATAGGAAAACATTTTTATACTAAATGTAGTCATAATTTACTATTAGTTCGATAATATTATTAGAAGTAATATCTGATACTACTGCAATAGTATTTAAAGCTACGTGTGGTTATAGCAGTTGGTCTGCAGTTAACACTACAGATATTAAGTAAATAATAATTAATTATAACGCCTTATGCTGAACTAAAATATGTTAATTGCTCTATTAATATAACATTCGACAGTCAATCGAAAGATCCTGGGTTCAAATCCCGGTGGGGAACTTCGATTCTCTAAAAAGTTTGGCTTTTTTTTTGACAAAAAATTTTTCCAACAAAAATTTGCACAAATCTTTGAACTGTACTTACGAGTTTCTGACTTTAGGGGTACAAACGTTGCAACAAAAAATAAAAAAGTGTATCTAACATATTTCCATTCAGCATAAGGCGTTATAATTAAGTATTATGTACTTAGTAAGTACGATGTACAAGTAGTATTTTATAACAGTACGTTTTCTTGTTGTATCTGTTTTTTCCCCCTGACAAAAAACATTCTTGAAAAGTATAAATCATTCGATAACACAATGCGTTTCGTTTAATTCACCATACTACATATAACGATAATACATTTCCTTAGTCGTTAACATTACTTTGGCCGAACCGGTTTTTTTCATCACTTCTATACCAATTACGTTTCGGGACTATATCAAGGAACGATTCATACTTCAAGACCGACAGCCATGAATGAAAGCAAAACAGTGAAAGAAAAGAATTTTGTGTATGAAACACTAAATACGTTATTCAACATGTGTTTCGCTAATTTTTGAATGACAATGAACATCAAAAGACTATAATAGAAAAAGATTACAATGCCGTCCCTGGAATGACCCATGTGCAGCGGTATGCAGATACGTGTAGTAAAACTGGAATATAAAAACTCACGCAGGGGACCGACGCGAACCATCAGGGCAGTATTTTTTTCGCCCTTCTATGCACGGAAATAAAAAAGAAGGGTCGCGTTTTTTGCAGCAAAAACGGGCCAGTCATAGATTCTTATTCACAATTTTCTAGACTCTTTTCTGTACGCTTCTGACTAATTTTTTCTATTGTATTTCAAAATAAAATTATAAAATACGCAAAATCGATTGTTGTGGAGTAAAATATAATTATATAGCATTAGGGAAATAATTAAATGTCATTTAAATGAGAACGATTACAGGGAAATATATTAATAATTCACACTTGTCATAATTACTTAACGTATTTGTAAAATAGTTAAAAAAAAATTCTATTGAAATATGAAATTTATTATTTCAAAACAGCTACGATATTATAAGTGCCAGGAAATTTCCAATTTATATAAGAATAATATATTACAATACCAAACGTACGACGTAATATCTGATCGAACAAAGGTAGTCATTTTCACCGTCAATTAGATAATTTCCTTACATGTAAAGCTACATATTCGTATGCAAACCTGTTTTGGTACACCTTTGAATTACGCACGTATATTGTTTCAGACAATATTCTAAACCCGTAAAATAAGGGCAATAGGGGAAATGCGAACATTACATCGGTGACTGCCGTTGACATAATACATGGTTATACATAAATTACATTTACACTTCTCTTAGATGCATTACAAAGATTTTGATCTAATGCAATTTTTTGTATTCATTCTACGACATTTTGAAAAGATACGCCCAGCGCTATTATAACAGCTAAAACCATTGTCTGACATTCGTCAGATTCTTTGATGCTAATCAATTGTTTAACTGTAAATGTAACATTCAAAGTAAATCATTCAGAATTAGAAAATCATACTTTTGTCCTACGTATACTACCGTCTATACCCGACTGTAATACCCCTTGTCTTTGATGATCAAAAACCAAACAAAAGGTTTTACTTGAATATAAGTTTCAAAATCTATTTAAAAAATGAAATTTGGAATCGATTTGTGTTTGCATTGTTAAATAACATTAGCAATAAATATTCTTTACAATTTACCAATAAAAATAATAACTTATAACTTGGAAATCTGTAAATCGATCTTTTATCGTTGGTTACACACTACACTTATTATTTTTCACATGTTATTCTGAATTTGCTTCGGTTTCCAAGTGGGACTGTTGGAATCGATTTCATGGCTATAAAATTACCAGTCAGAATCATTAGCACCATCACTGTCATTTATCCACAAGGTGTCATTTTACCCATCCATTGCATTGCTGATGCAACACTTTTTGAAGCCTCAAACAATTGTAATCTTTGGGATTGATTCCTATAGCCGCTAATATCCCAGTTATAATAAAATATTCAAATCTGTTATTTTAATTCTGCCGGTTTCTGTGTAAACAAAACTTCTGTTACGTAACTAATCATTGTAATGCTTCTCGAGATTTGTTAGGGTTATAAACTGGGCATTGCACCTAACTGTTGATGGCGGATTTTATTTACAATAGTTTTTTCTATTTCATCTAGCTGAAATAGTTGTCCTCGAAATATACGATCTTTAAGCAATAATTAGAAAAGCGTTTTATAAAGATTATTCCGGAAGGTTTACAAATATACCAATTTATAGAATCCCTTTTTAGTGCAGTAATCGTAGCAATTAACTATTAGAAATCAATTTCGCCGTATTTCTGTCTACAGTGTTTTGTTTTTGGTTTTCTTTAGTGCTATTTGTGCCTTCGGAAGTTCTCACTAACCTGCTGCTTAATAGATAACGACGAGATATAGGAAAACCCTAATGTGATGTTGTCAATCGACTTTAGAACCCACTTAAACGATATATTGGTAACGACATCAAGAGATTCAATTGACTTTTCGTGCCTCCAGGTAATGACCGGATCATCATTATATTAATTATAACAGTGTTCCCGTGGACCAAATAAATTATCCGGTCGTATATTCAGAAATTACTCTTACAACTTGTTACACGCATCGTGACTACGTCTTGCTGCTACCATTAATCTTTTATTTTTTTTAGGATTTATTCAACTCCCTCGATATTCCATGACACTTTAACAACGATTTGCGCATATAATCAAGGGTTTACGTAAGACTTTTTTAAACACCCATACGGCTTCCAGTAATGAAGAAACGCTATATTCTACATTTTGATATACAATATCACAAAACGAACTCTACTACTCTCAATGCACCACGTCAAAAGTTAACTAACTTTCTAACTTCATTTGCCTTTGGGCACAACTTTATGACCCCTTTGGATTTAGTTAATAAAGATGAAAAAGGGGGTCTTATGCTTGGTTATAAGTAAATTTCCATGACATTTTGCTTCTTCAAGACTTGCACGGTTCACTAAAATCGTTTAATTAAAACATTTTCTTCAACTTTTAAAGCAAAATTATTTCCTGTAATATTACCAAAATGTACTTCAGGGGTAAGGTGATAACAAAATAATCGATCTTCTTTAAAATATCGATGAAATTTTGTGCGTCAATAGTTGGTAAATGTATGAAGAGAGAGAGAGAGAGAGAGAGAGAGAGAGAGAGAGAGAGAGAGGGAGAGAGAGAGAGGTCGAGCATCGATTAAGCTTGTCTACTGAGCAACCTAAACGGATCAAATTATGGCTACAGTAGAATATTTAATGCCTACTAATGTCTTTTGATAAAAATTATTTTCGTTCTATTACAGCAAAGTCTACGCTCTCTGCGAAGCTTTGTCAGATGAGTTTTCATCATAGGAGCACGGATACGTCTATAAGAGTTGAGGCAAGGAGTTGCGTTCATTTTGCAGCTTCCTTAGCTCTGTTGTAAACCAAGGAGGATTGGGAGGTATTAGTTGAAATGTGTGTATTATAGTATGCATATCAAGAATTTTGAAAAGACCTTCACTAAGGAAGTTACACTTACTATCTGCATCTCTTAAGCCAAAATAGTCAAACCGGTTTATATCATCCAGATCAGCTATTATACTCTGGATCTCGTTCTCAATGATTCTGAAAAGTTCAAACATACTGCCAGTTTATTAAAAAAAGACGTAGTAGGGACTCTATAAACGACAGAAGGGAGAATCTTTAAAAAAGAATTTACTTCTAAATCAATTAAGATAAATTCTGGATGATTTACAATAAATTTCGATAATAGTAATATTCTGAATTTAAGACTGTCATGGAAGCAAATGGCAAAGCCACCACCACGCTTCTCTTGACTTTGAGTAGAAATTATTTGTTAAGAGTACAGTCCCTGGCCATATTATTAGATCCACGCTGAACAATTATCTTTTCGCTTTTTTAACTACAGATCACGTTCATTATTAGATAGTTTTAGTTAAAGTATGAGAAAGCATATATTATGCAATGAATTATATTCAAAAAGTACCTACAATTTGGCCAATTTTAGTACGGAAAGACAATCACGTCATTTACCCATTATGCAAATTACATAATTATTAGAAATCGCAAAAGTTTTACACCATTTCCATAAAAATGTGACAAAGGATCAATAAATAAGTTACTTCAACAATGTTTATGTATTTTACACAATGGAACTATGTATTTTTCACAATAGATACTGTTGAACTGTGTTTGACGTTTATTTATTTTAACATTTTTTATGACAGAACTGCTGCCATCTACGTTTGAACCTAGTAACTGTATGAACAATTATATAAAATTTTGCCATAAAAATTAAACTAAAAGTTCTTCTACTAATGAATGGTAACGATCCTGCAATAAAGCAACAAGAATTCAGTGAAATATTAATTTGTCAGCATGGGTCTAATAATATGGTCAGGGACTTTACGTTTATTAAACCATGTTTTTGAATTGCAAAAGACGTGAAAGAAATGATTAATAAAAAATTCCATGAAATTTTGAAACTTATTTGTAAAACCAAGAGATTATGCAATGATGTTACACAGTTTAATATTTTCACAATTTATATCAAGATTTGATAAAATTTCGGAATATTTGTCAACACATGTCCAGTCCGTCTTACTCTTCCTTTAATTGATCGATGCCTTCACCTTTATAGAGTTCAATAGGGTACACTCCATTTGCTCAGCGATGCTGGACGACACCATTATATATAACACCATTTTCGTGGACTCCCTTCCATTGCAGCTTTAGCTTTTTTGGCAGATTTCGAGTATACAAAGGTAAATTTTCATTAATAAAAACTTTGCTCTTGGACAGATTGATATCAATTTGAGTAAAGTGCAGGGTCTTTACTAGCTTCATGCAATAAACTGTGATCGCGAAATTGAGTTCTGGAAAGTTTCACGAAAATACTGCATGGTTCACTAATACTATAGTATACCTATATGTAGGTATACCTATATCAGTTTGAGGGGTTATCTCAAAGTGGATGCATTTTCTTGTGGTGATTTAATACTGGCAGGTAATCTTCGGTACATCCAGGAAATAGTTAAAATGACACTGGCCTTCATTTATATATACATATATTAGTTCCACTATTTTCCAAATCTTTACTATATACGATACAAAATCGCAATTACATATTTTATAACTTGTTATAGCACAAATGTCGTTAGTACCAGATTTCAATACTTTAATTTCCCTGGTATTCAATTTTACTTGGGCCTCTTATTGCTCGCCTCGATTAGACAATTTAATAATTTTATCAGGCTCACGATTCAAGAGCATGTTCATTTGTTTAAATTCACTATAAAACTTGACAAGATTAATTTCAGATGAAGAATTAGTTTTGGTGGAATTATTTCGGAGCTCCCAGAATCCACCTAAGATGTTTAGATAGATCTCAACAGTCGAGGTGAAGCAAGTAATGTTCCATTTCCTTTTCGTAATCTACATACTATTTTCAAACTTTAAATCATATGAGTAAGATCGAGAGCAGTATTACAAAGAAATTAGGATTTGTTTATATTATATATAATAACATTTACTTATTGTTATTTCTTATTTCTTGCCGATTGATATATGTATACGAAACTAAACCTAAAAATCATAGTAGAAGATAATACTAGAATTTCCGTTAATGCAGGCAGTATAATAATAATCATTAAACAAATCAAATTTGGCGGGCTTATGACCTATAATAGGAAACTAGTTCAGCCATGTTGAAACGTTTGCATACTGCAATTACCATCAGTTGCTATTGCAGCTCATAAGTCCGCCAAATTTGATTTGTTTAATCTTAATATAAGACTTACCTTGCAGTGAATGTTTTTCCATATATACGACACTTTATCAATAGTGTATAAAATCCGTTGTTTTGAATGCCAAGAATTAATTTTTAAGATTATATCAGCAGAGATCTGTCAGAGGTCCTTAAAAGTACTTGACCATGATGGGGTAATAAAAATTCGTTGCTAGATTTTCTACGATATTTATTTACACAGACTACACAATAAACAATTATAGGATATGAAAATCTCACATTCATAATCGAGGGCTATTTTAATAAATATGCACAAACTGCATAAATGACTTTTGACTATAATATAGCTAAGAAATTGCACGTTTTAATAAGAGAACGACCAGTATAGAAAGGAAAAAGACTTCTGTTAAAAGTTAAAACATGATCTATCATACAACGACAACCAACTTAATGAACCTAAAAAAAATATCCCTATCGCAACAATAACAAAATCAGACGGTAATTAACGAGCACTCGGTAAAAGCACGCTCGCGACTAATAAGTCTTTTGGTGGTTGTTAACAATCTGAAGGGAGAAAGGGCAAGAATCTCTACAATCATTCGCTACTACAATCGTTCACACGTATTTTCTAATAGTCGCAATAGTAGCAATGATAGCAGTCGTATTAGTATTACAATAATATTTGGACCTTTGTACTTGACTTACGACAATCGAGTATGACAAAATATCCCATGCTATTAAAATCTCGTCAACTCCGAATGTCGACACTCTACACAGACTTTGAAAGATCATGTATAATATACTTTGGTCGTTTTTTTCTACGTAAGAATTAAAGGCAAAGTTACTTGTTCACACTTATTACAGTTAGTTTTTCGAAAAACTCGAAACATGTGACGCAAAAAGATTCGTCATAAAAATTATGAAACGATTGATTGGTACGCACACCGTTGTGATCATCGTTGAATCTACTAGTTGCGAATCATTGACTAATCGAGTGTAGTGAAATAAGATTACATATCTACATGTTGAACAATGATATCGCACTATTTAATTTGCCTTTAATGCGAACATCCCCTTCTGCTTCATTTTTATTAATTGCACATAAATAATTCACTATCGCACGCAACCTATGACTATCGATCAGTGCCTTTGGAGAATATAGCTTTTGCTTGAAAGACAAGCTTTTTTCTTCGGTAAAATTGTACTCTTTGCTAATTCCGTTACCATCAATTCGTATCCTACGGTATTAAGTCACCTTACGCTTTTCCTCGAGGATCTTCATAAGTTCGCACTCTCTTACTTAGGCGTGACTAATGCATAAGTGATTGTATGACTTTTTCTTTCAATGTCTTTAAGGCGGTTACGAAGTCTGGGAAAATAGTGATCATCATGCCGCAGGACTTGTTTCGTTTTTTGTCCGTATTAAACTCGATGGTTTTAACTCAGTGGTTCTTCCAACGAATCAGTCGGACACTCAGGTACAGCTCTACAAACTCCACTCACAGTATCGAAATCCATCGCAACTCGTCTGCGATTGACTCCTAGTGAATCTTGACTTTAGGTATTCCAACATTAAACCGTGTCCTCGCCGTTTTCGATCTGGCAATCATTCTTCTTGCCAGATTTTCCTAATTCGTCCAGGATATCATTTCTTGACTCCTTCTGAGAGATCTCTTCCTTCCTCAGATTTTCTTGTTGAGACTTGTTCAGAAGTGAGCTGAATTCGCCAAATTTGAAAATCTCCTCCATCGTTTGTTCTATGGCGACCTGTGGAAACTAAATAGTGGAATAAATATTTAGTAGTTTCATATGACATTCGGAGATAAGAACTTATAAGGAAAATATTTGCCTCATTCGGAAATTCCGGATCAGCCATATTAATGAAGACTCTTTACTCAAGTAGTAATACGTTCTTTTATCATATTATTAAGCAATATGCGTCCAAATACATTTTCTAACTTTCAACAAAGAATTTTAATTTCTGACATTCAAAATAGTCCTCTTGCATATCGTTCGAATGTTGCTTATTTGTAGATTTTGCAAATTTACGGACAGATGATTCGATTAAAAATAACTATATTCGTGCCTGTTGGGGTTTTTACGATGGGGTTTAAATCACGATAGAAAATGTAAAGTTACGATCCATTTAACATCTGCTTAATTAGTATAGAAAAATATAATACAGCTCGAGTATTACACCGTTAATGAAAATAATAGAAATAAAATTTTGTGGACCCAGGGAATCAATATTTTTTTTAAAAGAACATATCTACGCTCTCATAATATCATTCTTTTAAATTCGATTATATTGTTTTTGCCGTATCTTCTAAACTGCGCGAAAGAATTTGAGTTGCACTCTAACTAGTTTAATAGAAAGAAATGTCTTCACATTGAACCGACGATTATTTTTAAAATAATTTCACCAATAGATGTGTCCTGATGTACAGGCTGACACTTTTATGTAACTTTTCTTATTATTTATATACTGTTTTAGCATAATTCTTATGTCACGTTTGTTTATATTTAATACGGGATTAAATCATATATACCCGAAGACAATTTCCTTGCAGGCTTTTCCTGCATACGCTTAAATTCGTAATGTAGAGGTTAAATCGAGAAATTACTTTGTCCTTTTTGGTCCTCCAACATTAAATATAATGGGGAATTTATATTACAGAATATATGTTTAAAGCCACTCTTGGCAGCTGAAGGTTTTCAAAAGTGTTGAAAGAACTGTATTATGTGCATTACTCTAGTTCAGTATGTTTGTTTTAGCAATTAGGGAATGTTGTAGAGTTTTGTGCTCTGAAAATCTCAGGAAATTTCTCCGTATTAACCTCTAATGAAACAAACCTTTAAGAAAAGAAGAACCACAGATGACACTTCGGTGTTTTTAAATTTAACATAAACTTGAACGTAAAGGTTCTCGTTACTTGAAATATTATATGAATATGAGCATGCAAACTTAACAAATTTTCTGTGGGCAATTGAAATTATACACTTTAGTGGGTATCAAATCTAACCCATGTTTATTATCTCAAATATTTGATACGAATTGAAAGAAAAATGCATGAAGAATTTTTATTTTAAGGTTTTGTTTGTAAAATGTTTATTTAGATTTTCTTCTATGCTACATCGACGAAGATTTCAAAAGTCACAAAAACGAAAGACACAAAAAAAGTATTTAACTCAAGTTTTTCCACTCGAAACTCTAATTGGAAAGAAATATACTCTACTCGTATATATTTATCAATATATTCATCAATCGTATATTCAAAAAGCGGTTACTTTCTGTCGATTATTAAATGGTTCCATCCAGATTTAAATAATCATCCGGTTTAGTTAATCACTCAATTCGTAATAATCACCTTCCGAGGTCTTCCGCGCTTGCCTTTGACAGGCGGAGCAACCGCTGCTTGCACTTTAGCCTCGTGTAATGCTGCATTCACCTTCCGTCGTGGCCACTGCAAATGAGAATCCAGATGCTGTTTCAATTTATCCTGCCGAGCAAACATTCGAGGGCACAGGGAACAGGCAAAAGGTCGTTCCCCCGTGTGAACCCTACGATGCCTTGCCAAATGCGATGCCCTCGTAAAGGCTAGGGTGCACAGGTCACAAGAGAAAGGTTTATACTGATTCTTCGACAAAGGTCGGCCGTGGGCGTAATTCTTCTTCGCTACTTCTTTTGCATCTTCTACGTAACTCCTGGGTGAATCCTGAATAAATAAGAAACGAAAACATTTAAAAACAAGTCATTATAGTGAAAGGTTCTAATTCAATTCAAGTATGTTTTGCTTCAAATCTGAAGATGGTTTGGTTTTTCTGGAATGAATTGTTTGTCATTACTTATCATGAAAATACCAAGATTAAATACCAAATTATTATATAAAACTGACAAAAGTTTCTCCCCCTAAAGAATGGTATTATAGGATAAACCGTAGTTTCACCGAAATAAATAATGTATGCAACGTAGTCGGCTGTATTGTGGTAAGTTTAGTAGGGTTCATCTGGTTTCTGATAACCCCACGTCTATGTCAATGTTATATAATCAGGATATTCAAAAACACATTTCTACGTTGCAAAGTGTCTCGCGTTTGCTTCATTCCGTTAAATCCAGTAAAGCGAGAAGTGTTCTCAAACCTAAGCTATTTCATTCTGACGAAATTTTAAACATCACAGGTCTTCAAGGTCATAATACTGAGTAACTTTAACTACAACTTTATCTAATTCAATTACGCAGCCCTACAGAAAGACAAAAGTATATTACTCCAGGAACTGAGTCACATTATTATTCTATACTTTGAAGGCAATTCTACAACAAAAAAGATCTGTCTCTCGGATAATTTTCAATAAAAACTAACAAAAAAACGCGAAAAACAGGTTAAACTTTGAAACAAAAATTTAACTTGTGTAAAATTGAGATCACGTTATTTCTAGGTTTCTATTGATTTGTTGAATACGGCTCTCTAATAACAATTAGTTCCTTCTTCTACTTTCGCGGCATGACTATCCTTTACTGAAGGAAATATTTAATCCGTCAGACTTTCCTGATGTATAACTATATGTTAAAATGAGAACAGGAAGTTCAAAACGAATATGAAGATGGTAATATATCTGAGAGTAGGAGAATTTTGTAATATTCGCACCAAAATAAAAACCGCGCCAATACTAATGTATCATATCGCTCTATCAAGCTATTACACATCAGCGATAGAGCCTTTATTACCATCCATTTTAAACTAGAAGAAAGCTTTTAAAGTAGACTAATCGTTGATTACTTTCATTTGACAAGGTAAATTAACTACCTGCATCCAGCACTTTCCGGTGACAGAGTTTTTTAGTTTCGTGTCAGGGTACATATTATATTTGCGTTATTTTCTTCTTGTTATTTCAAAACCATGGATGGACATACAGTTTTCTGAGGACTTGAAACCATCGCTGGCATATCTTCCCATCTTCCCCTTCTATACGAAAAATTTAAAGATGCTTTTGTTTCACCGCTTCCCTATATTCTGTAAGTTTAGGGTCATCCTTTAAAAGCATGGTGTCATCCACCGACATCGTGGATTCGTGATTTTTAGTCACGGCTCCAGGCTGAGAAGATAAGAAAGTCGCAAAAAAGCATGATGCCAAACCATGATACAAAACCTAGAAGTTTGCCACAGTATACTACCCATTGCTACGTTTCTACAAGTGGAATGGTGGTTTGTCTGAGCATAATATTGTTTCAACTATTGGTTCGTTCGTATCTATTGTTATTGTATGTTTATTATTAAGCTTGTTGCTTTTGTTCTTCGAGTACTTCTTTCTGCTTCAGGATAAGCTCCGCATACTTCCTAAATATTGGATAGTTTGTTTCTTGCACAAGTTCTTTTATCTTCAACTTCTCGTTTCCATGTATCTCTAATGCGGTGTTTATGTAATTTTCGAGTCTATGTATTTTGGGCAGACATTTATTTTCTCTACACTTAGTTGTAGATCGCGACTGAAGTCGGGACTCGGGAGCTTTAAAAGTTTGCCTTCGAGGCTTGTTCAGTGGTTCAGTCGCTCTTTTTTTCTACGATACCTCTCGTCCTTTTGTCGTACGCTTCTTTTCAATAACCAGCAATAATCGGCCATGAAATTTACGTCACAATTCCCTAGACATCTTCGTTCAAACTTGTTCAAATCCTGATGAAATCTTTGTTTGTGCTTGTTCAAAACCTGTTCAAATCCTGATGAAATCTTGTGTTTCCTCTTCACTGCAATCTTCAAAGCTTTGCAAAAATGTATGAAGAAAGCTTCAAATTCATTAAGGAAACTGACTGTTTGAACTTTTTTTCTACGATGCTTCTATAGTTATCACCTTCGTAATTTCCCAACAATTGATATCTTCTTTGTATCATTCATTGTTTCACAAACTGTCCTTCTTCAAACATTTTGTGAACTGAGGCTCACCTGAAGATATCTTCCTTCAATTTAAGTGCAATTACATTTATAAAGGTGCTTCCCAAATATTTAAAGCAAATACCTACTTATTGACATATTGTTTCATCCGCCCCAATTTGATATGCAGAAGAGGTATAAGAATTTTGCATGATCTACGTAATTCTTGAACCATAACTGGTCATGCTTCAATTTAATAATGATTTGCCCTCGACTATGAATACGGATATATAATATAAACTCTTACAGATACTGCCGTAGTATCATAGATAATATCTTTAGATCTCCACAAATTAACGATTAGTGTTCATCACATTTTATTTTCTTTAACCTTTCCGGCATTGTAATATTCTTCTTTAAATGTAATTGAATTAACAATTGGGACAAGAGCATATTTGTTTGTTTTGTGAAGAAGAACTGCACTCAATTTTTATCTTGTAACTCTTGTACACTGAGAGAAGTTTAAGATTACAGATGTCGATTCAGATGACGACTGTCTTAGTTTGAGACTGCAATTGTCCTAATTACAGACCACCGGTGTTCCAGTGAAAAGGGACGGAAGTCATAGTACATGTACAAATGAAGTGTTGGAATAACAGCCTTCTTTTATTTTGGAACAGCAGCCGCCTTAAAAGTTAGGCGGTGATTGTCTTAGGTCATAACACCTCCGATCCGCTATACCTAGATCAGCTGATGGCTTAAACTTCTCTCGTGTATATCGAAATGTATTTTGTGTGAATATCTGACTTGGCCTGTAATAATTGTCTTACTCTTTTATGGTGTTATGAGTTTCTGCCCAAAAGTATTAACAGGGCCCTATTTATTAATCCAGATTCGTCTTCAGCGGATTAAAATATATAAGATTAATGCGCCCAGCTTAGCAGAGCAATGTATTTTTTTTGTGGGCCTATGTTATATTTCGGTCATTCTTTATTACTTACCACTATTTTTTATGAAGAACGCATTACAATGATATTAAAATTTCAACTTCTAATTTATCGATAAAATTGCATAACGGGCAAACCTATTTTTTTCAATTTACAGCAAACTTATATAATTTGGATTTCCTAAAAACATGACAAAGTATTTTATAGGTAATTTTCAATTTTAAACTTAATAAATATTATCCATGTTTAACAAAATTATATGTGTTTTATTTACCAAACTCCTTATACATAATTTCCCGTATAATACAAATAATTATTATTATATTTCAGTATCAAAAAGGAACACATGTCTTAAACTAATTGTACAACAAGAAATTTTCATGTAAAGGAAACAATATATTATATGTAAATAACATAGGCATAAAATCGATTAAAATTCTTAGTTGATGAAGTCGTATAGATTATGTGAGATAGATTGATTTGCCGTACTATAGAACCGTTTCTACTGAAACATTCAGACAGTATTTTTGTTCTTTCTTCAGTCTCATTACAAATATCATTAACACTCACCATCTAATCATGTTTGTTAATCATTTAAGATAGCTCAAATCCGGTCCCCGAATAAATTAATCCAAAAGAAAATTTAAAAATCTTATTTGTAGAAAATGTATTGTATGAATTTAGCGTTACGACACGAAAATAGGAGACTTCAGGAATCCTTTGAATGTGAGTACGCATTCAATCCACCTTAAAGTAATCTGTTTCAGTGAAACTCGAGAATATAGTATCACTCTTATGTACACTCTGTGAACAATATAATATCGCCCAGGTTTTAGTACATACATTAACATTACTTAAATTGCATTAACTTTTCTAACAAAAATACAAAATTGATATTATCTTCTAAAGACATTTAATATCCTATAAATCATATTTTGATTGCTTGCTACAAATTCTGCAATTTGCAAAAACTGCTTGAGTATTTAAATAGAATATCTTTCTAAATAGAAAATGTCATATCATAAATTGTTTTATAAATATAAATGATATGTGCAGTTATTGAAAATACACTTCGTTGCATCACTTCCTGTCATGTATACGCAGCTAATTCTTCATTCACACGTCAAGCGAGATCAGTTCCAATAGCATTATTATGCTATCTTTATCGTATTTAAATCTATTGTTGATTCAGGTTCAAGCATAATTTCAGAAAACGATGAAACGGCTGTCACTCTAAAAAAATGTGCATATTATATATAAAACAATTTTCAAAGGTTCCATTTTAAAATATACATTTGTATGATGTATTTGTACGTACAACAATTTGTATGAGTAAACTCCGTATCACATAATTGCAACAAATATAGAAATTTAGTAATTCTTACCTTGTATGTTTTGAAGCAGATTAAAGTAATACTGTTGAATTTTTTTAGTTTCGCCTTAGTGACATCTCTAAATCTGAATCTAAGAACGTGAAATAAAAGAATAACGCCACGGTTAAAATATGAAATTATAAAATGTATATAAAATATTAAATTAGAAAATGTTATACAGAGAATGTCTATAACGTACCGGCTGCTCTTCGGTGCCATCCTTCAGCGTGTTGGTTTTTGCTCCGCCTAATCTAATTTTGACATTGCAATACCGACTCCATAATTTCCCTTTGTTTAACGTTTTCGATGCAGTTTTCGTTCGAGGAGTACCAGGTACGAAATAAGTGCTTTCTATTTCTTCTGGATAAGCCAAAACTATTTCAGAAGCAGCTTTCACGAAATGTTCTTTTCTTATTCTAAGAAAAAAAGCAAACATTAAACTATACCATACAAAGTAGTTCATTACGATGAACATAAACAGCTCTTCTTACTTCGAATATTATTTCGTTTTGATTTTAAATAAATCTATTTTAACGAAAAATTATTCATTGCATTTTCGTTTTGATAAATTAAGTACTTATTTCTTACTAAACTGCGTTTAATGGAAGTTATTTTTTAAAACATACACATAAAGAGAAAAAAAAAGTTAATGGAGCCATAAAGAAATGGTAGAATGTCTTTACCATATGTAAATAGTCGAATTACCAAACTGAAAGGTGTTGATATTTGAGTTACAATTTTAGTGTTATATTTACAATGGAAATTTAATTTAACTACTTTTTGTAAGGAAGCGTTTTACTGTTATAAATTATAAAATGGTTCCGTTATTTTCATTTTCTCTGCGCAGTTGTATTTAGATTGGACGTTTAAAAAATTGATAGCAGCATTATTAATTAGAATTCTTAAATACTTCAATAACTTATAGATTTTCTAGAACATAATAACCTTTCTAATCTTGGAATAAAAAATAATACATTTTATTCATTCACTGGGAAATACAAGAAAAATAACTTACATATTACCAAATGAAAAGTTCATAAATAAGTAGTCAACGACACACCGAACTACTTTTTGCCTCGACATACTATCGAGCTTATCGCCACTTGCAATTACAGTCCGTCCACGAATATCAGTGTGGAGATATGCTTTTAAACCCTGTAATAATTGTCTTATGAACATGCGCAGAAGTAGGTCTATATACCATAAATAACTAACAAAATTACCTCACAACGTTTTTAAATTATTATATTACAATTGAATTTACATCATTCAATAAATGATACATAATTTGAAATTTTTATAATCATGGTTTTAATGCATAGAGAAAATATGTAAGTGTATTATTAAAAAAAAACTTACGAAAAATACTCCGTGATTGGAAAATACACGTTTACTTACGTTAGGAAATATGTTGGGAGAATTATATCTGACTGGAACATAACGACTTCTATAAGAAAATGATGATGTATTTGGATTCCTTTCGGTTCTTTGAACACAAGAAACATTAGTTTGTATAGAAGCAGCATTTCTTTGAGCCAACGGAAATGCTCTTGTTGCTTCACACGTTATAGGATATTTCATTGTTTTAGGGGCAGGTTCTCCAGTATTTTGTCTGTATTCGACATTTTTTTCTGCAATTTCTGCATCTGTTAGATTACCTGTTCAAGTTTCCAAATAAACCATAATTATTACTTTTATTACTATACTCTTTCTACTTTTGAAATAATAAACATTGTTAAGTTACTTAATCAAATGGAGGTAAAATATGCATTGCGCATTATTCATACTAGCTACAAAAGTTATTTCATAAATTAAATCTACTAAAACATAATTATACGGCAGCGCCAACTAAGCGTGGAAACGTGAAATTATTGAGATCGGTTCCTTCCAAATAGTGCATCACGTGCACAGTAGATTTTGAATTATTTTTCCTTCAATTTACTAATTATTTAGTACGTTCATTTTTAATGTATAGAATAATAGATATTATTACAGTAATAGAATTAGAAAAATTGAATAAAGATACGAATGACAACGTGTTGTTGTTCTCGTTTGTCTTTTTTTACGTTTTTATATTAACAATTCACAAATAAAAGTATTTAAAACAATCACCAGGAAAATGATCTGTTTTTACAAAAATTATAGAAAGGTATGATTTATTTAATTTATTGCATATTTTCTTATTAAATGCTATCGAATCAACAACTTATTTCATTAGTTCAGTGGTACTCCGAAAATCGCCGCATACTTGCGTGTAGAGTGTTCCACATTTTTCTCTGGTCGGCATGTAATTGTTCTTTTTTTAGCATCTTATTTGTTTTTAAATAGTTTCAGAAATTATTTTTACCCTTCACTCATTTACAATCTGAAAGACGGCATACCATTTGTCGGCATTTCTTGTTTTACAACATTTCGAACGTGTAAACTAGTGTTCTTCACCAATCTCAATGGTTTAATACTATCTCAATAGTTGGCGCTGCCGCATACCTACATAACCATACAGTTTTACGTGCGGTAATGGATATTACGGCACAGTTTTGAATTCAATGGTAATGGATCATTTTCCGTACATTTTTCCGTAAGCGAGAACTGTCCGCACAGTGTTTGAATAAAGATCTTTTATACCATTAAAGATTTTGTTTAAAAACAAATTTTGTTTCTCTTCAAATTACTGTGTATTTATTTATCAATCAAGATTCATTCAAATGTGGGAGTTGACGACTTAATTGTTTGGAAAATAATTAATTTGGTTCAATAATCTGAAACGTTTATCTGACATAGCCGAAAGTTATTCATCGACTTTTAAAAATAAAATAACTAATTCACGTTCGTCAAAGAAGATTAAATTGCCATTTTCCTGCAAATTTTATCCAAAGTTATTTTACCAAAATTAAAGTGCTCACAACGAAAATATGTTTAAGGGATGAAGTACAGTCGTATTGCATGACTCGTAAGTGTGTTAAAATTCGTATGAATACTGGATACTAATAAAAAAAAGTATAAAATTAACTTACATTGGACGTTCCTCATATTCAAAGATTTTTGCTGGTTGGAAGAAGTATCGGTTGATTCACCTAATTCTTCTAAATTTTTGTCTGCTTCTAGATTCTGAAACGAAATTGAAAGATAGTGAAATTGAACGAAAACTATTACTATAAAAATCTGTAGAATTTGTCGTAAAGTACTTTTCATTTAAGGAATTAAATTAAAAACAAACACGGAGAAAAACAGATAAACGTGTTGATGCATTAAACACATATAGTGTATTGCAAATTAAAAAATTAAAAATTGAAATTTCTAAATATTTATTAGTATCAAAAACTATTTACCTGAAGTTCGGTATATCATACAATATATAATTAACACTCCGCACAAATAATTGAAAATAAATAAAATTGACGCATGCTTTGCCACAAGTTACGAATCTTAAATAAATTACAAAACATTTAGTTTACACAATAGGAAAATATAGCAAACATTCAAAGCAAAGTTATTTTTTTCATATTACTTAAAAGATTTCAGAAAACAATATCAACTTTTATTTTCAAATAAAAATGTACTTACTGCTTTAATGATGCGGACAGAAAAATAACACTTTTAACACTATTTAGTAAAAACGCTACGAAACGCACTCGACCGCGTTGCAGCGATCTTGGTGGGTTGAATTGACACATTGCGTCTTGACAGTTTCCATAGCGAATTATAAAATTTCGAATCTTCAAATGTTTACACTAAATATTCACTTTCACTACTTGTTGGAGAATTAATTCTCTACTGTATTCACTACCTGCATTAAAACTTCGCGATAAAATTCAATTTTAAAATGGTTGCCAATATATAGATCTTAAATGTTTTAGCTAAACATTGATAATTAAAAACTAATCTTAAAACCATTTTTCTCCGTGCATGTTTTGTAATAAAAGGAAACATTTTCGATATAAAGAACTAAGTTTTCAGGAAGAAGACAAGTGTTACACAGTACTTCATATTGAATAAAATGTTGTCTTCGTAAAATTACTAAATCTGTCATGTACATTCATCTCGAATTGAAGTGAAACTTAAATTGTTCTATTTAGGCTTATTACTATACTAATTTCAGTTATTATTAATTTTTCTAGTAGAAATCAGTTAGTAAATATCCGGTCGCAAGCTTGGGACTAAGTTATTCGTTTTTTACTGCTTTGGGATTAAATTTGACTCCTGCAGTTTATAGCTTTTTTCACTAGTCAACGGACAAATAAAAAATCGTTATACTGATTATTTTTCCTAATATGTATAAATTAAAAAGGTAAGTTTCAATTCATTCCAAGATGTAGATGTGTTTATTGTAAGACTAATGTGCTATTCGCCTATATAAGTTTATAAACTGATAAAACATGGTTTTACAGTCGTGAAAAAACATGTAATTACGTTTTTGTGAAAAGTTTCTATTTTCAATTCCTATATCGACATAAATACCTTTAGCAAAACATAAAATATAGCTTTCGACCTTATCACTTTTGTCATCTTTTTAAGTAACCAAAGTACTAATCATGTTGCCCATGTTTTAGATCTGACAAAAATACTGAGATGACTTATTTAATTCGCAGTCATCGAAACTAACTCATTTTCATTCGAGAAATAACCAAACCATTTGAAATAGAAATATGGTTCAAATATACTTACGGCATGCTCATCTCCTTCCTGTTCTTCGTCATTCATCTGTATCGAAGGGACAGTCGGATCTGAACCGCTGATGCTGAAATTTACTTCTGGCCTCATTGCTTCTTGCAACAATATACTTTCATCAAACGAATCTCCGGGTGTGGATAAATCTTTGGATCTGGAATCTAGCATTTCGCCACTTCTTGACAGACGGCCAACCGAGACGCGTTTCTGCCCCCTAAATCTAGAGTCTCGTCTGTACAATGGTGGTGGTAACTGTCGCTGTGAACATTAAAAATCGAATTCATTGGGTGCCATTACTCTGCAAATAGTTAATTTTCTACTTGTAAATTACAGACAAGTTAAGAAACAAGATAAATCCTATCTGTCTATGCTCTCTATTACATGGGAAGAATTCAAGCGTCAGGCATCAAGAAAGATAATATATAATATAGTCATCGTTCCAACATTTAAAATCGACATTAACCCACTAACGCCTGAAATGAAATTTTGTTTCCTGTATTGTATTGCGAACAAGTATTTGGCATAAAAATGCGAAGAAAACTAAAAGGTACATAATTATTTAATTATTAATAATTATTCCCACACAGCACACTGTCCTAGGGACGTCCTCAGGAGCTTCTCAGGAGGTCTAAATGTCCGCTTTTACCATCCTGTTAACGTCCACAGGACATCCTCAGGACACAGGACGCCTTGAGGACTTTAATAGGACAATAAAAGCGGACATTTGGACGTCCTGCGGAGCTCCTGAGGACGTCCCCAGGCCAGTGTGCTGTGTGGGTTATATCCTACTATTTTTGAGGTCATGGTTGCAGATCCCGCCGTCAAAATTGAGTTTCAACCATCAGGAATTCCAGTTAAGGCATCAAATTTGAATCGTCAAAATATTTAAAGAAGTATTTTTTCTTAATAATATTTCTCAAACTATTATAATGTTCCAGATAATTGGGACAACCTCAAAATGTGTCGCAGTGAACATTTCTTTGAAATATGGTTGGACAATGTAAATAAAAAACAATGAAATTCACTTAAAAAATACTAAGGATAAAAAATTCTTACACATCAACGAAGATGATACTAGAATTTCGTCACACTTTTCAAATATATTTTAGAAAATTTGTTATTTAATTTTTTAAATGTATGAAAATTTCTGAAATAATGTTGGTGATTTCTTTGATTAATTCTAAGCAATTATATATTTTTTTCGATATTTTTCAAAAGTTGGTAGTTTGTGAGGAAATGAATTCAAATCATATAATTTAGACTTTTCTCCCTCGAGAACTATATACTTTTAAAAAAAAAATTGCAAATAAAATGGATAACATTCATCAACGAATGTACAAACATGAATTCGGAATTTTTTGTCAGTTTCTAAAAATTTGTTTCATAAAAATTTACTTCATGAAAATATTGTTGAAAAAATCTAAAAAGATTCTAGTATACTCCAGAGTAATTTTTAAGAATGTTGGTTCTTAGCATGTTGTTTAATGAGGCTCGTAGTACTGATTTACAGCGTTCAGAAAATTTTCAAAAGAAATGTTCAGTAAAGTAGTAAAATTGTTTTCCTATTGTAAAGTTTCAGTATGAATCCCAATATTCTTATAGTGTCGAAACACATTACATAAGAATACATATTTCTAAATTGTTTAGCAATTTCCATCAAATCTGACGATATTGGTGGAGTTTCTGATGGCTGAAACTCATTTTGATTTCGTAATATTGTAGGACGACTTCGAAAATAATAGTACATCTACCTTTTTTAACTTTGATTTTGGTACGAAATACTTTGAAAATTGAATAAAACAAATTCATTTCAGGCGTTAATGCTTTAGTAGCTTTGATTTTATCCACCAGTTAAAACGGACAAGGAGGACGAAGAATCGCTTTAAACATGGAAGTTAGAGATTAAGTTGGGGCAAAACTAGATTAGTGTAACGAATGGGACCATTGAAAGATGATACATTCAGAGAAAAAAAAATAAACAAACGCCAAAGTGGAGAGTAAAATATGATATTTCACAACAGAACAATTCTGAACCCAAGCAGTATTTAATACTAATGCTATTTTTTGTTAAAGATACCTTCCTCCAGTATTACCTAATGTTAATGTATTTATTTTATAATAAAGTATTTAATCGGTATAAGTTTTGACAATTCAAATAAGTTTTAGTTAATTTATATTTAGCTGTTTGGGTAAACCTAAATTTTGAGGTTACATACAATCGTACATTTTGCATCAAGGACATAGCATAAAAGTTTGTGCCTCAAATGGTGGTTACGGTGTCGTGATAAGGGTGTCCAATATGTATAAAACATTTTTTGCTTTGGTAGATATAAAACGAACATTTAAAAATTTGACTATTTATTGAAATTTATATTCCAATACACGGCCATGATACGACTATTTTACTCCTTGTAAAATGATAATTTCACCCACTCAAATAAACTGATTATTGCTGTCAATCAGGATAGAGAGAACATAACTCCTTGCTGTTTTTAGTCCTGCATGGAAATACCATTATATTGGAATAGTTTATTCCAAGCTTTAAACAATCTGTCGGACTGACTAGTACATATATCCTACTAAATAGTATACCTTCATTTAACTTTCTGAAATATTTAGGAATTAAGTTAAGTATGTACGATATAAACAACCACACGGATGTTTAGACCAATCACGCATACCTCACCTGAACGAAAGTAAAAGCCATTTTATGCACTAACATTTTAAAAACAATTATAAAAATCTGTGGAACCTTAGAAATTGGTAAATTTGAATAAACTAAATCTTTTAAAAATCTCTGCCCGTCGTACTCATTTCTGTCATTTAAGGTGAGAATGGCAATCGTACACTTCGTATACCATGAAATTCGCATCATTTTCGATTTTCACCATTGTCTCTGGATGTCGAAGAATGTTTTTACAAAACTAATGAATACCATCGAATAAACTTGATTACTTCATTATCATCTAACTGATTGATCATCTTAATTCATTCAGTAGAAATGGTCATTCTGGATGAAACATTGAAACTGCTTTCCGGGTAGATGGATAGATTGGAAAAAAGTGTACATATTCCCAAATGTACTGTCCCCACTACGACCGAGGTTATTACTATCGAGATTTATATTGCAGCAGAATCGACCAAATTTTACGTTGAAGGAAGATAGAAAAAGTGACAAAATGCATGTTTGCTACGGATGTGGTAAACATAATTTTACGCCCTGAACAATCCATATATTCCTACAAACAAGCTTCCTGAAATGTATCTTATAATGCATCGGATCTAGGTAAGTGCATGTACATAAATCGGTATTGAGTTGCTCCTGATATATTATACCGTTGTTTGATTTCATAAATAAATACGGATGGTGATTCCCAGTCAATGGAAGGTTTCTAGACTAAAACTGTTTGCTCATATAATGCACAACAACAGTTGTCAAAAGTATTTCATACTTTATTTGATAATTAATATTCACATTCGTGAATCACTATTAGTTCAGATCTAATTTTCAAACTACAGAGTGCTCTATCTTCAGAATGAACTTATACTTAAAAAAAATTAAAATATTGTTGGTCTCAATCTATCCCTACTCCCACAAATTAAAATTTCATGAAGGAACCAAAAATGTAAACAACAATAGATATGAAATATTTATATATAATACATACCAAGTGGTCATTCGATGTCGATGCCTCATCGAAAGGCTCTTCCTGTCCGTCGATCACCATAGGATCATCCTCAACCTCGATGTCTTCGACTTTAATACGAGGTTCGCCAGGTGTCTGTAAAGTAGCCTGCGCGGTACGATACATACTAGCTGGATCTTTTCGAAATTCCGTGGTACTCACTCGAGTTTCAATCAAGCAACGTTGATTTCTAGGGTACGAATTGGCTATTTCGTTACGGTGGTCGCCGGACAGTCCTCGAATTTCTAAATCAGTCGATGTTTTTATAAGCGAAGGTAAGTGTTCTTCCGCGACGTCTATGGATCCTCGGTACATAAAATCTAACAGGCATTCCATTTCTTCTACTGCAACTCCTGCATGAAAAAATCACAATTAACAATGTAATTGAATATCAAAGAATATAAGATTTCTTGTTCCGCATATCAATTTTAAAGGCGAAAATTTGTAAATTTTTTTATTATAATTTGTAAATTTAAAAATTATGATTATTTACGTACAAATTTGGCTGAATAGGATAAAAATGCTATGATTTTTAGGCATTTTCTTAAATTTACTTGAATTATTTAAAATGATTTCTTTCATTGAGACGGGTTTTGATTAATGGACTGTATGCATACAAGAAGTGATACGGATTGCTGAACATAAATAATATGCTAATACAATATTATTTAGAAGCAATGACGTATTCCAAATGTCCACGTAACGAATCAAATTCATGCAGAATTAACAATTCCTTAACCCTTTGCGGCATACATTTTTCTTTACACGGAAAACAGCTGAAAATTGTTGCTCGGGGGTTTTCGGGGTCGCTGATTTCGAATCTGAAGTCAGATTTTGAAAATTCAAAATGGCGGACCGAAATATAAAAAGTTGCTCGATCTAAGCGAAATTTGTTACTCGGGGGTTTTCGGGGTCGCTGATTTCGAATCTGAAGTCAGATTTTGAAAATTCAAAATGGCGGACCGAAATATAAAAAGTGGCTCGATCTCAGCGAAATTTGTTACTTGGGGGTTTTCGGGGTCGCTGATTTCGAATCTGACTTCAGATTTGCAAAATTCAAATTGGCGGATCTAGGATGGCGAACGAACGTAAAAATCGAGTGTTGGATTTTCTTGAAAATTGGTACGTTTTCTCGATCACCGATGACAAATCCAGTGTCAGATTTCAACAATTAAATGTGGATGAAATTAAAACAAATTTTGGTCAGCCATCTTGGATCCGCCATTTTGAATTTTCAAAATCTGACTTCAGATTCGTAATCAGCGATCCCGAAAACCCCCGAGTAACAAATTTCGTTTAGATCGAGCAACTTTTCATATTTCGGTCCGCCATCTTGGATCCGCCATTTTGATTTTTACAAATCTGACGTCAGATTCGAAATCAGCGACCCAAAAAACATAAAATGCTATAGTTTCATGCAAATATATATAATTGTTCAATCAAAAATGAATTTTTTCTGAAATTATTGATATTTTTCCGTGGTTATTTATTTATAATAATTAAAAATTAACGATAATTGATAATATGTAACTTTTTTTATGATTATATACATCTTATTAACATAATTAACTCAAAAACCCGATTGCTTAGATGAAAACAGCCGAATAATTAATTAAAAACTGAGAGAAAATAGGTGGGATGCTGAGCATCCCACTATGCCGCAAAGGGTTAAAATAGGGAATATAAAGAGTTTTTTTAGTTTTTTTTTGACCATGTTAAAAGAAACACCTAAAAATCTTGGCATTTTTATGTTATTTTGCAAAATTTGTTTATAAACAATCGTTGTTATGCAATTTTCTCATCAATAATAAATAGAGCATGCTTCAAAATACTAGAAAAGGCATCTTTCAAACATTAACAAATTTGTTTTTACTGGAAAAACTGAGGAATTTTAAATTGTCAAACAATCAAATCGAATATAGCGAGAACTACGCCTACTACTGTAGGTCTTACGTCTTACGTCACTAGCTTAAAAAAATGAACATTAAATTGTCGGGATAAAATGCATAAAAAATTGGGGTATTGTTTTACCACATGAATTAAGCTTATTTTACGGTAACGAGTCTATTATTTTTTATTTGGTCCTTGATATCTAATATGAAATATTGTTTTCTCGTATCTGAGGACCAGTTCATTTATTTCTTTTCCCGACATAAAAATATGAAATGCTATTAACAGCGTATCGTATATACTTAAATGTGAATTATTTACATCTACCGCATGCTCACTAGAAATTTTTGATATATATTCGAATTGCTTTCACGAGATAACAGAGATAGCAATTTGATTAGATTTCGCCCTTACAATATCTGTTCTGTGCCGTTCGAGATGAAAAATTTTCGAGGGGGTGAATGAATCAATAGTTTGCGTGTCCCCGACTATTTTAAGACCAAACGAAAGAATCGGGATTTACTCGCCTAGCAAAGCCGCGTTAGAGAACGTTTTTAGTAACATTACTCTTACCAACTAATCATGTCTTTAAAAGGTATTTAAAATTGCTACTCATGTTTTTTTTCAAATAAATAATTTGGAAACTACCTAAACAAACTTTTTATAAATATACTTGAAACGATGATTAAATAAAACATAGAAATAAAGATAATTAATTTGCTTGAACAGTTCTAAAACAACTTTTCCGTGCTAAAACAAGTGGGTCAAAAAAATTATTTCTTTAGTAATTTTTTACGTTAAATTCAGTGGTGCTAAAATAAAAAATGTAAAAATTGTTTTTGACCCATAAAAAAAATGTTTTTTTTTTTATAAAATTACTTAAATCGAAACTATAAACGTTTGTTTGCCAGCAAGGAGTTTGTTTCTGTAGAAACTAACGATTTCTCGCCCCCCGTTGTCGGGAACGAAAATGTTGGCCCCTATTTTCGGAACACCCTACGTCACATGTGCAGATGCCTAATTTAGGTAACCCCTCCGTCAGACGTACGTGCCATGAACGAAGCTGCTCGTCTCTGCTACGGGCACGAATATACATATGACGTGGGTTCATAAGATTTACTGTATGCATGTAATTGCTTTTCGTTGCATAATCACCCTTTAAAATAAGTATCGGCTGCTCTCCATAGTGTTCTTTAAAAACCCTCTCGAAGTACGGGCTGCACGCTGCCAGCACCAGCCTGTGGGCCCGGAGCATACCACCCTGGCAAGCCAACGTCGTGTCTGTCAGAGATCCACTTTTGTAAAGTCCCTCGAAGAGTCCGGACAAATTCGCCAAATGATTGTTCCATGTTAAGTTAAACGTTTTATCACCCATTTTGAATGGTTAATCTGAAACAATTACAATAAAACTTCATAAATTTTTATTTAACACATGGTGAATCTCCTCTACTGGTTTTATTAATAATTGAGAGGGGAATAAATTTTTGTTAATAATTTTATATTTAGAAGTAAAAGTGGTGAATCCACTATAAACTGTAGGGCCTGCATATAGTCCCAACTCAAAGTTGGGTATAACAACAAAAAAATAAAAAAACCAATCATGAAAGACTGAAAATATTGTACGGTTCGAAATAAAGTAAGATTAGTCATATCACTGGTGTGCTGAAAGCGGTTGACGGTGGGGTGTGGTTTCCTTCAGAAACCTCACATGGGTGCCTTTTTTTTTATTAATAATTCTGCATAAAAAAATGTTTTCTGTGAATTTCGTGATAAAGAATTGAGTTAAACAATTATAAGATATACTATATCGGTTTAGTAGTAGTCATGATATTGTACGAATAGCCGTGCCGGAGAGTTAAATCGACATATCGTAAAGATAGTTTTTTATATAATAAAGTGATTAGCTCCAGGGTAGACATGGTTACGAGAATTTGCCCAGAATAATCCTAGATTTTTATAATCTGGCGAGAAGCTATATATGTGATAGAAATTCTACTAAAATTTACATAAATTCTGAAGTAAATCTACCAAGTATCTACTCGAAAAATCTACTAAGAATCTGCTCGATTCGAGAATCCCGAATAAATCGATTTCCCAATATGGCGGCCTACACACAGCTGATTCGCCTGAGCATTGACAACTCTACTCTAAACATCTTAACTTCGAAAGAAAAATTGTATAAATTTACAGTTTCATGTGCTTATTTTATGCAATCAATAGATTCTTATGTGTAATGAAAATTTTATATGATATTATCAGTCTACAATTATTGCTTTCTGTAATTTATATATTTATATATATTATTGATGTAGCGAGTTTCCATCTATAATTCGTGAAAAGTAGTAGAAAAGTCTCTACTAGGCCTTGTTAAAAGAGAAATTACTTGAGCATTACAGGAAAAAATTGTATTTAATGAAAATTATTCAACACTTCAATATTATATTCAAAATATTTCCGAGTTCCTGAACATTTGGGTAAAAAATGTTGTCGATAGCCACATCAACGAACGCTTGGTGCTTTTCACTAAAAAAATATTTTATATATGCAAATATAAAACACCTTTAGGAACGGAAGGTCTTACGTGTTCATTTGCTTTTTTAAGAAAAAAAGTACAAGCTGCCCGCAATCGAAAGCTCTTCCCTCTAACCTAATATATTCAAATTTAGCAGAAACTAGTCATATTTTCAAGTCCATATCTACGTAATATCGGATTTTTTACAAATGTACACGAAGTTTCAGCAAAATTGATTCACAATTAGGTAAAAATGCGCAAGAATACATTTTTGTAGTAGCATTTACAATGCGTAAAAGTGCCCTAAACTAGTATTTCATTACGAAGACACCATTATATATAAGGTTTTCAATTATATATGGCGAATGTTATGAAAGTAGGGAGTCAGTATTTAGCTTAAGTAGGCTCCTTAAATGAACATTTGCGAAACATGGCAATTCTTCAGTGCAGGTCAGTTTTAGAAAATCTAGTAGAATGACGATGTTCAATTTTACAAAAGTACATAAATTCCACATGCCAAGTAGAATTGCAGTTTTATGGAATTTATTATATAATTCCACACAATCCCCCCCCCCCTCTCACCATCGCCCAGGAATTGCATTTTAGATTGCAATTTACCGGACGGTCCCCCGAGAATTTGTTCGTTAATATTGAAGACAAATCCAGAGAGACGGGTGCATATAATAAAAGACACAAAATACTTTTGCATTCCTCGGAAAAGATACAAAATTTCAAATTATGACAAAGTGTCCAAGCTCCGTGTTACTCTATACGCTGGTGTACATTGTTTGAGAACCTTTCTTATAAACGCAAATAAGCTATTAAAGAAACGTATAAGTAAAACGTTCAGCTATGTTGCCAGTTTGGGGGGATTTTGAGCGATGTTAGTGGAATATTTTCCTGTTTTAATACACGGATAAGCTTCTCCCCCTATCATCTAAAATCCTCCAAATTGATAACGCTGTCATCTAGTATTTGTCTGCAGGTTGCTCATCTGAGGAACTTAAAACGTCACAAATCAACTTTAACTAATTTTGCAAAAAATAAGAATGTTTACATCTTTCAGTTTGCGAATTAGGTTTCGGTATTGTAAGCTGCACAAGAGCTTAATAGAATTTTTCGACAGAAGTGCGTGTGTCAAGTACTTGTCAATGACAATGTCATGAGGAAAGTTGCTTTAATACAAAAAGCAACTCTAAAAATAATACTCAGGAAGAAAAGAGACTACTCAACGGAATTACTATTCAGAGAGACTGGCATTTATGACATTAGAAATATCTTCTACTTTGCTGCAACCACTCAGATATTCCAAGCAACTGACAACATACGAGTTATGGGAATCACCAGAAATGCTGCAAATCGAACTCTGGAAGTGCCAAGAAGAAACTCGGAGGTCGGAAGAAAATGCTTCGACTATTCTGGAACACTTTGCTACAACTCACTACCAATATCAACAAAAACAGCCACCAATCTTTTACATTTTAGAAAAATACTAAAAAAATGGTTTGGTAGAAGTAACAGTGCAGAAATTGCTAATAATTTTAGAGACAGCCACTCATATAAAAGACATTTACTTTAAGAGACAAGTTTGGTTACATATATTGTGTTATTATATTATGTTATTATTTTAATTTTATTCGCGTCATTTTATGTAGCACGCACGCGTTATCTCCAGAACCACACACAAGTGCACATTTTGCACTTATGTGGCTATGCATAACCATAAAGACTTTACCAATAATATTAAGGATTTGTATTATAAAATCTGAAATAGCTCTATTTATAAACTTATACATGTAAATATGCAACTGGAAAATAAATATTATTATTATTATAATAAATGTTGAATACGATTTTTCTGCCTAATGCATCGAAAGTGACCATTCTAATCGAGCGTTGCGAGTTACTTTCGGTGCATGTAGGGAGAAAAGTTAATTTTTCAAAAATTACTTGTCATTGACGGTTCCGTTTATAACATAGATTTGGCAGGTTTTCGAAATGTAACCAGATTTTTGATGGTTTTGAAAACGATATGTATTCTTTGTATTACTATGATTATATTGAAATTTGTTCCACAATGTGCTTTGTACTGAATGCATCATGTACCATTGATTGTAACCAATATATGCGTTACCGATATCATAATCAGCAATATCCCTTTCGAGTTGGGCTAGAGTTGTCAATGGCAGCTTTCCACTGTGTATTATGAATAAATTCTACATAATATTATGCAAACTATGTGCAAAATAGCCATACATCGATGATATCTATAGAATAATGGCATGTTTTTATGATACTGTCTAGTAAGCACAACAATATCGATTTTACAATGAAATGCACGTATACTTTTTAAGGATATAAAATACTAGTTAAAGTGTTTATAGTGGTCAAAATTTATTCATTATTTAGATAAATCTTTCTAAGCTATCGTAATGTTTGCGGTGATATCCTTCACATGTAAACATTACATAACTCATCACACCGACGAAGTAAAATACATGTTCATCGATCATTGAGCAATTAATGGAATGTGCATTATTTAATTCGAGAAAACTTCTGGCATATATCCTGGATAACATAACAATTCCTAACAAAATTTGTATTTTGTAAAAAATTGTTCTGATCAATGACTTGAATAGAAAAGCATGATGTAGTTGTTATTAATAAAGAGAGGAATTCCATTTCATTATCACTAAAATATTGTAATAAAATAACTAAACTTGTTTTGCAACAATAACTTTATTGTTCAAAGGTTATGCTCTCATCGACTTGACATCTTCAAAACCCGACAATTGCGAAAAGCGCGCGTAGACGAGTGAATGTAGGAATATGAAATTATATATGACTATGAACATGCAATATATTATAAAAATACAAATTCCTCACAATATTAATGTTAATCGATTTTTAAAAGTAACGCTACATTTTGTTCATATGCATAAATTTGAATAAACAACTGTATTGCATAAAATGAGAAATTAACAAAAAAATGTTCTACCTAAAAAAAACTGTAGAACAACATTTTTTTTATATTTACAATTTTGACGTTATTTTTGTATTTTCTACCTGAAAACGAGTATTTTTTGTAGTTAAAATTGTTTCTATCGCTCCTAGTTTTCGAGATTTATAAGAAAATAAAATGCATTATTTTTTTTATGAAAATAGTCATAACTCCGCAAAACGTTACGCACTGGTCGTTTGTTCGACCTTGATTTATTTGCCATGGGTTAATTTGACCCTGTCGTGCAGTTGTGTCAGTTATCTCTCTTCGATCCGAAAATAATGATGCCATAAACACAGTAATATTGAACCTGACGTGACCATTTGTAATAAATCAATTTCCTCACTTCACGCAGCATCGTAGTACAAATTTTGTGTTTTATTTTTCCTTTTCAAAGAATTAGCATTAATTCGTACAGTACAATAAAAATACATTATGATATGAACGTGACAAATAACTGATATAAACAAGCTATATATACACAATTTTTCCAAACACAGTATGGACATTTTTAATATTATTTATATTGACATGGTTTTAAAGAAATTTAAAAGTGTACGGTAATGAACATTACGGATTTTTAAATTGAAAGTTAATTTGTTTTCTTTTACAAAACGACGGTTGTTATACCACACTTCATTAATTTGTAGATAGTATGGCTTCCGTGCCCTTGATTTGGAATACCGATTGTCTGTATTTAACACAACTGCTGTCCCAAACTAAGGCATCCGGCATCTTAATCGACGAACAGCAGCGATCTTTCGTTTTGCACCACAGTCTCTAACCTTAAACCACGTCTGTAACCTTAAAATTCTCATTATAACTTGTGGAAAGTAACACTTAGCGCTTCAAAAACACTTTATTTTTGTTACTTTTATTATTCACAACAAGTTACTGAGATGACTTGCATAACGGCTTAATCATATTATATTCTACTATCGCGAAAAAATGAAAAATCACCAAAACAAATAAGCATGCCAAGATATGGCGAGACTCTAAAATAATTAATTTTCTACTAGATTTTATATACTTTAATGGATAATTTAAGGAAATTTATTTCAATTTTAATGACTTTTATATTTTTCTACCATTCGAGTTACCAGAAATCCAAATGATTTAGTATATAGGAGAGAGTGGGGTATTTCGGTTACATATTTTTATCTGATTCAAACACAATAAAGTATACAGTAGGTTCATTTCGAAAAATTGAAATTTGGTCATTTTTTAATTTGTAATTTCGAACCCTTTTATACACCAGGGGAAAACACAAAAGTGGTATTAATAATAAATAAACTTTAAAAGAAACAAAATGAATTTGAACGATTTTAGAAACAAAATCCTGAATGACCGATTTACCCTATCAAAAAGTGCCCGATTAGGACCTCCTATACATTTTGACTAAAAGTTAACTGTTTTTTTTAAATGTTTCTCACACTTACCAATGCTGTCACTGCTGAACTCAGCAAAAGACTGTTGTTTACACAATTAATTTATAACAACATACGGTTCTCTCCGAATGACCTCATGAGAAAATTCAAAATATTACAGAGTTTTGAATACATGGAAATAAAGCGCACCCGGTTCGCGGTATAAACAACATGAAAAATATTATATTTTTGGAAATTAGTTCTACGCCATATAAGTATTTGGAATTTGTATACCCCGCTGACATCAAGTGAGAGATAAATCATCTGGCCGAATTAACCACATATCCGTTTTAACCGACTCTTATTGGTCGGGGAACAAAGTTCCGGAAATCAACACACCGAAAGCCCAAAATTTCGATATAGCATGGCTCCAGCTTTTTTCATCACTTTCTCTCTTACTTTGTTTTTGGGACACCTCGATCGAGGTGGAAGGTAGAGCGTGAAAATAAAAAAAAAATAAATAAAAAAACATAAATATTTCGCCCTATTAAGGTATTATTTGGTGTATCGATACGTCTTTGGTATTGACGAAACGCTGAAAGTTTTATAATAACCATGAGCTCTTAAAAAACTCGTAAAACATTACTTTATGATTGGTTTGGGAAACACAAAGGCATGTGACAAGCTTAAGACAAAGATCCTAATTCGTTACTAGTAATAAGAAAAATTTTACGCAAAGTTCATAAATCCTTGTTTGACGCAAAAGTTAATATGCCAAGACAGCAGGTATGAAATAAACAAATGCCTTGCAATATAAGATTAAGGGTCCAATTATCTTCATGATCCCAGATTGAATCTCAGAGAAGTAAAGGATAGTTTTCGTTAATTTAACTGCTTCATAAATTACGGATAAGACACATTCGTTTTTTAATAGACTATTCAAACAGAGGAATATTTAATAATACGCCTTATAAGGAACGAAAGAATGAAATTGCAATTGCAAAAATTGTTTTGCAACATTTGTAATCCTGAACTCAAACTCGTATGCGCAATTCAGAGAATCGTGCAATATTTTGTTGGAAAAATTTGCTGTAAATGAAGGTTTCTATCATTTCTAATTTTTGACAATAATGAAGGCCAAAAAGATTCGTTGCACAGAAACTTGAACCCGGGAGATTTGGTGGAGTATTCGACCAGCAATCGAAAAGGGGTTCAATTCCCGACGCATTGAATCTCTAAAATTCAGCCTTTATGTTTTTCAAAATCAGAAATGATCAAAAAATTTAAGTACAGTGGACCTCATCCTAAGCAATACCACAGGTTCTTTCAAATTGGCGGGAGTTTGTACAAAGTTATAATCCCTCACTATCCCCACTTCCGTAACTTCCGTTTATATCCGTGCAATGATTGCTTCTCTATGTGAGTGTCGCGAATCGAGTGTGGCTCAGCGAAACAATGTGGTGGGAGAAGAAGAGGAAGAGAGTGGTACAACTTTGGACAAGCCAAATATATTATATTAAACTTTGAATAGATATATAACTTTGGACGGTATAACTTAGGATTTAATTATACGCATCATCATTAGTTGCTTAAATAATTTATTCTCGAACCAAAGACTGCGCCAATGAACGAAATATCTTGTATTTTTTCGAAGATCTGAGGTTGTTTCTCGGTTGCAAGCCATCAAAACCAAATATATGATATAGAAAATACTCGTAAATGACCAGAGAATAATA
Source organism: Trichopria drosophilae (assembly GCA_030407085.1). Taxonomy (NCBI): domain Eukaryota; kingdom Metazoa; phylum Arthropoda; class Insecta; order Hymenoptera; family Diapriidae; genus Trichopria; species Trichopria drosophilae. The sequence goes on from CM059583.1 coordinate 47,486,822, forward strand.
TGCAACATCATTATTTGCTTAAATAATTTGTTTCTAGTACCTTTCGAACCAACCCGAGTAGAAATTTATTAGGCCCCTGATCAGGGCCCTACCAAAAGCGTTACACCCTGATAAGGGCCTGAACAAATTTTTACTCGGGAATGACCGACAATGTTGCAAAAATTTATTATAGATTTTCGACGCTGGCCAGTAATTGGTACGTGGTCAGTAATAGGAGCAATGGTATTTAGATGAACAGTTTTTCTTGGAGCAACAAATGAGCAACAAATTTCTATGCGTTTAATTGTTTATTTTATCCCGCCTATACTTATTTTTTTACTATGGGTTGAGTAGCTTTCTCTTAAGCCAGCCAACCACAGAGTTTTTTTTTTAATAGGAGCAACCAAATCGGTACTGGGGCAACAAATTAGCAACAAATTTTCCACCTAGTTTTGTTTAGTTTGGATGACTTTGGTTTTGCTTTAAGTACTTGCATCGATTTTCATCTTAATATATACAAATAATACTTAATTTTTTTTATATAACTTTTTAATATCCCGATCTTTCCGTCTAATAAAGGTGACAATAAACATTTTCTGACAGAGGACGTCAAAAGTATTTTATTATTCTGGTCAACTGAGTATGTTCAAACAATCAGATATACAGCTGATCATTGTCACAAGATGTAAGCCACAATTTTTAGGCTTATGCAGGTTAATATTCTGTGCAGCAAATTTACAATTTTATAATGCTGTAGGAATGCATTTCAGAAAATATCTACCGCATATCGTGTTTCCGGTTTTCTTCAAAACTGGTTTTTACGACAGTAGAGTATCGACAATGCGGTATGTTTTATATATAATAGTTTTTCATTATTATCGTATGCACACTACGAAACTTAGTAACCTCCCTTACTATTTATCTCGCGTACACACAGTATAAAGCGCAACCTTCTCCCCCCTGCGATCTGTGAATGTCATGTATTAGAAGGATCCCCATCTCCCAAAATCCCGGAAATGCAAATTATTTCCGCAAAGAATACGTTCGTCTTAAATCTCATCCATCAATAAAAGCAGACCAGTTCTGAACGTCGATGACATTTTCCCTTCGTGGTGTATTATGAACAGTGGCAGACCACAGTGGAAAACACGCCCATTTGCTGTACAGAGGGACTATATAGATTTTTGTGTATATAGACATTCAAATATTTTATTATAGCGATAATCGCAATATTCGCAATGTAGTTATAAAATTCTATAATTATTTGTCAAACTTTCATTTTCCTACTTGGATTTCCGTCAAGTTTAAGGTATCGATAAGTTGACCTTGCACATGTGGAGACTAGATTTTTTGTATCGGCAGGGTGCGGAAAGGGACGATGAAAAATTGTACCTCCCCAGGTGTTCGTTGGAATGTCTCATGCGTGTGTTGTTCACATGGCGCGAATAATAATATAAGCATATGTTTTGTTTTCTACTAAACCACGAACAAAAAACGTTAAAAAGAAAGGGAACAACGAGACCGTTTTATTCACAGTAAAATAGCAAGAAAAAACCTCTCTAGCCCATTAACTTGACAAGTTGAGTCCTTTGTATCAAGCCGTTTAGATGCATTTGATATGTAAATGTACAATACACCTTTTTTTGGCACAAAATGGATAAAAAAAAAGCTGAAACGAATACGCGGAAATATGACTCAGCAATTTTTGTTATATAGTGTCACAGAGTACAAGGTGCATGCAAAGATGGAATTGCGAGGGATTTTGATTTCTTCAGAAATGTAAAGCTCAGTAAGAGGAGATTGATTCCGTGTAAAATTATGAAAATGGGTTTGACATTCAGTATATACCCTTTTGGACAGGAAAATGATACAATGGTCTGAAAAAATAGAAAAGAAGTCGAAATGCGCATAGTGATGAAATTAAAAATGCATATCTCAATCTGGGATGACGTGTAAAGCGTAATTAGATAAGCGTGCCCGTACAGTTTGGGGAAAAACTGGTAATCGTTGCATGACAAGGCAATGTCTTATTAAAATTGAGACGTATAGAACCTGTGAAGTGTGGGGTGGATTGCTTTTAGGTCATGATATCTCAACAAAGAAAACCATTTCTATAATTACTCTTCATAAATGAATATGTTCATTACTTTGGACCCATCATCGTTTTAAAATTGATAAAAGTTTTGATCGATGCTAAAATTGTATAGACATTGGACACGTGGGTATATTTAGCGAAATACCTTAATACCTAACGATCCAAGAAAGCGAATGTCATAACAACACAATATTGTGACATATAATTTGACATCAGAAACATACAAAGTGACTTAGTCACGAAAGAGCTGCAGCCTGCAATGAAAATAATATCCCGAAACGTGGACAACAATACGTTTTAAAGTTTTACTCCGGTCAGTATTTGTCTAACAAATACGAAAATAACCCAATAAATGCCAAATAAATTACTTGAAAATTGTTCATCGATTTTCTGAATTAGTAAAAATCGTCTACTGAAACAAAAATTTGCTAATTTCAAGTAAATATTTACTTGAATAATCGCAACAAAATATTTACTTATAGTAGAAAAATAGTTTGTTAATTCAACTAAATGTTAATTTGATTTTATCCAGCAAGTAACTATTTACTTAAATTAAGAAAATATTTCCTTATTTTAAGTAAATGTTTTTTTGCGAATATTCAAGTAAATATTTACTTGAAATTACTAAATTTTTTTTTCAGTGTATCTTTCCCCAAATTCTTTTTATTGTACTGATAATTGTATAGAAAATTTTGTATCGAATAGAATTACTGATTCAATTGAAAATGTCATGTACATAATTTTGTTTTTATCGCGATTCGTTACGCTGAAAGTCCTTTCGAAGTATCTTCAAATATAACCAGGAATGTCATCATAAAAACAGAAAATTTTCAAATCGAAATAAACGATAGTTTCTTCTGAACACAATTGTTTCTTACTTACATTTTTTTAAAAATTCAAGTTTTATCGTGAATGTTATAATATAATTTTCGATTTATCGAATCGAATCTTAAATTGTTCAACAGCAGGAAAAAAGTAAAGACTTTTCTGTGATTAGCCAAATTCCGTAGTATGTAACTAGCTATAGTATGTAAAATTAACAATCGATTTCACCTGTTAAAGACCCAGAGATCATAATTTTTTGTTCTATTTGACAGTTTATTTTAGTAGAGTCTCGAAGAATTTTGAAGAAGACTATATTCCAAAGTTTTCGTAATCTGTTTTCCAAAGAATAGTAAATTTCCCAAAATATCAAGAATTCAAAACATTTTCTTTCCGCCATTTGCAATTTCGAGAATGTGATAATGAATTTGTAATTAGAGACTCACAACTTCACTAAAAAAACAAAACAATCAAAATGTATACAAAATTCTGTAACTATTGTAACTGTTGTGATAGAATATTTAAAAAATAAATATGAATATCACCGAATTTTATAACATTTCCGCCATTTTTAGGATATTGCAAGGGCGGCCCCGAAAACATTGGAATGTTTGAATGGAATGTATTAATGAAAAAATGATTCGACGTTTCCTTAACTAAAATAATCGTTCAAATATGGACCCTTAGTCTTTAATAGGTGAAACAAAGAATAAAAACAAGCAACCACTTAAGAATTTATCGATGTGTGTTTATTGATTTATATCATCTCGGTCAGCACCTCCTTAAGATTAAAAATGCTAAGTACTCTTATGGATAGTTAATGCTAAATGAATAGCCTATATTCCCCTCTATAACTTCCAAAAAACGTCATATTTTGTTTCGAAATTCTCGCGATCGACGACATTATATCCCTTAACCAAGTCTGAAAGAATACTGATTATCGCATCGTAGTAGGCAGATAGGCTGTTGTTGTATTTCGATTGCATTTTTCCGGACAGAGGGACAATTATCTCTTCTGGCAGGTCCTTACAGAGCAGTGATATGCGCAAATTTTTGAATTTCCTCAACCAAAACTCAGTACTCGCACAGATGTAAACATTATCCTCGTCAAATCTAAGCTCTCTTGAAAACGGGGCCTCACTTACCATGTTATCTAATATCGCCAGAGCTTGTTGCCGTTTTTCCGACACCGAGAAATCGATTTTCATCATGTCGTTCAATTCTCGTATTAATATTTCTACGTTGTACCAAGGGGCTGCCGCCAAAACAGTTGCTTCTTTCGGCCAATTAATATAGCACATCGTTTTAGACTTTTCAGTATCAATATTTGCAGTTATGGCGAAGTTTCCGGAAGGTCAAGATGTTCCGGTATTCCCAGATTTAAGAACAACGGACATCGAAGACCACCACAATCTTTAAACAACCGCGTATACTAATGTTGACAATTCAAGAGAACTGCCCATCGCTCTTATGGGTTGGGGTTCTAATATCGTAGTCAGCTGTGTTCTAAGGATAGTAAAACAATGAATATTCGATAAGAGTGTTAGACAACATATTCGTTGAAATATCACTTTACTATGAAGGGGTACAATGCGTCATATTAATATTATTTTTCGTCACACCTGCACAAAAACCGCCCCTTTTCGTGCCGGCAAAGCAAGCGACAAGAAACTTATTCAGCGCGTGCCCTTCTAGGGTCCGGCGGGCGCTTTTTACGTTTTCGCGCCAGCTTCTCCTTTTTCACGATTTTGCATCCGCCGTGTACTTCACTGACATTATAAAGGCGCAGTTTTTTATGTACAGGTGTGACAAAAAACGGAATCGGAGACAATTCCTTCCTTTGCGCCCTAGATATAAAATATACTATTTCGACATAATAGGCCTGAAAGAATCTTTCACGCTCCGACTTGAGATCATAAAGTTAAACTTTTTGCTTACTAGGCGCAAAATGAAAAGTTGCTAGAGTCTTACCGCCTACTATTACGAAAATTTTTTTTTGTCCACGGACCTAATGTCCAGGACAATAATAAATGGTATCAAATCAAATCAAAATGATACGAGTATTTTTTTAAATAAAGTGTAAAATCTATACACTTATTTTACGCCCACTGTACGAAAGTAAATATTTTCTCATAGAAAATCTACGTTATTTAGCATATAGATTACTTCTATGTAAAATACTATGCAGCATTTCGATTTTCGGAGAAAAATTGCAACGTCGCCGAACAACTATATATGGTAAACATGACAATTATGGGCCACTTAGGCTCCTAATTCCGTGAATTTGGCATTGCAAATAAGTAGTGTTTAACGATTCAAACAAAATTAAAAATATCCCATTTATCGCAATGAGTTGTCATTCCCTCAAAAGCAGATGAAACGAGAAGCTTACAAAATTCACATGTCACGTGCGCGGACTGTCAGCGGTACAATAAATATCGATGGCACTTCTTCGTGTTATGCCATAGCATAATATTTCTTATCGCCTGGAGTGTAAACAATCCAATGACGAATCGAACTGTTCGATTCTTTATTTGTTGTCATATGATTTAGATATATAGGAAACTTTAAGAAAATGCTATAAGATATAAAACAAATAGACACAAATAAATAAAACTAAATTAAACAATACTATTTTATTATGATAAATATGTTTATTGTTCAGTATTTTCACAGATCTGGAATTTTCGTGTAATAAGAAAAATTCCTATTCTGGAATAGTAAAAATTATTATTCAATTTTGAAATATTGCTATTTTGCAAGTCTGTCCTCAAATTCCTAGCGAAGAATACTAACTTTTCCTGTTTTTTTAAGATAACTTCCGATAAAATTTCTCTGAGTAAACGATTGAATATTTTCTTATTAACACCAATCCAACAAATCACAATTAAACAGAATGCAACATTTTAACTCATTAAATTGTTTCTTTTCTGAACGCTTTGTGTAGAATTGATGAATTTTTGTATTGTTCCCATTGTCCGCAAAAATTAAATTAATAGTGAAATTAATAGAAAAATCTTATGCAGAAATTTTGAAATGGGAATTGAAAAAAATCCCAAAATATAAGTCTGAATTTAATTTGAAAAGAGTCAATCTTTTTTCGTTTATTGAGTGTTTATATACTGAGGGTAGTCATTTATAGTCACGTGCCGCGTTTTATTAGCTTACGTTTACTTGGTAATTGTACAAAAATTAAAAGGAATACGAAAGGTCAATTTATGTACTTCATATTCTTGACAAATAGTATTGAAAAGAATTGAATGAGAGGTGGCAACTCCAAATATTTACACTAATTTGAATAAAGTGTAGCCAAATACTTTAGTAAATTGACAGAAATATAGAATGAAGAGAATCACCAAATGTCAAGAAACTGAATTCAAAACGTACAAAAGTAGACGCATCATTTGAATAAATATTAAAAAATTCACACCACACTGACTGAATTGAAAGTCACATAATGGCCCGCCTATTTTTAGGTTATGATTACCATCAAAGAATTAGATAGAATTTAAATTTTATATTTCTTCTATTTAGTATTTTTAACAAAAGTATTTAAAGGAAATAAATGATTAACAGAACAATTCTATGTGCAATATTTTTATGCGAATTCGACAAGTAGTAAAATTTTGACAGTAAGTTTGAAGAATATTGAGAAATAGAAAAGAATCACACATTGTGAGGTAATTTAATACGTTTCCATCAGTTATTCTTAATCAATAGAAAAGATTTAAAAGGATTAAAGATCTCAACTCAGGTTCTGGACTATAATTATTGGGAAGAATTGAATGGGAATGCCAGAGGCATACATATTTCCAATAAGTCAAGCAATAATTATCCAAACCATTCAAATAAATTTAAAGAAATTGAGACTAGAATCACAAAACGTCATGAAACTCGATTGAAAACACTTGACGGATTTCGATACATTAGTATCCAAATTTTTAAAATAAACGTAAAGAAATTAACAATAGGAAAGAGTTTAAAAATTTGAAGAAACTTAATTCTCAGCCTGAAGTCTTAATGCAATTCAATGCATTTCAATCATTTTTCGTTAACTGGGTGTTTACATTTCGAGCTTAACCAAATAATCTGAAGCTTTTCTCAGGTTATGTTTAGTACACTTGAGGCACGACCCATACGTAACTTGGAAACATCACGTCTTCCGAAGAACATATAATACGCGTGCGTGTGCTTACTTTATCCTGTCAAAATGCCGAGAACGTCACTTGTCATTCCATCCCACGCACACCGCTGAAAACTCGCGTTACACGAGGTCTTTTATAACAATCCTTGTCTTATCGTCACTTTGCATACGATCCGTCAACAATCAATGCGCGTGATGAGGCGCCTAAACGTCGCCCGTAAAAGCTATATTCGACACTTGGCGGGCGTCATCCAAAAATTACTTAGATCACTCCCTTCGGGGGAATTCGCGTCTGCGCCGTCGATCGCGAAACGAAAATTGAACCGTTCCGACGTAGGTTCGATCGCCGATCAGTTTGGAGCGAAAAGTCGTATCGGCGACTGATGAGCACGCGTATATAGAGTGTCTGTTTGTAAACTCCGTCAGCAGCGATGCGAACGCTGCTTCCAAGCGAGTATAAGCGAGGTCAGAGGGAGGGGGGATCGTTCCGTACACGTGGTCATGCGCACAGAGGAGGTTCGCTCCGGTCTATCCATAATTTTGCCGGTGAACCCCGTTTCCTTGTCGTACGCACCTCCTTCCGCGACCCTTCGAAAAAATTGCATCAACCTCCTCGTATACCTTGTCTCGAGGTTTCCACAAATAAACTCCAAAAATTTCGGAAGCAAAAATCAGCTGAAGTGGGGAGCTCTGTTGGTGGGATTTAATCGATTTAAAGGCAGCATCTGGTGCGAAGGTCTGACATCCGTGACAGGATCGGTCAGTGAAAGCTATATATTTATGTTGACCGGCTGGGAGCTCGCGAATGTTTTCTGGGGCCCGCGTCCCTGGCCCCGCGGCAACGTCGCATGAACGGTGCCCGGGCCACACACCGATCTATAAATACCCCCCAATCGGACACAACATCGCGCACCGAGCCAGCTCCTCAAGCACGGATATAGCTCTGAGGCCGCGAAATAACACGCGACGCCGTCGTTTTCCATCGCGACGCGATATTTATTCAGCCCTTTCATCGTACTACTCACCTCGACTAGCTGAGGACGGCGCAAAAGTGGGTTATTCCTTCCGAAAGAATCCGTGCGGGAGACGTTCGCCGATTAACGTAATGCAATTAAGCGCGGGTAAAAATCGTCGTCGATCGCCGAGGGGCACACGAGGGACACGACGACTCCCTCGCTCTCGAGACGCGACTGATATCAGTGGGGGACTGAGTGCCGCGAAGTCCGGGGGACTGCTGCCAGGGAGCGGCGGGAAAGCGAGGGGGGCGTCGAGCCCCCGCCGGCGGAGGGGGAGCCGGGTCGCCCTTCCCCCCTCAACGCTCTTTGCCGGCGCCCACGCTGGCGCGATCCCCCCTTTCGCGCCGGTCGCTCTCCCCATGGCATCAGCCACGGCTCGAACCCGAACCCTGCGATGGGGAGCCGTCGAGCTGTAACGCGAGCGCTCCGTTCGCTTTTTCTGGCTAATGCGCCCGGCTCCTCCGTGCCCGTATGTGAGCATATATACATATATATATACATACTCGCCCAGAAACGACTTCGGACACACGCGAGGGTGCCTACGAACCCCTCGGATGCCCTCGGACCTCCCCGTCCACGCGTCCCTTTTCCAAAAGTTCGATTGTCAATCTACCCAGACGCACACTTGGCCGCTTCAATTTTCACCATTTCTATGCGGGGGATCGACTTCGTCGCCTTCGCCACCATCAACCAACACTCCCTGTTGTCAAAAAAAAAAAATGAAGCCAAATTTCGTAGTTCGACTGTTCAATTCTTGAAAGGATTTTCTATTTTAAAATCATCTAGAGGAAAAGGGGTTCAAGAAGAATTTCATTTTGTAAATCGATGTAATACAATTTTTCAATCTTAACACTGAGAGAAAAATTAGAAATAGTCGATAATCAATTGGTTATTTTCATCATTTATGTAGTAACATGTACTTCGAGATAGTCATTTGTACTACTCGAATAATGCAAGAGTTAGGACTAAATAAATAGTAAAATTTACTACATATAAGTGAAACGACAAGTTATGTATTTATTTCAGTTTAGATTTTAACTTGATTACAAAAACAATTTTAATTAATAAAAATATATTTTTTCCTTTTTTCATCCAAACCGAAACATAAAGACGGTATCAAAAATCAAAACATTAAAAATGCAACTGCAGAGATTAGCATAAAGTTGCGGTGCATTCTAGCAATTTGTAATTTAAAAGTATTATAAATAAAAGTGAGTGAAAATTACTAGAAAGAGGGAACAAATATAGAAAAATGGAATACGATTCATCAAAACTCTGAAAGTGGGACTTGGACGAGTACATTCATATTTTTTAAAGTAAAATTTTTGTAGTGTATTTTACGTAATTCAAAACATAAACAATGTTTCTCATCGACAGAGTTCTTATTTGTCTTTAAATTTTAGCTATTTCTTCTAGACTAAAAATCGCTCTTTCTAATTATGCATCCAAAAGTTTTTTAAATTCTCGAATAAACTTTATTATGGATTGGAATATCATTAGAATATCATTAAAAGTTATAAATAATGTGTTTAAAAGTGCATATCATTTATATTGCTCTTTAAATTAAATTAAAATATTAATATTAAATATATTATCCGAATTTATCGCTTTTCGTGTAACAGCAGGTTATGTTTACGCGAAAAAAATACGATATCTTACTATAGAAAATAGTAGAAATCACTTTTGATTAGTCATTTTGACTGCATTTCTGTTAGTATAACCTCTTACTACAGATGATAGTTCATTTGACTATGGGCAATAGTTATCTCGTCCATTTACTACACAAGATCGTTTTTTAGTAGATTTCACAATTTTTTTTCTCTCAGCGTAGATTATTTACGGTGTTGGACAATGAAATAATGAAATATATAAACGTAAATGTTATGATAGGTTTTAATAAATTTGTTACCCAATATAGTTATGAAAAAAATAAGTAATATTATATTTTTAATGACGTTATTGAGTACTACACGCAAATTATTTGTAATAATGAACTGAAAAAAATGTAGTTGATGGCAAAATTTTATGAAAGCAAAATGCAGAATTGTAAAAGATAGTTACATTAACTATTTCGGTAATAAACAAGACCATGACATTGTACCGTTTACTACTGGCTGATCTATAAATACGCAGTAGAGTACATAACCTCAACATACCACCGTTTTATAGTTCTGTAGTCACTTTAAACATTCGTGACTATTAAAATAGATAAATCACCTTTTATCATAGACTTAAAATAGTTATTGTACAGTATATTTTACAATATTCTGAATTGTACAAGTAACATGCACTGAACGAAAACTTTTGATGTTGTTAGTCTATTATTATTATATGTTAACCCATTTCTATTCCTTTTCTACGGCACCATTACACATCTAATCATAAATATAATATAAAATATGACTGTATAATGCTACTGGAATCATTAAAGCAACGTTAACATAATTTTTGAAATCTGACTCTAGCTTCAGCAACATAATTAATTTATTAACCCTTTTTGCCCAAAATGAGAGAAACAGGTACGTCAACAACAGCTCAGTTTCTACAGTATAATTTTTTATTTTAATTTTGAAAAATACATTTCCGACTATTTTGAAGTGGGCTCTATCGATTCTCGTCGAGAAAATGACAAAAAAACGACTATTTCTGTAAAAATTTTGCAAAATAAAAAAAAAGTCAAACAGTTGAGTTGAACATAAATAATATACTAATAGAATATTTTTTAGAAGGAATGGTCGATTCAAAAATGCCGCGGAACGAAGCAAATTTTTTCAAAATTATTAATTACCGTAGGTAAAGTGTCTAAGAAATTCAATGCTGTGTACTGCAGGCCATATTATTTCTGCCATTTTGATTTTGTCAGGTCAGAATATGTATGATATTCGGAATTATCTAACATATATGTTCAAGTTTTGAAACACATTTATGGAACAACGATTCATATTAGAGGTACAATATGCATAAGGTGGTCATTATGGATCCGCCATGTTGGATTTATCGACTCAAAATTATTATAATTTTCGTCCATAATCAGTCAATATTTATATCATCATTATAAAACTAAAAATAAAAACTTCCTATGATCTCTATTTCGGGATCACTTTTTATATATGCATTTCATTCATTAAAATCCGTTTCGGTGGAGAAAAACGTGAAAAATTTAAAAAAACGACCTAAAAATCATGGCATTTTCTTCTTTTTTTGACAAATCTTTACAGAAATAGTTGTTTTTTGGTCATTTTCTCGACGGGAATAGATAGAGCTCACTTTAAAATAGTCGAAAATGTGTTTTCCAAAAATTAACAAAAATTCTTTTTACTGTAGAAATTGAGCTGATTTTGACGTCCTGGTTCTTACATTTTGAGCAAACAAGGGTTAAGTTGTTATTTAAAATTTAACTTTTCTGTAGAGTTTGGGCTTGCACAGAATCGTCGTTCATAACAGATATTTTAAAAAATATGCTACTCAGATATATGGCTCTTTTGAAAATTAAAAAAAACTAGAACTGGACACTCAGTTTTATTTGTACTTCAACCCACAGAAATCTGGTCACCGCGGCAAAAAATTACCCTAGAGTTTCCCATCAAATATCAACGTTTCAAACCGTAAACAACTCAATGAAGTAAAAAAACGTTTGTCTGTAATGTTCGTACGTACCTCCCATTTTTTTTTGTCTTGAGATATCTCGCGAATGGTAAAACCGATTTTAAAGTTAAACCACTTTCTATTTTTTCATAGTCTAATTTAGATCTGACTAGATTTTGGAATCGATGCATACTAGATTATAGGGAGGTCAATGAAAAATAAAACGGCTGTATGACCCTTAGCGAGTCGAAACAATAACTTCCCGATCAATCTCTCGTATTTCATTCCTGTTTACTTAACCTATTTTTTCGTAATTTTTCCTTCAATACGCATTCAACATATTCTTTTTTTTTTGTTTACAATTTTGAAACCTAGAGCTTTTTATCTTTGAATTTTTCCATACAGTTTATGTCCCCAAGGTGACTAGCAACTTTCAGTAGATATTCGCGATGCACGATTACATTTATTATGCATTGTTACATAACTTACATATCATCATATATACTTAATCTATAATTATACGTAATAATACACTTATCATCGATATATAAACAGTACCTAAATTAACACACAAAAAACGCAGGTCAGAAAACAGTCAGTCAAAAAGCTGACAAAAAAAAGACAAGTAAAAAATCGGCATAGTACAAAAAGAACAATACTTTTGCCGTGTCAGTTTTTTAATATGTCGATTTTGGGCTTATCGGCTACTTGCCAGTCGGTTTTTTGATATGTCGGCTGTTTTATTTCTCGACTTTTTGACGCGCACCAACAATTTCCTCACGGAAAATGACAGAATTTGTTAAATAATATAATTTTTTCACGTTTTTTTTAAATATTCTTTTTTAAAATCTAGTCAGGCTGAAGTTAGGTGAGGACGCATCAATTGACAAAAAAAAATTTGTCTAATTCGTTTCATCCGTTGAAGAGAAATCATTGGACAAAATTTGGTTATCATCCGTACGCGCACATCGACAGACATCTCTCCAAATATACGTCAGTTTGTTTCTAGTGGTCACAAAACATGGAAATATCATGTATTTTTTAAAATAAATGCAAAATCCGTGTTTTTCATTATTTTTTAATGGGCCTCCCGATAATCTAGTGTTGATACTTAGAAACTTAGGAAATCTAAATTTCCTGTCAAGCTTCAATTCAACTTCTAACTAGTCTTTTCGTTTTCGAGTTACAGCGTATACAAAGTACTGTTCAGACATTTTTTTCAATTTTCTGTCGAATTTTATGAAATTACCGTTAATTTTAAAGAAAATGTATGTTACCTTTTTTGCAGAGTTTCTGAAAAATTTGTTGTGCGAGTTGTCCTTTTGAAAATAAATGAAAAAAACGTGATTTTTAAGTATTTTTAATCGTCCTCCCCTAATCTTTTTCGATTAATCCCAAAAACTGATCAGATCTAAGTTATACCTTACCAAACAAGGAGGTCCGACCTACTTTTTATCCGTCTGTCCGTTTTCGAGTTAACGTTTGTACAAAATAACACAAGATCAGGGACAAAAATTTTGTCGTCGTTTTTTATGATCTGTCGGGTCTGAAACATCGACATTTGATGAAAAAAATATACGGTAATTTCTGTTGGCCGAAGCGACCAAATTCAATACTTTTTCGAACTACGATCAGGGCATGGTGGAAGTAAACAGGTCCATAGATTAATTTTTTATGTAACTAAGTGAAATTGGTTATTTATAAAACGTTTTATCGAGCATCTATAAGTATTGCGATAACAGTCTATGTGAATACTGAATGAATAGACGATCGTATATTTATTGGTTTTTTACATTTGTTGCAAATTTATTTGAATAACTTATTCAAAAAATAAATTATTTAAATTTGTATTTCTTACTGTGTCAAAAGTAAGTTTACAATCGTTTTTTAATTGTATTTGATGTTTTAGAAATATATACACATATTGGAATAAAAACAGTTTGTTATATTATGAAAAAAGAATATTTATTTTTTATTCTTGCATCCGTTCAAAGCCTAGTAATTGAAGAGTTAAAGTACCGTATGTTCATTGGGATTTTAATCTGCATATTGATTGGCAATATCGTCTATACATTGCGGTTTTACATTTTTTTGTATCAATTTAACGTTAATAATTAAATAAATTCAAGTTTCTAACCATACAACGAGAAAGTGCAAACTCTAATGATTCTTAATTGTAATATAGTATCTTTACTTTCTACCAAATAATTAAATACTTGCAGTTAATCAAAGTGTCAAAATTGAATAACCGTCCATTCATTGGCATATTCACCGATTTAAAAAGAAATCTATCATATATGATATTTCGGCTTGTTAATTTTGATTCAGTATTACATAATTACCTACTTTCCTAAATGTTTGTGCAAAGCACAGAAAGAGTAACCCATTGGTGCAAAAAGTGTGCCATGAATGCCCAATTTGAAAAATCGTTCTTTTATTAGAGCTCATATATGACTGTCATAAAGTATGTATAAACTATATATAGATATATTTTATACATTGCCAATTTTTTCCGAGTTCATTTGTTAGAATCGAGTATATGTTGAAATGTGGCGTATTATAATATTTGGAGAAAAAGGCATTTTTAAATTCGGACAGAATGATATTAGTACATAAATAATTACGGAAAAACCAACCTGGATTCTAATATATAACATCAGGATTGCTAATCCAAATTCTGAAAGCGGAATTATGATATTCAAAATCGCCGATCCAATATGGATTCAATTCTTTTATATATAGTTACCCTAATATCACAAGAAATTTCATCCTGTCGTTTTTTAGATAAAATTCCGCTCTCCGTGTTTTTTGCGTAAACATCTTTAAATCAGATTTCAAATATTGAAAATAAACGAAACGAAATTAACATATTTTTCAACCGTTTTTTGAAGTTGTCGTTGTTGATGTTGTTGATGTTGCCGAGCGTTAATTTTTTTTGAGATATTCATAATCAAGAGGTAAGAATGGATTAAATTTGTATAGATTAAACTTTTAATATTAAAGTTTTACCAATATTTTGGAGTTTCATTCTTTGAGATCCAAAAAAAACTTGAGCAATGATTGGCCCTACCTTACGATTATTAAGAATCAAATTTCCAAACTAATCCTCATGTGGTTAATTTCGCCGCATTGTTCATATTGTAGCTTGGTATGTGTTCAACAAAAAATTGTTCTATGAAATAATAAGAAATTTTAGAAGTGATAAAGTTAGCAAAGTATGGAACTGTTTACTTTGGTTTCAAGACAAACCCGTCAAAAAACAAAGTAGGTAGCTAATACTCACCTGCTTACTCTTTAGACTTTCAAGTGAAGTTTGCGTTTACAGTGTAAACCACATTTAATGTATTGAAATTTAATGAATGTATTTTAATGTATTGTTAAACCTTACTTCATTTACTTCACGTTAAAATCTTGTTTATAGCAATATAAAAATTTCCAATCGACAATATTGTAGGAGAAAATTTCCGTGCAAATATTTAAATTTGTATTGGAAAATCATGTTTACCTTATAGAATCAACATCAATAAGAAAATTATAGTTGTCATCATCTTTGCAAATTGATTGAAAAACGTGTCTAAAATATCAATTTCTTTGATTTTCTCGGAAAAACGGATTGCATTAGATAATAGTATACATAACAAAAATTCGATTTTTAAAGATCTGTCACTTTTCAATGTAAAGATTTCTGCCGACACCAAAAATTTTCAGAGCAAAATTCAATTTGGATTATGATTAAACGTAAAAGGGTCAAACCAAGTGCTTATTCCTTAGAAACATAATGAAGAAAAAATCGGGTGTCAGAAACTTTGGATTAAATCGGTTTAAAATCCCCCTGAAGCATTATTAGCTCTAAATTATGGCACTTTTAATCTGTTGGAATTGGGTATTCATTTAACCAGTTATTATATATAATTCCTTATAGGAAATGGAAACACTGCGTGATAAAATAAAAGTGACTATCGGTAGAAAGAGTCTACTTTACAAACACTGTAAATTATTTCTTACCCTTTTGGTAACTTACCATAATAAAATTTTATTAAAACGGTAGCGGTGAAAAATATGTGAAGAGAAATCTGATGTAAATTTCATTAGCGTTATTCTTCCATCAAAGTTCAAAATAAATCAGAATATAATATTTTGGATGCCATGCTGGAACCACTAGGAATAAATTGAAAAGTGAACATAATTATAATATACAATTCAATACTGCATAATATCCACCTACAGATTTTACATACACCGTTGATAATATACAAAAATAGGGCATAATACTACTCCATGAAGATCACCATAGAAGGTTATAAAATAAAACAGATATATACAAACTTACTCAACTTTATGTTATGTTAATTTCTAATATATTTTTAATTAAATGTACCCAATAGGCCAATATAAAGTGCTGTATTTTATCTACTCTATTTTTTCCTTCTCTAGAGATGCCGCCAAAGGTAAGAAATGTAGACACAATAACCTCTAAGTTTTTATCTGTCGAATTTATTTGTTTCAGGGTTTCAGCAGCATCTACGAAGTACTCGCCACCAATGTCTAGTGTAATCTAAATATCAACCAATAGGATTTCACCAATTCACGCCACTTGGTAAACGCTGCAGAGTTTTCGAGTGATATTATTTTATTAATTGTAAACACTGAAAGCACCTAACTAAGAAACATATTCTATAAGGTTTTTAGACTTTGGCGGAAATTTTAATTATGGAAGCGTAAATGATACCAATTTTTTAATCGTTAAAAGAGTATAAACCTTCTCAACATAAAATGTATTCTAAGATATTAATTTAGCAAGAACACAAATTATACTAATAAAAAACTCTAAAAACCTTCTGGTACCAATTACCAAATGTCCGTAAGTTACGTTTTTATTTTATGCAAACATTTCATGAATTTCCAAAATAACCAAAATCAACATTTTGGAAAGAGAGATCAAAGTCGCTTATGATCTTTCAATGGAATGCCTAAATTATGGCTTACAGAAGTCAAATTTCACAGGGACATCTATTAGTTTTCACCATTTATGAACCAACTCTATTCAATACTTTTTGGTGCAATTTAAATAATCCTAGATCAAATTGAAATCGTATATAATTTACAGGTTACATATATATAGTTAAATTACTTTTTCAACCCACATTAGCATTATACCTTTTTTAAAATCTTTTATGAATAAAACTGTTCCATAGACTGGGCATATTTCACAATAGGTATATTTGCCTTACATTTAAAAACAATATGTATAATGACATCCTGTTAAATTGACAAACTGTTAAATTGTTTTAGTAAGACATGAGTTATATCTCAAGGCCTAATTTTATGGGTCAAATCTGCAATTAAAAAATAATACTCCGAATACCGCACGAGTATTAAAATTACTAAAGCATTTCCCTTATGGTTCCCTGCACTGTGAAAAATATTTAATAAATTTAAGTAAATGGTGAGTGACGTTGTGAAAATCTTTAGTATTTTTCAACTCACATTTCGTTAATCTGATTAAAATTTAGTTAATTCAAATCTCGTTTCGTTTTCTGAACTATATGTAGCTATGAAAGCTACATAATAATTAGTTGCCTCCGGGTAACTCTTCATATTGTCAAAGTTACTAAATATTCTTCTCTGTGTACATAGTCAAAAGAAGTCTCATATTTTTCAGAAAAATTACCTCATAATTTTGAACCTGGATGACTTGACTTTGTTTGCAATGAACCAATCGAGTAAAACTCCATAATTTGGAAGATCTTGTGATATTAGCTATAAACAACCTAATAAACCATGATTATATCTATATCAGAATTCCGAAAACTCAAGTTTTCAGTCATTATCAATAACAATTTGATAAAAAATAGGATTGTAGTAATGGAACAGTAGGCTCGAATAGCAAAGTTAGTAATGTTGCTATCTCTACTTATAAGCTTAATTATGTGAATTGAGCAGACGATAATTGATAATAAACATTATTTGTAAGACAAAAAATGTTTAAAAGTTGTATTAGAAAATAATTTATTTAATTCATTTAACCTCGGTGCATCAAATCTTTCCTCTTTAACGATGCTCCTTTTTTTCGAAAATCTAAAAACAATCCAACAGTTTCCATCTTTACCATCATTAAAATAAATATGTCAATTTTTTAAAGAATAATTTGTTATACTTCCACTTCGAACAGACAAGTGCTGCCGTTGGAGAAAATTTAGTTATGACAATTAAAATATTATTACAAAATCAACATGTATGTTTGCTCGTTATAAGGACAACATCCCATATTAATTTATTTAATATCTTTTAATGAGTATCTTTTCTAAGAAAATTATAATAATAAATGAAAATTATAATACCATTATAATAAGTTTAATGAAATTAACTGAATCAAGAAAAAAGTGAAAATGAAAACTGGTCATAATGGTAATTAATAGAAATTGAGGATCCGTTAACAAAAACCAGACGGACCGTACAAAATATCTGAAAAGTATTGAGTATCAAATATTCAAACATAATTTTGGATTGTGTGTATTATATAAACCTACTGAACCTGTAATTCAGAAAAACGTGTTTTGAAAATATGATCGAATAGGGCAGAAAAATAAGTTTGGTATAACGTAATAACTGTTGCTTAATTCTGTATTTATTCGTTACAAGTAAATTATTCATATTATACATTATTCGCATTAAAGAGGTTGAAGTATGTGTAGTCATTATTAAATTCTGTATTAGTATAATGAATTTGTTTTCTTACTGCTAATTAAAAATAATAATATAATTTAAAATCTAAGTAAAATCGTTGTTGATGCATGTACATTTAAAGCGCTTTTTAAATGGACTTCCAGGAAGTAATAGCGGATGTAGAAGTTTTTTAGAGTAAGGGCGCCATGGAAGATAATTCGAATATATGAACACGGAAATAGATGCTGAAATGAGTTCCCTTAGATAATTTTAGTTCTCTGAGAATCGAAACTGCATCCATTCAAAGTATTGAGCATAGGGAAGTTATTTGATTTACTGGCTAAAATTAATATTGGAAAATACTGATTACCATTGTCCACGACTCTTCACAGAAACTATTCAACAAGGTATCATATAGGAAACTGTACTCTAGCACATATATTCTAGATAAATCATGGGTATAAATAAATCTTCCTATTCAGCGTAGAAAGTAATTTAAAGATTAGGAAAAAATCGTGCACGAATGGGAACGTTACTAAAATAAAATTAGAGATTTTTCATAATTATGCACGCAAAGTGAATAGTTCATATAACTACCTTAAAAATAGTTTAAAAAATATGGAATCAACTAATTTAAAAAACTATTTAATTCAAACTAAATTTAACCAAAGTTATTAAACAAAAATGCTCAATTTACCAACTTTTGGTGTTGTCTTAATCATTTAATATTGTGACAGAGAAAAATTTAAAAATTAGTGAATTCAACTTATACATAATGCAACAATCTTATACATAATAATAATCCTATCGTGTATTTACTATTTGTTGTTGTTCTAACTAAATATACATCTTCGTGTATGTATTATTAGTGTACACGTAAACACTTTGCCATCATCATCATCAAATGTGGCATATTTTCATGTTATATTTTGTCATTGGTGAGGGTTTAAAATTTCCAATAAAAAATATTCCGAAACTATATTAATGCGAAATTAGAATATCGTAGATGTAATATTCGGAAAATAAAATGAAAAATAAATTCAATGGTGTTGATGCAGAACGCATTGTCCACTTCTTAACTTATCATTGGCATTGCTTGTTATGAAAAGAAGGCAGAAAATGTTCGAGCTCAACTTTCTTTGCATGATGATTCCTGGATAACACATAACATTAACAAAAATTAATTGCTTTAGTAAATTAAATTGATAAATTAGTAAGTGAACAATCAGTGCCGCTCCAGCATTATCTAATTTATTTTTCGTCATTTTACACCTTCGGATTTTTATATTTTCCGATTATTTATTTCGAAAGTCGCTTCGAAGAGACTACTTTCAGAAATTATTTTAGTCTTTTCGTTAATATAACACTTCGGGGTTTTAAAATAATGTTTTCTTAATTCATATTTACTTTGACAACTTAAAGTTGATTCTCGGAGTAACCCTAAAAGAATTTAATTATTCATGAATTTTGTAGAATAATTTGTAGCTTGATTAATTTTAAGTGCCAATCAGATAATATATTCATTGTTTTTAATATTTACTACAATAAAATCACATTGAAGATGAACTGATCAAACTATTATTCCAAACTCTTATATTTTTAAACATATATAAAATATAAAATATAAAATATAAAATAAATAAAATAAAATATATAAATTCAATATATGCGTAACCATGGAAAATGACACACATTTTTATGTAATAATCGTGCAAAAAAAATATTACACAAAGTCACGTTCACTTAGGAGTTTTTGTAACTGAACGTGACTTTTCTATGCATATCCTTTACACGTATCGCAGTCATAGTTGTCGTAACGTACGTATGAATTTAAATATCGAAAAATGTCTGAAAATTATGTTTGCTGAAACGTGTCTTACACATAAATATTTACCTGAATGTGTAAGAAGACATAGGGTAGAAGAATATTTCACAAACTCAAAAAACATATTTACATATATGCAAATTCAACTTCATTAAATACGTACAATAGTCTTTATTGTTTTTGGGTTTACTGAATATGAATAATATGAAGTCAGATTTGAAAGATTCAAAATGGTGGTTTTAATATGGCAGAAAATTTGTTTTTAGTTTGTTGTACTGTCATGAAAACGGTTGCCTTGTTTTTTTGGGATCGTCAAACATAACTGAGTAATCTTCAAGTCTGTGTGAATATACCCTGTAATTAGTGAATTCAAAATTTTACATTCTGTAAATGTTTTTTGAGTGATTTAGGACTAACGACGTATTCGTTCTGAATCGTGGTCCTCATTTTTTAAATATTTTTGTTGTATTTTTTCATGAATTATAAAAGAAACAAATTTTTCAATATTGAAATGTTTAGTGAAGAAAATTCAACTTCCTCTTTATTTAGCCTTGTTGGGTATGTGCGATCTCCGATAAAATTAATTTAGAAGCGTTCCAACATTTCAGAAATTCTTCGTGAATCGATTCACCTGCTTTATCAGATCGCAAGCCCAATCATTTATCATCTACAAACTGTAGATAGTGATATATATTATTATTATATATATCTGGTAAATATCAGTTACAATCAGGATTACATTATTTTGTAATGTTATAATTAACTACAAAAAATGCATATCTTTGGGAATTTTAGAACATAGTTATGAATTGAAAACTGGTATCTACTATTCCAATTTTTTTACGGTAACCGCTTGATCCCTAAAACGTAACAGTGGAATTAGAAAAATTGGTATACAATTAACAAATATTGCTACAAAAAGTTTCTTCCTGTACTTGGAGATTTTTTGTTGCATTACCCGAATACCTAATAAAATTTGAGATTAATTTTTAATTTTCAATCAATTTCTATTTTTAAAATCTAATAAATTTTTCTTTATGTATTCAAAACTTTGTATTCTTCTTTATGTTACTTACATGGATCGACTAGAAACTTAGGGAAACAATCCAGAAACATCGAATAAAAGGACTCGAAAACAACTTCCATGCATGATGAAAGAAACTCGAGACAAATGTATACTGCCTCATTCGCAGTCAAGATCCGGAAAGGCAGCGAGAAGCTTGTAGGAAGGGATTGAGTAAGAAATTTGTTGAAAATGTACTGAAAATCACTGTGCAATATCGGGCATGTTTAATAATCAGCTTTTTAGAAATTTGGAGGAAAGATTCGGTAAATTTGAAAGAAACGTGGATCAACAAATTTCCAATATATTAAAGGAGATCTTCAAGAAACTTGCTAGAAAAGTTGAAAAAGGTTAAGTGAAACATTTGTGTTAACTACTCTCTACATTCCTTGGAGTTTAAGAAGAGCGACATTTCACTCTATCAAGAGTGAAAGACAAAATGCCACTCCTAGAAGAGTGAAATATCACTCTCAATAGAGTGAAAATTTCACTCTTTTTAAAATAGTGGCTCAATTTTTGCTCCAAGGAATTTAGAGAGTATCGTGAACTGTACACACATCGCGTCACCGGCAAAGCTGTCCACTCGTGCGTAAAGTCCATTTCTTCGTGCGTAAAGTTCGCATTCGTGCGTAAAAGTTCACTCTACACCCTTGTAAGGTAATATATTACAACATAACCTTAGTGTGACTGATTTTGTAACATTAAATTTTCAATTCTCCATCACCATCGTACACGGCGAACATTGCACTTTAAGATATGTAGCAAGAAACCTTATTTTGATATTACGACTGTTTCGTTTAAATGTCAAGGTTGTAACCTTACTCTAACCTTGTCATAATGTTGCGTTCTGTGAGCGTAATCATTCAAATCACACCCTCTTTCCTCAAATAGCTCTAATATTGAAGTCTTCTTTCATCTTCAGCAATTACCCTTTCTTTCTTACTCGCATTGCCGCTGATTTCTTTATTGTGATTATTGCAATGTTTATTTTCGGTATTAGTATCTTTAAACTGATGGATATGCACTCTCTTATGCGCTGTCTTTCTTGTAAGCGCTTTCTGAAGCAATAGTTGTTACTGCGACTATATCTTTTTCTTTAAACTCTTACTTCAAATTCATTCTTCCACTACTTATACATTCTGTCTTGCTAATGTCTTTACTTTGAACACTACAGTCACTACACTCATTAGTTTCATTGCTTTTTTACAGATGTCATCACTACTACCCTTGACCTTTACACTGACTGGCATTGTCATATACTCCATAATTCACTCTCTTTCCTGTATTTGCTTTCTGATGCATCAGCTGCTTCTCGTACATTGACCGTAAGACTCCCACTTGCAGTTCGTACTTCAACTTTGTTCTTATTGTTATTCTCACTAATGACAATATCGATGGATGGTTTGAAGAACCGGACATTTCAAACGTGAGACGAAAAACCAGATATTTCGACAGTTTTATGACGAAGATACGGACATTTCAAAATTTGCGGCGAAGAACCGGATATTTTCGAATTTGTGACGAAGAACCGGACATTTCACAATCTTGCCGCAAGAAACCGGACATTTCAAGATTTTCTATACACCGTAGCAAGTTTTGAAATGGCCGATCTTTCGTCGCACTATATAATTTGACGAGTTTATGGACCTATAAAATTCTATTTCACTAAAGCGAATCTAATTAGTTTCTGAAATGTCACATTGATTGAGTAAATGTGCATTATTCTTTAACCTAAGTACACGGAACGAAATAGATGGTACCGGATAACATCTGACGGTATTCAGAAACATCAGTGTGTTCTCGGATACAATATTTTTTTCTCTGCGAACGCTCAATTAAATGGAAAATTTTTAAACACATATTTTCAAGGTCATTCATTACGAATTTGATGTCAGCATTTCATAATTCAGAATGGCTAATTACAACCATAGGGTCCACAGTTTTCTTAAATAAAAAGCTTGCTTCTAATGGTTAAACTCATGTTCGTCCAAAATCGAGTTACTGGGCTAATATGTGGGCTAATTGGTTAATATTGAATTCTGTACTTTACGATGCCTACTGAACAAATTATATCGTAAGAAAGGGAATAAATTCACTGTCGTTTTGACCTGTTCTTTATGTATTCCTTTCAGTTTGGATTTAGACAGTAAAATCAGAAAAGCTTTTGAAAACAACCGCTATACACGGAAAAAAATTGTCTGGGTTCTTCCCAAAAACCAGGTCTGGGATAGTCGCAAACCGGGAAGTTTGTGTTAAACCCAAACTTATATGTGACAATCACAGGAAAGTTTGTGTTACAAACAAAGGAAGGTTGTGACGATCCCAAACCTGTCAGGTTGGGATTACCATTGACCTGGTTTTTTGGAAGAACCCAGACAATTTTTTTCCGTGTACTGTAAAGGGTAAATGAAGAGATAACACAATTATATCCAATAGAAGCCGGGGTTCCACAGGGAAGTGTTTTAGGACAAATTTTATATACACTATTTACAGCTGATCTACCAACATCCTATGACATAACCATCACAACATACGCAAATGTTACTGTACTTCTTTCAACGCATGAAGGTGCAGTAAACGCAACAGAAAACCTGCAAAATTACTTAAATGAAGCTCAAAATTAGTGTAATGACTGCAGGATAAAAACAAATGAGTCTAAGTCTGTAAATACCGTAAGTCTACAATTACCTTAGACGAATGCTTAACATGAAAAGATCACATTTGGAAAAAACGAAAGCAATTTGATCTAATAATACGAAAAATGTATTGGCTTTTATAGGAAAAAAATCAAAACTTTTATTGAAAAATAAAATTGTATTATAAAGCGTGCTTAAACCAGTTTGGACTACGGTATCCAACTGTGGGGTGCAACGACAAGCTTACAAAATAAAACTTCGAGAATCTTACTAGATGCCCCCTGGTTCGTACCAAACGAGATAATAAGAAAAGATTTGAACATCAAAACTATTAGGGAGAAGATTAAACACAACTATGGTGGATATAAAGCAAGAGTACGTCAACATCCACATCACCTGGTAATAAATCGTCTTCAGGATACCTTCATCAATACAAGACTCAGAGGATACAAAACGTTATTATAATATAGTATCTTTAAATATTGTTGCAGTTAAAACCTCAAAAAGAATTATGTATTTGTAGTTTCCCTAGTGGCGGTAACTAATGCGCCTACTTGCTCTTAATTTTATGTTATATGTACAGAAAATTTACTTATTGCTTTTCTTTTGGAGGAAAAATTGTAAATAAAATGAAAAAAGAACAAAAAATGCCAATGTTTAATTCACTCTTAAAAATTAGTATATTGGATTGGGTTAGGTATAGTGGGTATGCAGGAAGATGTTCTTTTCATTTCTGTTAATAAACCAAATATTTAATAATGCAAGATTTAATCTAGCCTAATTTAAAGTAGCTTGTTCCAATTCTAAATATTCGGAATTCGAATATCGCAATAAATGTTGGTATAGATTATTCGAAACTTAATTGTTTGATTAAATAGGAATTGAAATTATTCACGTGAAATTAATCTTTATTGAAATAATACTCCACTATTTTCAAACACGGGGTGAAGCTCGTTCGTTATTGGATTAATTTAATGAGACTTTATTCTTTTTTTGATAATGGTACAGTAACAACACACGGCATCTCCCCTCTGAATTGATTGATATCTAATTCACGAAGTAACACGCAGAAACGCCGGGATCTTTCTAAAGTGACACTTGTTTTAGTCACATCGTTAATGGATACGTGTCACACGCATCTCAAATGTTTTTTACTTGGCTTAAAATATTTGCTCTATAAGCTGCACAACATAAACCTATCATGGTACTAACGGATTACCGAAGAATAGATAATGAAGTGTAATGTGGGAATATTGCGTTTTCAAGTAAAGCTTACAAATTAAGATCTTTTCCCGGATATTCCGTTCACAATGATCAAAAATATACCAAATTTAACGCGGATAATAAGTAGGAAATTACGACGTAATATTAGTGTAAATATTAAAACTATTACTAATAAATTGCGCAATTTAAAAAAAGATAAATGATTGCGGTTTGTTTATCGTTTTTATATAGATTGCCTACACCAACAAAAAACTTTTTTATTAAAGTAAAATATGCCCTAATTGTTTTTCTAATAAAACAACCAACATTATTTTCAATTTAGTAAGAAAGTTAATTTAACTATAAAGATTATTAAACTAATGTTGTTTGCTTAATGTAAACAAAAAGTTTGTTCAGTATTACATATTTGGAATGCAATCTGCATTACCCTATTACAAAATATAAATTATACTATTTCATAGTCTATAATTTTCAAAATACAGTCCGTCGATATGTACACTTTCGCAATGAAGAGGTTGCCTGTTGTTACAGAAAAAGGAGGGTCGGATGCCAAAAACGTGACCAGAATGAAGTTATATTGTCATCTTCTTCATTAAAACGTATATCGACAAAAACACGGGGGTTGATTAGGCATTTTGTAATATATTATGTCATTGAACGTAATGCCTGCAAATATCGTCAACTAATTGCTATCAAGGTATACGTTTAATTAAATAAATAGTGGAATTTGATATATTTTGATATTACTTAAATGTATTGCAAAAATTGTCTCTGTTTCAAAGTAAATATTTATATAAACATTTACAAGTCGAAGATTTCCTTGAAATAAGAAAATATTTTACTATTTTTCTATATAGTAAATTCGACTAAAAAGAAAGTTCATACTTGAAGCAATAAATAGCCTAATAAATATATTTATTAGAATATACGAAACACTATTTTAGTTTATATTTTAAGTTATTTTATTCTTAGAGGGAATCATCGGATTTCTAATATTAGTCAAACAAAAATCCCTGATCAGCAAATATGTAAAAATATTTTGCATCAGGCACCAGTGAACATCAGCATAATTTTGAAGTAAATCTTTTTATATGTATTTTAACAGGAAGGGCAACGAAACGAGACATGACACAGAATATGGATGAGCTTTACTTTATTTTGTCACATGCAGAAGGGAATAGGGGGTAGACCCCCGTTAAAGCGAAGTTAGCCGGGGGTCCGAACAAAAACGCTTTCTGGCATCTCCTGAGTTAGCAACGGATTTTATATTACTATGTTGTAAGTTCTAAAATTCAAATATTCTAGCCAATTTATTTTTATTCGCGTCTATTTAAATTATCCAACAAAGATTGAAGCTGATTGAAAATAATATTGTAATCTTCTTCTCTAAATTCAATGCACTTTTAAATTTAACCTAAAACGCGCCATGTAAAACATTTCAGAAAATTCATTTTGTATATTAATATTAATAACAATTGCAGTTTTAAAATTTCCTTAATGAAAAATAATTTTAAACGGGTCTCAATCTAAGTCTTACAGTTAATAATACAATATGCAAATTACTATATTGAATTTTCAATTCTATAAATGCATTCGAATTTGTCTTTCGTTACAATTGTTATTGTTAATAATTAATAAAATTTATGATATTAAAATTTTAGTTCAATCATTTTAATCTGCTTTATTAAAAATAACGCATCAAACTATGTTTTACTTCATAAGTAAATAAATGTACTTTCTTATATTTTGCCCTGCATTGAAAATATTTCATTTTGAACATTTAATAAGTCTTGTATCACTTTGAAGTTGCTCCTCGAACAATTTTTCTTTTATGTCATACTACAATGCTAACGCATCTTTCTCCAAAATTGTCCGTTTTATGTTTGAATTCTGAATCTTTTTATTTTATTGTAAAGTGACAATAGTTAATATAGTAGTATTTATTTAAAATATGGGTTTATTTCATTAAATCATTCGTCAAATTATCTTTAACACTATAGTGGTTTAACAATAATTTACAACTCATCGAGGAAAAATAACAATAACAATACAATGCAATTTGTCTCTTAAAACATAATCATCAGCGATTATCAAGAAGGCAAAGCTAAATGTAAGTAGAGCTGCACCCACAACAGCCCGTCCCATATATACATAATATAAAGTGATGGCTATGCTATTGCTAGAACTTGCCCGTATAGTTATGCTTCAATACGTTATTAAGCCAAGGCTATCAAGCTAAGATTATATATTGTACATTATGAATGTAAAGCCTCCTGAAATCTTCCAACTATTAAGCTGTGAAAATACTGATGTACATACATTAAAAAAAAATGTTTGTCTTTAAGTAAATGTTTATTTAATAGTCGCAAGTAAACAATTTACTTGCATTAAGAAAATTTGTTTTTATTTTTAACAAATGCTTCTTCTTGTTCCAGATCTGCCTTACATTAAAATAATATTCCCTTACGGCAAATGGATATTTATTTACGACTATTCATTCATTTTTTTTGCGTATATTTAAACGTTAACAAGTATTTAACGAAGCGAGAAATGTTTTGGTAATATCTAATAACTTGGCTAATGTAACGTTCTGTAACATTACAAAAGTTGTAATTACTAATTTAAAATGGTTCTAAACATTTAGGATTATTTATTTTAAGCAAGGTAACAGAGGTCTTTCATAACGAAAATGCGCATTCATTACTTATGATAATGCTAATTTCATTAGCTTTTAACTTTTGTTATATTTTTCAGTCTACTCTTCTAAGAAATATTTAATAAGTTTACATCCTGAGCGTGCGTCAGCAATTGAAGACATGCAGTTATTGTATACTAATTAAGCTTCTTAAACAGATTATTTTGCATTGGTGGTTTTGGACTACGAATTACCGGATTTTATAATCGATAGATTATCTCTTAAGAAATTGTGGCTGGAGGTCCTACAAAGATTGCGAATGAAGATTATTCGAATTTACTTGCGTGTAGACTACCAAGCCCAGCCTGATTTTATCTGCTTAATCAAAAACTTAATATCTTCTAAAATAAAAATCAAGATTGAAACGGAACGAGGTCCTTGATTGGGATCCTTCTATACTTTTTTACATATTTCATAATAATGTAAACAGATATAGCCAAAATATTTACAAAATTTGTGCCAATAACAAATTATAGATGCTTGCCTAATTTTTATTTTATCCCGCAAAATTAAAATCTTGAGAAGCCGTTTGTTTGTTGAAGACATAATGTAATAAATGTTTCGATGCAAATGTAGGGACATTTAAAAGATGCTTATAGTTTTTACTAAAAAATATTATTATTAACAGTGTTCTAAGTAAAGAAACATACATATTATTTATACTCGGCAATCTTTTTGAATTTAAGATTTAATAACATATTAATCCTTTTGGAACATATTTTGTCCAACCTAGATTTATGCGTATAACATTACATTTTTCGCAGAATATAAAAAATACAGAAACCAAATCTTTTTCCCTGTCTTGTAAAGAACCTAAATAAGTACAACAAATTAATGTTATCATTTAATGCTGTTAATATAATTGTTGTTAATACAAAATTTTTAACAAAACTGCATATTTTTTAAGAAATTAATTTTTGAGCGTACTACGCAATTTTTTTTACTTCAAATTTTTTTGTGAGGGTTTTTGGTGTCGCTGTTTACGAATTCGTCGTTGTTTTACGAAATTCCAATTGGCGGACCCAATATAACGTTAAAAAAAATGCGAAAAATATCTCAATTTATAAAAATGCGTTACTGTGGGGTACTTGATTATAAATACGATATTAATTTTGCCAAATCCAAAATGACGGATCAAATATGCGGACAGACATTTTACAAATGACTTCATTTGCATTAAATTTGTTAATCGGGTTCTTTTAGGGTTGCTGAGTTGTATGAATCTGATGTTAATTTTCCCGATTTCATATTAAGTAATCAGCGCACCTGAAAATCATGGAATAACAAATTTTCTTCAAATGAACTTAGTTATTTGTAAAATGTTTGTCCACTTTTAACTCGGTAAGCATACACGGAGAAAATTTTAGCTGTTTTGATTCCGCTAATGTAGCCTTAACCCTACTCAGTTCGCGCTTAGCTCTAAATTTCCGCTACATTAGCAGATTTGTTCCGTTAAATTTGCGGACTTTTTCAGTAAATTTAGCTGAAATTATCGGCTATCCCTAACGGAAGTCCAACAGCTGTCCCTATAGGATAAAATTGGTAGAATCTGCGGATTTTTCGGCTGATTTTGCTGATTATTTTTCTCCGTGTAATAACGGGTAAAATGAAGTCAAAATGATTTCAAAATGGTCTGCCAATTTTTAATATAGTAAAACTAACATCTGATTAGTAATCAACCTCCGAATAACAAATTTTGTTGTATGTGGTGGCATTTGTTACATTTTTGTCGGTTCCACGGAATCATGAATGTAGTAAAACTATCGTAGGATGATCGACTGAAAAAACCTACGACTAACGAGTTTTATGTGAATCCAATGAATTTTGTAAAATTCGTCCGCCATATTTAATCTGCCATTTTTCATTTTTGAAAACTAACTGCGGATTCGTTATCAGCGATCACAAAAACGTTTTTTCGCACAAAACTGTTCATCTGAAAAATGTATGTTGCAAAGATTAAAAGAATTTTCTTAGTTTTTAAGATAGAATAACAAGTCAAATTGTTTATGAAATTTTAAATTATCAAATTCAGAATATGAAACTTCATTAAAGCCCTTACAATTTAACAGTAGGGTATGTTTCAATTATTATTCATGGTACTTCGTTGATGGAAACGTGCAAAAGAATGATGGTGCAGTCGCTATATAACGCTTGCCCATGTTCTTGGGGCATTCTGTATTTATATTGTTCCCTCAATGAACCCGTACCAAAATAACTTAAGAAAAAATAGAATAAAAAATCTCGAATTCTTGTTTGGGTTGAAAACGAATCTTACTGTGAGCAAATACAACAGTATGTCCCATCCAAAATTGGGTACTAGAGATTTTTATCATTGTTTTTCATGGCAGTTTTTATTTTTAAATTTGTTTATAGTTTTATAAACATTATGACATTATTTATTTATATCAAAAAAATCTAGGATTTACGAATTTACATGGTGTTCTCATCAAATGTGTAGTAATAACATTGGAAACGAAGTTATCATTCGTTATGAATTTAATATAAAAATAAAAATATAGACCTTCAAACGAGTAAAATTATTCAAATTTTTTAAAATTAATTAACATATCATTTTTATTTTAGACATTAATGAAAATGACTTCACTATGTATGCACTCGTTGTGCCACAAACGTATTTATGAAATGTAATCCGCTTGATGATAATCACGTGGGTTATCGAACGTTTAAAAAATTGACATGAAATTCGTTATATTCATTATTATATTAAATATGTATATTTACATCATAAGAATCAGGATAAGAAAAATCGAAATGTCAAACTTAGGTCATCGGTTGATGCCGAAAGAGAAATTTAAATGATAAATTAACGTTTTTTTTTTAATTTAAAAACTGTTGTATAGTCTGTTTAAAAATTATATGTAATAATAAAAATAAGTATTAAATAGTAAACATTCAAGACATTTGGTTAATTTTATCACGGCATTCACATAGAGTCTATGAACACTAATTGAGTAACTAATCACATTAATTAAGTACTTTGTTAATAGTCATAACCAACATTGTTTAAGTAAAAAGAATATTCAAAATGTTCAGGATAATTATTACTCATAATGTAAAGAATACAATATTTTCAAGAGACATCTAACATATTAGTATAGTAGAAATCTATGTTCTTAAACAAAATTTTTTACTTTTTACACTAGCATTAAAAACTTAAATTAATTTTGTACATTCTAACTTTCCTTAGTAATAAATGGCATGCTTTTTTATTTAATATAGTATCCGTTTTTATTACCAGTAAGGTATTCATACGAAATGCAAGGAAATACGATTTGCCTAAGAAAGTTTTATGGAATAAATTGTGATGTGCAAGATCGTTATTTTACGAAAATAGAAGCAATTACGAAAAATGTTTAATGCTATATATCCAACCTAAATTATTTTTACTAATAAGTCCGATTTATATTTTGTTTTAGTGTAGTATTGACTCGTGCATTTGTGCACCCTTATTTTAAAATTGTACCAACCGATTAATTTTTACTAAATTACAATAAATTCTGGATTAATCATATTCCAATGCATATTTAATTTATACTGAGTTTTATAAATACTATTAATAATTTAATATATACTAAATTTTGAAATACTCAGAATAAAGACACTGTCTATCATGTTTTTAATTTCTTTAGGATACATTTTGATCATACATAAAAAATAAATAATTTACAATGTATTTAAATGTTATAAGATTGTTATTGCTTTAAATTTAGTTATTTTATGTTATATCTTAAGCTGAGGGCTGTCACTTCATTTCCAAAGTACGACGGTACTACGGCGGCAGTGTTGCCAAGCGCCCACGAACGTTCCCCCTTCTTTAAGCCCCCCTATATATGTTCTCTTGGATCGATGAGACATCTTTTCAAAAAGCTGCAATGTATTTTGATTTAATAAATGTATAAAAATTGTTAGTCTTAACAGATAGTTTTGCTTTATCATAACAAAAAATATTCTAACGTTTACCAACAAATCTCTGTTAGAAAAAAAATATAGAAAAGCAAATCGTTACATGAGTCATACAATTCACACTGATTAAAATACAAAGATACAAATATTTCTGATATAGACTACTTTTCGATTAGAATTTGAGATAAATTAATTTCTTTCTTATTACAATATTTATATAATTTATTACTGCTATAGTGCTCTATAGTAAAATATAAATTTTGATTAATGTTTTATACTAGAAAAAAATAAGTTATCGTAATGCACTGGGATAAGATAATAGTTATGACTATCAGCAGTATAGTTGCGATAACATACTGTAAGAATGTTGACTATAGGACTGATCCGTCTGTCTTTCATAATATCACTTGAATAAAGCAATTTTTTTGCCAAGAAAAATTTAGTTCATTATGAACTAACGATCTTAATAGAAGCATACATATCCTTGATTTAAGAAATGCAGTTTAAGTAAACTATAATTTCCTGACCTAGTAAATATTTTCTTAAAGCCACACTAACTTTTTTGCAGTATAGTCGAGTGAGATTTTATAATAGCCTCAATATTATTCTAGCAATGATTACATAATAATACAGGATGACAAAAAAACTTTTTTGGAGGGATAACTTGAATCAGGGGTAGAAGATCTTATTGATTTTTGGCAGTAGAACACGAATCCATTGTTTAATTTGGCCCATCACATCAGAATTTTAAGACATCGTATCCGAAGGATATTAAAAAATACCTTGCGTGGCACTTTGTGGTTAGGATATGTGAAATAACTGACATGAGAATAACCTATAATTTTTGGTGTTTTTATTATCATTTATACATTCTTGATTTGATTGTTAAAATAATTACAATGTATCATTCGAAAATTATTATCTATACAAGTAAGGTCTGCTGCACAAATTATTATGCATCACAATTATTAATTTGCATGCAATTGTACGTAATTGTATACAAACATTTAGAAAAAAAAAACAAAAACCATACTATTCTTCACGAATAGTATTTCTCCGGATTTCTCGATTTTTCGAGAAAGTCTAAAAAGTCTACAAAGTATTGAAAATTTAATTATTTAAATATCACGAATAGTTTCAAATCTTCAGTCTCCTCATATTAATTTTGAACCATTTTGATAAATTTAATTGATGACAAACAAGATAACCGTATGTGTATTTTATTGTGTATACTTTCTCTTGGTCCAAATAAATACACATGGACCAATAAACAATCAAGCTTTGTAATTACCAAAAAATCAAACTTGTATAACAGTAAATATCATCGATGTGAAATGAGATTTATCTACCATTTCAACAATGTAATTATCCATCATGAAATAGGTATAAAATATTGCTCGTAAAAAAGAACACGGCATTTTGTTGGGAATTAGAGGATAGGTAAACAAGCTCAAAGTTGTTGGGCATAAAGTTTTAAACAACCGTAAATTGTTTTGGAGCATACTCCTTATAATATTGCATGATTAAACTGAAAAGTCATAGAACGACTCGGTCGTTTTGCACCCAGATAAGATAAAATAAAAGCAAACATATTTAAAACGACAATTTTATCTACTGTCATGCTCATATCATAATGTTTGATGGCATGACCCTGTCACAACGTGTAGTTAATTAAGCATCTAAAAACCGCAAGAACTCAAAAACAATAGTACTTGAAAGATCAAGCATACTCCTTTGCTTGAGAATAATCTCCGTTCAATGAAAAATTTGATGCATAATTTATATAGAGACATAATGAGTATTGCAGTAACAGAAGGTTATGCTCATGAAATTTAAAATATATTCAATGTTAATTTATAATGCATAGTATCGTATTTCCTTGTGGAAGCAAGATTGAATTAATAGAAAACTTTGGGGTTACGTACGCTGAAAAGTCAATACTGAGTACATCATTAATTCAATAATACTTTGGGGACGTCAGTTACAATGCTGGTGTATTTCATTAGATTCATCGAGGGTCCTGGTCTAAAGCTTTAGGGATACCAACAACTGTCATTATACTCCTGAAATTTAATTTTAGGATTAATAATATTTTCAAACAGGATAAAGTTTGTATGTGGAATAACCTTTAAATTTACAAGATTTGAAAAAGCATTTTTTTTCGAAATTAGTGTGTTTGGCTTTGTTAAAAGAAACAAAAGTTTGCTCTATATAAAATTATTGTCCGTTGTGTTTCGCTTTTAAATAATTTAAATAGTTTGATTAAATTTTTGGTAACTAAAACAATTGTTCCCATGATTAGAAGGAAGACGTTATTAATAACACCTTGAAAAGCTTTTTCGTAGTATATAAATATAACATTATAGTACCAGGTTTAAAAAAGAACATTCACTCTGTTGCTAGGGGCCCAGTCCCCAGACCCCCCCGGCTTAGTTCGTGCCTCATTAACTGGGCACACATCACTGGCATCCGGTCGATGTCGTTCAATACGTACACTTTGGATGTTCGATGTATGAAAATTGAAAATTAATGCTATAAAAACTATTCTACACTGCTTTTATGTTATATACAAATTCGAACTTTTTCAATTAATATATTAAGAGTCTGCAGAAACTTGTTTCCTGCGTTATATGTATCATATTTCGGATTTTGGAAATTTAACCGAAATATTAATTAAGTACAAAAGAAATTCAAACATTTAAATTTTAACTAATATTTACAATTATTTACAATTATTTACAATATAATTTAATGTAGCGATGAAATTAAGTTTTATAATAAATTATGTACTAATATATTAGACAAGTAACGCAATAAATTGTTTAGCTCTTATCTATAAAATATTATTGAAATAGACATGAATCAATGGCTTAACCCGTTTCGTCCTGAAATGCCCTAAATTTTGACTTCTTTTCATCATGTGCTTTCTCATGGAGAAAGCTACTCAATCATGTTGATATAACCACACCTATTGTATTTTTTCTCGAACTTTCTAAATCCGGTTTCAGATTGACCATATCTGAGGCCATTTTTTTTACTATGGCGGTTTAAACATAAAAAAATGGTGAATTTTGAAAAAATTTGTTGAAATAATCGTATTTTTGAACAGGAAACCGCGTTCGAATCAAGCTGAATCTCTGTATCTGGTGGAGTAAATAGTTATACTAAAAGATAGGATGGTTATTAATTAAATAAATTAAAAATGGCAGACCTCAGTGAACATTTTGTTGAAAAATTTCTGAACGCTCTAACCGAACAATTATGAGCTTGTTTTAAAAAATGCTAAGAATAAAAAATTCTTAGAATTCGCCGAGAAATGTAGTGGATTTTTTCAGATTTTTTAAATGAATTTTTAAAAAATTATTTCAAAATTCTTTTCAAAATTGTAATTTTTTTCCGACAAATTCTGAACAAAATTTAGTGTATTCTCTGATGAATTCTAAGAGTTTTTTATTCTATGCGTTTTTCCCAAAAGTTGATAGTTTTCGAGAAAGAAAAATCTTAAACTATAATATTTGAAATTAATTTCCTCGAAAACTATCAACTTTTGGAAAGAATTACAAAAAACTCTTAGAATTTACCAGAGAATGCATTAAATTTTGTTCAAAATTTTTCGTAAATAAATTACAATTTTGAAAAAAATTTTGAAAAAAAATTTCTCAAAACTTCATTTAAAAAATCTGAAAAAATTCCACTATATTTCTCAATGAATTCTAAGAACTTTTCATTCTTAACATTTTTTTTAAAAAGCTCGTAGCTTTTGAGTTAGATCGTCCAGAAATTTTTCAACAAAATTTTGACTTAGAACCGCCATTTTGAAACCGCCATTTTGAATGGAGAATTAATAACCATCCTATCTTTTAGTGTAACTAATTACTCCACCAGATACAGAGTCTTAGCTTGTTCCGAACACGATTTCCTGTTCAAAAATACGATTATTTGAAGAAAATTTTTCAAAATTCACAATTTTTTTATGTTTAAACCGCCATAGTAAAAAAATGGCGGCAGATATGGTCAATCTGAAACCGGATTTAGAAAGTTCGAGAAAAAATACCCTTAGGTATGTTATATCAAAACGGTTGAGTGATTTTTTTTCTCGGAGAAAGGACCTGATGAAAAGAAGTCAAAATTTACGGCATTTCAGGACGAAACGGGTTAATATATGACATTGTCATCTTTTTGCATGTTAATTTTTATTACATGATTTATTCACACGAATTCACAAAATATATTGAAAACATGGTAAATGATAATCTTAATTTTATATCCACAATCAAACTAAATTTACCAAATGTAAGTTTATTCAAGTATTCTCTTGCTGATTATGATTTGGGAGATCATAAAAATTATGTGTTAAATAATTTTAAATGGAATTTCTTCATTCTATGTTTATTCACTTTCAACATTACTTATTTCGTTAGTATTTTAAGTAGAAAGACATACTTTTTGAACTCTCTGTCCATTGCATATTTCGACGATTTTCTATATATTGATTTTCACCTCAACATATTAATACATTCTAAGCTATACATTGGAAACATAATTTTTTTAATTGTACAAAAATATATTTCTTAATTTGTTCAAAACCAAATATTGTTTCAAAATATGTTGTTTAAAACGGCGCTGAAATTATCGAATAGAATAAAAATATGTAATAACGTGTATTTGAATATTCTTTTGCGTCACAGACTTGTCTTATTACTGTCCCATGTGATTCTCATATAGATCTCCTGGTGACGAAAAGGGCCCACACCCCTCAAAACGAGCATATGAAATTGCTAGGCATCAAGGGGTTCTTCGCCATATGTTTTAATTGAACTTTTCTGTTTTATTAAAAAAAATAATTAACAGTTTGAAAAATGTACAGTTAAAATGTAAATAATAGAATTGAAAGTTTATGAACCAAGTTTGTAATCCTATGTTTATAAAATTTCTAAATGTACAGAAAAATTCGCGTATTAATGTTTTGTTGAAAAAGGTACAATAGTACGATGAGAGGAATACAATTGCAACAAATATTTTCGACAAGTAGAATTTCATTAACATTTTTTAAATTTTCAAGTATATACAAGAAAAATTAAATATTACAGTATGAAGAAGAATATTGAATAAAATATTTTTTAGTGGGGGTTTCAAATTGTCGTCTCTTATCACCCAATTAAATACTGAATTTGAAGGTAAATAAAACAGTTCTTATCCATGAATTAAAAAGTTAACCGCATTTTTGTAATTTACTACTGAAGACTCTCCAATCATGTTGGATGAGTAACTTTAAATATAATAAATTGGTTCTAAAATGTATGCAGTCAGTTATTTCACTGCTTTCGGGAGAAAAATTCAATTGTGTTCAATCCGAGTGTATTTTACCGTAGTTAAGCACTAGGCGTTGTATTAACCATAAGCATATAATCGAGCAGTTTTATTAAAAGTATAAAAGCAATTTGTCATATCTATAATTCGTTGCACACGAGGAAAAATCTGGGAACTATACACTTTTTGAACAAATTTTTAAAATTTTGAAAAGGGATGGTTTTTTACCATAATATTATTGTATAAGATCGAAATTCCAATTAAGTATCATCTTTTTTTTTTTTTTTATTTAAGCAATTTTAATCTCTAACTGAGATTATTTTGCTGATCAGTAATGTGTTTTTACAAAAATAGGTTACATTTTTTGAAATACTTAAGTAGCGTTTTACATATTTTGGTTGTTGGTGTGCACAATATAATGTCCGCGGTTAGAGGTAAGTACAATTTTTGCCGGTGGAGTTCGTGAATAAATTCGGCGCGTTGAGAATTAAATAATGATCATTGCCATAATATGTGGTTTAAGTCTTGCTCTGCACTGACACAGAGGACTGTCGACGACTT
This sequence comes from Trichopria drosophilae, assembly GCA_030407085.1. Classification (NCBI taxonomy): domain Eukaryota; kingdom Metazoa; phylum Arthropoda; class Insecta; order Hymenoptera; family Diapriidae; genus Trichopria; species Trichopria drosophilae. Next base: position 47,524,367 of record CM059583.1, read on the forward strand.
TTATTTTCATTAATGATTTATTAAGGCTATAGTGTCCCGAGCGGCATCTATTTATAGTGGTTATAGTGTTTCTTGGTAGGTTTTTTTTGTGAAACCACGGATGTATTTTGGAATTATAAAATTGTTCAAAGTAGTGCGTTCCTTTCATTTTTCCGCGTTCCATGATTGCTAGGTTGGTATTTTCGATTGCTGTTGCTTTCGCTCTATGTCTAAGGTCTGTGTACGGGATTTTGAATATTGCTGTAGAGTCTTTGTTCGTTGCTTGTTTCGCGTGTTGGTCTGCTTGTTCATTGTCTTGGATACCAATATGAGCCGGGATCCAATATAGTTTTAAACTTCTTCCTTTGTGGGAGTTTCTCGTTAAAAGTTCATGGCATTTGGCCTTAAGTATATAGATATAAGGGTTAGTTTTTACTTCCGAGTTGTTATCTCTTAAATTGATGAGGACGCTTAAAGAATCTGTAAAGATAATTGTGTTCCTGTGCGATTGGGTCAAGGCAATGTCCAATGCATCAATTAGTGCAATGCATTCGCCCGTAAATATTGACGCTTCCTTATTTATGCTATTCGTTAATACGATTTCCGAATTTTTCGTAACGCAGGCGGTACCGACGGAGGGAGCGTTTTTTATCTTGCTACCATCTGTGAATAAAGCAAAAGCGTTTTCGTCTTCCACTAGTTTGTCTACAGCAAGATTCGGATTCTTATCTTTTTTAAGTTTTTCGCCAAAGGTGGTATTTATTGGAATCTGGTTTTTCTGTGTATCGTAATCGAATAAATACATATTGAAGTTTTTGCCGGAATATATTAGGTCTGCAGTGTTGATAGAATTCTTGATACACTGTATGAGTAGTCTGCTGCTCGTTTTGACATTTTGATTTACTAATTTTTGTTGAAATGCTCGAATAGATTTCTGAATTGTGAGTTCTGTATTCGAGTAGATTTTATTGAAGTATCAGGAGCATAGGAATTTCGCTCGCTCCTCTATGGAGGTTAATTTCGATTCTGCCAACAGAATATTCGTTGGCGTACTGGCGCGGTACCCTAGAGCCAATCTTATGGCTACGTACTGAATCCGCTCTAGTTTTTCTGTTAGCGTTTTCTGAGTTGGAAAGTACACGAAACTGCCGTAATCTAGAATAGAGCGAACTCTTGTACATTATTATAAGTGTCGTTGGGTCAGTTCCCCACCACGTTCCTCTGAGGAATTTTATTATTTTTAAAGAGCGCGAACTTCTGGCATGTATATAATTAATGTGCTCCTGAAACGATAAATTGTAACTAAACCAGATTCCAAGAAATCTCACTGATTTAATGGATTTAATGATATTGCCTTTTATATTGAAATCGGATTCACCAGGCCGCGATTTCCCGTTGTTGAAATGGATGTATACCGTCTTTTGTGGTGCAAGCTCCAGTCCCAGGTTAAGGAGGTTGTCATGTATGATAGATATAGCTTTTTCAACCATGTTTTTACTTTTTTCAGATGTGGATCTGTTGCAATATAAGGCAATATCATCTGCAAATTGTGACACTTGTACGCTTTTTGGGATGTTTTCAAGAATATTTGAGACATAGATGCTGTAAAGTATTGGACTGAGTACACCCCTTTGAGGAACACCTTTGTAAAGTTTTCTAGAGATATTTTCTAGGTTATTGGTGGTTGCGGTTCTTTCTGAAGTTAAGAATTTTACAAATTTTACGAAGCTAGTCGGACACCCTATTATTGCAAGCTTCTCGAGCAGTATGTCAGTATTCACATTATCAAAGGCTCCTGTGACATCGAGAAATGCCGCGTGTAGGTCTTTTTTCTTAGCGAATATGCTTTCCTCCGCTGCTAGTAAAAGATTACATAGATTGTCACTGGTACATTGCCCTTTCCTAAATCCTGACTGACTCTTGGGGAGTATGCCCTTCTTTTCTATCCAAAATTGGAATTTATTTTTTAGTAAACTTTCAAATATCTTGCAACTACAGGATGTAAGACAGATGGGTCTGACGGACCTCCCGTCAGCTTTTGGTATAAAGTGAATGAAAGTTTCGTTCCAGTCCTTCGGGTAATCGCTTTTCGAATACATTTGATTAAAAATATCAATTAGTATGAGTTTGTAATTTACTGGGAGTCGTTTTAGTATTTCGTAATCGATACCGTCGGTTCCACAGGCAGAAGTGATTTTTTTGTTATCCACTGCTACATTAAATTCCGAAAAAGTAAAAGGGCTCTCTAAGAATTGATTCGCAGTGCACTCTGGAATCCAATCTGGATCAGTTATGCACCAGGGAGGACTAATCTTGTCTAACGCGGTTGTATATTTTTCTTGCATTTGGTGGTTTTCAGAAGTGTGACAAGGTCTGCCGTCGACCCATTTATTTTTTAGAATTTTTACTCTATTCCAAACGTATTTTTTACTGGAATTGAAATTAAGACTTTCGGCGAATCTTTTAAAAGTTTCGCGTTTTTTAAATTTTATTAGTCTTCTTGCAGTAGCTACTCCTTTTTTGTATTCGATGTAATCGTGTAATCGTTTAGTAAACTGCCATTTTTTAAAACTTGCCGTTCTTAATCTAATTACCTTGTCACATTCCTCGTCCCACCATGCAACTGGGTTTTTATGAACTTTAGCGGACACAGTTTTCTTTTTCGGTGTATTTGTTATTACAGCTTCTTTTACAATATGCATAAATAAGGCGTATTTGTCACTAGGATTAGCTTGATCGTAAGCATTTGTAAACAGTTTACAAAAATTATCCTTTAAATGTCGATCGACAAGTTCCCAGTCAGTGCGGGTTGATTTTATTTTAAAGTTCTTATTTTGGTAAATGAATTTTTGCAAATTAATATTGATACTGATCGGAAAATGGTCAGCGCCCCAAGTGTTATCTTTTACCTTTACTTTTAGTTTATGTGAAATGTTCGTGCTCGAGAATATAAGATCGATATTTGATGAGTAATTTGAATTCGGTTGAATATATGTACTCGTTTTATCGTTATGTAATAAAAGATTGGTTTTAAGTAAACTATTGTAAAAGTTTTCTCCATTATTGTCTGTTTTGTTACAATTCCAACTGACGTGGTGAGCATTGAAATCCCCCATAAAAATAGTGTGCTTGCTTACGTTAATGTTATTTAGAATTTGATCCCATTGTATTTCAGCTAAGGCACTCCTTGGGGCTCTGTAACATACTATTAGGTCTAACGCTGGGTTTACATTTGAGACTGTTATACCCGACATTTCTACGGAGGTGTCAGGCACCTTAAAGTTGACGATTTGTTTGAAGGCAAGGTTGTTACGGATGAGTAGTAGGATTCCCCCACCTTTTCCTGCATGACGATCATGTCTGCATGCTACGAAGCCTGGGAATAGAAGCTGGTCTTCTTTCTTGAGCCATGATTCGACACAGATAAATATGTCTAGTTCTGTTAGAATTTTGGAGAGTTCCTCTTTTTTATTCGAAATGCTTCTCGGATTCCAGAAAAGAATTTTTAGTTCTTTATGATGTGTAGCCATTTTGTTTATTGTTTTAGAGGTCGTGTGAAGCATCGGATTCGCTCTCCTCAGTTTCCGAGTCTTTTTCTTGACGGAGCAACTTTTTCTTAAGTCTTGTGCATCTACACTTTAATGTTTTGTCGGCCATGTGTTGGTATGCGAGATCTAACATATTTATAAGTCCTTCTGTGTTGTCTGTATACATTTTTGCTATTTCATTAGTATTGCCGTTGCCAAAGGTTTCGACTATGTAATTTACAAATGTTTCGAAGTTAAGAGGATGTGCATTTTCCGGCGAGTCAATTAGATTTCTTAACGGAGCTAGTGTTTTTTCTACATTTGTTGCGTATGCTGCTAAAGTTTCATTGGATGGTTTTTCCATTAATTTCTGTTTTTTAGATTTAGATTTAGCATTATTAGGTTTTTTGAAGTTGATTTGTATCTCTGTGGCACTGTTTATGTCATCCATAATGACAGAGGAATTGATTGACGTTTGTTCTTGAGAGTTGTCGGTAGTCGTAGTTGAAGGCGGTGGTCTTTTCGAAGTTCTTGGAAATGCATTATCGTAGGTCAGTAAATTGGCACTGTTATTAGTTTGGTTCTCGCATGGTGAATAAGTAGGGAGACCGCTGTTGTTATTGTTTATGTTTACAGTAGTAGAGTTGTTAGGACACATTTTTGCAACGTGTCCGCTTTGTTTACATACAAAGCAGTTCAACGATTCGGTACTGAGATAAATCCAATATGGGGTGCCTTCGTACATGATTTGCATCGACTCGGGTAAAAAAGCCTCATCACCTTCACGAATGTACACTTGACGTCTGAAGGACAGTATATGCGCACGTCCAGGCTTGGTGGTGCTTGCTCGTATGTCAGTTAAGGCAGATACTGCATTTACGCCGCTATTTTTTAGCGCTTCAATGATGACTTCATTTTCTATTATTGGAGAAACATTCGATATGACGACTCTTTTATTTTTACAAATATACGGTCTAATGGGGAGGACAAAATCTTTGACTTTAATAGTTTTGTTAACTAGGCTGTCGACAATCGATTGGCTCGTTACGTAGCAGCATACTCGCCCTCCAGAGATTTTCGATAAGTATCTTATGTTGTTGACATGTGTTAATTGCTCTAAACCATCGATATAGTCATCAATTGTGAGGCCTTCAATCGAGTCGAGAATGACGGCTTGCTCATTTTTTGGGCGAATGTTTTTTCTTGTGATGTGTGCGTATGTTGAAGGTGGCGACTGTTGAGATAAACTTTGAGATGGAGATTCATGACTCCCGTGATCGGAGGCCATGATTACTCTTATGGTGTTTTTGGCCCCACAAACTGCACCAGCAGTTTGTTAGCAAAATACTTTGCTATTTGGAATTAAATGCACCACACTATATAATCCGAATATGAGTATTTGAACTCGCGCCCGTTATTGTTCACTGTTATTTGTTTTGGTTGTTGGAACCAAGACGAAACACTTTTTCTCGATCCGTTGTCTCGAGCCGAACTCTAAGTATCATCTATTATAAACATTTGGAAAATAAAAATTGTACCACATTGTAAGGAAGAACGCAAGGTGCAAAGCATTTTTATGGAAAAAATAGAATATTTAGCGATAACTGGATGATATCTACAAGGAATGATTAAATCGACTTTTGATGCATGCAGTCATTTAGAAAGTAGATTTCTGCGGTCGTTAGAACCGCTAATCTGCATCAGATAGAATCGTTTAATGTGCATATTTTTTACAAAATAAGGATCCACCCAAAATAGGATAATTTTTTATTTACAATAGAAAAGAAGGAATATAATAATCTGAATTATTCAGAACTTTTTTCATATCATGATGAATAAAATAACATATAACAATAAATGTAAAAGATTTGTTTTTAGGAGAAAAGCTGGTACATTAAGTTTTGTGACAATCCCTGTGTCTGATCTTGATTATATACAATGTTCGCATCTGAAACTTGTTCCACGAAACCCTTCAATATGTCTCAAAATTAAACATTTCGAAAGTTTTGCGACGAAGAACCGGACATTTTAGAATTTGCGATGAAGAAACGGACTTTTGACAAATTTGCCGCGAAGAATCGGCTATTTCAAGGTTTTCTACAGCGATTTATTACATCGTAGTAACTTTTAAAATGACCGCTTGTTTGTCGTATAATTATTGTGAAATGTGCGGTTCTTCATCGCACACCACAAAATAGCCGGTTTTTTGTCGCAACCTTTTAAAACGCTCAGTTTTTCGTCGCAGCTGCGGACATGTCTGGTTCTTCGTCTCAAAATGGAGTTGTCCGGTTCTTCATACCAGCCATCGATATATCGTCGACTTGATGCAGGAAAGCGCCATACAGTGTGGTATTTTGGACAACATTCTCTCGACAGTGCAATTCTTAACCGAATTGAATAAATCTTTCACAGAAATACTCTTGAAACTGTCAGGAATGGGGAGGTATTGCAGAGCATCGTATCAGACGACTTTAAAAATGGCGGATATACTCTTAAAAATAGTGTCAAAATTCAGGGGAATTTTTTTTTTACTGAATCGTGGTATGTAACTGTTTTTTAGGTCGCTGTATGCGAATCTGAAGTCAAATGTTGAAAATTCAAAATGGTGGATCCAATACGGCGGACGAATATAATAAAATCAATTGAATTTACTTTAAACTTTGTACTCGGGGGTTTCTGGGGTCACTGATTACGAATCTAAAGTCAGACTTTGACAATTCAAAATGGCGGATCCAATATGGCGGACGCATTTGGAATAAATTAAACAAAATTGTTTGACTTATTCGGTTGTTTTTGGGGTCTCTGATTATGAAACTGAAGATATGCTGTGAAAATTCATAATCACAGATCCAATATGACAGACATTTTAAAAATCAGTTTCATAGTGAGAGACCCCAAAACAACCGAATATCACGTTTCAAACAAAATGGTTTGATTTATTCCAATTGCGTTCGCTATATTGGATCCCCCATTTTGAGTTTTCAAACTTTGACTTTAGATTCGCAATCAGCGACCTACAAAATTGTTATATACCACATTTCAGCAAAAAAAAGATTCCCCTCATTTTTGACACTTCTTTTAAGAGTATAGTCGCCATTTTGAAAGTTGTCTGATACGATGCTCTGCAATACGTTCGTACTGTTGACAGTTTCACAAGTATTTTTGTGAAAAATTTATTCAGTTAGGTTAAGAATTAGAATGTCGAGAGAATTTTGTCCAAAATACCACGCTGTGCGCCATTTCGGAATGTCGTTAAAAAAAGACGCCATCTCAAAATTTCGTTAAAAAATGGGTCTTATTCTTGTACTGAGCTTGTTCTGTATATTTGACTGAAGTTACAATGCGAATTAGTGCAAGGCTTCCTTCCCATTGTACACTGTAAAAACAAAGTGTCACATTTCAACTACGAATAAGACATCAAAGGCGCCTTGAAATGGGGCATTTTTTACAGTGTATGTACATGTACTTAAAATCATATTTATTCCCCATATCATTCATCAGATTGCAATGTGTTTCTAGTAAGTTGATAACGCGAGCGCCCATCTGAAATTTTGTCCAAATATTTCTGAAACACAAAAGAGTTGGTTAAAATTACTTTTCTAATCACCTAAACGTGGTATAGGAAAGAGAATTTAATTCAAATTCACCTATAAAACAGGACAGGACTGCTTTACCGAATCATATATACACTCAGCTACACATACACACGAATGAGCTAATGCGCATTTTTTCAAGGCAATGAGCTTCAGTTACTTATACAGAATAAGCTTAGTGAACGACTAAAACTCCTTTTTCAATGAAATTCCGAGATGCCTCATTCGTATTATAAATGTATAACTTCATCAAATTTATTAGGGAGAAAAAAAGATCAGACAGGAATTGTGTCGGGTGATTATGGTGAACGAATCTGTGTTCGACATTGATTGTGAACTGCAAATGTCACTCGCAGGATTAGGAAGTGATATATACGTAACTAATATAGACTTTCGCTTTCTAAAGCGGACTTTATATGAAGGAACATATATTTTGTGTAAAAATGACCGAAATGTTTTAAAGTTGAGGATATATGAGAAAATTTTGACTATTACTGAACAGCCACAAAAGCTCACGGAACATTTCCGGCAAAAGTGAGTGAACTGAAGTAGTTCGGTGAAAATGAAAAAATCTATTAAGATGTTCATTTGTTGTCAAAAAGTTCTGATATCCACAACTGCAGAACATTTCGGTACTTTTAGCAAACGTCATTATGTCGTGTACAATATAGATGAAACTATAAATTTCAAAATATGTAAAATCAAATAGATTAATATTATTATGCATGTTACAATGCACATTTTATCAATCCACGCATCAAACAGGCACGTATTTTGATTAATCGCAAGCGTTACGTAATTTGTATTTTGAAAGATATGTTGACACTTTCTGTTGAACAAATAAGGAACTGATATTCGTAAAATTATCTTTCATGAGTATCCGTACATATCTCGATGGATGTGAATTACAATTTAAACAATTATGTAATTCTCTACTCTCTGAATTCTGAATTCCAAACAGTGAAAATCTCACTATTTGAATCAGTGAATTAATACTGTTGGGTCAGTGACTTTCATTATATTCACTGCATAAACACTGAAATGACGAACGAATTTCACTGTTTGGCTTTAAAGTTTCACTGATTCACGCAGTGAATCAATTTTATTGTTTCATAAAGCAACTTAATCTCGCTGATTAAAATGGTGAAATTGAACTTGTTCTCACTGAAAATCAGTGAATCTTCACTGTTTCAAATTGAGAAAGTATGTAAAGTTGACGATAGTTTCAATAAAAATTATAGATTTTGTAGAACTTATAGGTGAAGAACTTTACATTATGTCTTTGATACACACCTGGCCTCAAGGGCGGGGTTCGACTAAAATGCATAAAAAATCGGGTTTCGGGGAATGTTTCCACGTTATTTCTAAAGTGAAATTCAGTTTGATTTAAGGAGCTGCTCCCTTATTTGAGATAGAAGTATTTTTGTATTTTAGTTATTATAATGAAAAAAATCGTATTTGCTGTATTTTCGAACATGAAACAGGACCGATTTTACTGGAATTTTACCTCGAGTTCTATCTCATCTATAAAAAAATATTCCCAAAATGGTATTGACCGATTGAGCTCCCTTCGCCCCATCCTAAAGTGGGGATTAGAAAATATTGAATTTTGAAAATCAGATCATAAATTCGGAATCAGCGATATAAAAATTAGGTAATGAGTTTTGTCCAAATAGAATTATTTTTATGTCCGATTTAGTGTAATTTTTGAAAAACCCACAAATATTTCAATGTATCGTTCGCCATTTTGTTAATAAAACAAGAAAATAAAGAATATAGTATGACAGTTTCCTTTGTGGGTATATCGGATTCACATTTATCATACATTTAAGTTGAAAGAAATGCATTTTGACAACAAATTCTATGATAAATGAAAAAGAAAGTGTCTAAAAATCATGAATATTTACATATTTCAGGAAAAAATACTGAAAATTGACCTGTTTGCAAGGTTGCAGAATCAAGGAAACGACACTATGGAAAACAAAATTGTAAAAAAAAATTACTAGATATCATTAACCTCAATTGTACTTTCGGCGATTTATATTAAATTGCGACTTTCAGGATTTGTAAACTTAAGACGTCGTTAAATGAAGCATAAAACTCTTCCAAATATTTCAAACTAATTTATCAGGTTTAATTGCTTAGATTAAATTTTCAAATTAAAAAATTTTTTCAACAATTTCCTTTTATAAAAAAAAAATGTCAATCGACTGTAACCATAAACCACTGATATTTGTCTACCCTACCCGTTAAGAGAAAAAAAGAAGATAATGGATCCTTTTCACATAAGAACTAGAAAGAGATAATAAAATTAAATGTTTAGACATGGTAATTATCAGTAAAGACAATGGCTTTATCGATACTGATTGGTCCATAAAGAACCCTGGTCGATATTTTCATTATCGTTTTTAAGATTAATATTAAACGATTATATATTATCAATCCCTCAAATCCTTATGCAAGAAGTGACTATCATTTTCATTAAATTATGAAGTGATTTATTCACTATTCCGAATAAAGCATTGCCGTGACCGTTTTGAATCCTTCTGAATACTTGCTGAGATGATAAAGTGGATGATTGCTTTATGATTCTTCTATAACTATTTTGTGAGAAATGGTCAGTTATTCTGAATCCACAAACTAGCAGACGCTTCAAAATTATTAGGAAAGCCCATCATAAAATAAAATACTCGTATCAAAACCAGTTTATAAAATGCTAGGGAATATTAGATTGTATAAAGATACCCAGCAAACGAAAAAGTATTCAGAATTATTGAAAATTTCAATTCGTAATGTAATTTCTGAATTCAAACTCATTCTTTTTCGTTTCTTGGGTATTGGGAACTCAATTACTCAACAGATACATCACATGAACCCAATATGGCCGCAATCTTGCACAAAAATACGTCGTAGAATCATATGGGACATGTTGGATAATTTCATCATTTTAATAGGAAATTGAGCCTGTTATTTTTCTTTCCTGAGCCAGATAGGCAACCGACGAGGAGATCGAAATGCACGGTAGAAAGTTGCGGCAGTGAATCAAATGAAAACCCAAATATTCACTACCATGCATTTCCAGCTCCGAAAACAGGACTTGTGTTAGTTGCGGATTACTTTGGAAATGTCAAAAATATTGATTTATATGCAGCATGGAAACAAGCGTTAAGAATAGAAGTCTTGAGACCGTCAATGAAAATGTGTAGTCTGCATTTTACCGAATATAATCATAACTTTCCAGGTATAATAAAAAAAATTAGGTTAGATTTAATGTTTACACGAGGACAATTAAAGTTTTTTAATTAAATAATATATCTAGCCAAAAGAACTCGTTCATCTTCAACATAATTCCGCTGGTAACAGTTTTCACCTGCGTATTCGATTATATTTTGCACTTGGAGTGCCATAATTCAAATTTTTTACCGAATCTCCATTTAACCACTTACAAATTTGTGCAAGTTTGCGGCCATTTTGGGATCATGTGATGTATCTGTGGAGTTCCCAATAGAGTGTTCTCAGAATCACTGAGTCCTCAGAGTAACCCCAAGTACACCAGCGGAGCCGCTAAGTAATTGGTGAGGTCCAGTAATGATGAGGACTGAGGATCGCGGCATTGGGTATCGGGATTATCGAGAATTATGAACGTTGTTGTGATTGTGACTACCCAATAAACATGCAGGTAACTGAAATGTGCCGTTCAGGTAGCGAATAGATGGCCGGTAACTATTGAGGATGATTTAAACGGCACCTGCGGTAGTCTCCGCCCTAAGTTATACCGTCCAAAGTTATATGCATATCCTGTTATACATTTTTCTTGTCCAAAGTTATGCCAGCATATTCCTCTTCTTCCCCCACCACATTGTCTCGCTGAGCCACACTCGCTTCGCGACACTCACACATAGAAGCACCCATTGCACGGACATAAACAAAGTTACGGAAGAGAGGATAGTGAGGGTCTATAACTTTGGATAAACTTCCGCCATAATGTTAATAAATAGTTGACTAAGGTCCTGCCTTTACAGTAGCTTTTAGTGACTGAAAGGTGACTATTAGTTGTTGTACATAGGTAACTGAAAGTTGTCTAAAAGGTGACTATTTTCAGATTTATGAAAAATATAAAATAAAATATGTATATCACAAATATATACACTTCAGTTGTTACTCCGCCCAGTAATCGAGATAGGTTTGGATTGAAAATTTCAATTCATTTTGAATTCATACTTTAATTCCGTAAATATGTATTGAAATGGATTGATTCCGAAGAAAGGAATCCATCTGTATTCAATTTTACGAATACAATCGGAAGCGTAATTTGCCGAATTAAATTTCAGAAAAAGTAATCCATCGGTATTCAATTTTTAGATAGTTTTGAATCCGTAATATTGAATACAGATTTATTCAAAGTTTATTTTTTGAAAGAAAACTTGTCTTGCATTGAAATGAATACGCTTAAGTAGTTTTGAATCCGCAATGTTGAATATAGATGTATTCAAAGTTTCGTTTTTGATAGAAAACTTTTTTTTGCATTGAAATGAATACACTTGGTTACTTTTGAATCCGTAATGTTGAATACGGATGTATTCAAAGTTTTGTTTTTGAAATACAACTTCTGTAGGATTTAAATGAATATACTTGAATAGTTTTGAATCCGTAATGTTGAATACGGATGCATTCAATATTTCGTTTTTAAAAAGGAAATTATTTTTGGATTGAAATGAATACACTTAGATAGTTTTGAATACGGATGTATTTAAGATTTAATTTTTAAAAAGAAAACTTTTTTTAGATTAATATGAATTCAGAAAGTTTTTTATTCGTATGAACGAATAGAATTGTATTTACGTATTAAAATGGATTCACCGTTGACCAAAGTATGGATTCAGAATTTAATATTTGAATCCAATTGTATACAACTCTATCCAAAATCGATTGCTGGGCGTGCTTCAGTTACCTATACATACGTTTATTGGGATGGTAACCTATATAGATCGAGCATTCCGAGCATCTATTTCGAGTTATCTGAAAGACGCAATTCTGTTGCCTATATATTTCTATTGGGATATTAACATAGTATGTTAGATAAACGGATTTCATATATACCACATACTTAGAACCCCTTGTATTTGCGAGAAAGTTTTATAGTTCGCTATCTAACGGTCCATAAATGTATCTAAAAATGATAACGTTGAGATACAATTTTTAACGTAACCTAAAGTTACAATTTTCAGTTATCCGAAAGCTATCTTTCGCACATGTGACTTAAAGGCACCTTAAAGGTAAGACAAAAAGATGACTTGAAAAAGTCATCTATCAGATAACCAGTAGTCAGGCGTGTTTATTGGGTAGTGAGATTATCTCAAAATTAATAAAGAAACTTTTCATTATACTTGCAATCAATAAAATAAGAAGTACGTAGTCTATTTAATCACCGGTCTTCACTGCCTGACAAATTCTATATTGGGCAGACAAAAAGAATATAAAAAATTAGGTTAAACGAACATCGAAGGTATATGAAAACAAATGTACCGGCTTAACTACATACAGAATAGAAAATGAGCATAATTTTGAATATAATAATGTCAAAAGTTTAGCTATACAGAACAAAACAAAAAAAGAAAAGAAATTGAAAATTATTTTATTTAAAAAAATGTTGAAAATACTGTCAAAATCAGATTTGAGAACAATCTAATCTTTTACTATAATTGAAGTGTTTTAACAACAGAGAAATTTACAGTTTTTTACTGTAATATTATTTTCAATAGACTACGGTATAGCTAATTGATACTAACGACAACAGATCCTCCTTAGTTCATTAGAGTATCTTAGTATTATACTAAACTAATGGATTTTCAATAACATATAAGCAACATTTTTTTCGTTCTCTCGTTGCATTCAAAAGAAAATGTTATTCGTACCTTTAATACAAAAATCTTATGCGTAATGATCTTCACCCTATTTTGTTTTTTGTACATATTTATCTAGTTTAGTTTACATTCTGAAGAAGGCTTATAAAAAAATACCCGAAAACATTCGTTCCCAACAAACGAAAAAGTATACGAAAAATCTGTGTACGATTTAATACGAAACATCACTCTTTCAGTTACGAATGCGAGTGTTTATAATTTTCGTTTATTGGGTTGTTAATTTTTAAATACTTTTATTCCGTATATAACTTATTTATTAAGATGACCGATTATAAAACACAAATTATTAAATGTTATTGATATAATTTATCACGGTTGAGAATTTTAAATAATTAATTGAATTTCGCCTTGTCGTACTTAATAAATATTTACCAGAGTTTCTATGTTTACAACAAAGATAAAATGGGACTTGGGTCATTCACCTCTTCATGAAATTGACTTTTATTACGACTTGATAAACAAAATTAATTAATCAACGAATCTTTCTTTTACAATATCGTTAAAAAAAGGGTCAATCCTAAGAATATTGCTTGAACTCTTTATAAAACACTGAGTGTCCCAATAAACGAAAAAGTATACGGAATCGATATTTTGCATTCTGTTTCTTTCTAGTAGCGTATTGCTTATTCGAATTTACACTATTTTATAACGACCTATAATACCAGAATTGAATTCATTCGATCTTATACGATACCGTATTTAACGCATTACAAAAATTGATTTGTTGCGGCTTAGAATAGCTTTAAATTCTATTAATTTAATCGAAGAATTGATTATATCGTTTTCCGTATTTCATAATTTTCGAAGAAATGTTCTGTTTTCTAGTTTTGAGTTTAAATCATTCGATAATTGAAAGTAATCGTTTCTTTAAGGTCATGTGCGTTTATGAATCGCGTATAATATCGTATACACTCGCATTCGTAACTGAAATAGTGGGAAAGAAACAGACTAGTTTCGTATTAAATCGTACACATACTTTTTCGTTTGTTGGGGTGTAAATCTTCTACTGAATATGTATACGTAAACACTATTGTTCGGCAATAAACCAAATTTACGTGACCATCAGCAACTCTTCCTGACAAATAGTTAACAGTACTTTATTTATCACTTTCAAAAATTCATTTTTTATATCAATCGTAAATATTATCTCCAAATTTAAAAGCTAAAATGTGTGTGTAAGTTACAAGGAAAGATAAATTTAAAAAAGTTGTTTTAAACCTTTGCTTCACAGTGGGTTTCTCAAAGACCCACATTTTATCCGCTCCTTTTTTTACATTTAAAAATCAGTTTCTCATGTTTTTTACGTTGTAATTGATTTTCTACATAGCTAAGACAATGGAAGATATCACACATATTAAAATACTATGGTTTAATTAATTATAAACAAAAATATATAAAAAAATAACCATTTTTCTCTTTTAAATCATTATTGACAAATAATTCGGTACAATCATATACCGGAAACTTATTATTTATACGTTTTTGAGGTCGCTGAATACGAATCTGATGTCGGTTTTAAAAAATCCAAAATGGCGGATTTAATAAAGCAGACAAAAACTTGAAAATTGACTGAATTCCCTTGAAAAAAATTACTCGGGGTTTTCAAGCGAATACAGTAGACTTTCAATTTTTTGTCCGCCATATTGGGTCCACCATTTTGAATTTCCGAAATCTGACATCAGATTCGTATTCAGTGACCTCGAAACCCCGCGAGTAACTTTTTTCCAGCGAATTCAGTCGATTTTCAATTTTTGTCCGCCATTTTGAATTTTTAAAAAATGACAGTTTCAACCAAATGCAGTGAAAAGAGAAATGCGTGACTGAAATGGATAACCCGTTTCGTCCTGAAATGCCCTAAATTTTGACTTCTTTTCATCAGATGCTTTCTCATGGAGAAAGTCGCTCAATCGTTTTGTTATAACCACACCTATTGTATTTTTTCTCGAACTTTATGAATCCGGTTTCAGATTGACCACATCTGCCGCCATTTTTTTACTATGGCGGTTTAAACATAAAAAAATCGTGAATTTTGAAAAAATTTGTTCAAATAATGGTATTTTTGAACAGGAAATCGTGTTCGAATCAAGTTGGATATCTGTATCTGGTGGAGTAAATAGTTATACTAAAAGATAGAATGGTTATTAATTCACCATTCAAGATGGCGGCTTCAAAACGTCGGTTCTCAGTGAACATTTTGTTGAAAAATTTCTGGACGCTCTAACTGAAAAATGATGAGCTTGTTTTAAAAAATGTTAAGAATAAAAAATTCTTAGAATTCGCCGAGAAATATAGTGGATTTTTTTCAGATTTTTTAAATGAATTTTTGAAAAATTTTTTTCAAAATTCTTTTCAAAATTGTAATTTTTTTTTCGAAAAATTCTGAACAAAATTTAGTGCATTCTCTGATGAATTCTAAGAGTTTTTTTATTCTATGCATTTTTTTCCCAAAAGTTGATAGTTTTTGAGAAAGAAAAATCTTAAACTATAATATTTGAAATTCATTTCCTCGAAAACTATCAACTTTTGGAAAGAATTGCAAAAAACAAAAAACTCTTAGAATTTATCAGAGAATGCACTAAATTTTGTTCAGAATTTTTCGAAAAAAATTACAATTTTGATTCCACTATATTTCTCAATGAATTCTAAGAACTTTTCATTCTCAACATTTTTCTGAAAAAGCTCGTAGCTTGTGAGTTAGATCGTCCAGAAATTTTTCAATAAAATTTTAACTGAGAACCGCCATTTTGAATGGAGAATTAATAACCATCTTATCTTTTAGTGTAACTAATTACTCCACCAGATACAGAGACTTAGCTTGTTTCGAACACGGTTTCCTGTTAAAAAATACGATTATTTGAAGAAATTTTTTCAAAATTCACAGTTTTTTTATGTTTAAACCGCCATAGTAAAAAAATGGCGGCAGATATGGTCAATCTGAAACCGGATTTAGAAAGTTCGAGAAAAAATACAATAGGTATGTTATATCAAAACGGTTGAGTGATTTTTTTTCTCTAAGAAAGCACCTGATGAAAAGAAGTCAAAATTTACGGCATTTCAGGACGAAACGGGTTAAGGGAAAAATCTCTTCGATAATATTATAAATGTAGAGATATAGTTAACCATATTAGAAAATGATTTATCAGCATTTGAAATTTATTTAATGTTGCATTTCTTGCCCTTTCTAGTTTCCTTACAGGAATTTGAATAAATTAATTAAAAATGTTAAAATTTTGATATGTATATAATTCATATAACAACTTATTTTTTTTTGTTTACAAAATTTATTTGGACAGTTGAAGTAGTTACATATATGTATGTAAACATATATATATATATCCATTATTACAATATTTTATTGATTACAATGTCCTAATTTATAACATTTCCTAACCCTATACTTAAAGTCATGATCAAAAATTATACATAAAAAGTTATACAAGCATGTATAGGAAAATTGCACGATAACATGTACACGTGTGAACCTTAAAGTTTACGAAAACTAACTTAACATAGATATTACAGCTACCTGATATATTTCTAACTGTACAAATAATAAAAGTCTTAATGATTGGTCCCATTTCTTTCTTGACTAAGAATTGCGAAATATAATCTTGGAAATTGTTTCATTTTTAAAAAAATTGAAATGCTAATTCTTGTCTCATTTTTTTCAATAATTTAAGAACATTTTCGTTTTTTTAATTTCTCCACTTTTTAAAACCTCTAATAAATTACAACTGATTCGAAAAATATTTCAAATACGATTAAATTTCGCACAATCAGTATCGATATTTTATTTACGACTCCGAAACATTAATATATTTATAAAACATCCTATGTAACATAAGCCGCCTATTTCTTTTTTTTTGACTTAATTAAGAACACTGATGGTTGCCTACATCGAACGTAATATTCACTAAAGTAACATACAATTAATGTTTTTCGAAACTAATCAGAATATGTAATGCTCCTACGTGATTTTCTATTTGTATTCAGACTAGAATGTATTTTAATTCACGAGGCTTTATCATAATTATCTTCTTGAAATATTGTTAATATTACTGTCTTTCGCTATTTACATAAGCAGTGCAGCCTTTTAGAATTCACTGGTTTACACAAATTAACCTCTTTTTCACACGCATTACAATATTGGTAAATTTTCATCACTAGAAAAAAGAACAACGTTCGCAGATCTCGTCATATATAAACATTTTATAAATTTCCTTAATCTAATTATTTTCAACTCAGTTTATCCAGAACGATGAGTCATGTTTCCCTTCCATAAATTGTTATTAGAATTGACTAAATGAATGTCCATCTTGCGTCAAATCAGATCACGTCCAGGTGAATAATTCATTCGAAAACTTTAAGTTTTCTACAACTTGTATGTGTTCAGGATCTGGTGAGCAGAAATGATCCAATAAATCTTTACTGAATCCACAATCCGTAAGACTCTCCTGTCCGAAAACGCTTTGAGGCAGAATATCACCTTCTTTAGATTCCGACAAGTCTGAAAATGAAAATGAGATTATAAAGCATACAATGAATATATGTAATTAGTGTCATATGATTATATTATTTCTAATTCTAGTAGTGATTTTAACCTAATTTATCCTAGTCAATGAAAACTAGACAATTTAATTCAACCGAATGTAAGTACTTTGATAAGGTTTTAATTTTCAACCGATTTATAAATTAATATATTCTTAAAGTCTAGGTATTTTTTGGTCGCATAAAAAAAAAAAAACTGGTTGAGTTTGATAAAAATTTAACAATTAGAAGAAAAAAAAACAAGGATCAATAATTTGGAGGGTTTTGTAATGTAAATAATAAATAAATAATTGCAATCAGTAAAATTCATAGGGTTATCAGTAAATGCACTGTAAAAAATCAAAATGAATTTTCCAACGTTGAGCATGGTTAAAAAAATTACCTACGAACAACGTCATAAGAGTACATAATTTGGTATATTTCTGATACGCAACATTGTAAATTTACAACGCAGTCTTGAACTTTAACCTCAATTCGAAAAAAAATCCTGCTCTTAATGTAGTATTATTAAACAAATTTTATGTCAGAATTTTATCAGTGCGGTGTAAATTTCATTTTGATTTTTTACAGTGTGTAAAAGTGGACTCATAACAGAGTCGAAACGTTGCTAAAGCTAAATATTTATTTATTATTTATTATTTATATTACAAAACCTTCCAAATTATTGACCCTTATTTGTTTTTTTTCTTCTAATTTTTAAATTTTTATTAAACTCAACCATTTTTTATTTTTTATTCTTTATGTGACCGAAAAAAACCAAGACTATTTAAGAATATATTAAAGTAATAATATACTGGGAAATACTGTTAAATTTAGGAACATTAAATATTTATTCTAAACATTACAATTTTGTCAAAGTTTAGTACTTCTTAATATTTACTTTACTTATTCCTGTATTAGTGTATAAAAGCCATTTATACAAATATCAAAAACAGATATTGATTGCATACACTATAAAAAATCAAAATGAAATTTACACCACACTGGTAAAATTCTAACATAAAATTTGTTTAAAATACTACATTGCGCATAGGATTTTTTCCAAATTAAGGTTAAAGTTCAAGACTGCATTGTAACAATTTACAACATTGCGTATCGGAAATATACCAAATTGTATACTCTTACATTGTTGTTCGTGGGTAATTTTTTTACCCACATTGGACTGTAATTTTACAAATCTATGAAAAATATACAAGATAAAGCAATTATGATCTATCTTAAATGCAAATAAATGATCCGAATGTAGGTGGGAATGACCTAATTGTCGTTAAATCCAGATTACGTATAATCGGTTTATAATTATGGTCAGTAAAATTCATCGGGTTATCGGTTATGGAAGAAATATACTTCAACATTTTATGTTAGACGGATTCAAGTTGGTTAAATGCTACTTGAGTATACGAAGACCAACTAACCGATGCGTATGTAACTATAGACTACGCAAAGCTCTAGCAATAATTAATTGTATTCATATGATCAGTAAATGTAAAAGAATTATTAACAATAATACCTAAATCCAGTGTAGACTTAACTCTAGTCAAGGGAGAGTTATGAAAACAATAATCAAATTTCGTGTAGGCAATTTACCTTTACAAAAACTAATTGAATGACAGTGTTTAAAATTTACATGACGCTGAAGCTAGCAGCAGATTCGCAGCAGTGGATTCAAGAAAACTGTGGAAATGGATAATTTCTTATTAAAAATTACTTGCATTTAAACATTTTTAGACAAATTTTATACAAATAATTTGTTTTTTGCAATTTTAATGGCTGAAAACCATAGTTTTTTCGAATCTGCTGCTGTGAATCTGTTGCTAGCTTCAGCGTCATAAATTTACTGGTAAATCATTATCAAAAGACCAACTCTAAGTAAATTATTAATGTCTACTTGCAGTTTTGACACATCGAACAGGCTTTTGATTTCATAAAATATATCGTCCGGATAAATCAGACATTTGGCTGATCGTATACAGTTCTGAAGATCATTTATAAATATAGTAAAAAGTATAGAGCCCAAGTGAGAACGGTAACCCTGAGGTAATAGTCAACGGACTAGATATAGCATCAGAGATTCTTACTAACTGTAACGTAACTGTGCATGTTCAAAATCTGTTGCAATAGACGATTGTGCTTGACCGAATCAAATACTTTACAAAAAATCGAAATAAATAGAGTCAACTTTATAGTGTTGGTTAAAAGATGAAAAAATGTACTCGCTGTAAATCAGAAGATTTGTCACAGTTGAACCTTCACACATAAAACAATGTTGCTCTTTGAGAATAAAATGGGTAAGAAATTTAAATACTTTAAAAGCAATTAGAGCATCAAACAATTTAGAGAAACAACTTAAAATTGAGATAGGTCGGTAATTAGTTGTCATTTTTTAAAATATGGATGAATAAATGCTGTCTTCCAAACTTGCAGATGCATTTTTATTCCGATTATTCCAAATGACAAACATTTTGTCGCGCAAACATGTAAAATTGCATATTATGTTTTTCATAAATGGACAATTAATGGCAGTAAGGAATATTTCATATGTATTAGGGTGGCGTAAAACAAAAAAAAAAGTTTGAATTTTGATAAGCATAAATCACAAGTTTTTTTAGATTTTTCGGTCAATATTTAGTGGTTGCTGTCTTTGCTTAAAGGTCGTTTGATAAAATAAATGCCATTCAATTGAAATAGTACCTACTTTGTATGATGAATGAAATTTGATCACACGTCAAATTATCACATCGATAAAATATCACATCGACAAAATATCACACATTTAAATATTTTCTTGATTAAAACAATAATATTTGTATCACTTGCTCATATTTAAATGACCTTGATTTATATTTTCATTGACAGTATTGCAAGATATCATCCCAACAACTGTAAAAGAATAGAACAAACAAATTTTCAATCTGGAATCTGTCCATTTTCTAATTGAAATTGTTTTATTTTAATTCTATATAATTCGTTTTAATTCCATTAATACGATACAATGCGGCATTTTAGAATAGAAGGACATCCATTTAATTCGAATCAAATCGAAAATGAAATTGACTCATTTAACTAATAATATTAATTTGCTGCACAACGTCCGAATAAATTTCACTAAAGCCATAATTGAAGCTGATAATTAATTTCAATACTTCGTCAAAATTTTAACGTGGTTCAATTTGATGAAATACGGCCGGTCGTATTTATCTAAAGCCATAATAATTCTTTTCAATACTTCGTCTAAGTTTCGACGCGTTTCAGTTTGATCCTATACATTTGGACGAATTTCGATAAATCAACGATAATTCTTTTGAATACTTCGTAAAAATTCCAACGCGTTTCAATTCGACACTATACTTTCTGACGAATTTCAATAAAGCAAGGATAATGCTTTTCAATACTTCTTCAAAATTTTGACATGTTGCAATTTGACGTATACATCCGGTCGAATTCCATTCCAGCCTAGAGTAAAATCTATTATCTACAGGACGGGGTTCTAATTCTATTATTTTTTCGTCCATTGATTTGTAACACTACAGCAGTATATTAATTTAACTATGTTAGTTTAATGTAGTATTATTGTCGTAAATATAATGCAGATTTCAAACGGAAATGAAAACTGAATCTAAAAAAGAACATTACAATGAAGCCTCTGTACACTTGAAATCATAATATTACAGTGACATTAGTGAATAATATATATGGAAGTCAGTACAGGATAGAATCTATATCCATTTCCCAAAAATGCTTTTCCATATTATTTATAACTGCATTTGCCAATTAGTGTTAGACGAGCGAATTAAATTTTGAAGATGTAGTGGCTAAATAGTATTCGTTTTTAAGTAATTACTTTATTTTTTAAATTTACACTAATATTTATGAATTTGCGATCTACATGATTATTAATAATATTATTATTAAAATTGTCAATAAATTGATCAGTCTGATAAATAATTAATTTACTTGGACCATGTAATTTGTAGATAATTTTAAATGTGACGACACGACACAATAATGTAACCACATATCTATTTTTATTTTTTTGTTTAAGTATTATCAAACAATGGAATAAAACTTCGATGCACTTTTTATAAACCAAACTATGTATATATTATATCTAGAAAATACTCCCTGTTTCAACTATTCGTTATTTTTACTTTATTTCACAACAATATAGCTGTAGTCGAGTGGTTATGGCTCGGAAGTGCTGCACGGGGGACCATGGTTCGATTCTCGGTTGGAACAGTTTTTTTTTATTTATTTACTATAGGATTACAAAGAATTGAAACGTATTCAATAAGAAAATGGACAGATTCCGGATTCAATTCTTTTTCAATTGTTGGGGTATTACTTAGAATAATTGATACAAATGTCTTGTTTACTTATATCGAACTTGAAATACATAGCTGGTATGCATTTTTATTCCGATTCTTCCAAAAGACCCAAACATTTTGTAAAATTAATGACAGAAAGGAATATTTCATCTAATTATAAATCAATTATAAATCCATTTAAAAGAAGGTATTTAAAGGTACTATAACGTATTTCTATGAATAAAATAAAAATATTCCTAAACTTACTTGGTCCATGTTTTGCAGCAGAGAAGGAGCTTGTAGAGGGCAGCTGGGCACAGCCCACGCTAAATTCTTCCATTTGACTACTCTTTATCAAATGGCACAAAGAAGGCAAGACATGAGGCAGTAATGGTCCGGTTACTTCCAACGAATAATATTTGTCTTTTCCATCACGTAAAATGTTTTCTCGCACCTTCAAAGGCCTCAGCGTCGCGCCATGGAATGCTACAGGAGCTAGTAGAGTTGGCGGCACTCCAGCTAGTGCTCCAGTCACGGGAATAGCAGATTTGCAATTAATTAAAAAGTTAAAGAGAGCCTGAGCTTCGACTCCTGTCACAAAAACTAACGATTGCTTTAGGTTGTCCATTTCGCTTTCTTTGTCCAAATTCAGTCTTGTCTAAAAACGTAATTTAATCTTTAATTTTTGATAATTACTTGTACAAGTCGGTAAATAAAACTAAAACGAATGAAACTAACCTGAGAAAAATTAATTCTACGAATTTCTGAGTCATCGACACCTAAACTTTGTAACCATTTGTCACCATCTTCTTCGTCATCATCATCGTCTACAGGTTCGTCAACTAAGGAAGTGGAACTACTCGAATCCAAAGATGCGCAACCTGAGTCTGTGGTTCCTGACCTTCTTTTTCTATCTTTTCTTAAAGGCATAGTGTATTCGATTTCTGCAAACAAAATTAAACAGTTTTTAAAATTAAATTAAAAATATAAAATACATTTACTTCCAAGTATACTGACCTTCTTGTTTCAACATTTGCCTCAATCCCCTTGTTGTCGGTGTCATCAAAGCATGTATTTCAGGAATGCCACATACTCCTGCAGCTCGAAAGAGCACTGTAAAATTATTTGCGCATACATAAAAGTAAGCGCATTGTCTAGCCCTCAGTAAATGAAATAGAGATCGGAAACTCTGACACCATTCCCGATACAGAGCGTCTTTCACACTTTGAATGGAAGTTATGTGGTTGGTGTTTGTGGCACTCAATCTACCGGCAGATCGAGGGAATAATTCTAACCAAGGCAGAGATGGGTGCTGCCACACTAAGCAACGTTGGTGAAACCTAAGTATTAAATAATTACATTTAAAATTGATAATGAAATTTTCTTTACAATTTTAATCATTAGTTTTGTAACTACCTTGCATTAGGGCTGGTATCTAAAGTAGATTCTTCTTCTCCAATATCTAAACACCTAACGTATCCAGTAGTTCCTGATGCTTCTTCGCTTGTTTTCAATTTCCCATTCCATGCAAAAGGCTTCGAGGACATAAACCTCATTTTTGTTTTCAATGTCCAATCTATCGGAATGTATTTCTCACCTCGAGGAAGCGGTTCCGGTGCAGGTACATATTCAGTACTTTCCAACTTTGTTAAAACACTGGCAAATGACAGTAAGTTAGGTGGTTTAATCAAGTTGGGAACTCTGTTCGAAGGTTCCATGCGAAGTAACTGAAATAATGTTGTGTCGCTGCTTCCATCCAGTTCAACAGGAGTCAATTCTTTAGGTTTCTTGTTGAGGTCATTGTTCTTTGCGAATGGGTTCTTACGTTTCTGAGATAAACGAGTGTCCAATACTGCGGTAGTATTCGAGTTATTTTGATTTAAAAGAGATCCATTATTTTCAACTGCTGTCCTATTCATTCGGGCTTGAAGTGCCTGCTTCCGTTTCTTTAAACGGTGCATTTTCATCACTTCGTCCGGTCTCTTCCATTGCAATGGTGCCCCATCGCGTCCAATAATTATCTCTGAGTCTGTCATTTCTTCAGACATATTCTCTGAAAATTAAGTTTTTGTTACATAGTCATATTCATTAAGCTGATTTAAAATTAATCAAATAAACATACATTTCAGTAAATATTATATTTTCCATTAGATACCCATAAATCAAATATAGTATAATCTCGATATAACGCTCTTCAAGGGACCAGTAGTAAAGAGCGTTATAAACGCAGGACTCCCAGTACCTTGTCCCCTTAAAAAAAGGAAAAAAAAAGGAAATTTGAACTTAAAAAAAAGGAACCAAAAAAGGGACTTGAGGTAGAAAAATGGACTAAAAATAGTTTTGATTTCAATTTCTTAATTGTAAGCATGATATAATTATTACATTACAATTTATAATAAAATTTTTTTCGTTTGTTATCACAAGGGGAGAGTCTGGGCACAAAATCAGCTGAGTCAAAATATATGAAATGGCCCCTTATTTCACCAACATTCATGAAAGATCATAATCAATGTATTATCTTATAGTATGAGGTATTATAAAAGAGATCCCAAAAGGATTTTGAAAAATTTATTAAATTAAAAAAGTTAAAAACAATTTAAGTTTTATGCATCATATTTTTAAAAAATTCGCAGTTGTAAGGGATTATATAAAAAAACGTATATAAATGCCGGGATTTTATCAAAAAATGTTTTTACTTTCAAGTACTAAATAGCAATTTAAAACTTTTCATTTTTTAATGCAAAATTCCACAGTTTTTTATAAACAAATAGAGATATTTTATTATTCCAAATCGCAAAATACATTATTTGTTTTACATTTCATTTAGTCATACATTCAAGATGAAGTACGAAGAAAAAAATTTTGGTAATCTCTATTAACGAGAAAATGACAGGGGTTTTTGTTGCGCGCAACGCGGCTGCATAATCCGTACCGCGCCGTGCCACGCAGCTCGCCTAGCGGCTCTACCACGGTCTTTGGAAAAGTCAAAATAACTTAAAATACATATTGTACAATAAATATCTTTATTTTTTAACTTCTTTGATTTTTAAACGTTGTTAACAATCACAAGATTATCATTAGAGAACATTTTACATTCAACTTTATTAGATGACGAAGTAGTAGAAAATAATGAAATTGCCTTGTATTTTTAATGGTTTGTGCTTTCGAAAACCGAAATTTTAATGATTTGTCATCAGCCGCATGTTCTTCATTCGTACAGAAAGAAAAATTAATATTTTTATAAAATGATTTTGCCCAATTGAACACTTTTTCTGGCGTAAAAAGTGGATCTTCACATCTTTGTAAAGAGGCTTTATATGCTAGGCGTTTAACCGTGCCCCCCAGGCCATCGCAAGCTCCTTGCCCATGCGACGTTGCAAAAAAGTTCCATTCTGCTTGTACCTTATAATCTTTGATATGATTAGCCAAATTTGCTATGTTAAATCTATGTTTATACTGCGATGCAGCACCATCTGAGAAATAATAAATCTTTTTTACATTGTCTTCTCCAAAAGAACTTTTCAAGTAATTAATTATTTTTCTGTTAAATAAATTTACAGCACTGGCATCATGAAGAACTTTTTCCGAATTATAAGGTACAAGCAGAATGGAACTTTTTTGCAACGTCGCATGGGAAAGGAGCTTGCGATGGCCTGGGGGGCACGGTTAAACGCCTAGCATATAAAGCCTCTTTACAAAGATGTGAAGATCCACTTTTTACGCCAGAAAAAGTGTTCAATTGGGCAAAATCATTTTATAAAAATATTAATTTTTCTTTCTGTACGAATGAAGAACATGCGGCTGATGACAAATCATTAAAATTTCGGTTTTCGAAAGCACAAACCATTAAAAATACAAGGCAATTTCATTATTTTCTACTAGTTCGTCATCTAATAAAGTTGAATGTAAAATGTTCTCTAATGATAATCTTGTGATTGTTAACAACGTTTAAAAATCAAAGAAGTTAAAAAATAAAGATATTTATTGTACAATATGTATTTTAAGTTATTTTGACTTTTCCAAAGACCGTGGTAGAGCCGCTAGGCGAGCTGCGTGGCACGGCGCGGTACGGATTATGCAGCCGCGTTGCGCGCAACAAAAACCCCTGTCATTTTCTCGTTAATAGAGATTACCAAAATTTTTTTCTTCGTACTTCATCTTGAATGTATGACTAAATGAAATGTAAAACAAATAATGTATTTTGCGATTTGGAATAATAAAATATCTCTATTTGTTTATAAAAAACTGTACAATTTTGCATTAAAAAATGAAAAGTTTTAAATTGCTATTTAGTACTTGAAAGTAAAAACATTTTTTGATAAAATCCCGGCATTTATATACGTTTTTTATATAATCCCTTACAACTGCGAATTTTTTAAAAATATGATGCATAAAACTTAAATTGTTTATAACTTTTTTAATTTAATAAATTTTTCAAAATCCTTTTGGGATCTCTTTTATAATACCTCATACTATAAGATAATACATTGATTATGATCTTTCATGAATGTTGGTGAAATAAGGGGCCATTTCATATATTTTGACTCAGCTATATCAAACAAACGTTCAAAAATTCCCCAGAAATTATTTCTTTATTGATTTTTGAGGAGGAATTCAATGGTAATATGAAAAAATAAAAATCAGAAACAAATTTTTTTACCAAAAAAGAAAAATTTTTTTTTTTAATAAAATGGAATTTTTTAAAATCCATACGTAATTATTTAGAAAATATGTTTTTCTGTTATCCAATTGTTTTTTTTTTTAATTTTTAAAATAGATTAACAAATTTGAATAGCCTTTATTTGGAAAAAATTTTTTCACGTTAAAACGTTTAATCTATATACAGGGTGATCGGCCAACCATTACCGAGCGGCCAACTCTAGATTCTACAGATAATTCTGAACAACTTTTTCCTCTGAAAAAATTTCCGGGAAGGTAGAGTTTTAAAGTTATTCAACACTAAAATTTAGGGGGAAAAATCACTTTTTTTTTAAATATCTCGGCTCTGTATGAAGGTATCTTAGCGAACCAAAGCTCATTTTAAAGATATTTTCAAGCTATACAAGTTGCCTCTGTTGGTTTTTGACCTACAATGAATATTTCTCTTGTTATAGCCTTAAAAACGGGGGTAAATGCCGATTTTTCAGGTTTTTCGCGTCTAACTCGTTTCGACACATAGCTATCGAAATATCACACTGGAAAAAGTTGTAGGCCTTGAAAACACATTTATTCATCCGCAGGAAACAAGACGTAAAAAGCCGCAAAATTTAAATTTGAAAGGTTAAAAAAAGGATGTAAAAGGGACTTTTAATAAAAAAGGAAATAAAAGGGACTAAAGTCGAAAAAGGAGACTAATTTCCTAAAAAGAGACTGACTGGGAGCCCTGTAAATGGAAAAGCGTTATATGTGGGAAAAGTCACTCACTTCATATTTTTTGTTAGATTTTCGTTATTTTATTAATGCACCTGATTCATTTTTATAAGAATATTAATATACACTGTTAATGTATTGTTCCTTAGAAGTTTAAAACGGTTTGTTGCATTTTATTGCATTTCAGTCGTACTATTTCATTCTCCAGTTTATGAATGTAACACAAAATATAAGTATACGCATATAGAATAGTACATTACTCAACGAGGGAGAGAGGTAAAATAAAGAGGTAAAATGTCTCAGACTGCGTATAATTTTTACCCGAGGCGAAGCCGAGGGTGAGAAATGTGCAGTCTGAGGCATTCTTTTTATATATATACGATTTTTCTTTATGACCGGGAGGAAAGCAGCAACTTTTGTTTCAACCGTTTTTTAGCAATTGAAATTCGGATTAATTATACTGCCAAAAATTAAGTTAAGTTGAGATAAAAACAAGAACAAAATTGCTTCTCGAGTAAATAGGAGGTCGTATATGTTAAATTATAGCGTTTTCTAGTATCACCTGTATTGAGTATTCTAAATGATGATCCGCCTCGAGAATACCATATGTTAAAAATAAATTGTAAAATTGTGCGGGTGTGTGTACATGTGTATTTATGTGTGTCTGCGTAAGTGAATGTGTCCGGGTAATCGTGTATGTGGGTGTAATATGGATGCGATCGACGGTTCGAACCTCATGTCGTATTTAGACTTACTTCAGATTCTATCTATTCATTGTGTGCGAGTGTGAGAGTGTGTGTGTAGGGGTCTTTGGAACACACACACCCACAAAATTTCACAATTTATTTTAAAAATAAGGTATTCTGGAGACGGCTTATCATTCCGAATACTCGATACAGGTGATATTAGAAAATGCTATAATTTAACATATTTGACCCCCTATTTACTCGAGAAGGAGACGGAAGCATGATATCAACTTGAAATTTTTTTCTTTTTTTTATCTCACCATAACTAAACTTTTGGCACTACAATCAATTCGAATTTTGATTGCTAAAAAATGGGCACATTTTGGGGTCACTCTTTATATTTTTTTTTGGTAATTTCACACTGTTTTTAGTGATTTATTGAAGTTCAAAGTAGTTCATACTGATTGCCCTCGTCGAGCATAGTAATTTCACACTACGCTTTTCTACAGTGCATAACGTGGATTTGAATCATAATAAGTAACTTTTCATCCGTAATTAAATCATCTTGTTAAGGAACTTTACTACTTA
The DNA here is from genome assembly GCA_030407085.1 of Trichopria drosophilae. Lineage (NCBI taxonomy): Eukaryota > Metazoa > Arthropoda > Insecta > Hymenoptera > Diapriidae > Trichopria > Trichopria drosophilae. The sequence continues at coordinate 47,552,886 of CM059583.1, forward strand.
ATTTTTTATATATACCAATGTTTATTTGATCGAAATAAGATTACAATACTAATCAGTTGTGGAAATAAAAATTAAACATGAAATTTTAAGGTTCGATTTATTTACCAAATTGTTTTTATGATATTCGACAAGTTAATCTTATGTTTTAAAAATAATTGTGTAGGCAAATAACAAATAAGGCTATTTTTAAGTAGTAGTAGCTTTGTATGGAACAAACTTTTATGTATTAGTTAAAAATGCTGCATAAAAGTAATTTTCCAAGGAAGTGTCCTATTAGTATATAATTTAATTATCAGTAATTATGTATTAAATAGAGAAATACTGAAATATCATTGTTACATTTCACAAGAAATTTCTAATTGATTTTTTTCATAACCACCTGTAATCATTACACACTAGTGGCACCTACAACTAAAAAACATGTGACAATATTTTAAGGGGATTCTAAATAACATTTATTGCCTCTAAAAAAACTAAAATAAACTATAGATTAATTGAAAAGTTTATTTAAAAAAAATGTGCTTTCCATTACTAATCACACAATTCATTTAATTCACCTTCAATAACACTTTCGAGGTTAGGTCGGTCATTTTTATATTTTATATCTTATAACAAAGGCCCTTAATTTCAAAAAACTATATAAAAACAATAGTTAAAATTTGTTATTAAATTAAGAAAGCTTAACAAGAGTTAGACGAGTGTCGAAATCTGAATATTTCAATAACTTATAAAAAAAAATTTGAAAAATGTTTTTAACTATTACCGATTTTTATGTTTAATAAATTGTTATGTTTTATTGTTAGTAGATGTAAATAACGTAAATAATATCCTGTCTGTCGCGGTAATTGTTACAGGAAATAATGGACGTCCGTGAAACAAAAAAGTCTGCGAAAGCCACATGTGGTTAATCAAGGAATTTAAGTTATTATCTTTGCTAAAATACTATCTATTCGGCTAGTTGATACTTACTTGTATTGCGAAAGTTTATTGCTCCTGCAAGTTATCGAGATGATGAAACGAGATAAAAAAACCAGGTGTAGGCGGTAAACTGCTAGCAGCGCCTTGCGTCGATTCAAAGATTCTCGAAAAAATCGTCTATTTTAATAAAATTCTTCGATATTATATAATTCTAGTAAAACTATATTCCAATGCACATGTTTCAGCGTTGTCGATTTACACTTGAACGATTGTTCTTGACCGTAACAACAATGGGTCGAGAAATTTGGCGCTAAATGTCACTGTACAGCACGCGGGCTAGAGAACGTATGAAGTAAAAGGCGGCAGATGTACTGCGCAACTGTAGAATGACAACTGCGCGAGTGCGCGGGCACCGATTACATACGACTTTTGCCCCCACTATTCCCAATAAAAACAGCTGCCCTACCAGATGGCCCGATTACTGCGCACCTTACTACGCGCACCTCTTAAAATTCCCTCGAATTAGGATGCTTGGGAATGTGCTGATTTATCGGAGTTTCAAATTCCGAATTAACTTACTTAGTTTAATTGCGGCTGCAATAAGTTAACGGTAAACTGCAGTAAGCGTGTTTTCACATTGGCCAAAGTTAATTACACGATTGCGCTAGTAACTATTGTGCAGCGATTACGAAAAACACAATTCCACTTGCTGCTGTATAAATTCCAAGCTCTGCGAAGAAGCCTTTAAATTTCGGGATTTTAAACGTACCTTTAAAATTTGGCACTACATTGTCTTTGATTTGTTGTTTAATGTAATACCTAATTTTCTTGTACGAATAAAAAATAAAGGCTGTTTCAAAATACTAATTTAAAGCCGATTTTTTAAAATATTTTTGCACATTTAGACTCTAAGGTAAACAGGCGTTATGAGAGAGCGTTGTGCTTAACCCATTAAGTCCCAAAAAGACAAAATTTGTACCTGACGTTTAAGCTCAGGAAACTTTGTGAAAAAGTAAGAAAATCTTTTGGAAAATATCCAACTCTGCTATTTTCGGATACGTTCTACACGATAGAATGGTTTAAAAATGCCAAAACTTTGATTTTCAATTGTTGATTAACAATTTAAACAAAAAAAATATGATTTTTTTATGAAAAATTTTTATTTAATCAAAAATTTTAGTGGGAAGAAAATTTTTCTACTATCGCAAATATGCACAAAATTGCACAAAACATCCAAACTTTTCAACCAGCTTTGGTTGTTTATCGTACGATTTTTTTTTAACAAAATGGCGGCCAAAAAACGAAAGCTAAAACATCCAACTTTAATTTCACCACTGTTTTTTACTTTTTTTCATTAGAATCGTGTAAATTATTCAATTATTTCGGCAAAAATGTATTTAAATATAATATAGTTTTTTTAAATAACTATAAAAAGGGTTAAATGTGAAAAATAATGTTTTTAAGGTTTTAACAAGTCGGTTTTTACTGTTTCTCGTCATTATTTCAACAGGAACTAATGTAATAATCTGAATATCGTTGATTTTCGAAATATTGGTTCGCATTTTGATATTTTCAGAACAAATCTTAGTGAATCAAGTAAATCTAATCATTTTTCATTTCTTAGCCGTTATTTATTTTCTTGAACGATGCCCGACACTTACCACGTGGAGATCGATGAATTCAAGTGTCTTCTTTTTTTATTTGTTTAAAACCGTAAAAATATTATTTTTCATACATTTTTTATAGTTATTTCTAGAAATAATATTATACTTAAGTACATTTTTACTGAAATAATTGAATAATTTACACGAATTTTGATCGAATCGCCTCGTATTAGGGGTCAAATTGATCATTTTTTAATGGGCTACGACTTTCTCATCGTGTGGTTTCATTAGCTAGATATCAAAATGAAATAAACACGAAAAACCGATAAAAATTTCATGTTTGGCCTTATTTTTGACTATAGCAAGAAAAATATACATTTTAGGTCAAAGAGCTTCCGAGATTAATTGCAGAGCTTGAAATTGACTTGAAAATGAGCCTAACATTGTTAAGATATTTAATGGATAATGTTTCAAAATTTCCATATAGGTTCAAAATTATTTCGGATGTAGAAGGATTGAAGAAGATTTAGTATTTTAATTCCAACTTATTAATCACTTAAGATTAGATGCAAATATAAAATATTTTATTTATACAGTGCACGCAAATTAACTTGAACCCGTTTTTTTGTATTTTCCTGTGTTTATTTGGACGTATATGATTGATTTATTTAACAAACTCTGAATATTTCGAATTTCATACACTAAAATGTCGAAATTTTGATTTTCCAACACGATGCTTTGAATTCGTATAATTTTAAAGTTTAGTTTCATCATTTTATTTCATAAAGGTAATTACTGTAACATTAAGACTTGGGTCATATTTCTCGACCATTTTTAATCAGAGTCCGTAATTGCATTTACACGTGACACATTAATCATCACTAAGAATATTTAATGTTACACCGATCAGTATATTTTTCTTGAAAATTAAATACATAACCTGAAAACGTAAATAGAATAATAATTGCTTCGCGAAATTGAATTATTCGGAATCAAACTGTATTAAAAGTAATAATAGAGGTATCTTACTGCGCTGATTAATTTTTAACAAAATTTGATTATTAATAACTTCAAAATTCATCGGCTTTTTTATTTATATTTTCATTAATTGTATTCAGAGTTGTGAGAATATAGTTTAAACAAATGTTTAAACAATATGTGATTCTTTAAAGAAAAAAAAACAGAATTGTATCAAAGTAATGTTGTTTTAATTTTTGTTTAAGTATTATTTTCTTTAGATATGTTTTTATTTACGGTTGAATAATATAAATTAAAGCAATGTATCAACCATTGCAACAAGCAAAGAAAAATACATTTTTTACACAAAAGGTTGGTTAAAGACCATACCTGATACTATTAAATATTCATTTATAAATTTAACAAAGTTATTTGCAATAAATAATTATGTTATTTTCACTTTAAAAATGTTCTTCATTCGTTAAATTTGTAATAATTTTATTACGTGTGCCATTAAAAATGATTAAGTTGCAATTAAAATTGCATAATTTAAATCGTATCGATTGCTCAAAATTGGATCTTCTTAAATGTTATTGTTAACGATCCTTTCCACAACTAAATCAGGAATATCAGTTGAGAACTGTCAGCTCGGGCTGTAAATAAAATCCACTCGAAATGGTCGTAAAAGATAATTTCCGGTGACGTATATTTAAAGCCCGGCGCCTTCAATGCAGAATCGATGATCTTGGAGTTTGTTATGAAATATGAGGAAATATTCAAATGTTTATGACATTTTTAACACCTAATTAAAGGGACGTGTCTACCTGCAAAAGTATCGGCAAATTTTTCAATGCTTTTAATATACTTTTACCTAAGAGAGTTACATAGTTTAATCGCATTTTCCCACCTTGTAACAATTATAAATAATAACTTACATAATAATCTAAATCTATTATTATCCTTAAAGCTTAGAACTTTATTGCTATGTATAATTCTTAAAATAATAAATATTAAAAAAAACATATTTACAACTTTTTAAATGTTGCAGTGTTATTTTTCAGGTTTTAGAATTCATTCACCCTAATTACTGTTGTGCTGTTCGAGGAAAAAATTCCAAATTTTACAGGGAAAACTGACGAAAAATAATGACTTGTTTGTATTTTAAACCTATTCACCTGTTTGACGGTTGAGTGGCCGATGCTAGGGGAACGGACCATACCTGAAGCGGAAATGGGCCTTTAAAGATTTAAAGGCCTTGGAAATTTTCGCAAACAAGCAACGGAAAACACGAAAAATCGTACGCGGTCAACAAGGAGACACGTAGCTTTAAAGAAACGTTATAATATTTTCTTCAACTCTGTGCACGAAACTCAATTTCCCACATTGTTTTTTGTGCACAAAGTGCCCGATTTTGGCACTGTATTTCGTACACTCAAAAAATTAATTTCACGGAGTAACAAAAGTACGAAAAACGCTATGAATTTTCGAGCCAAAAAATGTGTCGGATCTCCGAAGTCTTTGGAGACATCGAAAAAACTTGTAGGATGTTTTGAAGTAAAGTAATAAAGCTTTCAACTAATGCTTTTAGTTTTACTGCATACATTATATTTTCTTACTTGTGATATTTTTAAAATGTTAACTTTTTTTTCTTCTGACTTTCAATTCTGATGAAATTTTGGAATTTTGAGTTGCAGTTAAAAAAGTGTGTTTATTAATCAGTTTCAGTATATTTCATCAAATGTGAAAGACAAGTATAATCGTGAAATATGAATAAACTGCATGTTCACGAACTTTTACTTTTCTTTTTAAGAAGTATGACTGCACGAGTAAAATTAAAAGTTTTCAAAAAATCATAACTGTGGAACGAAAAAATATAGCGAATGTTTGTAAGAACGATTTTAAAGGTTTTGAATAATAATATATCCACAAAAATTGGCAATGTCTAGAAAAATTTATTAAACATTTCGTTGGAATTGAAAGTTAGACGGAAGAAGTTACAAAATTCTACATTTTAAAAATATCACAACTAAAATTGAGTTCGCCAATTGAAAGTTTTTATTTCTGTACTTCAAAACATGTTTGTAAGTTTTGTCACTATCTTCTAGGGATTCGTATATCAACAAATTTTCTTACGAGCTCGAAAATTCATAGTGTTATAGAATATACGAAATATAATCTAAATTTTCTTGCACTAAAAATTACTTTATAGAATTGATTTCGATTAATTTCCATTGACTACTGCTTCCATAAAGTATTTTATAACACAAGGAAATTTGGAGAATACAAACTCCAGTAATTTATGAAGTTTCATTAAACTTATAAGAAAGAAAGGAAGTTTACCAGTACTACAACATGTATCTGTTTCAGTCTATAAAACAATGAAAATATTTGACGTTCATTATCACGTGTAATAAATATACTTCATTTGCCTTTATACAGGAATAAACTTCTATATGCATTTTCAATTCTTATTGGAGATGTTAAAGATTACGTCTTTTGAAAGTCAGTAACTCATTGTATTGAAACGAAATTTGTTTTAGAAAGTCCGTACCTTTACTCAGTTTCATAAGACTTTAATACTCACATTTTCATGAATATTCCCGTAGCAGTAGCTAATTATTTAGGACTTCTTCGAAAATGTCATAACTAAATAGATAACACACGTATGCATTCTAATTCGAAGTGAGTATATACAGGAAACATTGAATCTACTATTTCTGGTAAAAATGTCGGTAAACTCTTGAACTCGAAAAGATAACGGTGTTATTGATATCTTAGCGCACACCAGAGATAATATTTATGTAACATCTGTATCCCTGTTACTTGTTATAAAATTGTTAAGAAGTCGTTGCACGAATACTTAATCTTTTGTTATATAAGCTTTTAATCCATCAATAATAATCGAAAGTGTACTACATTCCCTTTACACGTTATAACATATTCATTTCTTGATTTACTCAAATTACACCAATTTAAATTTTCAAGCGTAAACATAAATTTGTCTGTAATAAAATATTTGCAGCGATTTTATCGATGTTGAGCGATATTTATGCGTTGCGATTGAATTCAATTGAATAATGTAACTCATAATTTAATAACAATAATGGTACATTACAGTATTTGGATATACGAATAAAATATGCTCCCTACATGCAAGCATTTTCCTCCGTACATATTTCACTAATTTGCTTAACGATTGAATATGCAATTCGATGATATTAAATCGATTCAGAATATGTCGTTGGTTTAAACCAGCAATTAGCATTTTTTTATTATTTCCATACAAAAAGACTTTGTTTTGTAAGTAATTATAATTCTATGAGCAAACTTTAAGTCTGGAATTTGTTATTATTGAAAATAATGATGGAATTGATTTTAAAAATACTTTTGGGCATATTTTATTATAGTAATCTAGTGACAGCCTACATTATACGGAAATTTAGTACTGTTTTTAATGACAATTTATGAAGTTGCTTAATTCTTATTATCAAATTTGCAAGAACTAAATATCAACTCAGTTTTATGCAATTGATTCGTACAAGACATAAAATTAATGATGGAAAATTTAGTAAAGGAAGTTGCTTGTCATTTTCTTGAACGGAATATTTCAGCCATTATTACTAATTGAATTTAATCTAAGAAAATGAGTTGAACATTTTTTTCAATCATTTGATCGCTTCCCTTCAATGAATACTTTTTTACTTTGCTTATTCATACTTTTTAGTAACTAAAATATAATATTATATAATATTAATTGTTTTTTTAATATATTGTCAAATTTCTTACTTCCATATGCACGAAAAAAAAACTAAAATGCATTTTCTGAGTTTACGGCTGTCATGTTTCATCACCATCTACCAACGCCAAATCAAATCGATAATAAAATATGTATTTTTCATAAATGCATGCATCATAATGAAAATAAGTGAGTTTCATAAGGATGATATGACGATTTAATATGAAATATACAAACGTGTTTCTAATATATATGTGTCTGGAAGGTATCATGTATACATAATTCCGTATGAATCACTTTTGAGCGATTATGTGGAATAATGTACTTATAATTTTTCAAATAAAGAAGAATTGAATTAATTGAGGCTTCGTGGTACATATGATAGCAAAGTGTACAAAAAAATTAAATGCAATAATAATTATTATAATAAAAATGATAATGAAAGATGGTTTATCGATTTGTCAACAACATTCGTAACATTGATTCAGTATTCCCACTACGTAAAACGATGATATATAACTTAATGATGTTTTATAAACAAAAATTACTGGATGTCATTAGATTATCTTGAAAATTACAAAAAAATACATCATAAACTGAAACTGGTAAATGTAATTTTCAAACATTTAAATACTTATTAGACAATGAATTTTTTTTCCAGACGTATTCCAGATTATAATCATTAAATGGTTGTAAAATTAAAGTTAGAGAGATTTGCTTAGTCATATTAAATAAATTATTATTCTTCTGTTTAATAATATTTACAATTTTATTTTTTTCATTTCACCGCAGAGGTTGTTTTTCATATTACTTCGTTTGACTTGTTAAATCAACTTTTCAAACACTTGTGATAGAATAGAATTAGTTTTATCATTGTATTCTTATTCTTAGTCATATATGAAATTTATTTTCCTTATAATTAAAAGTAATGTTTTATGTCTGTAAATATCATATTTTTATCCACATTTTTGTTACATTTAATGCGCTTTTTAAAATATGTCAGCATGTTTTATGTTATTATCTAATTACAATTTAAAAGTTTTATACTATTACGTCTTATCTATCGTGACTAGTACAGTATGAAGCCACATTTTTCTTATGTCGAAATGTCACCGTATCTGTCAAAATATAAAAATAACTAAGTTTTCCAACAGACAAATACAAAAATAATTATTCTAGCGTTATTTTAATTTCAAACAAAATGTATTTCCATCTAAAATATGACGTTTTCAAAACACTATAGATTAATATTTACACATTTGAAACATTCACTGAATAAAATAAAATAATATTTTGTAGACGTTCAAAAATTGTTATCAGGGCAATTAACTGACGTAAGCGATACAGTAAGCATGGGCCATTGTCTGACACAAGGAGATAGGTAAATTTAATGTATCAGGTAACTAAATATAAATTTTCATTTTGCATATCTAAATATTGAATAGATATAATTTCTTCTTTGGTGGAAAAAGTACTAAGGTAATTTCAAAATCAGAAGACATTTACTGTCAAATCACAAATATGTAAGTTTACTCTATATTTAGAGAATGAAATAATATGGTCTAACTTTAATAAATATTAATTTATTATGATCGATGTGTATTTATTACATCCAGCCTTCACTAGCAATAACTCGTTTTGAAAATTAATCCATTTATTAAATGTGCAATCGTCCTACTGTAATAACTCGTGATGATGGAAATTAAGTAATTCAAACTAAATTGATCAATTGTATTTGTGCGAAGGCCCTTTTATGGATTTCTCTACTAGGCATCGATAATGAATTACCATGCACGATGGTATACACCAAGACTGTCGTATAGGAATTTAATTCAAAAGGAGTCAATGTCAGTCCTATGGAGTAAATAATCTACTTCGAATTAGAAGTGATATTAATTAAATACTACGGGTAATTACAAAGGACTCAAATATCATTGCTATTCTTTTTTGGACTGAGCAAGTTAGTCCAACCGTTTTAGAATATATATACATATTACATGTCGTCTGTAGTACCTAATTTCCTTGAGTAATAAACGTCACGGTTTGTGAAAATAATAAATTTCACCCTTGACACTTATTTAGATAAAGTTTATTCGTAAAGAATAATATGCTCATACTCAAGTTTATTACCGCTTAACGTTGATATGACAGTGATAATAATATTTTGCGAAATGAACAATTGAATGCAACTGCAGTTAAACATTTTTTTACCTGCATATCCTGGGTATAACGTAAATAATAATGCATGTCAACCGTTAATCATTATTCTGTGGAATCTGCGGAAGTATTAGTTAATGTTTAATGGAGCCTAAAAATTTTCCATCGCAGATATTTTCTCCGAAGAAGATCTCCACAATAAAGATGCGGTCTTTGTTTCTTGGAGGGATTTGTTGTTGGGTAGTCCCTAAGAGCGGTACATCAGAGGAAAAGTTTTGAACGTACACATCCGAACATCATATATCCTACCTGAGAAAATATAGTGCGGAAGAAGCGTTTCAGTAAATTATTATTAATAGTAATAACTCTATTAAAACTAGTTAAGTGCAGTAATTGTAAAAATGAATAATATAATGAGAGAATATTAAAAAATAATAAAAGAAGATTAAAAGATAGATGATAAAGTAAATGAGTAAGTAATGTACTGTGCCACTTAATGACATTATTTAGAACATTAAGATCTAACATTCAAAGTGAACCAAGTCTGTGTGTGTATGATATCTTAATCACTAACCAGTATTCAATTAAGATAAAACTGCAACTTTCGTAAAAAGTAATCAACTATTACTTCCAAACAAACGATTTTTTATATTAACTATGATAAGAATAAGGGACCCAAAGCGTAGAAAACATTTTTAGACTTTTATGAAATATAAATAAAATTTTATTTAGCGGACCTATGTGAAGAATATTTCATATTTCTCCGTTTCAGGTGCATTGCTCAAGTAGATAAATTATAGTTCATTCTAGTCATAGATAAAAATCCGAAAATTGAAATATATCTGAAATACGTGAAACATAAATAACAGCTACTATTACATTAGTACATTCTATAGTGTGAAGAAACTGGCATGTTCAAAACAAGATTCCTTTTCTTGAACGAAGAGAAAAAATATGTTTTTGTCACCTGTAACTTGTTTTTTTGCTTAATATCAATACAGTAGAGTCTCGGTATATTTACATACTGTTCCTCGCCTTCTCCTCCCATCTCGTTAAATTTACCAAACGAAGGAGATCGCCGCTTCTGTCACTCTCCTCAGTGGCAATACGTTCGTGACGTCACAGTAGGCCCTTCTTGAGGCCCAGCCCGCACAGTGGGGGGAAAAGAGAGCGGCGACGGGCAAATATAACGAGACGGAACCGAGCAGTTATGCTGGGACGTAAATATAGCGAGACGCAAATATACCAGGACTCTACTGTATTATATTAATTTCTACAAAGGTGATCAAAATGCCAAAAATTTTAATATAATTATTGAGAATGTTCATCAGCCTGAAGAATAGTTTCATTACTTAGCCACATATATTGGTACAAAATAATACTACAAAAGTGTTTTCATCATATAGTATATTCTACGTTATTTAATAATGATGGGTATCACAATTATAGTTTAAATTAATATATTGGTAAGTTGTTAAATATAAGGTTAGTGTCCTCATGATAACTAAACCAAGATTCAATTATCGGATACAGCATAAAACGATATCGTGTACTCGGATTCAAATTTAACGAGATTAAGTATATAACCTACGAAAAACCCATTTAGTTCCACTTATCACTATCATGATTACAGTAGAACAAAAATGCCTGATATCGAATTTTATTTTATTGTTAAGGTTCTTGCATAATCCCTTAAAAATTGTTTTCACAATTCGCGTATGGGATCTGGGATATGGGACGATTCGAATGGGATCTTAAAATCGTATGAAATAGTTAATTAAGTCCAGTTGAGAATATAATTAGCATATGAGAAGAATAGTATAGAGTTCTAAAATGAATTACGAAATTTAGTACCTGCACTGACAAAAACTAGCATTTTCACAATAATATTTGTGTGAATAACGGCAAAAGATTTCAGGAAATATTTTTGTAATTCGCTTTTTTTGTACCATGTAATATACAAAATTTTGTTTTCAGAGTAAAAATAAAATAACGTCGTCAGATAAGAGTTATGCTGATAATTTTGACACCAGTAATATAATCTGCGATAATTTTTTATATTCGGTTTCATTCTAAACAAAGTTAATAAAGTTACTAAAGAAATTCAAATATAAAACTAAATATTTCTTAGAAATAAAAGATCGTTTTCAATGTTCCTTTTCTAATACCCCTTGATAATATCCCAACAAATATTACATCTACTTATCTGATAAATATTATAGTAAGTTATATAATAATGAGATAAATATTTGAAACACTTTGGTGAGAAGTTATGTTATTTGCAACACACTGCAATTAATATTAGCATGGTCATTGTAATTTGTTATAATTGTTATTTATTCCATGCAATAAGAATGTAAACTTCAGTAGAATATGTGAACTTCGTCTGAAACGGTACTTGGAATTTTAATTAACATTTGAACATTGCAGAAATTCTACTGTAATATGCAAATGTAATGCGCATTTCGTCGTAACTCATTTTACAATATTAAATACAAATGTATTTTACAAATTCATTTGTAGAAAATAAAATAATTTACTACAAAGCAGAAAATTACTTGTAGATAAGTTTAAAATCTACTTAAGATTATCTTAATTTCTGTAGAAATTCCTAGAATACATTAAACTGAGAACTGTCAATTATAAAGAATTAATTGCAGTGTTTTTATATTCCCATTAACTCCGATGGAAATATCGAGTTTAAATTTTAAATGGAATTTCACTTGTACTAAATTGCATCGTG